>CM076582.1:1079060980-1079700480 GCA_034641835.2 Pinus albicaulis | reverse complement strand
ACCCAAAGACCTGTACCCCGGTGGTAAAGAGGGACTGGATGTTGACATGTCAGCCAGTTCAGAGTTGTCTCCCGGAAACAATCTTCGTGGGAAGAGCTGATAGTCTTCACCATACGTAGGGATTTCCTCACTAGAATCACTCATGGTTGAGCCCGCCGCTAGATCTCGTAAGAGACGGCGAGGACTAGGAGGAAATACAGCAGCAATAAAAGGTGAACCCGATGTAAGAGAAAGGAAATCAACTCCTAATCTCAATTCAGACACAGGGTCCGAAAAGGGCCAATCAAACTCAACTGGTCCCCCAAAGGGTTGCTCAGAAAGAACCGGTCCCCCGTCAGGAAACTCAGAAACAATAGGCTGCTGTGGTTTAGCAGAGGATTGGGACACCTCTGAAGAATCGTCTGTGTAAGGACTACCAGTAGACGAAACCGAAGGTTCCGCCACTGTGGAAAACGACAAGAGAAAAGATCAAACACACACACGGGCTGAAAAAGAGTCAAGACACATGATCAAACGGTCGACAAGAAAAATCTAACAGGGCGTGTAATCATGGGTGATGAATTTTTTACCACATTGAAAAATAAGAAACTTCACCGTTTCATGTTTTAAGAGTCGAGAAACGATAAAAAAGGTGACTCTATCTCTTTCAGATTTGACACAAGCGTGAAAGGACAAGCTCTTGGCGATATTTTCAAATTTAGGGAGTCAGAAAAGATCAAATGACTGCTCAGGAATACTAGGCAAAAGGGTGTACCAAATAACCTTGAACTGCAATATACACCTTGGTTTCAATAATGAAAGAGAAATCAACCGAGGACTGTCCGTACGTGCAGGCAATCTCCCCGAATGCTGTGTCCGGTGTATCACGGGTATAGGGCGGAAGACTCGGCCTCCTATGGATAAAGGATTGAAACCTAGAGGGGTCTCCCTTTATATACGCGACGGTACGGGGAGCACAAGTCCGTACTAGCGCTGTCTAAAGCCAAAAGGCGAACGACAACTACTAGGTTTAAAGACGCCAGAACACGTCTCTAGCCTAGACCTCTAAATGTGTTTCGTCAGATTTCAATGCTGCCTTAGTGTAAATTCAGTAGATTTTAAAGTTGATCTTCAATTACGTTTCAGTTTCCAGGCCCTAACGAATGTGTTGTTTCAAAAATCTCCTAAATGCAAAGTTACATGTCACAGTACATCATTTCGTTCGATGAAAACTAGCTACAGAAGAGTTGAGAGTTTTTACACAAACAAAATGATCGGAAGACAATCAATGATATCTCTAATGCAACTAATGAAATCAAAAACTTTTCATTCAAATCACTAATTACTAGTAAAATCGAAAAGATTTCAATTTGCATTAATCAACAAAAGAAAAAGAGATTTTTTTTCAATTTTCAATGTTTGATAGCTAGATGCACTAAACAAACCGAAAACAAAAGAGAAGCAATTTGAGAAACGATATTGAGAGAGAAAAACAAACAAATTTCACTCAATGGCACAAAAAATCAGATCTCAAATCGACCAAAGTCTCTCAAAACCAAGAAAAGAGTCCCAAAGGCTCCAATGGACCGTGTGATCTAGGTCCACAGCAAGACCAAATGAAATTTGAATGGAGAGAAGGACAATCACCCAAAAATCGCAACAAAACGGTGAACAACTACTAAGAGAATGCGGAGGAGCAATCAAAGAATTGACTGGACTAACAAAACACCAAAACTCCTAAGGAGGGCTCGATACGCAAAGCCACTAGATGCCCTAGGGCTTAAAACATGAAATCGATGGAGAAAAGCAAACAACCAAAGGACGAAGGCAAACTCCCAGTCAAACAGGACTCCAACACACTCAGGTAGCCGAAAAACCAAAAAGAAAAACACTGACCAAACCCAGAGAGCTCAAAACTGAGCAAACCCTAATGCCTCACAGGAGTGGCGCGACTGTGAGGTTGTAACTGGCGCCAGAAAGCAATTGGCGCGGGCAATACAAAAGCAACATGCGCCAATTGGCGCGACTGTAGAGCTAAAAAGCGCGCTAGCCGAGTTCCTTAGCCAAAAATAAAAAAGAACTACTCCAGAAGCGGATCAATGATACCCAAGCAAACCAAGAAGCAAAAACAGCAAAAGAACCCAGCCCAGAAGGCTAATCAAGCAAGGAAAACCACGAAACAATTAAAACGAGACAATCAAACTAGACGATCCCCAGTGGAGTCGCCAAATTGTTGAGGAGGTAAATCCCCTCTGCGGACAGAGGCGATCCCTACTAGCCTAGCACGGGTCTAGCAACAATCATCAAATGCTACAGCGCAAGTTCCTAATTGCGAATAAACAGACCAACGATGGAGGCCTACCTGGAGTCCAGTGCTATGATCCGTAGAAGAGACACCGTTCCCGTTCCTCAGCCTCGGCAGATCACGATCCCCACGATCTCCGTGAATGGACACCTGCACATGCAAGAAACAATACGAATACAAGCATAAAATCTAGAATACACAACTATATATCAGTCAGAAAGGATATAACTCATCATTATCATAAGTGAAAAACAGAGTGGAACCATAACCAGTAGTCATTCATTAATAAGCAATTGAAAGAGAGTACAACCAATGTTCTGACGCTGAGGTCTCCTTCGGAGGGGTCTCCAGTCATACACGTCTCGCAAAGCCTGCCAGGGATGGGACAAGCCTCTCTTAGAGTCTCTCGACGATAGTCTCCTTGCTTGAGTTGGCCTTAAGGGAAGAATGAGGGCTCTTGCAGCATGAAGGCTCTTGGGAATTTGGAGATTCAAAGCTTAGGCACTTCAAGACTAGCTTGCAATGGCAATGAGCAAGCTTTTATAGAAGGAGGAAGGGGAGTTGGGATCCCTATAATCGTGGGATTGGCCCTATCATCAAGGAAGCTTCCATGAGAGGTGGCAAACCACTTCCTCTCTATGGAAATCTGTAGCCAAACCTCCCAACTCAAGATAGAAATCAGTCCAGGAATTTGTTAGGATGAAACTTCCGCCTTCTTATTTTAAAAAACACTCCTTAAATTGGCTGGCGCGACTGCGACTCTGGGACAGAGCGCCAATTGGCGCGGCCTCTTTGTAGGATATTCCTCATTGGCGCGAGTGTTGAACTGGCTACCCGCGCCAATGCAAAAAGGGATGTTTTTATGGTTTTTTGCAAGGAGATGTCTTCAGGGCAATTGAAGCTCATGTTTAGAGGAATGAAATGATAATGGTTTCAAGGCATGACATTGCTCACAGGTCACAGAATGGGCCCTCCAATGTGCGGGACGGGGAAAGGTAGGGACGGTGACAAATTACTGTGTAACAATAGACGTATATAAAGTGAGTTTATATAGTCCAAAAGGGGTTTATCGGGAAATTTATATATATAAAGTGAGTTTATATATATATATATATGGTAAATGGTGCGTGCGGCGGGTTAACTGGGGTTAGGCTATGTAAAGCATGGGTTTTATATAATCGGGAAAGGGAAAAGGCCATATTCTAACTTCGAGTTAAGTTATGTGGGGAAGGATGGTAATTTTTATTTATAAAGGCGTGGGTGATGCTACCTTTACAAAAACTTAGGATAAAATGGGATAAGCGGGGAATGTTTTTGCGCTTAGAAACACATAAGATATGTATAAATAGTCCTTTTGTATTTTTATTTTATTATATAGTTAATTAAACCAAATAGGCTTAACAACTATAGGGGGGCGGGATATTTACATAGTGCTAGTTTAGCCAAAGGGGGTTTATTGTGGGAGTTTATTTGAAACATGTGGGATAATAAACTTTGGCTAAAGATTTAAATAGTGGGTTTTTAGGGGATATTTAAAATACAAGGATTTATAATAATAGGATGAGGTTATGTATATAGGGAATTAATAAATAAGTTAGAGATTAATATGACAAAGAGGAAAATGAATACTCAAAATAAACAATTATAACTAAGGAAAGTGAAAATCAAAGCAAAGCTTTATTATCATAATTTTATCACTTTAACTTAGGATATAATGTCCTTTTGAGGGTTTTTATGCTTTATGAGATGTAGGCAGTTAATCAAATGGGATTTATGTATTATTAAGTAAAAAATGGAGTCTTTACTTATGAATTGCATGGTGATGAATGCATGAATGGTAAATGATGAAAATTTTGGGATTTAACATAGAAATTTAACACTTTCAACTAGCCAGTCATTGAGTCTTGGGTCCGGTCCCAACAGAAGTCAAAGAAATGCTCTGAGCCTATTTCAATGAAAGTTTTAGAATGTCAAATAACTCTCGGGAAGGGGAAATTAGTAATTGTTGCCCGGTGACAAATATTTACAATGATTTTCCCACCTTCTTCTACCCACCCAATCTTTAATCTAACATTTTTTCTTCCATTTGTACAGGTGCATTTGAGCTAGCAACCTTGAACATCTATTTTTTCTTTGAAAACAGTAAAAACTATCTAATTCTACCTTATTTCATCAAAGGACCCAGATTAAACTGTTGTGTTCATTTTTACTCTATACCTATCTACTGAATTATCAGGATTAAACTGTGTGACAACTCTTTATTCTCTATCTAAAACAAGTAAATTGAAACATGACAAGTCAAGATTAAACAGTTCAACTCATCATGGTTTAGGGCATTTATTGACACTCTGCCATAATCAATTGCAAAAAGTAAAAAGTAGTGGCATTTAGACTTGCCCACTTTCATGTTTTATTCATCTTTTTTTCTTTGGGGTATATTATTTTTTCTAAGTCCTTTGATTTTTCTTTTAGGACTTTTTACCCTCTTTTTGATTTTCTATATATATATATATATATATTTTATTTTTATTTTATTTTTACAAAATATGGGAAAACAACTTGCAGAAGGCAAAGTATGTACATATTTACAAGACTATCAAAAGTCAATTCCCAATTATGAATCCTATATTTATAGGACACTAACAGTGTCTTCACATGGGGATGACATTTCCTGGTGAAATGTCAAGAACTCTAAGATCAGTAGCCTTGAATTTTTAACCTTGATGATCCTGTAACTGTCTTCTAATTTCTGCAACAACTCATACTTATGATATTTTACTCTTCAGAGCTTAGGGCCTTCACTCCGGGCTTCAAATTTTTAAAAGAAAACATCCAATCCAATCTACTCACTTGTAATGAATATTTACAATGATGTAAAAAAATGAATCAATCTGGAACTAGCTGTTAGTTAACTCAGAATAATAGTATTGTTTAAGCATCCTACCATTCACTGGTCCTTCTGGAAGGTCTGTTCCATCCAATTTTCAGATAAAAAATGCATTGTTACCCCTGTACCCATAAATTTCATAAGGTTCCTTCCATAAAAAATCAAATTTTCCATGTTTGCCCTTTTCCTCTCTCCTGGAATCCCATTTTAACACTTTATCTCCTATGTAAAAATCATCCTCCTTACTCCTTTTATCAAAAATATTTTTGATATTATCATGAATTACTTGAGATTTTTCATATACTTCCTCCCTTTTCTGCTGTAAATGAATGGTTTGATTTATTCTTCGTTGAATATCATTAATCTCAACTTGTGATTCTTGAATAATATTCATCACTGGAACTCCCAACGATGAAGGAAAAACTGCATCCATTCCATAAAATAGCTGGTAAGGTGAAGTACCAATTGAATTCTTGGTGGTAAGTCTATCTTCCCATAGGGCATAGATCAGCTTTTTGTTCCAAGTCTTTTTGTTTTCTTGAAGTAAATTTTTGATGATGTTTACCAGGATTTTATTAGAGGATTATGCTACGCCATTACCTTGAGGGTAATAAGCAGTAGAGTGGCCTAGGGTAATGTGATACTTGTGGAAAAAGGAAATCATTTTCTTGGATTTAAATGCAACTGCATTATCAGTAATAATTTTGTGTGGGCATCCCATTGTGTCCCAGATGCAGGTGACATGCTTGACACGGGCAGATAGCAAAGCCCACCGCACGTGGACTACAGAGATCCCCAAAGCAATTAACCACCTGCTGCGGATCCAATCACAGTTATCGCCTAGCACGATCCTCGCAAAAACAACGCTCATGCAGACTGGCCATGCTTGATGTATTATAAACAGGTCCATCACCTCACCCTCACCTCCATTAATGACCATGCGACATAATCAGTACTGCAGCAGTGCTAATCTATCTACATCTGCCCACCAGTTGAAGCCCCACACGCATATCACTCATAGACTCTCTGACATGCCCCTTCCGCATTCCTATATATCATCACATTCTTGGCCCCTTCCCCCCATCACCTACTCTCTGCAGCATTTCGCTCCCCTGATTTGGATGCTCGCTGATAACAATCAGCTGCAAAGTCCAAGTCCTGGTACGAAACTGCGCAACCCCCCTTTGCTTGGTGTATTGCACACTGCACACCTGCCAAGTGCGCAATGGAACCCAGGCTGCGCCAATGCACAATTTGTGGAGGTTAATGAGGAGATATCCCAGGTCGCTACCATCGCGGCGAGGACAATCGACTAGAATGGCTCGAGGGCTCCTCATCACATTCCCCTGCCAGCCACCCTTCTGTTCTTGAGCAGCACACAGTCTGCGCCAGAAGATCGATGTAAAGAGGAAGAAATGGTACGCAAGGGTCCTCCTCCTTCTCTAGGGCTCCTTCACCGCAGTGCATTCATACCCCACCGAATAGCCCTTGCACAGGCAGACGAAGACGCAGATATTTGGATAATTGATTATGACGACATCTGGAAGAGGGTTCCGGATGGAGTAAATCCGGACTCCCCCATCCTCTGCGCTCCGTCAAATCTCCCCATTCGCACTGCTGCTGAAGTGGAAGCTGTTAGGGAAGTGGCCATCGCGCAGGCCCCTTCCTGCTCCATTATTGAGGAAGCCCCCAGCCGCAATGATGATGAGGACACGTAATGTTTGTGTTCATGTTCAGTCCTATTTTGTTTTTTTTCTTTTGTGCCCGCAGGCTACACTGTCATGTCCTCCACTCATGCTCCTAAATGTATCAGTGCCTTTGCGCACACAATAATTTTTGCTCGCAAGTTTTGTCTGGGCCAGCCCCCTCCTCCACGATAGCCCAAAAACAATGTATCAAATGCATGGACTGGTCAAGCGCAGCTTACCAACCTTGCCTGTAAACTATGTACATATATGTTTTTGAAGTAATAGAATTAGCACATCTTACCAAAAAAAAAGGTCCCATTATGAATTTTTTGTGATTCCACTAGGTCATCATTCAAAAATTTGGTCACTGAAGGTAGCACTATGTCAAAAAAAACTCACTATTTCCTAAATTTCATTACTTGCTGGCTCATTTGCATACTTTCCTGAGTGTACATAAGTCATGAGTTTTCATCGTCATATCAGTCATGTCATCATAAAGTCCATTCAGTCAAGGTGTCCATTAGGTCTTATGGTTTTCAAGGTCCATTAAATCACCATTTGAGTGCATAAAAGACCAGCAAGTAAGAGGGTTACCAATAAATTCACTTTACCATGTAAAGATGACTTGTCATATATATTTTTTATTCCAATATTTAATTTTTATTTCATTATGTAATTTTATGTTCTCTCATATGTTATAAGTTCATGGTTCTAAGTAGCTGCAACACTCAAAGTTCCATTAGCAAAATGAGTCAAGTTCCAAAGAGTTCCTAGTCCATCAAATGATCAATTTCCAAATAGTAAAGTCAAAGTGAAAGGTATAGTTTCGAAAATTTAAGGCGAAAGTGAGAAAGAAAAGTGGGTCCCAAAGCTCAAAACATCCAATCCATCAAACATAAATCCCATCCAAAGATAAAAAAATACATTCATTTTCTCTCTATGCCATCGAGCCATCACTAACCCAGCTCAAAAATAGAATTTTAAAGGCGAAAGGTCCAGTTTCTGGGAGGCACTGCGCACTTGGGACAAGCGCTACGCATAGACCAAAGGTGTTGCGCACTTGGTAGACAGGCGTTGCGCACGCACCAAAGGCATTGCACACTTGTCCAATTTCATTTGCAAGCTCCAAAACATTGTGCAAGTGTGCCAAACCTCCAACAAAGGATTTCTCCACCTCCTAGCAAGTAAGTAAGGCCTCATCACACCTTGCTTGCATTTCTTAAGTGCAAATTTCATGGTGTTAAGTTTCTTGTGTGAAATTTGGAGTTTTCAAAGCTTGCAAACCCTATTTTCATTCCCACCTCCAAATCTATTTCGAAGACCCTACTACCCTTCCCACATCACATTAAATCCTATTCATATCCCTACATCATTAAATCCTTGTCCCCAAGTTCATTTTTTCCCTGAACCCTAAGTCCGAGGCATCTCAATTTTCCTAGGCAACCCTATCAACCCTGTGATAAAATTCTAATTCACAATCCCTTAAAAATTTTGATCCCCTATCACCTCCCTAAGTTCCCTAAACCCTTCCCCTACTTCCCCAATTTTTCCTACCCCATTCCCACTCCCCTAACCTATCTCCCACTCCTATTTCCTCATCCCTAGGGTTTCATTACTAAAAAAATCATGGAGGAGGAAGATAGAGATTTCATGGACGAAGACAAAGAATAAATAAGGCCACAAAAGGGAGGAAGAATTCTAAGGTTTGAGCCTTACCCACACCAGAGAATTAATGGCCTCACCCATGGCAGTCACTTGCTTCAAACATGTGGGATGCTTTGATTTATGTGAATTGGTCTAGAACTACAAACCCTAATCAAGAAAAAAGAGAAGGGTAAGTTGGATTTTCTCATTGATGCATCCATGATAGCATAGCATACCATATCAAGTCTCCATGAAGTAAGTTTGAAGCAATTTTGAATAAATTTGAAGAAAATTTGGGGAAATTTGAAAAACTCTTCGAATGCACATTTTCCAGAAATGTCATGTTTGGTGACCTTTCTGCAGAACATATTGTGGCAAAAAAAAAAAAAAAAAAAATGGGAAATTTGAGGATGTTTTTGTTCCTAAGATATCAAAGTACAAAATACTATCTCACTTTTTACATAGGTATTACAGAATGAAAGATCCATTCACATCTTCACAACCTATTTTTCTGCCTGTGCAAAATCCTGTTTGAGACACCTTTTTGCAGAGATGATTGTTGCAAACAAAAACATGAATTTTGAGAAAATGGAGGAATTTTTTGTTCACAATATTCCAAAGAACAAAAACCTCTATTAGTTTTGAAAAACACCTCATTTATATCGAGACATCTCTCCATCTTGGAGGCCAACTTTTCCAGAAAATTCGAATTTTTTTACACAGTTTGACTGTCATGTGCGCACCACCCTAGGCGATGCGTGCACTGTAGAGGCCTCAAAATGAAAAAAAAATACCACCGTTGGATTCATAACAGAGAAAACATGTAAGAAAACCACTTTTATATCCTTGTTTGGTCAAACTGACAGGTGAAAAAGTAAAATTATATTCAAAAAATCACAGTTCTACCTCCTTTTTCACCTTGGCACTGCGCACCTAAGCAGTCTTGGGAGAATCACATTTTGGGAGCTCAAATCAAGTCAACTCTACAAAAAATAATAGATTTGGAAAGTAGACTGGATAAGTTTTCCAATGAGCGATCCTGAGCTCAGTTGGGACACTTGCAACCCATTCAAAACTCAGCTGCAAGATGGAGGGCGCACCTGACACTGGTGCTACGCACCTGAAAGTGGCACTCCACACCTGACACTGGTGTTGCACACCTAACACTGGCGCTGTGCACCTGACACTAGCACTGCACACCTGACTAGTGTATGATTTTTTTGAGTTTTCTCTGCAATTTTTATTTTCACCTTGAGAAATCGTGTTTTTACTTATGTAATTGATGGAATTAAATGTAATTATGGTGTTTTTACACTTACCTAGGATAAATACATTAGGTAAAAGTTTTGATGACATGTAATGAATCATTTTGAAAAAATTGAGGGATGAGTCAGTTTTACCTCCCTACACTATAGGTATTCAGCTTAGTTTTTGGTGGAAATTCTCCTCCTCTCATGGATTCCACCCCTGAGGTTGGGAGAGGTTGTTTGAGGCCTATATCATGTACCTTTTGAATCATTACACAGGTTGGATGTTGGTGCATTGATCAGAGACTCTAGTGTAATAATTTTTGGTTGGAAATTAATGAAAAGGTTGCAACTATTTCTTTGGGATACCTGCAGTATGAGACTTTAGCATTTTTTTTAATTATGTCTCATTATGTATGAATGTTTTGTTTCATGATCCATTTAATTTCTATGATATGCTGGTTTTTAAGTTGATAAACAAAATACATCTCTCATGCTCTGTTTTGGGAAAACCTTCATAGTTTTTCCATCTTCTTCAGTTCAGAAAGAATTCATGTTTAGCCTTTCTCTTTCTATCTCCTCACCTGTGTGATCCATCCCACTCAAGAAACCCTAAAGTGTTAGGTTTTCTACCTACCTTTCCCCATTGAATCTCTGAAACCCTTATCCTATTTGCTCTGATCTAGCCTCTTTGACCTAATTCACCCATCTAACAACCCAATTCAGAAAAATAAGCCCCTATACTCATACCTAGACTAAAACCCTAATTTATCCAACCCTCTTGGTTTTGATTTGTGGAGAGAGCCCTGTCCGGCTTGGTAGGGCTAGCTACTAAGCTAAAATATTGGTTTGTGGTTACCTCTATTGGGATTTATTCTTCAGCCTTAGATATATGGTGAGTGATAACATATTGGCGCCGCTGTTGGGGAGGCAAAAAGAAAAATCTTCCCTAGCAAATAACGACAAAGATAAGATCTGATTGTTGATGGTGAACACCGATCAGGAAGAGGAAGGCTGTGCATTATTCACCTAGAAACTCCAGTGTTGAAAAATCCAAAGGTTCAGAATTTTCATGGCAACCTTGGTGAAGAGTTTTAATGATTCATATTTGATTGCTGATAGTGAACATTGATCAGATGCACATAAGAAGGATGAATCATTCACCTTTTGGTGACTCCAATCGACTTGATTTGAAGACTCCACTAGAAAATTGACCTTGCCAGCAAGAATATGGATGGATCATATGAAAAATTCAAGTACTCAAAATGGAATTATATTCATGATATAATCTGCTTTCTTGTAAAATACTTCTTTTATTTTCCTAAAACTATCCTAAAATTTTTCAAGAGTTTGTTGTATGGAAAATATGATCAAAGTCTTGATTTTTCCTATTTGAAGAGTGTAAATACCGAGTTTCCCTTTGATTTTGAACAAGATCAAGATCTCTTACCTAAAACTTGTGCATATCCTTTTCAAGCTGATGACCCTAAAGAGACTGAAATTGATCCTATAGTTGTTGTACATACTCTAACACCTTCTACAGTCACAGATAGATATAAACCTCTGATTTTACTTCCTATACTCCATGATTTCCGTGAAAGTCATTACTTATATCTGCCGAGGTTTGATGGTGAATGTGACAACATCACTGTTGAGAGACATATGCAATTTTTGGAGACTTTCCTTGACCTTTTTGAAGTTGACAAAGAGGATGTCAGTATTAGGTTGTTTGCTCTTTCTTTGCAAGCAAAAGTCAAGATTTGGTTCAAAAACCTTCCTACTGCGAGCATCTCAGATTTCCCGAAGCTCGTCAAAATTTTCCTCGACAAGTGGGTGGTCAAAGAAAACTCTTTCCTAATTCTAGAAGAGTATGAACAACTGAAAAGACAGCTAGGGGAGACAGTACAAAATTTTTATGCCAGAGTCAATCATGTCTATTGTTCGATACCTGCTAATATAATACCTCCTCCGGACTAAGCTCTCTTACATTACCTGGATGCCTTTGATCCATAAATGGAGTTTCAGCTAGGAGAAAGGAACCTTGCAACAATTAAAGAGATGCTGAATAGAGCAGTAGGTGTAGAGGCTAATCTGTTGATCAGAAGGGCAAAGTTGAAGGAAGGAGAGAGGGAGAACATTTAAGAGCAGTTGACATATTCAAAGGTAAAGCTCGATATTTTGGTAAGTACAATGGAAGAAATGATGCAAAAGATCACCATGAGAGATGAATTTTCCATTCAAGATCAGCATGTATCATTTATTGTAGAAGAAGAAGAAGTTTCTGGCCTTAAATACTTTCCTGCTAATCCCAGCTACCATAGATCAGAAAAATATTTTTGTTTATATTCATTTATGAACAATCATGAAAATGGATTTGTAGATCAGTCTGTGGAGAAACAATCTGATGATATAATGTGTATGTTTGATGACATTCTTCCTTTTGATGATTTGCCAAAGTTTGATCAGTATGACGATGATTATGTTCTCCAAATTGAAGCTAATTCTCTAGAGCAATAAACAACTGGTTTATGGGAGAAAAAAGCTCAGTTTCAACAACTAAAATGCAGTGATCAACCGATGCATATCTGTGATGACAACGACGAGGAAAATGCAGAAAATTTTGAAATAAGTGAAGGATATTTGCCTTTATGTTTTGCTTCATTTCAATTTCTGAGAGAAATTTTTTCCAAGACTAGAAATCAGCAGTCTTTTAGTTTTGATGTTTAGGTTGAGGAAGACAATGAACTTCTTGAGCAAGCTGTTAATGAAAAACCTTCTCTTGAAATGGTTCAGGAAATAATTTTCGACATAGAAGCCTCCTGAACCCTAGATTTTTAGCCACCAAGTTCCATTGAATTTCAAATTGCAGATGAAGCCTTGGAAGTTGAAACATATGATCAAATGATGCAAGATGATTCTATACCACTATGTTTTGAAGCATTTAAGTTTTTGAAGGAAAATTTTCATAATGTCTCTAAAGAAAAGGATGAGCAGACTGTAGAAAGTCATGCGGTCTCATTAGAACTAATGGAAAATAGTTTGCAATAGTATTTTCATGACCCAATCGCTGATGTGTTGGATAATATCTGCAGTGTTGGATAATTGGTTATGAGCTTCAAAGTGGAGATGATAAAACTTCGATTTGATAGTTGGCTTCATTGTCTTGTTCATCAGGAGTCTCATTACAAAGCTCATACAAAGATTTTCAGTCATATCAGGAGAATAATGAAGAAGATTCTTGTTTTGTTGTTGATCATCAGGAAAAATTAGTTATTCACGAGTTTCAAGATCCTTTTGTTAACTTGCTGCAGTCATCAAAGGAAGAAACCACAGATGTTAGGAAAATTTTAAAATCAAGGTATGAAGACTACCTAGAGCAGAGAAGTAATGTATTAGATGGGCTAGAAATTAATATGTATTCCTATGAAGGTACTTTTGAAACATTCTGAGGTCAGTTAGTGGGCTCATGCTTTGTAATTTCATTAAGATTGAATCTGATTACAAGTTTTCATGGGAGTTTCCTTTCAGTAGTTCTCTCTTCTTTCTCATAAGCAAGAACTTGCAGAGAATTCAAATAGCGACCATAACGCTTACATGGTTTCATTGTTGTTCCATTTTACTTGATCAGGTGATGAATGGATTCATTAGAGTAGGTTTTGTTGAATAAGCTCAATTATGAGCATATTTTTTCAATTATTTTTTAGTTAGTTTTGAGTCATTCTTGAGTAAGTTTATTGAGTCAGGTTTTCAATATTCAGTTAGTCTTTAGCTTTTGACTCCATGCCCAATGGATAGGCACTTGGTCTACGGTGTTCTTGGAACCTCTAAGGAGCTACCATCCCCAACTGTAGCCAATGTTAGTGTCATTATTTGCATCCTGCCATCACTGATAAACAATTCTCTTTCATATCATATTAAGGTACCATTCTGAAATTTTTGTCATTCCACTAGGTCATCATTCAAAAAATTGGTTACTAAAGTCAGGACTATGTCAAAAAAATTTCAATATTTCCTAAATTTCATTACTTGCTGGCTCATTTCGATACTTTCGTGAGTGTACATCAGTGATGATTTTTCATCATCATATCAGTCATGTCATCATGAAGTCCATTCAGTCAAGGTTTCCATTAGGTCTTAGGGTTTTCAAGGTCCATTAAATCACCATTTGCATGCATACAAGACCAACAAGTAAGAGGGTGACCAATAAATTCACTTTACCATGTAAAGATGACTTGTCATATGTATTTTTGATTCCAATTTGTAATTTTTATTTCAATATGTAATTTTATGTTCTGTCATATGTAATAAGTTCATGGTTCTAAGTAGTTGCAACACTCAAAGTTCCATCAACAAAATGAATCAAGTTCCAAAGAGTTCCTAGTCCATCAAATGATCAATTTCCAAAGAACAAAGTCAAAGTGAAAGTTATAGTTTCGAAAATTTAAGGTGAAAGTGAGAAGGAAAAGTGGGTCCCAAAGCTTAAAACATCCAATCCATCAAGCATAAATCCCATCCAAAGATAAAAAAAATACATTAATTTTCTCTCTATGCCATCGAGCCATCACTCACACAGCTCAAAAATCAAATTTAAAAGGCGAAAGGTCGAGTTTTTGGGAGGCGTTGCGCACCTAAAACAAGGTGTTGTGCACCTGGGACAAGCACCGTGCATAGACCAAAGGCATTGTGCACCTAGAAGACATGCATTGCGCACACACCAAAGGCGCTGCACATGCACCAAAGGCGCTGCACACGCACCAAGGGCGATGCACACACACCAAAGGCGCTGCGCACATGTCCAATTTATTTTGCAAGATCCAAAACCTTGTGAAAGTGTTCCAAACCTTCAGTAAAGGATTTCGCCACCTCCTAGCAAGTAAGTGAGGCCTCATCACACCCTCCTTGCATTTCTTTAGTGAAAATTTCATGGTGTTAATTTGCTTGTGTGAAATTTGGAGTTTTCAAAGCTTGCAAACCCTAGTTTCATTCCCACACCTCAAAATATGTTCCTAAGACCCTACTACCCTTCCCAAATCACAGTAAATCCTATTCCTATCCTTACATCATTAAATCCCTGTCCCCAAGTTCATTTTCACCTAAACGCTAAGTCCTAGGCATCTCAATTTCCTAGGCAGCCCTATCAACCCTGATAAAATTCTAATTACCAATCCTTAAACATTTTGATCCCCTATCACCTCCCTAAGTTCCCTAAACCCTTACCCTACTTCCCCAATTTTTCCTACCCCATTCCCACTCCCCTAACCTATCTCCCACTCCTATTTCCTCATCCCTAGGGTTTCAAGACTAAAAAAATCATGGAGGAGGAAGATAAAGAAGAAAGAAGGCCACACAAGGGAGGAATAATTCTGAGGTTTGAGCCTACCCACACCAGAGAATTAATGGCCTAACCCATGGCAGTCACTTTCTTCAAACATGTGGGCTGCTTTGATTTATGTGAATTGGTCCAGAACTTCTAACCCTAATCAAGCAGAAAGAGAAGGGTAAGTTGGATTTGCTCATTAATGCATCCATGATAGAATAACATAACATGTCAGGTCTCCATGAAGTAAGTATGAAGAAATTTTGAGGAAATTTGAAGAAAATTTGGGAAAATTTGAAAAATTCTTCGAAGGAACATTTTCCAAAAATGTCCTGTTTGGTCACCTTTTTGCAGAACATATTGTGGCCAAACAAAAATGAATTTTAGGAAAATGGAGGTGGTTTTTGTTCCTAATATATCAAAGTACAAAAAACTATATCACTTTTTACACAGGTATTATATAATTAGAGATCCATTCACATCGTCACAACCTATTTTTCTTCCTGTAAAAAATCTTGTTTGAGACATATTTTTACAAATAATATTGTGGAAAAAAAATAAGAATTTTGATAAACTCAAGGAGGTTTGTGTTAAAAACATGCCAAGAAACAAAAAAAACTCTCAGTGTTTCAAAAAAACTCATGTATAGTGAGATGTTGCTCCATCTTGGAGGCCCATTTTTCCAGAAAATTCATAACTTTTACATAGTTTGACTGTCCTGTGCGCAACACCCTCGTTGTTGCGCATCTTCTAGAGGCCTCCAAATGAAAAACCAAAACCTCCATCAGATTTAAAACAGAGAAAAAATGCTAGAAAACCACTTTTCTAGCCTTTCTTGGTCAAACTGGCAGGTGAAAAAGTAAAAAAACATTAAAAATAATCACAGTTTTGCCTCCTTTTTCACCTTGGCGCCGCACACCTGAGAAGTATTGGCAGAATCACTTTTTGTGAGGTAAAATAAAGTCAAATCTACAAACCAAGCACACATTTGGAAATTAGACTGGATAAGCTTTCCAATGATCTATCTTGAGCTCAATTTGGACACTTGCAACCCATCCAAATCTCAGATGCAAGATGGAGGGCATACCTGACACTTTTGCTGCACACCTGACCAATGTCTGATTTTTCTGAGTTTTCTTTGCAATTTTGATTTTTACCTTGATAAATCATGTTTTTACTTATGTAATTTATGGAAGTAAATGTAATTATGGTATTTTTACACTTACCTAGGGTAAATACATTAGGTGAAAAGTTTTTATGACATGTAATGAATTAATTTGCAAAAAGTGAGGGATGAGTCAGTTTGACCTCCCTACACTCTAGGTATTCAGCTTAGTTTTTGGTGGAACTATTCCTATCATGGATTCGACCCCTGAGGTTGGGATAGGTTTTTTGAGGTCTATATCATTTACTTTTTGATTCATTTCACAGGTTGGATGTTGATGCATTGATTAGAGACACTAGCGTAATAATTTTTTGCAGGAAATTAATGAAAAGGTTGCAGCTATTTCTTTGGGATACCTGTGGTATGAGAATTTAGCATTGTTTTTCTTATGTCTCATTATGTATGAATGTTTTGCTTCATGATACATTTAATTTCTATGATATGCTAGTTTGTAAGTTGATAAACATAATACATCTCTCATGCTTTGTTTTGGGAAAACCTTCATAGTTTGTCCATCTTCTTCAGTTTAGAAAAAAATCGTGTTTAGCCTTTCTCTTTCTAGCTTGTCACCTATCTGATCCATCCCACTCAAGAAACCCTAAAGTGTTAGGTTTTATACCTACCTTTTCCCATTGAATCTCTGCAACCCTCATCCTATTTTCCCTGACCTAGCCTCTTTGATCTAATTCACCCATCTAGCAACCCAATTCAGTCAAACAAACCCCTGTACTCATACTTAGCCTAAAACCCTAATTTATCCAGCCCTCTTGGCTGTGATTTGTGGAGAGAGCCCTCTCCGGCTTGGAAGGGCTAGCTATCAAGCTAAAATATTGGTCTGTGGTTACCTTTGTTAGGATTTCTTCTTTGACCTTAGAGATCTAGCAGAGTGATAACACAAGCTACAAAAACTAACATCTTTATCTTGCATATTTTTTTCTTTTTATAGTTGATAGTTGGTTCTATTTGGTAATACATTGATCTTCGTACTTCTTATTAGCATGTCATATTGTGTCATTACATAATAAGAGCCTCTCATGAGGTTGGTATGTATTTCTTTTTGTTTGAATGTCTCAATAACCTCGGTGTCTATCATTTTTCTTAGGAATTAAACTATGAGTGACATGTTATATTCTCACTTGGTATTTCGTTCAACTTATGCTTAGGTTGAGCCTAGATGAGGGTCACTCATTGATTATCCTCGAGTGTTGTGTCTGAAAGGTGGGTGGTGTTGGAGAGAAAATACGATGAATCTCAAGTCATATCATTGTCTTGTCTCTTCAGTTTGCATTGAGTCACTCTTAAGTCAGTTGCCCCCATCCCCCGCATCCAACACTAGGGAAATGGTGCCATATATCTTAATTTTCTTGTTGATCACTTCATGTTGATGAAAAGGAATAAAATATTACCTTTCTTTTCAATAAGTTTCCCCGCATCGACTTTGACACTTTCTATGGGGTCACGGGTGTAGCCCAAAAGTTGAGTTCCTTGGTGCTCGTTAGACTCATTGCTTGTTAGCCTCATTATGGGACACCTCGCATCTAAAAAGGCCACTCATCATTGCACCTTAATCAAATGATATTTTCTAGTGTTTGAATCCAACACATTTTTCATGCTAGCAAGTTATTCACGTACTTTAGGGCCCATTAGCCTCATTGGGTTTATTCGTCCCTACAAGGGGCTTCCAGTATAGGTATCTAACTAGGTAGTTCTCTACCAGGTGTCAACTTCATCAAATCATCCACTGGGATCAACATATAAATTATGTAGTAGCAGGTTGCAGTTTAGGATGGGAATGTATGTATGGATGGGACCCCATTTTATATGATTAGATGGGGATCCATACTTATTGACTTTATTTCCCACTATATAGGCACAATTGGCCAGGGATAATTCTTTATATACAGTCCTCATGATACAGGAACAAGTTATTATCTGCATATTGGAAAACACATGTTGTCATTCATGGATACAGTTTACAAGGTCACCAGTGATCCGAAAATATATGACTTATTTAAAAATTTAACTTAAGTGTGAATGAAATTAAATCACTTAAGAATATTTGCGAGAAAATGAATGACTGAAAATGAAGAAATAATAGCAAATAAACAGAGAGAGACAAGAAATAATTTTGACAACAAAGTTCACCCCATGTTTAGGCTATGTCTATGGGTCCTACTTCCAACCAAGTGACTGATTTTATTAAGATATAACATGCAATTACATCCATTGTCTCCCCAAATAACTTACAATTTTTTTTCACTCTGCAACAGAGATAGTGGTATTGATCAAAACCACTTTTCACCTCTCAAAACTGCCCAAAACAAGGCCAAAATTCATTATTTTCTGCAATACATAAACTCAACTCAACTCAAAATAAAAATGGCTACATAATCCTATCACGAATTATACCAAAGCATAGTTGGTAAAAGTTTTTTATTTTAAATATAGGTCACATGTTTAATTCCCAATTTAGTTATGATATTTTAGGGTTTACAAATGTTTACTAGATGTTTACATATAAAATTTTTATCGCCTACCAAACAAGGCATATGGTTATGGTGTAATGGTAAAATTGGGCATTTATTGTTGTGGAGGTGGTGGGTTCAACGCTAAGACCTTCCAAATTTTCCATTTAGTTAACTTTCAAGGTTTAAAATAAGAAGCTTCAACCTTGTTTATAACGTTGATGATTTGGCGTGTTGGTAAATTAGTTTATTGATGTCAGTGGAGGGCATAGGGTCGATTCACATCGATGCCATTCTAATACAATGGTTGTTTTAATTTAATTAAAATAAAATTTCCATGTCATTCTTTACAATGGCCATTATTTGGTGAAACGATAAATCCATTGGTCAGCTCCATTGAGGTTGCAAGTTCAAACCTTCCGCCGACCTTTCTACAACCTTTTGGTTGAACCTTATTCACCATTTAGAGGTTTCCATTTGACGGCCTATGATTGGTCCACGTTGCATGACCTACCAACCAATACTACATCATCTTCTGATTTGGATGCCACATAGATGCCACTTCATCTTTCCACACCAATCGCTTATGCGATGTGTCACCTTTTGATAGGGCTAGTTGTCATGCACCATACTACCACGTCAACATTGTACTTCCACGTGTCCATCACTAGTGCTGCCATATGGCACCCTGCGAACTCTATTTTTTGTATGTTTTCTGAAAACACTAGAATGTGATAACTTTTCCATACATAATCCATTTGACCCTATTCAAGCAACATTGGAGATCTCTCGTCGAGATCTTCAACATGGAGACCATTTTAGCCAAATTTGGGGCCATGAATTTTGAATTTAAGAAGATCCTCCAAGATGATTCTGTTGAAAAATCATGAGACTTATATATTATAGATGATTTCCTTAACTTGATAATTACTTGTGGTATATGTTGGCCTTTTATTACTTTATTAGTTCTTGGTCATAAAAAAATTACCAAAACAATGAAGATCACAACAAGAAAAAGTACACAAGAAATAGGCTCCAAGCTAGGGAAAAACCCCTCCAAGGGGAAAACCCATAAATAATGCTTCTCTTCTTATAGAATATTCTTAAAATGAGACTTCCAAGGCATCAAGACCAAAGCCCAAAAATCCTCCCAAGCACCAAGTCAACCCACAAGTAATATCTTCTTTAAGACAACTTCAACATTTCAACCTTCTACAACTTCTCTCTAGAATTTTGACCTTGCAGCTCCACTTCAGAATTTTGGACCTACAATTTCAACCTCCTGCAACTGGCAGTTGTGAAAATTTTTAAATACAGAAACCCTACTGCAGTATATTGATTTACTTCCCCTACTTGTTTTATTTAATTAATAATTTATTTAACTGAAGTATTCAGAAAAACATCAAAGTAAACACAACCGCAGCCTACACATACATACATATAATTAATGAAACATAGTGCACATATGACAAAGGATACACATGATTTTTTGAAAAAATTTCCCCGGAAAATTCCAATGTTGGAAAAACGGTGCAACATCTCTTTGAGGGTTTTATTATTAAGCAGAATTTGAATACATCAAGGGCAACATTAGTGGTTTTCCCGACAGATAATTTCAGGACAAATGTACCTTATCACTCAGAGACAGAAAATATGGTTGATTCAAACCCTCAAAGGGAATTACTGAATACAAGCACTTTCTGGACCACTGGAAGCCCCAACGTTGTCATTCTAGCCTCTTCGTCAGCCTCTCCTGCCCAACATAGTCTCTGTGCAGCACAGGCTTCCCCTGCATCACCCTTCTGGGCTCAGCGCTGGCTCTACGTCACCCTGAAGCCCCTACGTCAGCCCCTGCGATGTCATTGCGTCAACCTGGCTGGGTTGCGTCCCTCCTGCTGGCCTCTGCACTACCTGGTATGGATCTGCCTCTCTGATTATGTATTCTCGGCCTCAGATCAGTAAATCCCTTGCCAATCTGCCCCTCACCAGCACTGCAATCTCACTCGAAAATTCTCAGCAAACCACGCCCCAAAATTTTGACTTAGCTCAAGTGCTACTGCAATGTGTGTGTCTCTCCATCTGACCCCAAGCCTTCATTTAATACTTTTCTCATTGAGAAATCAACGATCGTGATATAATCTCTAATCAATGGCTCAAATTAGAAAAGACTTGATCCACGTCACTTAGAACATTCTCACCCACACGTGTAAATTAATTCACTTTAACTTTTTAATTTCCCTAAGTTAGACTTAGGTTCCTCATTAAAAAATTTAATTATTTTAATAACTTTTACACCGGGTGGAACTTATCCAAATTATTTCTGGGTCTTGGAGATCTCATGTGTTCTAGCCCCTCCACAAAGTTTTGGAGCTAGAACACATCTGATGCTACCCAAAATCTCAACACTCCCTCTTAGTGAGGAATGTTCTCTAGCAACACTTCACTCTAGAAGCGTTACTCTGATCTTTGGCATCAGTCCCCTGCGCTTCTGATGCTTGGCCTGGTACCCTCCATCCACTGCGCTGTTGCTTTTTGTAGTACTGCCCATGTCATTGCCACTAACACTACCACATATGTACTAAAGCTCCCTCTCAAATTTCTGCATCATGCTGCCTATAGCATTGCCACTGCTAACTGCTGCACTGAAACGCAGTTGCTGAGAAGTAAGCAACTGAAGGAAAATCACCCAACAACTGATAGAAAAGTCAGTCTGGCCGCATCTTATCACTAAAGAACCCTCTGATACTGCTCTGTGCTGACCCCCTGATGCTTTATGCTGTCTGTTGCTCTGCACTGCTGAAATCCCATCAGCCTCTATGATGTTGCTTCCACGCTGTTGCTGCCTCTCCTCTGTGCTGCTCCAGTCTTTAGCATTTAAGCATTGCCTCGTGCCTTTCCATGAACCTCTACATCCACTGAATTCAGTCATCCTGACACTGTCTTAAGGCTCCCATAGCTCGTATGTGATCCAAGAGTTTGGGCACCTTAAGGATCCAACCATCACCATATGTAGCTCAATCTACAGATCTATGTCGCCCCACCTCTTCTCTCAAGGTACATGAGAAATCATGGCCACATCATCATTGCTTCCATCATCCCCTTTCATTGTTGTTGTGTTGTGTAACCAGCTCCAAAAATAGAAGAAAAGAGATATGAACGCCTTAGAAATAAGCCACTTCGAGGGGGCAACCTCCAATACATTACATAAATGAAAAATTCTTGGATGATACAATTCATAAAACCTCCTTTCTATATATAGGAGTCCATGGGGCCATAATGTAATCCTAGTGGGCCACAATGTAATCCTAGCCGACCTAACAATAATAATTTAAGGGCACAATAATAACAAAATGGGAGTTACAAGGGTACAATAATAACAATAAGGGGTTTACACTAACAATAATAAGGGGCTATACTAGTGATATAGGGACCTAACATGCCCCTCTCCTTCAAAAAAAGTGTTGTCCTCAACACTTGAGTAGCTCTGGGTGCTTCTGTATAAAATTCTCATCCTCCCATGTAGAATCTTCGGTGGGTAAGTTCTTCCACTTGATGAGATACTCTAAAATTGATCGATTTCGTAGCTATAGAGTTCTTGTTTCCGTGACCGCTTCAGGTTCCAATATGATTTTTCCTTCCTCATCAAGTTCTGGAAATATTGTTTGAACTGGAAGATTTTCACCTATAACCTTCTTTAAGCATGAAACATGGAAAACTGGATGTACTCGTGAAGAAGTAGGAAGCTCCAATTTGTATGCCATAGTACCAATCTTTTGCAACACCTTGTAAGGACCATAGTACTTTGGCGATAATTTATTATCCTTCTTTGCTTGCTTGAGGGACATTTGTTTGTATGGTTGTAGCCGTAAAAATACCAATCTCCTACATCAAAACTTCTCTCGCTGCGATGTTGATCTGCCTGTTGTTTCATTCGATTTTGTGCCAAATTCAGGTTATCCTTTAAGAGTTGGAGAACTTCTTGCTGATGCTCGATGTGATCTTCCACTGCTTGAACCTTCGAATTTTCCTTAAAGATGATGTGATGGATGGTGGATGATATCCATAAAGTGCCATAAATGGGGTCATTTTTGCTGCAGTATGGAAGGAAGTGTTATACCACCATTCGGCAAGAGGTAACCACTTGACCCATTGTGTTTGTTTATCAGATACAAAACAACGAAGATATCCTTCCAAACATTTATTTACTATCTCCGTTTGACCATCAGATTGCGGATGATAAGATGAGCTATGAGCTAATTGAGTACCCAAACAAGAAAATAGCTCCGTCCAAAAATTTCCAGTAAAAATGGGATCTCTGTCGCTCACAATAACCCTTGGGCTTCCATGTAGCTTTTGAATTCTGTCCATAAATGTAGTAGCAACCGTACTTGCTTTAAATGGATGAGATAAAGCAAAAAAGTGTGCATACTTGGTAAGTCTATCAACTACCACCATGATGACACTCTTTCCTTCGGACTTAGGTAAACCTGTGATAAAATCCATTGAAATCTCCTCCCAACGTTGACTTGGAATGGATAAAGGTTGTAGAAGTCTGGGGTCTTAATTGTTTCCACTTTATTCTGCTGGCAAACCAAACATTCCGCCACAAACTTTCGAATATCAGATTTAAGGCCATCCCAAAAAAATTCTTTCTTCACCCTGTGGTAAGTTTTTAAAAATCCTGAGTGTCCTCCTAAAGGAGAAGTGTGCAATTCGAGAAGAATCTTTTGTTTTAGTTGGGAATTCTTACAAAGATATAAGCGATCTTTGTACCATAAGGAATCATTTTTCCAACTAAATGTATCGGATGTACTAGGATCTTGCTGCAACTTTTGAATGAGTGTCCATACATCTTTGTCCTTCTTCCATTCATCTCTTGCTTCGGTTATCAAATCTGGTTGGATAATAGAAATGGCACAAAGCAATGCTTCCACCTCTTCATTCTTTCTTGAGAGTGCATCTGCAACAACATTAAGCTTTCCTTTTTTTGTAGATTATTTCAAAGTCATAACCCAACATCTTTGTGACCCATTTTTGTTGCTCTTCTGAAGATAGTCTTTGTTCCAAAAAGTGTTTAAGACTATCATGATCAGTTTTTACCTTGAAGTGTCTTCCCATTAGGTAAGTTCTCCATTTCCTTAGTGCATGCAGTATTGCTAACATTTACTTATCATAAATAGGTTTACGTAAATACTTTCCTTTGATTGGACGACTTTCAAAAGAAATGGGTCTTCCTTCCTGCATTAAAACAACACCAATTCCATTTCCTGAGGCATCACATTCCACAATAAAGGTTTTTGTGAAGTCTGGCGTAGCTAAGACCGGTGCTAGGCACATTGCCTCTTTAAGATGTTCAAAGGCCTTAGTTGCTTCAGGAGTCCATGAGAATGCATCTTTCTTCAATAATGTTGTTAGAGGTGCTGCTATTCTCCCATAATTCTTAACAAACTTGCGATAATACCCTGTTAACCCGAGAAATCCTCGCAACTCCTTTATGGTTGTGGGAACTTTCCATTCCTTAATGGCTTTAATTTTGTTAGGGTCCACTTTAACACCCTCGTGAGATACAATATGACCCAGATATTCCACCTCTTGTACTCCAAAGAAACATTTGGACTTTTTGCATATAATTGTTTCTCTTGCAATAGTTTGAGCACCCTGTCAACATGTTCAACATGATCCTTCCAAGACCTGCTGTAGATTAGTATATCATCAAAAAATACTAGCACAAATTTTCTAAGGAAGGGTTTGAAAATGGAATTCATCAACCCTTGAAATGTAGAAGGTGCATTGGTAAGGCCAAAAGGCATCACCAAAAAGTCATAATGACCCTCATGAGTTCGAAATGCTATTTTTGGAATATCTTCAGTCTTCATTCTAATTTGATGATATCTGAACGAAGATCCAACTTGGTAAAATAAATTGCTCCATGTAATTCATCCAATAATTCATCAATCACAGGAATGGGAAATTTGTCTTTAATGGTGAGCTTATTGAGCTCCCTATAATCCGGACACATTCGCCATGATCCATCCTTCTTGTGTACCAATACTACGGGAGCAGAGAAAGAACTTTGACTAGGTTGAATTATACCTGCCTCTAACATTTCTGCAATCATACGTTCAATTTCGCTCTTTTGGAAGTAAGGATATCTATAAGCCCTGATGTTTGGAGGAACACTTCCTGGAATCAAATGAATAGCATGATCATGATCAAGAATAGGTGGGAGTCCTTTGGGAGTTTCAAACACCTTGGAATGATTGTCCAAGACTTGTTGGAGATCTGCAGAAATAGATGATTTTGATGTTGGAACTTCTAGTGAGCATAATTGTGCAATTACGCCTCGCTGTTCTTTCTTTAGAAGCTTTGCCATGACATTAGAGCTTATTATCCTTCCTGGCTTCCCCGCAATACCCCGTAATTCAACTTCCTTTCCTTCTGAAAAAAATTTCAAGAAAAGTTCTTGAAAATTAAAAGCTACCGTCCCCAAAGATTGCAACCATTGTACTCCTAGTACAACATCAGCACCTCCCATAGGAATGGCAAGCATTGGACTAGTCAATACATATTCCCCCATGGTTAGCTTGATATTATGGCATTTTCCCGAGCAATTTATAGTTCCTCCATTTGCAACCATAACTTGACATTCTGGTGCTGGGTATAGGAAACAATTTAATTCCTTGGCTACCTTATAATGAATAAAATTATGGGTGCTACCTGAATCAATCAACACTATTACCCTTTTCTTCTTTATATGTCCTTCTATCTTTAGAGTTTGAGGAGTGGTAATTCTTGCCAGTGCATTACACGATATGGTCGGATTCATTTCTTCCTCTTCTAGGGGTGGTTCCTGGTGTATATCGTCTTCTTGTTCATTTTCTTCTTCTTCTTCACAATCTATGTAAAATAATTTCTTCTCAGCACACTTATGACCTTTAGTGTATTTGCTATCACAAGTGTAGCAAAGCCCTTTTGCTCTTTTTTCTTCCAATTTTTGTGGTGTCAACCTTGTAGGTTGTGGAAATCTAGGCGTAGCAACACTTCCTTCTTTATAGAATTGAGTGGTAGGCTTCCTTGTCACCATAATTTTACATTCAACTTTTCTTGCCAACTTGAATGCCTTCTCCAATGAATCAGGTTCCAAAACGCGAACTTCATGTTGGATGTTATCCTTTAAAGTGCCTAGGAAGAGATCAATCCTGTGTCCCTCTGGAATATCAGTTACCCTTATATTCAATTTTTGGAAGTCCTCAATTTGCTGCCCCACTAAACCCTTTTGTTTGAGATTTATCAATTGGGTAAAGAAGGTGTTGCTCTTTGTATCCTCATAATGTGCTATCATTTCCTCCGTAAAAATTGACCAAGTGACAATTTTTTTACGGGAGCAAAGCCATTGATACCATACGAATGTATTTTGTTCTAAATGTAAAGTTGCAATACGTACCTTTTTTGTGTTTTGCACGTTATGGAGATCAAAATATTGCTCCATCTGTAGTATCCATGTTACCGAATCCTTTCCATCAAACTTCTTCATATCCATTTTTGGAATATGGTGGTTCTTCCCGCCAACATTCGAGTTTATGAAATCATGATTAACATTTATTTTGTTCTCATCATGAGGTTCTTCTCCTATATTTCCACCATTAGGAATCATTTCTAGTTTTAAGCTTGTCATCAAGCCTTCCATGTATGCTTTTATATCACTCTTCATGTTTTCCATGTTGTCTTTCATGTCATCCATCTTAGCTTCCACGCCATCCATCTTAGCTTCCACGCCTTTCTTCAAACCGTCCATCTTCAATTCCATGCCTTCCATCTTAGCTTCCATGCCTTTCTTCAAACCTTCCATCTTCACTTCCACGCCTTTCTTCAAAACTTCCATTTCATTTTTTGTTGCTTTTTGCGAGTGAAATTTGTTGCACTTGCTCTTATAATTTTGATAGATCATGTTGCAATTCTTCATCTTCATGAGTCATAGTAGAGCCTTCTGAAGGCTTAATGGGTGTTGAATTCTTTTTAGGGGCCATTTTAGAATCCAATATTGATATCTATTCTACAAGCTGCCCTTGGAATCAATTCGACTTGATTCTTCAAACAAGACTTATGAAATTCGGAAAAAAAAATACACACCTTTTACTAGCTTTTAGAAGATCGCTATTGAAATTGAATTATCTCTGTAATTGAAAATATTCAATATCTGAAATTCAGCCCTGTAGTAGCCCTCTGAAGCGTCTTTCAAATGCCACAGGTCTGACCTGATTTGGATTCTCCAAAACAAAGTTGTGTCCAATCTCCCACAATGACCTAATTCTGGACTGGTTCAGTAGAGTGAACTTGTACGACTTGCCACGTGTCACTGTTTTGTCCTTTGTCTCTGAAATTGATAGCCAAGAAACTACAGGCCGTGTACTTGCGACCACTTTTGACAGCACTCCAATCAAATCTCCAGAGAGAGAGTTATTGAACTTTTCCCACGATCACCTCTTTGAGATGAAATTCAGGAGCCTGAAAACGCACTACCTTCCACAGATCATATCTCCAAAAATATTGCGAACCAAGCTCTGAAATTTTTTTATGAATTTCCTCAGGATTTCAGCTTCGCACCATATGAATTTCAGATTCTGAACCTTCGTAGAAAATAATTTATAGCGCAAATGCCACGATGACCTGTTTAGGAGCCTGAAAAAATACCTGACTTCCACAGATCATATCTCCGAATATATTGCGAACCAAGCTCTGAATTTTTTAGACAATATTCCTCAGGATTTCAGCTTCGTACCCTAAAAATTTCAGCTTCTGAAACTTCGTAGACAAAAAGTTATAGCGAAAATTCCACGATGACCTGTTTGGAGCAGCGAAACCCTAGAATCCAAAGCTCTGATACCAAATGTTGTGTAACCAGCTCCAAAAATAGAAGAAATGAGATATCAACGCCTTAGAAATAAGCCACTTCGAGGGGGCAACCTCCAATACATTACATGAATGAACAATTCTTGGATGATTCAATTTACAAAACCTCCTTTCTATATATAGGAGTCCACGGGGCCATAATGTAATCCCAGTGGGCCACAATGTAATCCTAGCCGACCTAACAATAATAATTTAGGGGCACAATAATAACAGAATGGGGGTTACAAGGGTACAATAATAACAATAAGGGGTTTACACTAACAATAATAAGGGGCTATACTAGTGATATAGGGACCTAACATGTTGCATTGGAATCCAAATCTTCCTTGCCCTTATTCTTAGGAAAACTATTGGCGAAGTGTCCCAATTTGCCACATATGAAGAACCAGACCTTGGATAGGTCCTTCTTCTTGTTCCCTTGCTACCACTATCCCTTAGATGCTAGGGCTACACCTTCTTCCTCCTCTTTCTAAATTTTTCTCCTCCGCTACTGAAATCCCTCTTTGTTATCCTTTTGTTCTCCTCCTGATGAAGGATTTCCCACATGTCCCCCCAATTTGGGAGTTTTGCTCTGCCCAAGATACTTTGGACAAAGGTATCCCACTCATTTTTGACTGTATTCAGGACAATCCTCACCATGATTCTGTCATCCGGAGTTGCTCCCATGGAAATTAGATGGTCTCATATAGTCTGCAATCTCAAGAGGAAGGGATTGATCTCCTCTCCCTTGTGCATCTCGAACATCCACATATGATTCTGTATAAGCATATTCCTTTGGACAGAGCTACCTTTATACAATGTGGTTAGTTTTTTCCACACTTTGTTTGCTGTATTCTTCTCGGTTATATGTGGAGCCACGTGATCTTTCACTCCCTCCGTGATCAAGCGTTTAGCCAATGCTTGACTTTCATTGAACTTCTTCATAGCATCAAGATCGGTCGACACATCTAGGATGTTATCTATATGATCTATGATTCCATACTCCTCAAGGAATGTTAGGATTATGGCTTCCTGGATAGAAAAATTAGACACACTGTCTAACCTATCCTGATATCTCAGTCCATACGGGGCCATATATGCTTAAACAATTCGAAGCAAGTACTCTTCTCCCTTCTGTTGCTGCTATACTCAACAAAAGACCAGATCTAGGTTTCTTGGCGATAGAAACCATCTAGAGTATATGCTCCCTTTGACAAATGACTTCCTCCCGAAAATCCTCTGCCAATTCTGTTGAATGAGCCCTCTATGATCACTCCTCTTGATCAAATCTCAAATTTCTTGGCAAGAAAATCTGCTAAGAGATTGTTTCCCATTACTTTGTCAACTTTTCTAGACATTGTTCTGCACCGATAGAATCGATGACCTACCAAAAACTTTGAAGATTAGGAACTGCAATTCCAGCCACAAAAATCGGCACAATTTCACTCCCTCTTGGACTGTGTCACCCTGTAGGGCCCGCGTCAGCCACTGCATCAACCCAGCGTGAGCTTGACAGGATCTGCATCACCCCTATGGGAATGTGTCAGCCTCTCTGTTAGCTCTGCGTGAGAAGTCAGGATATGTGTCACCCCTACAGGGCCTGCATTGTCCCTCTAGTGTTGCACTGTCTTTTACTAATTCTGTGCAGCTTAAGCTACCCTCCTGCAGCAAAAATATCTTCCGCCCTATGCTAATGGCTTTAGCTTGATCTGTAATCGCTTTGATACCATGTGAAAATTTCTGAATACAGAAACTCTACTGCAGTATATTGATTTACTTCTCCTACTTGTTTTATTTAATTAACAAGTTATTTAACTAAAGAAATAAGAAAAACATCAAAGTAAACACAACTGCAACCTACACATACATATAGATAATTTACTGAGACATAGCACACATATGACAAAGGACATGATTTTTCAGACAAATGTCCCTGGAAAACCCCAATGCGGGAAAACCAGTGTAGCACCTCTTTGAGGGTTTTATTATTAAGCAGAATCTGAATACATCAAGGGCACTAGTAGTGGTTTTCCCGACAGAGAATTTTATGGCATATGTACCTTATCACTCGGAGACAGAAAATATGGCTGATTCAAACCCTGAAGATAATTACTGAATACGAGCCCTTTCTTGCCCACTAGAACCCCAATGCTGTTTCTCCAGCCTCTGCGTCAGCCTCTCTTGTATAGCGTAGCCTATGCGCAACACAGGCTGCCCCTGCGTCACACTTCTGGGCTCAACGCTGCCTCTGCGTCACCTTGAAGGCCCTGCATCAGTACTTGTGTTGTCTTTGCGTCAGCCTGGCTGGGCTGTGTCCCTCCTACTGGCCTTTGCGCTGCCTAGTACAGATCTGCCTCTTTGATTATGTATTCTCAGCCTCGGATCAGTGTAATCCCTCACCGATCTACCCCTTACCACCACTGCAAGCTCACTCGAAAATTCTCAGCAAACCGCGCCCCAAAATTTTGACTTAGCTCAAGTGCTACTGCAATGTGTGTGTTATCCAACTGAGCCCAAACTTTCCTTTAATACTTTTCTCGTTGAGAAATCAACGGTCGTGATCTAATTTCTAATCAATGGCTAAGATTATAAAAGACTTGGTCCATGTTACTTAGAACATTCTCACCCACATGTTTAAATTAATTCACTTTAATTATTTTATTTCCCTAAGTTAGACTTAGGGTCCCCATTAAAATAATTAATTTATTAAATAACTTTCACACTGGGTGGGGGTATCCAAACGATTTACTGCGGGTCTTGGAGATCTCATGTGTTCTAGACCCTCCATAATTTCTCACACACCCGGAAGCTAGTCACATCTGATACCCAAAATCTCAACGGTAGCTACACAAAAACCTAACTTGCCGTAGGTGTGGAAAAAGAGAGAGATAATCCCAGAGACTGTGACTTATTTTCTTCGTCCTTCCAACTCGTTTCTACCTTCAATATTGTAGATCGAACTTGCTTGAGTGTGTGCTCCAAATGAGTCAAAGTCCCTCTTATTTGTAGCCTTCTTGAGGGGTCGAATAACGCTCCCTTAGGTCGACTTTACCTGGACTGGGCCGACTTGGTCTTGGAGGAATAAATGTGTTTTCTTGACTCAAAATAAATATGTTTCTTTGTTACAATGAGTCCAAATGGGACTATAATACATGACATAAATTCTTCTCTGTCCCAGAAAGACCTAGAAGCATGAAGAACATGATTTTGACCTAGACTTAAGCATTAAACCCATGCTTTGAATAAAATACAATTCTTTTTTTTTTCTTTATACAAAATATACAATGCCATGTTTACAAAAGGTCATTATGAAGACCGAACCTAGTTACAAATTCCAACACTCCCTCTTAACTAGGGATGTATTCATAATCCCATCATGAAGTACAAATAATCTCAAACTTGAAGCATTCTCATAAGAAGAGTCGGATTGATAAGCCATTTGTCAAGCATCCATATCATAACCAACATTGTCATTGAAGGCCTTAACTAGACAAGCTCTACTTTATTCAAGAGCATTATGATGGGAGGCTTTACATGAGTTGCCACACTAGCTGTAAGGCACAAACCCCATCCAGACGTTCACTTGGTATGTCCTTTTAGGACTATTATTATCTTGGATTTCCAATATTGAATCCTCAAACAATTTTCTTCCTCTTCAACTACTCTCATCTTGGATGCCGTACATCATCCTCAAAGGGTATCGATCTACAACTTCTCTCTTGGATTCTACAATCCATAAGAAGTTCCAATCAGATGCTTATCCAATCCTCTAGGCTCCATTCCTCCCTTATGGCCTTCACTAAGACTACGACTATTAGTCCTGGTCTAGTGCATGACACGTAAAGATAAGAACTATCCAACATCACTCCCTCTCAATTAGGGAAGAAATGTTTACCAAACCAAGCTTGTTTCTCAAATACTTAAGCTTCTTGTTTTGTAATGCTTTAGTTAGAATATTTGCTACTTGTTCATTTGTAGTTATATAATGCAGATCCACGACCCCATCTTGTACTGTGATTCTAATGTAATGGAACTTATTATTTATATGCTTCAACTTAGCATGAAACACATGGTCTTCTCCCAATCTTATGCAACTTTCAGTATCACAATGTATCAAGTAGGGCTAAGTGGTCCTTCAAATAAATTTGATAATAACTTCTTGAGCCAAACAACTTCCCTATAGACTTCACTTGAAACAACATACTCAAATTTAGCATTACTCAAAACGATTGTATCCTGCTTTCTACTCATCTATGAGACCATGGAAGATACTAGGTTGAAGCATCCACTTGTGCTTTTTCCATTTGTCTCACTGCCACCCCGATTAGAATCAATGTATCCCATGAGCTGGATTTAATTACCATTATACCTAAGGCAGTGATGTGTGGTTCCACACAGGTATCTAAGGATGTGCTTGGATACTATCCAATGGGCATGCTTTGGCTCCATCTGAAATTGACTGAGGATATTTACTACAAAAAAAATGTTTTCTCTGGTGTTTAACAAATACATCAAGGACCCAATCAACTGTCTGTAGCAAGTAGGATCCATTGGACTAGAATTTGAACTCCTTGACTTCTTTATATTGGTAATTATAGGAGTCATCATAGGCTTGCTATCCATCATGCCAAATTTATGAAGAATCTTGAGCACATATTTCCATTGACCAAGATATATTTCACTTGGCTTCTGTCAAACTTCTAGTCCCAAGTAATAATACATGATCCCAAGATCCTTCATATCAAACTCGACTGTTAATTGCTTCTTGCATTCCTAGATTCGATGCTCTACAAATATAACAAGTAGATGATTGGTTCACCTTGGACCATCTTGATGTATAGGTTAGGATCTATAGAACTCTTGGTAAAACCAAGGTTCAATAAGTATGCATCCTTGCATACTAAGTTCTAGGTACTTGTTTTAAGCCATATAGAACTTTCTGCACTTTGCAGACAAGAGTCTCCCTTTGATTTATTTAAATCCTTGAGGCTTCTCAATGTGAACCTCTTCATCAATAGTTCCAATTATAAAAGTTGCTTTAAAATCCATTTGATGGATGTTCCATCCCATAGTAGCAACCAAAGAAACAAGCGATCTAATTGTTGTATATTTAGTTGTAGGTGCAAAGGTTTCTTCGTAATCAATACTTTCTTTTTGCAAGAAGCCTCTTGCTACAAACATTGCCTTGTATTTATCAATGCTCCCATCCGCAACATGCTTTATCGTATATATCCATTTTGAAGTGACTATCGACTTGTCACTTTGCCTACAAATGATTTCCCATACATCATTCTTCATAATTGACTAGTATTCTTCCTACATTTCCATTCCTCCACTCTTGATGTTTAGTTGCATCTTCATAGGAGGAAGGTTCAACTTCAATAAGCTTCATCATATATGTTTCATATCCAGAATGCCTTTTCATACTTTTAATTTATTTAAAGCTCCCATTTCAATGTGTGTCCTTCTGCTTCTTGTAGAGTAGTTCTCAAGCAAGCAGGCCTCTTTCGATTTTTAGGAACAATTACTTGTTGCATAGGCTCACTGTGACCTTCACCATATTATTGAGTTGATGTCGGATCTTGACCATAATTGTCCCTCAAGATATCCTAAAAGGTAGGCATCTCTTCTTCATCATAATATATTGGAACATACTTTGATTTCTTGTAAGCTATACTTTCATCAAAGATGACATACCTACTTACTTTGATCCAATGATCCTCCTTGATATAGATTTTGTAAGCTTTTGATGAACCACTATACCCAACAAATATTCCATTCATACTGGTAGGATCCAACTTCTTCCTTTTTTCCTTTGGTATATGAATATAAACATGACATCCAAATATTCGAAGATGATCCACATTTGACTTATTTCCTATAAATTCTTCTTTCAGAGTCATATTGTTGAGAATCTTGTGAAGACTTCAATTCTGCAAATAGACAGTTGTTACACATGCTTCTCTCCATAGGATTTGAGGGAGATCTTGATCATGAAGCATGGCTCTTACACATTCTTCAATTGTTCTATTATTCCTTTCAACCACACCATTTTGTTCAATATTATAAGGAACAATTAGTTGCTTCCTTGCAAAACACTATCAGTTATTTGGAGGTATATTCTCCACCATTATTGGACCTCAGAGTCTTGATATTTCTTTCTAGTAGATTCTCCATTTCATTCTTAAATTCTTGAAACTTCTTGAATGCCTCATCTTTGTTCTTGAGGAGGTATAACCAAGTCTTCCTTGAGAAATCATCATTGAAGGCCACATAATATTGATTCCCTCCAAGAGAATTTACTGCCACAGGACCACATACATTAGAGTGTATGAGATCTAAAACTTCCTTAGATCTAGTATCACTTCTTGCAAATGGCTTCTTCATGTTCTTTCCTAGAGCACAACCCTTACAGGTGTTAAATTATGCAACTAGGGCTAAATTCCACTTTGGACAGCTCATTTGATGGAGATAATTATTGCATTAAATTCCTCTTTCTGAGAGGACCAAAATCGACCTAAAGATCACTTGGATCGAACAAGGAGAAGTGTGTTTTTGAATTAAAAGGCCCTCACATGCGCAATTGTCAAGGTCGGCTTTAACTTCAAGTAGGCTCATGAAGCCCAAACGACTTGTCCTTTCAACCACATGGTTTCATATAAAGACATGAGACGTCAAACCTCATTAGGCACTTCATTCACACAACACACATCTTCTCTCTCCTCCTCCTATTAGTTCATACAACTCAGAAATGAAAGCCCTTTCTCTCCAATGCTCCAATGCGAAGTACAGGTGGTTATCTCCGATTGGGCCAAAATTATAGGGTGACTACATGATGTTGACAGAGTTGACTTGGGCATTCTTGGAAGATTTTGACTTCGTTTAGGTGAATCTTCTGCGACATGAGGATGCGGATATTGGTGTCAAATTTAAGGCAATATACTCTCCTTGAATGAACATTTTAGAAGTTCTTTTTTCGAAGAAATTTAATAACTTCCATGTTGACCAAAAGTTATTTGCTCCAAATTATTTGTTTTGGTATCCTTTTGTTAACTGAGGCATTATTTTTCTCAACACTGAGCTCTTGAGATAATATTTTACTATTCATTTAAGTTTAGGGCACACTTTGACAGGTTGATTGTTGTTGACTTGGCTTGACCTTTGGTAGATCAGTTTTGACTAAAATTGACTCCATCTCTCTCATAAATAATTGCTTGGAATTTTGACATTATTTGGATATTGAATTGACATTGGATTATGTCTTGTCTACATTAGTTGTCCCGAAGACAATCTAATAAGAAAAAGATTTGCAAGGGTTTTCCCCATAGTGGGTTTTGCCCTGGTCATTGACCAAATTTGTGTCTCTTATCTCTTGGTTGTCTTTCATTGTGCATTTGTTTTTAATTGTTCTATCTACTATTGCTATACTACTATTGGATAATTGAGAAGAAGTGAAATTATTATTGGATGATATTGGATATTATCGAAGTAATAGTTGCAACATATAATAAATGATGATCTGAGAAGGACATCGTTGATGATCCCATGGAGCCTATGTACCCTTTGGATACTCCTCCATGTGACCCCCCTACAAGGAAGAGACAACTTTGGCTCAAGGACACATTACAATATGTTGAGAAACATGCTGCTACTCATGGAGTTTTCAAGGAAAGCAAGAAGCCATGTAGGTACCAAGCATATGTTGTGGCTATCAAAAATATGATTCACTGGCCAAACCTAATACCTTTGAATAAGTTGTGAAGGAAAAAGTATGGAAGGATGTCATGGCCAAGGAATACAATTCTATTATGAATAAATATGTATGGGATATTGTGTCGAGACCGAATGGAATATTTGTCATAACCTCCAAATGGCTCTATAAGATCAATCACGGGGCTGATGGAAGCATTGAAAAGTACAAGGAAAGGTTTTTGTCCCGTGGTTTCACTCAAAAGAGGGAGATGATTACGATGATATATTTTCTCTAGTGGCTAGATAAACAACTGTTTGTTCGATAGTAGCTCTTCTTGCAAGTCAGGGATGGAATCTCCATCAAATGGATGTGAAGACCACATTCTTACATGGTTTTATTTAAGAAAAAATGTACGTTTAACAACCTCCAAGATTTGAAGTTCATGATAGAAAGGCCCATTTATTTTTATTAAAGAAATTTCTCTATGGATTGAAGCAAGCCCCCCATGCTTGGTATGCTCATATCGATAGTTACTTGATAAATATGTGATTCAGAAGGAGAAATGTTGATACAAACATGTACTTAAAAATGGTCCAAGTTATGCCTCTCGTTTTGGTATTATATGTTGATGACTTATTTATGAAAGGTAAAAACCCTCTCACTCTATAATGTAAGAGGAAGTGGCTTCTGAATTCGAGATGAAAGAACTTGGTTTGATGCACTATTTCTTGGGACTAGAAGTATGGAAAAAGTCAGGCGATATTTCCCTTTCAAAAGGAAAATATGTTATGAAAATACTATATATTTGGCATGGTTGAGTGAAAGTCCTTACCTACACGTATGGAGATGAATTTTAAGAAGATGTGTGGAGAAGCCACTGGACCTAACCTAAAAAACCCTTCTGAGCATAAAAAACTAGTTGGTGCTCTGATGTTTCTCGTAAATACTTGCCCCGATATATGGTCTGCAGTTAACACCTTGAGCTAGTTTATGACCAAGCCTCACCATGTAAATTGGGTTTCTGCCAAACATGTATTGATATATCTACATGGGAATATTAACCTTGGACTAAGATATGATGCTAGAGACGTTAGAATACATGGATATACAAATCCAGATTGGGCTGGAAACATTTTCGATAGCAAGAGTACTTTTGGATGTTGTTTTAGTCTGGGATTTGCCATGATATTGTGGATGAGAAGGAAAAAAAATGTATTCCCTAACATTGTTGAGGTCGAGTATATTGCAGCTAGCCTTGTGAGTTGTGAAGCAATTTGGTTGAGGAAGCTCTTTGGAGAGCTATTTGAGCAAATTCTGGACACGATAGACATCTATTGTGACAACAAGTGGGATTCATTTGTCATGGAATCTGGTGTTTCATGACAAGTGCAAGCATATTGAAATCATATATCATTACATCTGTGACATGGTGCAGAGAGGAGCTGTGAGAATCCTCCACATTTTGACAAATGAGAAAATAGCTGATATACTCTCCAAGGCTTTTCCAAAAGGCAAGTTATTGGTCTTCAGATTGCAGCTTGAGCTGGTTGAGATGACTCTTTCGAATAAGGGTCTGGACTGATAAAGAATATTGAGCAGTTCTTTCCCCTACTGATGGATCTCCCATGGTGTGGAATGGAGCTATAGGGCTCTTGGGGATGAGATACCTCTGATCGATAGGATGTTGAGGCTTGAGATCTCCCCTAGTCAGAGTATGCCCCAGTTAGCGTCCTACCCACTTTGTGGGATGACCTCTCCCATATAGATGGGTTGAGGGAATTGGGATATAATGTGATCCCTACCCCTTGTAGTAGGTGGATCTCGCCCAAGTTGGTGGATGCATGCATTCTACCATCTAACTCTTTAGGGTTAAGATGGACGATCAGGGACAATAGGGTAAAGTGTGATCCTTATGTCTGGTAAGTTGATCTCACCTATTGTCAGGGACATTGGGATAGAGTGTGATCTCTATGCTTGGGGTAGGCTGGTATCACCCATTTTCTTTGGATCTGGGTGGTATTTATGTCTCCCCGATGATGATAATGATGATTCTGGATGGTAGAAGAGTCTCCCCAAAGGTGATAGAGGTAGGGGGTAGTTGGATCTCCCCTGCAACATTTCTTCTTCTTGAGATTGGAGAATGTTTAGCATGATATGAGTAGATTTACGTAGATATTGTACATGAATACTAGATGACATGATGGTCAAATATTGGCAGGTGGAATTCTCCCTAGTTGAGAGGGAGTTTTAAATTATGAAACTAGGGCTAAATTCCACTTTGGACAACTCATTTGATGGAGATAATTATTTCATTAAATTCCACTTTTCTAGAGGACAAAATTGACCAAAATATCACTTGAATCAGACAAGGAGAAGTGCGTTTTTGAATTAAAAGGCCCTCACATGTGCAATTTTCAATGTCAGCTTCAAATTCAAGTAGGCTCATGAAGCTCAAACAACATGTCCTTTGAACCACATTGTTTCATATAAATAAATGAGACATAAAACCTCATTAGGAACTTCATCCACACAACACACATCTTCTCTCTCCTTCTTATATTTATTTTTATAGCTTAGAGATGCGAAGTATAGGTGGTTGTCCCTGATTGGGCCAAAATTATGGGGTTGGCTACAAGACGTTGACCATAATTGACTTGGGAATTCTTGGAATTTTTTGACTTTGTTTTTGGGTGAATATTCTTTGTCTTAATAAGATGTAGATATTTGTGTCAAAGTCAATGAAATATGTTCTCCTTGGCCAAAGCCCTAATTTCAAAAGCTGAATGCAGGCTGCTTTTCCACGTTGACTAGATTTAACTGATCCAAATTACACTGTTTTGTGTTCCTTTTGTTCTGCTAAGATGCCACATTATTTGATCTAGCACCGAGCTCCGTGAAGATTATTTTGACTGCTGTCTCATTTCTGGTTAGGGTACACTTTGATAACAATTGACTATTATTGACTTGAGAAGACTTATGGCATATCAATTTTGACTACAATTGACTCCATCTCTCTCTTGAATAATTTCTTAGAATTTTGACATTATTTGGATATTGAATGAACATTTGATGATGTATTATCTCTACTTAACATTTGAATATAATCTAATAAAATAATATTTGCAAGGGTTTTCCCCACAGTGGGTTTTCCTTGACCATTGACCAAATTTTTGTCTCTTGTCTCTTGGTTATCTTTCACTGTGCATTTGTTTAATTGTTCTATCTACTATTTCTCTACTGCTATTAGATAATTGAAGAAGTGAAATTGTTAAATTGGATGCCATTGGATATTCTTGAAGTAATAGTTGCAGCATAGAAAAATTGAAGAAAAATTAACAACAGGTCCCTTCATGTTCTTTCTTTAATTCGGGGATGCCACTGATCATTTTATTTTGAGATGAAAAATCATGCAATGAAGGTGTCCATACCTTCTATGCCATAGTTTCTAAGGTTTCACATCCAAGTGAACTAGGACTTGATAGAGAGGTGTAAAAAGTGTATATAATGTCCAATCACGAATCCCAATAAACCTAACATGATCAATACTAGAACACTTACCCCAAACCAAAACCTTTCCATCAACAAATGAAATTCTATCACCCTTGTCTTCTAGAAAATAAATAAAAAGTAAGTTTTTCTTCAAAACTCTAACAGATAGAATATTTTTGAGGTGAATACTTCCACTGTATTTGAGCTCCAACGAAGTAGATCCAATCCCTTTCATTGGATAACACTTTTTGTCTCCAAGTTCGATCGAGTGAGAGGAGGTTCCTTTTGATAAAGTATGGAGCTGGTTGCATTCTCCTATCATATGTCGAGAGGCACCATTGTTAATGACCCATACATTTTCATCCTTGAAAGTCTCAGACAAAGTGGAAAGTAAACTTCCATCCATTACTTCTAGCTTGGAAATGATCTTCAAGGTGAAACCCTTTATGGATGTATCAAGATTCAAAAAAAACTTGAAACCCTTATTTATAACCCTTGCAATAGTGCCAACTAGGATGTGATCTTCAATATTATTCTTGCACCTTAGCTTTGATACCATGTTGGAAAATCATGAGACTTATATATTATATATGATTTTATTTAACTTGATAATTACTTGTGGTATATGTTAGCCTTTTATTACTTTTTTATTAAATTTCGTTAAGAAATTACCAAAAAAATGAAGATCAGAATAAGATAAAGTACACAAGATATAGGCTCCAAGCTAGGGAAAAACCCCTCCAAGGGGGAAACCTAGAAAGAATGCTTCTCTTCTTATGGAATATTATTACAATGAGACTTCCAAGAACCCAAATACCAAATACAAAAAATCATCCCAAGCACCAAGTCAGCCCACCAACAATATCTTCTTCAAGGCAACTTCAACACTTCGACCTTCTATAACTTTTCTCTACAATTTTGGCCTTGCAACTTCACTTCATAATTCCCCCCCTAAAATTTCGGCCTCTTGCAACTGGAAGCTACACAAAAAACCTAACTTCGCATGTGTGGAAAAAGAGATATATTATCCCAAGAGACTTCGATATCTTTTGTTCGTCCTTCTAGCTATTTTCTTCCTTCACTATTGCAAATCGAACTTGTCTTGTATGTGTGTCTCAAATGAGTCGAGATCCTTTTATTTATAGCCTTCTTGAGGGGTCGAATAAACCTCCCTTAGGATGACTTCTCCTTGCTTGGGACGACTTGGTCTTGGATAAATAAATTATTTTTTCTTGACAAAAAAAAATATGTTCCTTTGTTACAATGAGTCCAAATGGGACTACAATACATGAGAAATTCTTCTTTGTCTTAGAAAGACCTAGAAAGACCTAGAAGCATGAAGTACATTTTTTTAATCTAGAGTTGAGCATGAAACCCATGCTTTGAATAAAATAAAATTCATTTTATTTCTTTATACAAAATATACAATGTCATGTTTACAAAAATGTCATTATGAAGACCAAACATAGTTAAAATTTCCAACAGATTACTCCCCACCGACAGCTTTTGGACCACCAAAAATTTTTCATTCAAAAAAAAGTGAGGGTACTACTTCCTCACTTGTCTTGTATCTGTCCAACATACTCGAAACACTTGGTTCATCACAAAAAACTATATAACAATAATGAAAACTGAAATGAAACTGTTAACATAACCAATCATTCTTGTTCTTTCACAACCATTTGCATTCATCATCTCAACTAATAACCATACACAATATATCAATAGTAAAAATGAACACATGGCTGCTAATGAAAATGAATCAACAATATACCCAATATTATTAACATGGTCCTTAATACTTGCATGCAATGAATCCTCATGTTGTAGCTTTGGTGAATATTGAAACACTTCATAGGTAGGCACACACTTAACTATTCCATATTTATGTTCAGGATCACATGCTTCAATTTCTTTTGTAGAGCCCAGACATGAGAACAAAATACGTGCTTGCATTCACAAGCCTTTTAAATTGTCACGTAGTCACAAGAGAGACCAATCTTCATCCAATGAGTTATTGCAACGTATTCAATCCCATATTTAGTGGTATGGCACTTGTTCTCCTCTCTAAAGAAGATGAGATTTCTGTTATATAGATCCAAGCTTCCCAACACAATTCCACAAATTTCAAGAGGTACCACATCCAATTCAACTTCATGTATGAACTTAGAAGAGATTGAAAATTTGAGCTTAGATTGCTTAGTTACCTGAAATTTTTCATTATCACACACCCATTTCAAAGGGTAAGGTTTCACATGAGGTTTTTTTTCTAGTGCTAACTTCTTGAGAATTTCCTTAGAAATGAGATTTACTTGGGAACCACTATAAAAATTATTTCCAATTTTAGTATGCTTTGTTACGACTCTAATATGGAAGAGCTCACAAATTTTCCCTTCATAGTTAAGTGACTGAATAGTATAAATAGAAACAACACGAGAAGATGGTATGACTTGTACTCCAACAATTGTTATCTTAGTTTGATCACCTAAGACAAACCTCAGATCTTGTTGGATTGTCACAACCATATTTTGCTTACCCTTGCAATTTTAGAACCGTTTGGGCCGAAACTTTGGATCTAGTCTCCAACAATGATCTTCGTCATGACCTTATTTCCTACAATGGGAGCATGTAAGATTTGAATCTTCCTTCTTCATTGTAGTTGTCTTTTTTAATTTCTCCTTCCCTCTTTTCTTGCTCTCTGTTGGTTGAGTGCTGTGAAAAATGTTGAATTTTTGTAACTGTGATTGGTCTTCATAATGTATATTTGAGTCATTTATGTATTTGTAAATGCATGTTATTCATGATTGGGTTAAAAATAAATTATTAAAGATACATGTTGTTCATGTCGGTTGAAAAAGAAACAAATTCGAATTTGTAAAAATTAATTCTTTAGGCACCAAATAAATGAATTTGGCCTCCTAGTCAAGTCGGCCCCTTAGATGTAGAAGTTAGCTCAGTTGAAAGATGCACCCATTCAACCAACAAAAATTATATGTATAAGAGGCATTCTACCTCTCACAAGAACTAATTTGGATCTCATATCTGAGGCATAGAGGCTCACTTATTTGAGGCTAGAAGCTCACATATATGAGGCTAGAAGCTCACATATATGAGGCATGGTATCTTGCATATCTAAGGAAAGATTATTAGGACAAATTTCTGAATGAAGGAGGATAGACTAGAGCATGGGCCAGTTGAATTGACCAAGAGGATAGACTAGATTTGACCTAGTTGTTGACTTAAATGTATCTCTATTGGATTGAATAATTCTCTATTGAAAGGGTTGTTGGGATTTTCCCCGTGAAGGTTTTAGTGGGATAAATTCTTGTGTTCTTTGTGTGGTTGTCCCTTTATGACTCTAATGTCCCAAAATTTATATTATTGATGTCTTATATGTCATTTTCTTACTGATGAAATCATGGATAAGAATGTGCAAAAGAATTAAATCATCAAAATAAATTATCACTATAGCAGGCTATTAAAAAATGAACATGGTATCAAAGCTAAGGTGAAAATAGAAACCCTAGAAAGGGACTTATCTTTTGTTTTAAGAGCATGTCCTAGTTCAAGAAACTCACTACAAATGAAGCCAAGTTAGCGCTATTTATCTGTTCAGGCTGAAATAGCCTCAAAGCTTATGTTTTTAGTGAACCAGAGTTACTCAGAGAAGCCTCCGTAGGCCGAAAGTTTATTTTCAAAATTGATAGAAGTATAGTGTAAATTTTAAAGGCCTAAAATCTCAGAACCTCAGAGAACAAGAAGATTGCAAAAGGCCGAATTCCTACAAGGTCAAATATTATCTTAGAAAGTGTTCTATAAAAGTTCTATCTATGATCCAAGGAATTAAGTCTTAAAGCACTGACCCTTAGTACCTCTACAATGAATGAGTAGCCTTAGGATATCCAAAGAACTTCAGACTATATAAAAAAAGTATTCTTATTGGTCAGTTCGTTATGAAAAATGTGTAAGCCTCTATGACTAGGACCGTGTTGTCGCTAAAATTGTACAAGAATAATGCGAAAACGACTTAGGGTGGGGTTTTTCACTCTAATCTATGCCCTCTCTGTTCTAGTTGTGTCCCAACACCAGGCTATAGGGGGTAGTCGCTATGGAATATGAGAATGCAATACTTGTTGGCAACCAACGATTCTGGGAGACACAACTAAATGGCCTAGCCAATTGGTTTATTTAGCAAGTTTTAAAGATTATATTAGATTATTATGTGAGACCAGTTCCTTATGGAGTCAATCACTTGCTTTATATCAATTATATACCAAACGACTGGATGAACAATTGTTTTTTGGAGATTCCTTACCATCATATATGATATACAAGTCCTACAATCTAGGCGAAATGCAAAGTCTTGGTTTATTTTAGTTAGATGGCTATTAAAAATGTATCCTTTCACTTAACTATTTTTTAGCTAGTCTCTAGAGTAATTTTTGATAGATAAGCCAAGGGGAAGTGGGCTAGGTCCTATTTAATGATGCCTCCCCTTAGGTTCTAACCCCTAATGCCTCTGGTGCTACAGAGACTGTGGCTCTGACGACTGCAAGGTCACTGTGTTAACCACTAAAGAGGTGCTAGGCTCCTCAATCTAGACGAGAAAGGTGATCATATTTCCTATCGACCAAGATTATTCTTGGAAGTAAAATAATTAATGCAAGAAACTAATCCTAACATGCAAGTGCAAGAGATGGATGAGTGCCCTTAAGGTGAGATTACTTAATTACTTAAGTATTCAAATTAAATGCTTAAACAAAAGACAATCTAACCACAAGAGAAAGTGCTTAAGCTTAAAGGTGTTAGAAAGTGTGACAAGTAATATAGTAAAAATAAATGCTACTTCGATACAATTAATAACTTCAATATTTAAAATCAATGAACAACCAATATGCCAACTTGATACATAATTAGATCTCTTATCACACTTCTGGTTAAACTTGATTATGAGATCCACAAGGGATTGAGAAATGTATTTACTTATCCAAGTAAGAGATTTAGAACATTTTTCCACAATGTCACTTAGAATATTTTAGCCAATTAAATCAAACACTTACTAACTTGGTTAGAGAACTTGTGTGTGAGGATGCAAGAGTGAAACTAGATGCCAATTACTAAAATTGAGCCTAAATCACATCATTCATCAATGATTATGAATTATGAGAGATTATTAGCCAAGTTTAGAGACTTATAAGTGTTTTATCATTGTTGCAACCTTGTATTTGGAGGTAAAAAATTTTAAATCAACGGTCAAGAGGCAATGTTCAATGCCCAAAATAAGCTAGAAAATTTGTGCATTCAACTTTCCAATGATTACCAATTATGATTAGAATGCTTAAAAGCCATATAATAGATTTTTTTATGTCTATAATAGACCTCAAAATGATGTATATCAGAATTAGAACAACTCAGAAAACCATTGATTTAGTCCTCAATAAACCCACAAGGTGAAAAGTTATTAATGCCGTGATAACTCCAATGATTAGCTAATTAGATTGAGTGATTATTGTATGATATTTAGTCAATTTTAATGATTTAATTTGAGTTATATGACGGCATAAAGTGGCTATAGAAAAACAAAGAGAAACAATAAGAGGGAAAGAGGCAAACCCTTAGGCCTAATGGCCTAGTTTGATGACTGTTTACCCTCCAAATGACTTGATAATTGGGCCAATGAACTACAACATAAATTGTCTAATGAAAACAAATAGATAAACCCTCTTATGTCTGCAACTAGGAAACCAATGGTTGGTTGAGGCCTTGCTTGGAAACTTTAGCCCTTGAAACCCTAGCCCAAGAAGTTATTTAAGCTTCAAAACCAAGTGTTAGCCAAAGAAACTCAAATTTCTTGGTGTAAATTATCATAAATCAACATCAAATCATTTTTAATGATGTTCCAAGACCACAAACATAAAAATTAGCTGAAGAATAGCTTCAAAACCCTACCACTTGGCTGAAATGACTACAAAACCCCAGAAAAACCTCAAAAAAGGAAGGGAATGGCCAAAAAGGGCTAACAACCAGGGCTCCAAGGTCAATAAGGCTTGCGACTAGGGCTAAAAATTCCTAGAGGGGCAACTGCTAGCCCAATTAGGGCTATTTTTAGGGCTAAAAATCCCTAGAGGGGCAGTTGTTAGCCCAATTAGGGTCGCTACTAGGAGGAAGAGCCCCTTAGGGGTTGCAACCAAGTCCTTAAGGGTTGTCGCTAAAGGGATAAGCCCAAAAATGGTTGTGTTAAAGGAAAAGAGGGGGGTCGAGGCCTCTAAGAGGTTGGACGATTCCCTTCGAAGGAGGTTGAGGTATCACAAATATTGCAACTAGGGTAAACAGGGGGGGAGGGCTTAAGAAGCCATATGGGGCTCATGGCTAAGAGAAAAACAATGAACGACTAGGCCTTAGGGCATAAAAGAAATTTCTGGAACCCTCTAAATGACAATTTCTTTAGAAATTTACTGCAAAATTGTTGGATGGATTCTTCTTCAGGTTGGACCTCTAGCTTGGAGGCTAGATCATGCCTTCTTAGGCCTATATCTGCCTCAAAATACTAGAAAATCCTTTGATCCAATTAGAAAATCACATGCACAAATGAATAAAAAATACCCAAACCCCAAATATATATATATATATATATATATATATATATATATATATATATATATATATATATATATATATATATATATATATATTTTTTTTTTTCAAAGAGAAAAATTCGTAACTTTTCATTAAGATAGGTTACATGTTACATAAAGGCACAAATCATGGCGATGGGTCAATGAATGTTGCTATACGGAGTATTATCCTTCAACGGGCAATGAAAACAGTCCCAAAGTGCTGTGACATATTTTCAGAAAAATTCCAAAATTCACATAGTAAGCTCGGTGCTTAACTTACTATCAAAAACAAAAAACCATATAAAAGTAAATACATGCCAATAAGTAAATAATCGGGGAGTTATACACAAAATTCTCCCCATAAAAACTGTACAGCAAGCCAGCCATCTATACAGGTGCCTCCTTTATAAAAGGCCGATGAAAATTTCTGTAAACCTGTCCACCAGAGTGCTCAGTGAAGTGCCAGGTGCCCCAGATCAGCTCCGATGCTTCTTTGGATAATTTGTCAGCCACTTTGTTCCGAGACCTGTAAATATGAGTCACTGAGATAGAGTCAAATAGGACTTTGAGATGATGAACCTCACGCAGCAATGCAAACAGTGTGTGCGAGTGACATAGTGCAAGATTGTTAAACCAATTGATAACAAGCTGAGAGTCACCAAAAATCTGGATGGAGTTGCAATGAATTTCCTGGGCAAATGTCAGAAGAAGTCTAAGGCATTGCAGTTCAGCATAGTTGTTTGTGCTGGGTCCCAATCCCATTCTGATATGGTAGTGGTGATGATCATTTAAATAGAGTATAGCGCCTCCTCCACAGCCAGTTGCATTGGACGCACCATCGAAATGGGCCCATGCCCGATTGTGATCAATTATTTCAGGTGTTCCGAGTGGAGTCTTGCTGAGATTACTGTCCATGGTAAAGAGATTGAAAGTAGCTATTGAGGCACCAAAAATGTGGTCATAGTCAATAGGTATATCCCTGAAGATCTGTTTTTTTCGACCGATCCAAATCTCCCAAGCCACAATCAGTGGGAGATTTCTCATTCTCGGGCTGTTAACAAAGTGCTGCCACCAATTCGTCCAGGCTTCAATAAGAGTGCCCCCCTGCCAAATATGATTACAGCCCAGGCCTGTGGTGACCCGTGACCAGATTTCATTGATGCAGGTGCACAGAAGGAATAGATGGGTCGTGTCCTCACAGCTTACAAGGCAGTAGCAGCATTGCGATGCGCCTCGGTATGCCCATTTGTGGAGAAAGTCCATAGTGGGTATACAGTTATTAAGAATGCACCAGAAAAGGGTTCTGTGTTTATGTGGGGCCTTTAATTTAAAAATAATACGCCACCACCAAGCTTTGATAGGGGGTTCCTTGGTCCTAATTAGGGCGTGGTATCCAAGTTTAGGAACATAGTGACCATGCGGAGAAACCGCCAATATTAATCTGTCAGCCTGCTCAGTGATCCGAATGTTTGTAGCATTAAGAGCCCATGTGTATTTCTGCCAAATCCGGGAACCAGCCTGTGGGATCTCGAGGTCATCAACATTTAACCAGGCGTGGCCCCACCAAGAGAAATGTGCCAAGTCCGCTATCTGTTCTAGATAGAAAATGTTCCTGTGGGCGAGGTGTTCGGTGATAAAAATAGGTAATTTGTAATACTCTCCACTGCCTGACCAAGAATCCATACCTATGCGGACCATAGCACCCGTGCCAATCTGCCATGATAATCCAAGTTGTATGATGTGAGCCGCCTTGTTGATTGCCTTCCAAATAATAGATGCACCAAGTGCCTGTCTAGTGCAGCCTCGGATCTAATCGAGGGGGTTTCGAGGTGAGACATATTTAGCCACAATGACATCTTTCCAGAGGCTCTGACCCGTGATTAGGTGCCAACACATTTTTGCTGCCAGAGCCTTCGAAAAAATATGCAAATATTTTAACCCCCAGCCCCCCGATTGTTTAGGGATGTTGATGTGGTCCCAGGCAGTCCAAGCGAATGAGGAGGCCTTCCCCTGGTTGCGCCAGATAAATTGTCTGCAAATCCTTTTGATTCTGTTGGTAATGCCAATAGGTATCCAAGCCAGGGTCATCCAATAGACCGGAATAGCTTCCAGCACAGATTTGATAAGGATCAGTCGGACAGCCCGAGATAACCATCTGTTATACCAGAAATTAATTCTGCGTTCAATTTTGGCAATGATCCAATTCCAGTCTTTAATCTTGTAGTCGTTTGGTTTGATATGATACCCCAGATATTTGAGCCCATCCTTAATATCAGTGCAGACAAAGTCAAATAGGTTCAGTGAGGTGCCTTGTTCCAATCCCGAGCAGCCAGTCATGATAATAGTGGATTTGGTGCTATTAGGTGCCATACCTGTGGCCCTGCAAAAGCGCTTCAGGAGCAGATCAAAGTGGACGGAGTCATGTCTAGTACCATTAAGGAAAATGAGTACATCGTCCACAAATAAAATATGGGTGAGATGAAGAATATCATTGATCCGGAGTCCTTGCAGTTCTCCCCTGTATTTTTCATTCTTAATGAGAACCGAGAGTCCCTCCATCACCAAGACAAATAATAATGGAGAGAGAGGACATCCCTGTCTAAGTCCCCTCCCCGCATGAAAGAAATCAGATGCAGTTCCATTGATCAGAATGCTGAAGGTGGCATGTTTGATACAACCCATAATCCAATTTATAAACAAATGAGGGAAGCCAGAGTGGATTAATATGAGATGAAGGTAACTCCAGTTGACCTGATCAAATGCCTTAGTAAGATCTATTTTGAGAATGGTGGATTTCTGGCGCAGGGTCTTAATGGAGTGAAGGGCTTCCTGGGCAGTACCAATAGCTTCATGAATTTGCCTATGATTCAGAAAAGCAAATTGTTCCTTTTCAATATGTGTAGATAGAAAAGGCTTGATGCGATTTGCAATAATTTTGGATATGATCTTATAAATGCAATTACATAGAGATATGGGCCTGTAATCATTGAAACAAGTTGGATTGTCCGATTTTGGTATAAGAGCAATGAAAGTGGTATTGAACCCATCATATATCCTGCCACGCACTCTGCTGTCTTCAATCATAGTCAACAGATCAGAAGATATGAGTTCATAAAAATGGATGAAAAACTCAATGGGCCAGCCATCAGGCCCAGGGCTTTTATCCCGCTTGAACCATTTCAATACTCCTTCAAGTTCACCCAATGTAACCGGTGCATTAAGGTCATCCATCTGATCCTGTTCCACAAAATGTTTGAAATGCTGAGTAATGCACATGATATCCGGAAGATCAATGCAACTAGATGCCCTATAAAGGTTTGTGAAATGTCTGGTGCCCAGGTCAAATAATTGAGACTGCGTTCTCGCAGTAAAACCATTATTATCAGACAGTTCCCATATTGCATTTGCAGCCCTACGGCAATTTGCATGCTGCTGAAAGAACTTGGTATTTTCATCACCCGCATGTAACCATATAGCCCGGCTTTTAAGCCTCTAGTCTTCCTCCTTATGTCTCAGAAATTTACCTTTTTAAGATTCAAGAGCAATTAATTGTTCCCTAGTATCATCAGTTCTATACCCCAGCAAATCCGCATTGTTGAGACGGGCAATCTTGTTTTCAATAATATGCAGAGCCTCCTTCTCCGATCTCTTTTTGTTCTGAATCCACTGAATGGTAAGGTGCTTAATGCGGTTAAGATTGTCATTTAAGATCCGACCCGGATCACTATTATTCAAAGGGACACAGTGCTGCCAAGCCCGAGTGACCAACAGGTGGTAATCAGGATCTCTCAACCAACGAGAATTGAATTTAAATGGGGTACGAGCCCTGTTAGGGCCACACTCGAATTCCAGATAAATTGGAGAGTGGTCAGATTTTCCACCCATCCCCACCCACTGACGAGCACGAGTCATAATAGGTAGGAGAGACTGCTTAATGAGGAATCTGTCTAATCTGCGAGCGAAGGCAGCATTGCCAGTCCTTTTGTTCCTCCAGGTGGGTTGGATCTTGGTAGATTGAATGTCAATGAGATTTGAGTTGCCCAGCAATGAGTTGAAAAACTCAGCCAAAGGATCCGGGGTGGCTTGGGGACCCCAAGATTCAGAGATACCTAAAGAAAAATTTAGATCACCACCCAAAATAAGATGAGGTGCATTTAGTAAAGAATAAGACAATACAGAGGTCCAGAATAGCTCTCTGTTTGTGTAGGGCCCATAAATGTTGATCAAGGTAAATTCCACCTCTGAGTTTCCAAAAAGGACATGCATAGCCAATACACCAGACCGGCCCCAACAGTTTGTCATCCGGGTGGTCCTGCCATTTATACCCAATGCACAGCCCCCAGATCTCCCAAAAGCATCAATGGTAATGAAGGTCCAACCAGGTAGAAGAGAAGTCAAGGTAGCCTGCACAACAGGGCCAGCGCCAAGCGTTTCCTGAAGAAATAGGATGTCAATGGGTCTTTGTGCAATCAATTCTCTGAGGGCCAATCTCTTATTGGGGTTGGCCAGACCCCTGCAATTGAAAGAGAGGCAAATCATGATGAAACAGTCAACAAGGGTCTTCTAGCTCTAAGGACCCGCATAAGTGAGGATTGAGTGCCAGCCTCCACTTTGAGATTGACTCTTTTGATTGCCTTCGCCAATGCAGAAGGTCGACCACGAGTTTTATAGGGTATACAGTCCAGACTCGGCCCAATACCAAAAGTCTCACCAGATTGTGAAAGTGAGAGAGATCTAAGATAGTAGTTATGACTCGATGAGGGAGTCTCAGATGAGGAGGATGATAGGCAGTGTGAGGGCTCAGCAGTGGAGTGGTGAATAATGGGAGAGGATGATGGTTGAGCCATAGCAATGGTGCAACGTACCGAGGGGAGTTTCAGTGTATGGCCAGACAGAGTCGATGGTATGCAAGTAATAGTAGTAGAGGAGGACTGAATGCTAACTACAATACCAGATGTGGAAGCAAGAAGAGTGCTAGCAAGTAAGTCTAGATTATCATTAGAAAACAAGGAGACAATGGAAGGAGAAGTACCCGGGATAGATGAGGCCAGCTTAGTAGTCTCCGACATAACCTGAGGGCGAGATCTGGGATGCGAGGTAGTCCACGATGGGAGAACAGTCTGCACCAGCCCAGCATCTCTCGGGGAATCTGGGGTTGGCAACGGTGCATCTGCAAAGCCCAGCACAGTTTTGTTCACCGGCACATTCTGTGTACCATTCGAACAAGATTTCTTTGAAGCCTGCTTGCCAAAACCCTTCTTTGGACATTCTTTGTATAAGTTTCCAACTTCATGACACTTCCTGCATCGAAAGGGCACACCCTCGTAGTCTAGTGGTTGCTGCCACATCAACCCGTCAAATAGCGTGTTGAAGTTTTCATAGAGACCGTCCCAAGTGTCTAAGAAAATCAAGATTCGAGCCACAGCTCGACTGCCCGAAGTCAGGTAAGATTGGTCATGGTCCAGATATAGGCCAAAGTGTCCTCTGATGTTCTTGAGCACAGAGTCGCTCCAAAATTTCAGTGGCAGACCCTGCAGCCTCATCCAGATGGGACCTGCTCCCGCATTCTCTTTTTTGGGGTCGAACAGGGGAACCCATCTCTTAAGGTAGACGGGGTGCATCTCAAGATGCCAGTAATTCTTGAGTGCCCAGTCTAATTGCTCAGGGCGATCAAAAGAGAGTGAAAACCAACCTTTGGTGAGTACTTGGGCTTCCAGGAGAACATCGAGCGTCCCACTCCAGAGCTCACGAATCCACCGCTGTAGCCGAGTCTCGGAGTATTTTCGGCCGCGGACCTTCCCCACAAGCATCTTGGAAGCAATAATGCCCCAGTCCATCATATCGCTCTCACTACCAACGTTTGTTATATAACTGAGTTTAGTCTTTGTGACCCTGTGCTGTTTGTTTGCTTTAGGGCAGCCCAACCCCGGCTCAACAGAGGTGTCTGATTCTGAGGATGTACAAATCTTCTCTGGAATGGAGATGTCCTCCGGAATGTTAGCAAACACCCCCGAGGCCACCGATGGTCCCGTGGAAGCCAAGTCGATAAGTGCTCCGTCGCGAAGGTCAGAAGGTCCAATAGTGGTAGACCAATTAGGGAGAGATCCTCCAATGCTCAGTTGAGCCAGTGAGCAGGTGGCATCCCCAATATCATGAAGAACCGCTTCTGAGAAATGTGTTGAGCATCCAATAGCAGCATCTGTCAGTGTATCAGGTCCTTCCTGGAAGAAATCCAAGGGCCCAATGTCAGCACCCGAGGGCGAGTCGAATGTGAATAACGCAAGGTCTCCCAAGGGCGAGTTGCAGCCCTCCACTCCAGCCAACTCGGATGGAGCATTAGCCTCCACCTCAGGAGACGGGTCCAGGTCAGACATACTGGCCACCTCATCATGTGCATCAAGTCCCCAAATATCGACCCCCTCCAGAGGATCCTCTGAATAGTCCACCTCGTCCTCATAGTGACTCAATGTGGGGCGAGAACAATCAGTCAATAGATGAGAAGCACCAGCGGGAGGAGGTCAGAACCCCCAAGAAAATGGTGAAGGATATCCGGTCCAACCGGCAGCTCAATGACAACAGTGTTAGAACTGGTGCAAACACCAAAATGAAGTAGGGGCCCGATGAACGGCCAAAGCAAATACTGATAAGGGTCCACAGACCAGAACGACCCCACCCAAATCAGCGGGTCAGCCAAACAGTGAAAATGATGTCAGGACAAATAATGATACCCCTTCACAATCCCAGCAAAAGATGAGAATCAAACCCCGGTTCGAAGCAGTCGCTCACCCCTCTGATAGCAACCGAGAATATATTTCATGAAACACGGGAGACAGTCACGAAGCCGGGCCAACAGATTCCCAGATCAAACCATATACAAACCAACTCGCAGACCCCAAAATATACTGTGCCGGGAACAGAACAAAACCTATGAGACAAACAGAGTCCCGCCTTTACCAAACAAGGGTACCAACCTCATTAGTAATTCCAAAGTGCCCCCAAAGGAAAGAGTCAGCACCGCCCAGGGGCACCGACGCTGCCATCAAACCTGCATCGCAGAGGTCGGTCGTTAGGGTTTCATGAAACATTCTCCATAGGAGAATCTTGTTACATGTCAAATTATATATATATATATATATATATATATATATATATATATATATATATATATATATATATATAAATAAAACCCCAAAATTTTTAAACCCCAATTGTTGCAAAACGAAATTTAGAAATAATTTATAAATAACTTACAAATATATAATGGTAGCAAATTGAATTGATTTTGGAGAAATATTTTTAGAGTAATAGTAGTGGGTGAATGTATTTTTCGAAAAAAAAAATTGATTATTGGACAAAAACCCTTCTGCAAAATTAAAATACCATATTTATAAATAATTTATAAATAACTTACAAATATACAATGGTAGAAAATTGAATTGATTTTGGAGAAATATTTTTAGAGTAATAGTAGTGGGTGAATGTATTTTTCGAAAAAAACAATTGATTATTGGACAAAAACCCTTCTGCAAAATTAAAATACCATATAGAAATCTTATAGCTCAAACACAATTAGCTTTTCTGTTAATTTTTCTTAGGGCTTAATTGTTCTTTTCTTTAGATAATTCCTTTTCATCAATTTCATATTGAATTTACCCCACAACATCACAACATTATTCTTGAAAGAATAATATCGTCATAAATGCAGTAGAACATAAAGGAACAATAGAAGAAAAACATTCACACAGAGACACCAAGGTTGGTCAGAGACCAGGGAAAAACCCACTACATGGAAAACCCTTTAAAATGCTTCTTCTATTAGATTGTCATAAAATTTTAAGAAGAGAGTAGAATGAGCCAAAATCCACAAATAATAATTCAATTCAAAGTTTGACTTATCTAAGAGAAAAATCAACCGAAATCCAAAATATCAGCTAATAGTCAAATATGGTCAAAGTAAAAGTATCAACAATTATGCACCTTCTGCCTATTTTGTATCCAGTTCGGTACTTACGGTTTTGCACCCAGTTCGATACTTACGATTCTGCACCCAGTTCGGTACTTACAATTCTGCAACCAATTTGGTACATATGATTCTGCAACGAGTTTGGTACTTTCGGTTCTACACCTAGTTCAGTACTTTCAGTTCTACACCTAGTTCAATACTTCTGGTTCTGCACACAGTTCAATACTTTTGGTTATGAATTCAATTCGGTACTTACAGTTCTACAACCAATTCGACACTTGTAGTTCTGCACCCAGTTCGATACTTTTGGTTCTACACTCAATTTGGTACTTATGGTTATGCACCTAGTTCGGTACTTTCAGTTATGAACTAAGTTCGATACTTATGGTTTTGCACTCATTTCATTTCTTTCGGTTCTGCACTCAGTTCAGTACTTATGGTTCTACACTCAGTTTGGTACTTATGATTATGCATCTAGTTCAGTACTTACGGTTCTATGCCCAGTTTAGTACTTTCGATTCTTCACCCAGTTCAGTAATTACCGTTCTGCACCCAATTTGGTACTTTCTATTCTACACTCAGTTCAATTCTTATGATTCTGCACCCATACAATAGAGAGAGAAGTGATGATGTCCAAATGATCTTGAGGTCACTTGTATTTATATCCTTCCAAGGGTTTCCAATTTTCTTTAGGGCAGATCTGATTAAATATGCACATGTGGGCTTTTAATTCAGAAATACACTTGTCCAAATTGAGCGCTTCAATAGTCAAAATTCGTCCTCTTAGAAAGAGGAAAATTGTACCATGGTTGGAATTTATCACTAAGCTGCAAATTAACACTCCCTCTCATCTAGGGATAAATTCCAATCGCATCATGTAATCATTGCAAGTATCATGTCATGAAATCATATCCTGTTGTCATATCACGTTCCATCTCCACTCAACTTTATCTGTTGAAACATTCTTGAATCTAAAGAAGAAGAATCAGGGAAAATTAGCTTCCACCCTCTATAATGTCAGAGAGCACATCTCAATTTGAAAACAATATCAGGGAGCACATCTCAACCTAAAACCACATCAGGGAGCACAACTCAACCCAGAATCTCATGAGGGAGCTAAACATCTACAACCACATATCGAGAAATAGGTGATATAGGGTAGAACATATCAACCCATCCTATTTCCTACCAATATTCCCATATGTTAGCGCTGGAATCAACACTTGGATTGTGACAAGCACCTGACTAGACACATCTTAAGCTCAAGGGATTTCTTATAACTTGATTGAGTTTTTTGGAAAGTGGTTGGAAATCACACACAATGAAAGGGATTTTGAGAAAATAAGAATCTCTCACACATATGAGGGCACTAATGCATAATGAGGTAGCAAGGTTGTGTTTGTAGCTTGATAGTTGGAAGAATAGAAGATAAAAAGTGAATATGTAAAACATAAACCCACTGCTAAGAGGAAAGAGTGACACAAACTCCAGACTTGAAATGTATAGTGAAAGAATGCTTTAAAATACTTACAACAGTCTCACTCTACATTTTAAATTACATGGAATGCTTCCAACTAACATGAACTCATTAATCATGAATGATTGATAAGTCAAGACTGACAAAAACAGATTAATCATGTATGCTAGATCAAAAGACTTATAAGAGTATGAGACATGATTTAATTCAACCTCAAGGAATTATTATGAACTATATTCAATTCATACTGAATCAGGAATGCTTGATAAAACAACACTTACAAAAACATATTAATATGCCATGAAGGTTCACAATACTGATAAAAACATGAGATAGAACTGTGTAAATCATAATCTGGAATGAAACTGTAAATTATGGAAGCACATAAAGAGATAAACAATACACACACCATAAAATTTGCGAGTCCTCAAGAGTGCCTCTTGATATATTATATGTCCGAAAATGTTCAACACAATATGCAATGAAATAGACAACCAACGATCCCTTTCTTTCTTGCCTTACATTCAATTTATCATCATTTAGTGACATTCTTTTGAAACCAGAACCAAAAATAAACCTTTTCTCCTTCTTATACAAAATCCGAAAATAATAGCTACTTTTCTGAAAAGGGTAGATATATCTGAAAATACTGTGTATAAGCCAAAAATGACATGATTCTTCAGATTTTCATGGTTTTGTACATTCAATCATCAGATATCTAGTATAAAAGAAAAAATCCTAATAGCTTATGTCGTGGTGACCCTCTTGTTTGGTTTTCTCTTTTGTACTTTCTTTTTCTGCCGAGTCTTCTTCTTCCTTGGTTCATTTTTTGGGCTTTCATCTATGTTTATTATTTCATCCCTGAGAGTGGGGTTGGCTATGAGTTTTCTTGCTAGTCTTAGCTTTTTCTTTGGTCTGGTGCGAGGCATTTGAAGGTATGGATTTGGAATGTATGAAGGCCTCCTTCTCCCATGTATAACTCTGTTTGACTATCCTTCCTCAAAATCTGACTCACTAAACTATGTTTCACTGCTATCCTCCTCAAAAGATGAATGTGAGTGGATTATAGCTTTCTTCTTCCCTTTGGATGAAGAACTTATAGATGAGTAAAGTTGAGATATAGTAGGTTCTTCTACTGTAGTGGTCTCTGAAACATTGCTTTTCCCCTTTTTGAGTGAGGAAAATACTGTGTAAGTGTAGGCTCTTCTGGTGCTGAAGTAACATTGTTTTCTTGATTCTCCTATCTAGCCTCTATAACAGGGCTAGGTGTTAAGGTTTTAGGGTTGAATTCCACAGAAGGTCCATCTATCAAAATGAGTTTTCTCCTGGATTTACTCTTTGAATAGAAATCTATCTCTTCCTTGCACTTGGACATCGTATTTTTGTCAGGAAGGGTAGCTTTTTGTTTGGGATTGCTTGCATGCTCCTGCCTAAAAGACCCCAAGGTGTGTGGCTCCTTAGGTGGTCTTATAGTGTAAACTTATTTGGCTGGTTGCACTATTGGTATAGGAGTGATGGTTGGTGTAGGAGTGGTGGTTTGAAATCTAGCTCTCCTAGCTAAGTTCCTTGTCTGTCTGCTAGATGGTGTAGAAGATGGACCAGCTTGTGAAGGGGTCGATGTAGGTGTAGGGTTTGAATGATGCTCTTGGGTCTTTGGCCTTCTAGGCCTTCCTCTCCTTCTCCTTGAATTAATACTGCTAAATCTATCATCTTCTATAAACATTTCCCATGTGGTTCCCTTCTTTCTCAGATGGTAAACCACCAGTATTTTGATCAAACCCCTGTGATAGAGATTGTGAAGAGAATAGTATGGGGTTCTCTATATTTTTCGGGACATTGAAAACAAATATTTATGAAGGAAAATGGTTAGATTCATAGTTTTAGAGCCCGATATGTCAGCTAGAAACCTCATCTGGTATTTATGCACATTAGAAAATCTACCCTCACAGGTTATATAACGTTGCACAATGGTAATAAAATCTTGCCACTCAAGCCTAAAATATGAAATATGAATAGTAGGGGTCCAACCAATATTTTCATGTTCAGGCTTTAAATATGGATTCGAATCAGCTTTAAACAGAGTTTTGTTCTTTGCCAGTACTCACCTCTAGCTGATGTTTGGGTAGCCCTTGCAATAATAGTCTCTGTGATCCTGAAGGTCCAAGACCCAAGATTGACCTGTTCTCCATCGAATGTCTCAGAAAATGCCTGAGTCACTGCCACATTTTCACCTGAAAACTTCTTTGAAAACTGATACCACCCTGCTGCTTTGAAATGAGGCTTAACATGATGGTCAACAAAATTGGTATTCGTCGGTTCTGAACAATTCACCTTACCACCCTTGCTCATCTTGCTAATAGTTAACCTAACCACTAATGCACACATGTAAGACAACAACCCTCCATGAAGCCCTAACTTCTGGCACAAGGTAATAAACTGTTTAGTTAGAAGATAAAAATGGTTTGCTATAGCTTTCACGAAGGTAAACGAGAACAAATCTATACATGCCCTACATCACAATGAGAGGGAATGACATGAAACCAACATGATTTAAATTCTGCTGCTAGATCATTCCACCAAAATCTTCAATCCATAACATTATTAACTAATAGTTACTCGTACTTCAAATTTGATACATTTCACTTTAATGAGTAGCATTAGATTTGACAAGTCTTAGTAAATAAATAGCCAACCTTTTTAATGAATCCTCCAATGAGAAATATCCACCTTTCAGGTGAGTAACACATCTTGTTTTAGCAGACCTTCAATATTCAAAAAGCAGTGTTTTTTTCACCTGAGTAATGCTTCTTTTATCTACTTGTACAATTTTTTTAAGTAATAGCTACTTTGTTGAAAAAGGAAACTATTCCAGTGTTGCTTTTAAAACCATATCTTTTGAAGAAAATAGCTATCTCTCTAGGAAAAGTAGTTATTCCTGTGTTATTCCTAATACAACTGATGACTATGTCATTTTGTCTTTAACCTTGGATAGAAATATCATGGTGAATGAATAAGACTTCTCAAGCTAAACCCATGATTTTGACTACTCAAAGTAGTTAAAAGACTTACTGAAAGAAATTTTACCGTAGTAACTCTATGACACAAACAAACTATTGGACTCAAAATTATTTTGGATTTTGGCTAAAAAATGATGAAAACTAATACATTTTAACCCTCTAGGGCTCTCAACCATAGGTTAGGAGACAAGAGAGGATCAAAGACAACTTACTATGATGACCAAACTTTGAAATTTTTTGAAAAATTGCAGCGCTAACAATGGCTCCTATTGGGGATGAAGTCCTCCCTATGAGGCTTCAAGGATTGTAGATTCAGTGCCTTAAACTCGCAGTACTTTTAAATTTCAAAAGCTAATGACAAGAACTAAATTTTATTGATTGAACTAAAAACTGACTCTATTTACAGACACAAATACCATTGCGCATGGAGTTTTACTAAGACAACACTCCGGATATTTACAATGGAAAAAATGACTAACTTATCAAACAAAGAAATTTTTGAGATAATGACCATTGACTGGACCTCTAGCTAATTGATCATCATCTAGATGCTTTAACAGAAATGTGTTATTTTCCAGAACTTGAGAAATTTTGAATGGCCCAAACCAAATGTTGCCAAACTTAACATGCTTTCCATGGTCTTCTATTCTTGCATCCCAACGCAATACGAAATAATCTTCTTAGAATACTTGTTGTTTTTCTCTTTTTTTAAAGACAAATTTTACTTTGGCTTTATACTTCTGTACTTTATCCATCAGGGATTCCCAGATTTGATGAGCTTCTATTAGTTGCAACATCCTTCTCTGAATGGGATTTGAATTATCAGTTTTATCTTGTAAAAACTTCATAACAGGGAGGGGAAAATTTAATGGCATCACAACATTAGTACCCGGTAAACAAGTTGAAAGGGAAAAAATCCAATTGATATTTTGCTACTCACCCTATCTTCCCAAAGAGCATGAACTAATCGAGTCACCTAACCCATTACCTTGGCAGATTTAAAAGACATTGCATTGTGAGTCACCAACTTTTGAGGACAACCAAATCTAGACATAATATTTTCCAACAGTAATTTAATTATTACAGTGTCAGTGGTGTTTCTGGTTGGAATGGCCTCAATCCACTTGGTGAAATAGTCCGTGGCTATAAGAATCCACCTGTGCTGCCTTGACAATGGTGGATGAATCTCACCAATGAAGTATAGCCCCCACTGCTGGAAAGGAGCATCTGCTGAAATGGGAATGAGAGGTAGTGGTAGCAGCTTCTTCTTACTGACAAACTTTTGGCACTCAGTGCAAGCTCTAGCTTTGGAAAAAACATCAGAGAAAAGAGTTGGCCAATAATATCCAGCTCTTAGAATTTTATTTGTGGTAGCTTTCCAATATAAATGTCCACCACACACCCCTACATGTATCTCTGACATAAATTTATGATCTTCAACATCATCTACACATATCAACAAAAATCCTACAGGGTCTTTCCAATAAAGATGATTTTCCATTATGCAATACTTGAAAAACTTTAGTTTAAGAGCTCTTCTCTTTTATTTTTCTATGTTGAAAATGCAACAAGATGATGGAGCTTAGTGAAATGAAGTCGCCTTCACTAAGTGGGCCCGCAGGCTATTTTTGGCGCAAAGTCTATTTTTAGACTATGTCTATTTTTAGACATATGGATCATGGTCTATGAGTTGCAGGATGCTATTTATGGATGATTGGTCGAGTTGGTAAAATAGATGGACCTCTATTTTTAGACATTGGGCGGATTCTATTTTTAGACTGCCAGGCTAAAAATAGAACAGTCAAATATTATTAACCCTTAATAATATTTAGACTATAAACATTATCTTTTCCTCTTGGAGCACTTCAGTTTGATGCTTGGATGTGGCACATGCAGCTGACAGAAGGAAATACGCTTTTCTTAAGGGTTAGTTGAGCTATTGCATGGTTGACTTCAGTTAGAACTCATGTGGCAGAGTTTGGTGGAGTTGATGAGACAGTTGGTGGAGTTGTGTTCGGTTTAACTTAGTTGAACTAGTTGTATTTAGTCTAACCGAAAAATACACTAGTGATGAGTGTTGTGAATTAATTATTAATTAATTCACTAATTATTAACTCATAAATCAACTAAAGAACACATCAGTTAACTGCAATGCATGGACAGTTCAGTGGAGACCAGTGTTAGAGGTGGGTGAAAGGGTGTGTGTGAATATCAGTTGTGACCATGATTGTGCATGAGATTTGCACACACATTGATGGAGATTGCCAATGAGGATTGCGCAGTTGAAGCTAGTGGGATTCGAACTTGGATCTCATTCATTACTCACTTGGATTGCGCAGTAGAGGCAGGCAGACTTGTGGAGAAGATTTGAACCCATGACTTGTTCAAATCTCAGTTAGTTTGTGTGTAACTTTTTGGAGATAGTACTGAGTACTTGTGAGGAGTATTGTGCTATGTATTGTTACATGTTCTCTATCATTATACTATACAGATAGTTGGGGATTTTCAACTATTGCTTTCCCCATTACATACTGTGTTGATATGTGTGCTTGATTATGTTTTAATGAGTGTATGCGACTGCTTTCTATTTCCGCATATTGATGATCAATTGTAGAAGAGGTTATGTATTATGCATGAAGCTTAAATAGTTTTTAATCAGGATAATCTCGGTGAATAATTCAGCTATTATTCAAATTTCTACATGGTATCGAAGCAGAATTGATCATCGGATCTATTACAGTGATTACAATTATTTTCGGTAGACAGAGTCTGTAACGGGCCAGGTAGCCTCTAGATCCATCATTTCTTTGAAAGGTGATATATCCAGTAAATGCCCTTACAGTCGATCTCTGTGCTAGAAATAATTTGTTCTCACAGATCCAGAAGAAGCTGAGTTTTGAGCTTGGAATTCGAATTTGCAGCAGAATTTGGAATTCGAATTTGCAGTAGTTTTCTTGGTGCCAAAGTTGAAATGTCTTTCAACGGATTGCGACTGGAATATGCCCTTGAGGGCAGTTCGAATTATGTTGCATGGAAGAACCGGATGGAGGTGGTATTAGATGATAACGGGCTGAAGGAGTTCATAGATGCTGAGATCCCAAAGCCTACTGATGCTGCTCAAGTTGAGGCTTGGCAAAAGAAGATGGCGAAATGTCGAAGGATTCTGTTGGAGGGCGTGAAGGATCACATTGTATCCAACATGCATGGAAAATATTCTCCATACTTGATGTGGAAAGCGTTGACAGATTTATTCCAAAGCAAGAGCGACCAGAGGAAGTTGGCGCTCAAGGATAAACTTAGACACATAAAGATGGAGAAAGGCGACAGTATGCCCAAGTACCTCACGAAGTTCATCCAATGCAGGGATGAGCTGGGAAGTGTGGGGGTGACTGTCGATGATGAGGAATTGGTGAGCTTGGCTCTCCTTGGTCTTCCGAAGAGTTGGCATGCCTATCAGGATTGTGTCAATGGTCGGGAGAAATTTCCAGGATGGGAGCGACTTTGGTCAGATCTTGTGCAAGAGGAGATAAGGCGGAATACTAGAGACGGATCTTCATCAAAGGCATCTGATGAAGAAAATTGTGCTTTGGCTGCCAAAGAAAAGAAGGGGAAGAGCAAGAAAGCTTCTCATTCTTGTGCGAAAGGCAAGAAGCAGGACATGTCTAAGGTGAAGTGTTTTCACTGTCACCAGCACGGACATTATGCCACAAATTGTCCGCAGAAGAAGAAAAATAAGCAAGCTGCTGGATCTGCAGCGGGAGAGGCTTTAGCCTCGCAGTTTGGGCTGGATTTTTCGTTGATCGCATGCTTGGTCTCAAGTGTGATGGGATCAGTATGGTTCTTGGACAATGGTGCATCTTTTCACATGAATGGAGCTCGAGATCCGTTTTCAGCTCTGGATGAGAAAGATCTTGGAGTGCACATCGAGATGGGCGATGATGGTAGATACAGTGCGACCGGTATCGGTACCATTTCCTTTGAGAGGGAGTCTGGTAAACCCTTTGTATTGAAGGAAGTGATGCATGTTCCAAGATTGAAGAAGAATCTTATCTCTGTGGCGATGTTAGAAGACAAGGGATATGATGTTGTTCCTCTACGAGGAAAAGCTTCCCGTAAAGAAGACAACTCGAGAGACCTCGAAGATAGGGGTTCGAGTCAAGAACCTTTATCAGTTGCAAGTAGATGAGGGTCACAAAGAATGGCATGCAAGGCGGAAGGAGTGGTGGAGTCGATGATGGAGAGCTGTGGCACCGGAGATAGGGCCACCTTCACCATGGCGCTTTGAAGATACTGCAACAGATTTCTACTGGGCTTCCTAAGGGCACTCTTGCGTAGTCAGATCAGTGCAAAGTGTGTACCTTGGGAAAATTTGTGAAAGCCACCTTGCACGAGAAGGATAGTCGCGCCACGACGATCCTTGAGATAATTCACACAGATGTATGCGGACCTTTCTCAGTAGCTTCGACAGTAAAGCACAAGTACTATGTGATCTTTGTTGATGATTTTTATCGGAAGTGCTGGATCTTCTTCATGCAGAAGAGGAGCGAGACATCCTCAAAGTTCTGTGAGTTGAAGGCGCTGGTTGAGAAGGAATCTGTGGAAGCATGTGAAGGCTCTTAGAGCGACACGGTGGTGAATTCATCTCCGCCGAATTCAAGGACTTTACAAAGGCGTATGGATTCATGAGCCTATTGCACCTCATAACCCATAAGAGAATGGGGTTAAGCGAACTGAGCGGAAGAACAAACGATCGTGGTGCCGCACGAGCGATGTTGCATGGATCGTGGCCTACCCTTCACTTGTGGGCGGAGGCATGCACACGCAAGATATGCGTAACCGCTGTCCCCACAAGATACTAGGCATGAGTACACCTATTCGGCAAGAGACCCGGGAGCATTTCCCATTTGAGGATTTTTACACTACATCTACTACAGTGACGAAGGATGCCAGGAAGAAGCTGGATCCAACCGCAGAGGTTGGGATATTTTTGGGGTACACTGATACACCCTACAACTATTGTGTGTATTATGTGTGGGGTACACTGATACACCCCACAACTATCGTGTGTATTTGCTAGACAGTCGAAAGACTGTTGTGCGACGGGATATCAAATTTTAGGAGGAGAAAGCCATGAAGTGTTTGCTTGAGAGGGAGCCACACTTGCATGCAGCTGAGGAGCTATTAGTTCCTAAGGATGAGCTTCCTGACAGCATCAGCCACAAGAGGAAGTTCATGGAGTGGAAGAGACCACTCATGCACGGCCAACCATCAGAGGGCGGAAGCGCACTACAGAAGCTGAGCGACTGGCTCAAGATGCAGAGAAGGTTGTAGGACCACCTACAGCACAGCGCAGACAAAGACAGTCACCGGATCGGTACACTGGATACATGGCTCGTGAGCAAATGTGTCGTGACAGAACCATCCTCTTTCGAGGAAGCTATGGAGGATCCCGCATGGGTAGATGCCATGGTGGAAGAGTATGATTCGATTGTCAGAAACAGTGCATGGGATATTGTCCCAAGGCCGGAGGGGAAATCAGTGGTGGGTTCGAGATGGATCTACAAAGTGAAGCAGGCGGCTGACGGGAGTGTGGAGAAGTACAAGGAAAGATTTGTTGCCCGAGGCTTCTCACAGATAGAGGGGATCGATTATGAGGAGACTTTTGCACCTGTCGCAAGGTACTCTTCCATACGGACGATCTTAGCTCTCTCAACGCAAATGGGGTGGCACATACATCAGATGGATGTGAAGACTGCGTTCCTCAATGGAGTCAGTGAGGAGGAGGTGTACATAGAGCAGCTCGAAGGTTTCGAGATCTTCAACAGTGAGTCGCATGTGTGCAAACTCAAGAGAGCACTGTATGGGTTGAAACAAGCACCTCGTGCTTGGTACACACGGATAGACAGTTATTTCACTGGACTTGGATTCTCCAAGAGTGAGGCGGATCCTAACCTGTACCAGATTGTGGTGGAGGGGAAGTTGCTGATCATTGTACTGTATGTAGATGATCCGATTTTGACGGTGATGAGTCGTTGATACTTTCATGCAAGGAGGATCTTGCTAGAGAGTTTGAGATGAAGGACTTGGGCCTCCTTCATTATTTCCTAGGATTGGAAATTCTGGACAAAGAAAGAAGTGATGGACTATTTGCTTCTCAAAGGCAGGCATGTGGAAATACCGGAGAAGTTCAACATGCATGGCCGTAAGTCGTTGGATACTCCTCTTCCCCGGGAGGTTGAGGAAGGAGGAGGTTACTTCAATGCGAGGTAGTGGATGCTTACCAAGTATCGATAGTTGGTGGGGTCGCTATGTATCTAGTCAATACACGACCCGATATATGCTATGTCGTTAACCAACTTTCACAAGCTATGGTTAAGCCTACCAAGCTCTTCTGGAAGGCAGGCAAGCATGTATTGCGTTATCTTAGAGGCACATCGGGATATGGCTTGTGGTACAGACAGGAGGATGAGGTGAAGCTTTGTGGCTTCACGGATGCAGATTGGGCAAGGAGCCCAACGGACAGAAAGAGCACATCTGGAGGGATCTTCAGTATCGGGTCGACAGTAGTTTCTTGGTACAGCAGGAAGCAGAGATCCGTGGCACTCAGTTCAGCAGAGGCTGAGTATATGGCAGCAAGCTTGGCTGCATGCGAGGCCATATGGATGAGGAAGATTCTGGTCGGGTTGTTCGGGTCACACTTGGAGCCTACTATGATTTATTGTGATAACCAGAGTTGCATTAAACTCTCGGCTAATCCAGTATTTCATGATAGATCCAAACACATCGACATCAGGTACCATCATATCAGAGATTGTGTGCAGCGGAGAATCATGTTACTTTCATATATTCCCACAGAGGATCAGGATGCTGACATCTTGACGAAGGCTCTCACCAGGAGAAAATTCAAATACCACAGAGGCAGGATAGGGGTTGCAGATAATTCATATCTTGTTGAGAGGGAGTGTTGAAAATGCAACAAGATGATGGAGCTTAGTGAAATGAAGTCGCCTTCACTAAGTGGGCCCGCAGGCTATTTTTGGTGCAAAGTCTATTTTTAGACATATAGATCATGGTCTATGAGTTGCAGGATGATATTTATGGATGATTGGTCGAGTTGGTAAAAATAGATGGACCTCTATTTTTAGACATTGGGCGGTTTCTATTTTTAGACTGCCGGGCTAAAAATAGAACAGTCAAATATTATTAACCCTTAATAATATTTAGACTATAAACATTATCTTTTTCTCTTGGAGCACTTCAGTTTGATGCTTGGATGTGGCACATGCAGCTGACAGAAGGAAATACGTTTTTCCTAAGGGTTAGTTGAGCTATTGCATGGTTGACTTCAGTTAGAACTCATGTGGCAGAGTTTGGTGGAGTTGATGAGACAGTTGGTGGAGTTGTGTTCGGTTTAACTTAGTTGAACTAGTTGTATTTAGTCTAACTGAAAATACACTAGTGATGAGTGGTGTGAATTAATTATTAATTAATTCACTAATTATTAACTCATAAATCAACTAAAGAATACATCAGTTAACTGCAATGCATGGACAGTTCAGTGGAGACCAGTGTTAGAGGTGGGTGAAAGGGTGAGTGTGACTATTAGTTGTGACCATGATTGTGCATGAGATTTGCACACACATTGATGGAGATTGCCAATGAGGATTGCGCAGTTGGAGCTAGTGGGATTCAAACTTGGATCTCATCATTAATCAACTTGGATTGCGCAGTAGAGGCAGGCAGACTTGTGGAGAAGATTTGAACCCATGACTTGTTCAAATCTCAGTTAGTTTGTGTGTAACTTTTTGGAGATAGTACTGAGTACTTGTGAGGAGTATTGTGCTATGTATTGTTACATTTTCTCTATCATTATACTATACAGATAGTTGGGGGTTTTCAGCTATTGCTTTCCCCATTACATACTGTGTTGATATGTGTGCTTGATTATGTTTTTAATGAGCGCATGCGACTGCTTTCTATTTCCGCATATTGATGATTAATTGTAGAAGAGGTTATGTATTATGCATGAAGCTTAAATAGTGTGTAATCAGGATAATCTCAGTGAATAATTCAGCTATTATTCAAATTTCTACATTCTATTTCTGGAGGACAACTGAGATTTAATAAAAAGTACACTATATCCTCATATCAATTGGAATAAAATATTTTAGGATAATCAGATATACCTTCTTTATCTATTTCTTCAGATATCTCAATGTTCATATTTAGAGCTTTGTAATTTGGTTCTACCATCAAGCGGGCTAAGCTCTGTCCTTTTATCAATTTGGTAGGTCCGATTTCAATGTCAAATTCTAGAATATTTGTTAACCATCTTCCCCTCCTGCCATCTGTGTCCGGCCGCAACAATACATCCTTGACAAAAATATTTTGCACCAAAGCAATGAATTTAGAATACTGAACATAAAATTGAAAAGACTTCAAAGAATTTACCAATTTATATGCTTGTTTTTCAACCAAACTATACTTTAACTCAACATCTCTTAATGCACGGCTGAAAAAATAAATTGGTTTCTCCAAGCCTTCCTTGTTCTTTTGAAGTAAAACTAATGCAATAATTTCCTCAGAGGCATATGAAAAAGTCAGAAAAGGCTTCTCAAAATCAGGATTGTGTTGGATCCTTAGTTAAACTGAGAGGGGGGGTGGGGGGGTGAATCAGTTTAACACGTTTATGGACTTTTAAAACTTTTTCATAAAACTTATTTATACCTTCATTTCATATTCAACTTAATATGTGAGTTGTCTTAGCATGTGAGCAGCAAGTATTAATATAATGTAACAGCAGACTTAATATGACAGTAGCAAGTATTAAGCAGATTAGATAAACCATATCAACATGTAAACATCATGCACAGAGACACCAGATATACGTGGAAACCCATAAAGGGAGAAAACCACATCTTATTATTGCTGTGATGTAAAGGAAAGCTTCAACACCCTCTCACCACTGGTATTCTATAAGCACCAACCTACAAGAGGCTCCAACCTCAAATTCTGCAAGCTACAACTTGCAAGGGAGCTTCAACTCCCTTTTTTTCATAAAGAAATATTTGCTGGTTTACCTTGGATATCAGCTCTGTTCTGTACCTTTGATTTCTTTTACTGCACTCCTATCTTCATATCTGCTTGATTATTTCTTTTTCTTCAATTCTTCATTCTCTTCTCTTTTATCAATTTACCTAGAGAAAATGTACCATTTCAACTTTACAGTGGGATTTTATCTTTCTCTGGAGACTTTCCAATAACATCACAAACAATATAAACAGTTAAAACCTTTCATTCAATTACAGTGCATATTTCGAATAGCACTCCTCTCTTCCTCTTTTCCTTCCTCATACATCCAACCTCACTCTCTTTTTCGTTTTCTCTTTTATTTAGTTCCCTGTTCATTGCAGTTATATAACTGCTGTATGTACAACTGCCTTTTAATAAATAAATAAAAACTCTCGACGTTTTTATTAAAACCTTTTAATGACCCGAATATATTAGTACTCACCAACTTTATCATGAACCATCAACAATATAATCTTTGGTTTAATCAACTATCGACATCTTCAAAACTGTGGTTAAACCATAATAAAAAACCCGACTTATAATATTTTGAATTTATGCTGAAGTTTACCTCCTTGAAGAATCTATGGCTTAAACCATAGTCGAATCAACTCGGACCAATCAATTTAACATTGGTTAAATGACCAGGTTTCCACACATCACATATATGGTGAATTTTTTCTCAACACTTCTTTTAGTCAGCACTCTGGTTACAATTTCTGAGCTCGACCATGGAAAATATCACCAACTTTGGAATAACATTCAAAGTGATGGCCCAATCGCTTTTCGTCATAATTTATATTTAATTTAAAGAAACCTTGGTTAAACTCGCAAACATTAATTTGAAAAGTCCCAATCAATATAATTTAGCCTAGGGCCCACATATATAATCAACGACCCAATCACATAATCGCACCATACCGTGGTTATCTTTCACAAACCTTCCTCATACGACCACCGTCCGATGGCTCCCCTCCAGATCGATGGCGCTCAACAATATCGCACGGCTTCCTTGGTCGGAATTTAACGTGCGATGGTGCGCAGTGATGGCGGTTTTGCAAATTCGTTCAAGGATGCGTGTCGCTCGTTCTATGGAATCGCTCCCAATCTCTTGAATACCACTTGCCCGTCGAAGGTGGTGCGATGAAAACCATAAACCCCCTTTACTGTTCACTCTTTGTGGTTCCGCGCTTTTGGCTCGGGGTTCCGCCTAACTTCGCGTTCCGCTACTGGGTTTCGTCTCGCTTATATGTATGAATTCAGCTCTTCGCCTTCAATGAAAATCACTTCTATCCATACACAACAAATGCCTCGATTCTTCTGGGCTACCACCATATGACTCGGCTCAAGGTTCTGTCAATTTATATTCTAACCCTTTGATTCATCAATGTTTCAACACGACTCCTTCGCATACTATACCGCACTGCTTCATCAGGTTATACATTCCCCATTGCTTACTGTATCGTGGCAACTTGATATCTTATACAGATTCACGAATCTACCCCTTCCACAGAGCTTATGATGTTTACAGACCATGGGTAACAAATTCACGCTTTCACAATAAATTCAAGAAGTCTACATAGGCATAATCCCATATGTCAGTAAAAATCCTTCCTACTGAATTCAATCAAGAATATACATATAATTCACAGAGAATTTAGAAGAAATCCCTCAACATTATATACAAATGTAACCATTTACAAGAACATTCACTTATTCTTCTCAATTGGCCAGATTTTCTATTCGATGGCCGTTTTCTCCCACTCTGTCTCTGGACAACTCTGCTTCAATTTACTGCTTCACTGCTCCTTGCTTCTCTTTTTTCTGCCTCTACTACCTCTCTGCTGCCTTGTTGTTGTGTCAGGTGCTCCTCCTTTGTCATTTCATTTTCCAGCTCCTCCTTTTCCAACTCCTCCTTTGCCAACTCCTTTGCCATCAATGACAACATTTCCAACAGTCTCCCCCTCTGGCATTGATGGCAATAACCTCTGCTTTCTTTTCAGAAGAACTTTTTTTTTCTTTTCCTCCCCCTTTGACATCAACGACAAAGGGTTGCTCAGTTCCTAGTTTGCTTTCTGCATTTCCTCTCTTTGAGTTACGTTTAGGCCCTTTTTTGCTGACTTTGTACCTTGCTGCTCCAAACTTTGGATTGAATATTAAAACACTGACTCTTTAGCCTTTTCATTGACTCTTTTATGCTAGATGTACTTTTTCCATAAGATTTTGATCTTGAGGACCTGTTTTATGCTTTCCTTACTGGCTGATCTTCCCCTGGAATGATATTGTTGTTTCTGTTCTCCCCCTGAAACTATGCTTTCTCTTCATATCAGAGAGTAGCATCTACAGATACTACCCCTATTCTATCTCTCAGATATTCAAATGGTTCTCTAGCAAGAGGTTTTGTAAATATATCTGCTGTCTGTTCTTTTGTTGGCACATATTCCAACTTTACTACTTTTTGAGCTACTTGTTCTCTGAGAAAATGATACTTGATTGGAATATGTTTAGTTTCTGAATGAAGCACATGATTTTGAGATATACTTATAGCACTTGTATTATCACATATGATTGAAATAGGTTCATCAATGCTTACCTTCATGTCTTGGAGGGTTTGCTTCATCCACATGACTTGTGTACAACATGCTGCTGCTGCTATGTATTCTGCTTCTGCTGTGGATAGAGAAATATATGTTTGTTTCTTTCTTAGCCATGCCACCAGACTCTCTCCTAAATAGAATGAACCTCCACTTGTGCTTTTCCTGTCATCAACACAGCTGGCCCAATCTGCATCTGTATATGCTGTCAAAATGAAGTTTTTTCCCTTTGGATACCATAGCCCATAATGTGCAGTCCCTTGTAGATATCTGAATATTATTTTAATTGCTAGTAAGTGATTTTGTTTTGGTGCTGCTTGATATCTTGCCACAAGCCCTACAACCAGCACAATGTCTGGTCTAGAAGCTGCTAGATATAATAGACTTCCAACCATGGATCTGTAAAGTTTTTGATCTACATCAGCTGTTCCATCATCTGCACAAAGCTTGCATCCAGTAGTCATGGGATTTGATACAGGTTTGCAATCCTCCATTTTAAATCTTTTCAGCATCTCTTTTAAGTATTTTTCTTGTGAGATAAATGTGCCTGTGCTCTTTTGTTGAATTTGTAGTCCTAAATAGAAGGTAAGCTCTCCAATCATAGACATTTCAAATTCTGATTTCATCTCTTCAGCAAATCCTTTTGTTAACTCATCTTTGCTGCTTCCAAACATGATATCATCTACATACACCACTACAATCAAAATTTCATCTTCATTTGCTTTTATGTACAAGTTGCTGTCGACTCCCTCTTTCTTGAACCCATGCTCGAGGAGCTTGTTTTAGCCCATATAATGCTTTCTTTAATCTGCAAACATAGTCTACATTATCTGTTAAGGAGAACCCTTTTGGTTGCTCCATGTAGAATTCTTCCTCTAAATCTCCATTTAGGAAGGCAGACTTCACATCCATTTGATATACCTTGAAGTCATGATAGCAAGCAAAAGCTAAAAAAAGTCTGATAGCTTCCATTCTAGCTACAGGGGCAAATGTTTCATCATAATCAAGTCCTTCAACCTGTGAATATCCCTTGCACACAAGTCTAGCTTTATTCTTGATTACCTGTCCTTGTTCATTCATCTTATTTTTGAATACCCATTTTGAGCCAATGACATTTTTCTCACTGGGTCTTGGAACTAGTTCCCAAGTGTTGTTCTTCTCAATTTGGTCCAATTCTTCATTCATGGCATTTACCCAATGTTTGTCTTTGCTGGCTTCTTCAAACTTCTTTGGCTCTATTTGTGACAACATTGCGAGGTATACCTCTTCAGTCTGTTCAGTTATCTGTCTTCTTGTCTGTACACCTACACTCTTGTCCCCAATGATTTGATCTTCTGGATGATTCTTCTGAATGTATCTTGAGGAGATTTTTGATCTTAGACCTATATCTTCTATTGGCTTGTTTATTTCATCATCATCTTGATTCTCTTCTTCATGAACTTCCGGAGGATTGCTGCAATCTGTACTTCTTAATTTGTCTGATAGTTCTTCATCAAATATTACATCAATACTTTCTACAATTTTGTGAATTATTTTGTTGTAGCACCTGTAACCTTTACTCTTAGATGCATATCCTAAGAATATTCCTTCATCTTCTCTTGCATCAAACTTTCCAAAATTTTCATCATTATTTTTTATAAAACACTTACTTCCAAAAACTCTAAAATGCTTGATTGATGCAGGTTTACCATGCCATAATTCATAAGGAGTCTTGTCACTGTTTGGTCTTAAATGAGCTTTTTTTAGGATATGCACAATTGTGTGTATTGCTTCTGCCCAAAAGGTTTGAGGAATGTTACTTTCTTGCATCATGTGTCTAGCAATCTGTTGTACAGACCTGTTCTGTCTCTCTGCCACTCTGTTTTGCTGAGGTGTTCCTGCAATTGTGAACTGTTGCTTTATCCCATGCTCATTGCATAGATCTGCAAAATCCTAATATGTAAATTCACCTCCTCTGTCTGATCTGATGCACTTTAGCTTGCATCCTGTTTGGTTTTCTGCCAAAGCCTTGAATATTTTGAATTTCTCAAATGCTTCCGATTTGTGTTTGAGAAATGCAACCCATGTCATTCTAGAAAAATCATCTATTACTAGCATGAAATAGGATTCTCCACTTGGTGTTTTAGTTCTCGAAGGCCCACACAAATCCATGTGAACAAGTTGAAGAGGTCTGCTTGTAGATAACTTCTCTTTGGTTTTAAAGGATGTATGGGTCTGCTTACCTAGCTGACAGGATTTACATGTTGTATTTGAAGGCTTCTTGATGACTGACATATCTCTGACTACATTCTTTTTGCTTAGACTTATGATATGATCAAAGTTTAGGTGTCCCAATCTCCTATGCCATAACCAAGACTCCTCAAATTTGCTAAGATGACATGCTTCATTTTCTTCTTTTACTACATCGACATTGCTTTTCGTTCGAACACCTTTGATCAGGGTTTTTACAGTGGTGCTTGATCTTACTTCACAGTCTTGAGCTCTAAAAAGAACTTCACAGCCTTTATCACACATTTGAATGACACTCAACAGATTTTCTTTTAGCCCATCCACAAATAGTACATCCTGGGCTTTTCCTCTACCATTGTCCAGACTGACTGAGCCTCTTCCTTTGATCTTTCCTGCTTTCTCATTTCCAAAAGTAACATTTCCAGATTTCTTTTCGTCAAAGTTTATAAACTTGCTTCTATCTCCTGACATATGCTTTGAGCAACTGCTGTCCATATACCACTGGATTTTTAGATCTTGAGCTATTAGAGCCAATTCACATTTATTCACTTTCTTTTTCCACTACAAGCATCCTCTTGTTTGGTATATTTTCTGAGATGATGAACTACACTCTCTTAGAGAACATTTGGAAGACATATGTCCACTTTTATTGCATACACAGCATTTGGATATATCCTTAGCATAATTATAAGTAGGAATAAACTCTCCATGATTCATAAACCTTCTTGAGGTTTTGAATAACAAACTTTGTTCATATTTCCTGGATTCTATGATTTTATGACCAAAATCATTACAATAAAAACAGTATCCATAAAAACAATTTGCATACCTGATAAAAGGTTGTCTTCTCCATCTTCCTGCTTGAGTAAAATTTTTTACTGTTTACATCCTTTGCTGGTTTGTATTTATTCTTCTTGTATAACAATATGCAGCAATGTGTCCTAATTTGTGACAGGAATAACAAGTAGCATTTTTCATAGAAGGAAAAAATCTCCTTTGATGACTTCCAAATTTGACATATTCAAGAGTATGCGAGGTTTTTTCAGTTGACAGTTTATTTACTTCATCCTTTGTCATTTGAGTTTCCTCCTAATTTTTATCTACTTTATTGCAGGATTATTCTTCCTTTGAAATCTTCTGAGCTGCTTGGATATTCTCATTTGCTTTTACAAAAATAATATTTTTCTTTTTCTTTTTCTTTGTCTTTGCTTGATTCTCCTTCATAGCCTATCCCAGTTTTGATCAGCGGTGACCTTTGTGCATTTAGAATCTGATCCAACTGCCCTGAGCCTTTCATTAGAGGTGTATTCATTAATAGTTCTCTTTGGGCCTTTTCTAAGTTCTTTCTTAGGCTCACTACTTCTTCTTCCAATTTCTCTTGTTCCTGAGTTTTATCCTTGATATGCTTAAGTAAAATATCTTCTACCTTCTTGGCTTCTTCAAGCTCTACTTTCAACTGAATGAGGGCTTCTGAATTTTGTTCCTCTCTCACGTATTTGAGAAGAATGTCTTTCTGTTTTCTACACTTGAGTTTTAGTTTGTCAATTTCCTCCAAGGCACTTCTTAGCTCCCCCTCAAGGTCCACTTCACCTTCTTCCTCATCTTCTAAAAAACATTCTTCCAGCTCTTCTATAGCCATCAAAAAAAATTATGATGTTCCTTCTTCACTTGAGAATTCAGCCGAGTCTTCTGATGCACTACTGTCTTGCTGAGCATAGAAATATTTTCTATTGAATCTCTTCCCTTTCTGCCAGTTCTTAGATATGGTCTTCTCTGATTCCTGAACCTGATTCTTTGTTTTCTTATAAGGACATTTAGAAGCATTATGTCCAACTCTTCCACAATTGAAACATTTAAATGGAAGTTTACCTTTATACTTACCTGAGCCTTTATCCAACTTACTGATAAATTTGGCCTCTTCTTCATCAGAACAGGAGCCTATCTCACCTTTTTCTTCTTTCTTCTTCTCTGCCTTAAAAGCTGCCTCCCTTACACTTGACTTCTTCTGTGGCAGTCTCATCTCATACGCTGTTAGTTTTCCAAGAAGATGATTCATGGTCAAGGTTTCCCAATCTGATGTTTCTTCTATGGCAGAGACCTTGGGATTAAAACTAGAAGGCAAAGATCTTAGGATCTTTTGAACAATTACACATTCTTGCATGGTTTCACCTAGTGCTTTCATATTATTGACAATTTCTGCAACCCTTAAAAAGAAACTATATCTTCATCATCATTCATCTTTAAATTTTCAAACTGGGCTCTATAGACTTGAAGTTTAGCAGTTTTCACCTTTTTGTCTCCCTCATGAATATTTTCTAGAGTTTCCCACATTTCTTTGGCAGTCTCACTGTGCATTACTTTGATGAATTCTGCCTCACACAATCCATTCAAGATTGCATTCATTGCCTTTGCATTAGCCACAAAATCTTGTTTGGCTTCTTTCTCCGAGACATTTGCCTTAGAATCATATCCAAATTCCACAGCGGCCCAAACTTCTATTCCTAAGGACATTATGTATGTTCTCATTCTGATTTTCCAGAAGGCATGATTTGCACCAGTGAAAAAAGGAGCTTTGTTCGTTGAGGATCCTTCTTGACTAGCCATCTCGAACCTAGGATATCCTTTCAGTTGTTAAATTGCTACAAAAATGAACCTAGCTCTGATACCAATTGTTGGATCCTTAGTTAAACTGAGAGGGGGGGGTGAATCAGTTTAACACGTTTATGGAATTTTAAAACTGTTTCATAAAACTTATTTATACCTTCATTTCATATTCAACTTAATATGTGAGTAGTCTTAGCATGTGAGCAGCAACTATTAATATAATGTAACAACAGACTTAATATGACAGTAGCAAGTATTAAGCAGATTAGATAAACCATATCAACACATAAACATCATGCACAGAGACACCAGATATACGTGGAAACCCATAAAGGGAGAAAACCACATCTTATTATTGCTGTGATGTAAAGGCAAGCTCCAACTCCCTCTCACCACTGGTTTTCTGTAAGCACCAACCTACAAAAGGCTCCAACCTCAAATTCTGCAAGCTACAACTTGCAAGGAAGCTTCAACTCCCTTTTTTTCATAAAGAAATATTTGCTGATTTACCTTGGATATCAGCTCTGTTCTGTACCTTTTATTTATTTTACTGCACTCTTATCTTCATATCTTCTTGATTATTTCTTTTTCTTCAATTCTGCATTCTCTTCTCTTTTATCCATTTACTCAGAGAAAATGTACCATTTCAACTTTACAGTGGGATTTTATCTTTCTCTAGAGACTTGCCAATTACATCACAAACAATATAAACAGTTAAAACCTTTCATTCAATTACAGTGCATATTTCGAATAGCACTCCTCTCTTCCTCTTTTCCTTCCTCATACATCCAACCTCACTCTCTTTTTCGTTTTCTATTTTACTCAGTTCCCTGTTCATTGCAGTTATATAACTGTTGTATGTACAACTGCCTTTTAATCAAACAAAAATAACTCTCGGCGTTTTTATTAAAACCTTTTAACGACCCGAATATATTAGTACTTACCACCTTTATCATGAACCATCAAAAATATAATCTTTGGTTTAATCAACTCTCAGCATCTTCAAAACTGTGGTTAAACCATAATAAAAAACCCGACTTATAATATTTCGAATTTACGCTGAAGTTTACCTCCTTGAAGAATCTATGGCTTAAACCATAGTCGAATCAACTCGGACCAATCAATTTAACATTGGTTAAACAACCAGGTTTCCACACATCACATATATGGTGAATTTTTTCTCAACACTTCTTTTAGTCTGCGGTTACAATTTCTGAGCTTGACCATGACAAATATCACCAACTTTGGAATAACATTCAAAGTGATGGCCCAATCGCTTTTCGTCATAATTTATATTTAATTTAAACAAACCTTGGTTAAACCCGCAAACATTAATTCTAAAATTCCCAATCAATATAATTTAGCCTAGGGCCCACATATATAATAAACGACCCAATCACATACTCACACCGTACTGTGGTTACTCATACGGCCACTGTCTGATGGCTCCCCTCCAGATCGACGACGCTCAACAATATCGCGCGGCTTCCTTGGTCGGACTTTAACGTGCGATGGCGCGCAGTGATGGCGGTTTTGCAGATTTGTTCAGGGACGCGTGTCGCTCGTTCTATGGAATCGCTCCCAATCTCTTGAATACGGCTTGCCCGTCGAAGGTGGTGCGATGAAAACCATAAACCCCCTTTACTGTTCACTCTTCGTGGTTCCGCCCTTTTGGCTCAGGGTTCCGCCTAACTTCGCGTTCTGCTACCGGGTTCCATCTTCCTTTTGGCTCAGGGTTTTGTCTCGCTTATATATATGAATTCCGCTCTTCGCCTTCAATGAAACTTGCTTCTGTCCATACACAAAAAATGCCTCGATTCTTCTGGGCTACCACCATATGACTCGGCTCAAGGTTCTGTCAATTTATATTCTAACCCTTTGATTCATCAATGTTTCAACACGACTCCTTCGCATACTATACCGCACTGCTTCATCAGGTTATACATTCCCCATTGCTTACTGTATCGTGGAAACCTGATATCTTATACAGATTCACGAATCTACCCCTTCCACAGAGCTTATGATGTTTACAGACCATGGGTAACAAATTCCGCTTTCACAATAAATTCAAGCAGTCTACATAGGCATAATCCCATCTGTCAGTAACAATCCTTCCTACTGAATTCAATCAATAATATACATATAATTCACAGAGAATTTAGAAGCAATCCCTAAACATTATATACAAATGTAACCATTTACAAGAACATTCACTTATTCTTCTCAATTGGCCAGATTTTCTATTCGATGGCCGTTTTCTCCCACTCTGTCTCTGGACAACTCTGCTTCAATTTACTGCTTCACTGCTCCTTGCTTCTCTTTTTTCTGCCTCTGCTACCTCTCTGCTGCCTTGTTGTTGTGTCAGGTGCTCCTCCTTTGTCATTTCCTTTGCCAGCTGCTCCTTTGCCAACTCCTCCTTTTCTAACTCCTTTGCCATCAATGACAACATTTCCAATAAACTGATTAGCACTGGGGCTTCAGTCAAGGTAGATTTGATTGTTAAGAAAGATTTTTTTGCTTCATCTCGCTACCTGAACTCTGCATATTTCTTCAATAAGACATTTATCTATTTAATTAATTCTAAATAGTTTGGAATAAAATGCCTCAGAAAATTAATTTGATCCAAAAATTACTGTAACTCTTTCTTATTTCAGGGTAAACCAATTTTCTGTATAGCTTCAACTCTCTTTGGGTCAATGCAAATTCCATTTTCTGGTACTATATGCCCTAACTATTTTCCTTCTTGAGCAACAAAGCATGATTTCTTTGGGTTTAAAGACAAACCAAATTTTCTACACTTATCAAACACTTGTTGCAAATGTTTTAAATGATCCTCATCAGATTTTGAAAAGACTGTTATGCCATCCAAATAAATAACTACAAATCTGTCCTTTTCACCTGTAAAGGCAATGTCCATTTCCCGTTTAAATGTTGCACATGCATTCATTAAACTGAAAGGCATCTTATTGTACATAAAAGTTCTCTAGGGTGTAGTAAAGGTTGTTTCTCCTTGTCTTGTTTGTCAACTGAAATTTGATTGTATCCTGAAAAGCCATCTATCATTGACAACCTCTTTGAGCCTACAACCTTTTGCAAAATATGATCCATTTTGGGTAAAGGATAGTTATCCTTCAGCGAACACTCGTTCAAATTGCGAAAATCAACACAAATTTTAATTTCTCCATTCTTATTTTGATCTGGGACTATATTAACTACCCAATTGAAAAATATTAAAGGTAGAATTATTTTGGCTTCCCACATTTTTCTGATTTCTTTTTCAATGATAGGGTGTCTTATCTTATGTGCTACAATTTTTGCTTATGAATTAAGAGGGATTTTATGCTCCGTTATACTTCTGTCATATGTCTTCAAATCACTGTAGGAACAAGAAAAAATGTCGGCATACTTCTTCAACAACTTGACATATTTAGTTATAGTTTCTTGAGGAAGAAATTTAGAAACTTTAACATATCTAGGCTGACTTTCAGTACCAATATTGCAGTCAATTGTAATTTCTTCATCTGTTTTACCATCAGGCTTTAAAAATACATCATTATTGTCAAAAAACCTCTCTAAAGGAACCGAGACTTTAGGAATGAAGTTTTTTTTTTAGATCATTAATGTCTTTTCTAGCTATAAACTTTTTGAATGGCTTGCTATTTTGAGTTTCATCTGTGTCTTGCTCATTATCAATTTGAATGTCTGCAAATTCCTCTACACATTCCAAGAATTTCTGAATTCCTTATCATCTTCAAATACTTGACAGTATTTGATATTTTCAGGAATGGAAGTCTCTTTTTAATCTGAACATCATATGTCGCTTTAACATCAAGAGGAACCTTAAAATTACTAGTAGCAATGACCAGTGAATCTGCCATTTCATTTTATTCTCTAGAAAGAAAATAAAATTGAATGTCGAAAAACAATGTTTGATTAAATCCCACACTTCATTTATGTAATTATTCAATTTTGATTTTTTCACTTGATAATTATCTCTCACATGCTGTACCACCAACTCTGAATCACCAAAAACAATTAACTTTTCAACTCCTAAATATTTTGCTGCCTTCATTCCCAAAATGAGTGCTTCATACTCAATAGTGTTATTAGTAGTGAAAAATTGTAATTTGTATGATAAAGTCACTATCTGCTAAGTGGGAGAAATAAGAACTACACCAACCCCTGATCCCTCTCTTGATGAGGCTCCATCAAAATACAATTTCTAGATCTGACCTCCATCTAAATTCTGCTCTTTTGTGACTAGAAAATGTTGTTTTTTTACTGATTTCAGGCTGAAAATTGTTGTCATCAGCAAGAAGATGTAAAATGGATGACCATAACCCCTTCTCTTCTACATATATAGGATGATTTGAGGGATTTTTCTTATCACTTATGATATAATCCATTTTTGTTTCCCTATACAGTCTCCTAAATTATTCTCCAAAGACTGGGATAGTGGCATATGTCATATCCATTTGAAGAGTGCTTCCTAGCTTTTTGGACCAAGATCTGGAAACAAGCATTCCAAATCTAGAAGGTATGTCTACAACCACTATGTCCATCACTAGACTTTTCATGGGCAACTAGGTAAGAGAAATTACCAAGTCTTTGATCACTCCTAAACACTTGACCATTTTGGAGTCAAAAGTGTAGAGGTCATGGTATTGTTTAGTGATTTCCAATCCTAATTCATCCATCACTTTCTTAGGCATCAGATTGTGAGAGGCCCCATAATCTAATAGGAATTTATGCAACAATTTGTTATGAATGTTGAGTGAAAGATATAAAGGTGGAGAATTATCATCATTTTTATCCTGGACAGGGCTGCCCAAGTAAATGGCAGGATGTTCATCCTCTAAGTTGACTGAATCAGGAGCAAGATATGGTTGTAACAGATTTTTAAATGACTCTCTGTAGGCTGGATTTTTCAACAATTCAAGGAGTGGATCCAAAATCTTAATTTTATTCAATTTTGAATTGAAACTGAAATTAAGAGGAGCCAAATATTTATTTTCTGCATCAGTTTTAATGATTGGGGTAAGGTTAGGTGATGGAGGAACATCATTAACCTTTGCCTTTTGTTTAGCATCATGTTTTTCATCATCTTGTTTTTCTTGAGGTTGTTGGACAACCCCTTTTGAACTCAAAGGATAATTTCTTGTCTAATTTTCAGGTTGTTTTTTCTCATTTTGAACATGAATATGAGCATCTTCATCATCTGAAAACAGATTTATCCTAGATTTATTTTCATACTCTTACAAATTCAAACAACTTGACTGTGATGTCTCCCCAACAAGATTTATATCTTCATCCTCCTCTTCTTATTCTTGTTGATTTTCTTCAACAAAATTATTCAGTGGAGACTGAACATTTTGATCATCAAGATTTCTTCTTAGGCGTTGTACAATTTGTTGAGGATGAAAGGGTCTCCTAAAAGGGGCCTGATTTTTGTTTCCTTCATTTTAAATGGGCCTAGCAGCAGGATTGTTTTCTAATTCCAGTTTTGTCATTTTGGAAGCAAGATATTTAATCAAATTAGACATTTGATCAATATTTTCTTCAACTGTGAAATTTTTAGAGGAGGAAGATGGTTTCTCCTCTTTCATTTTCTTTTTATCCTTTGCCCCCTTCCCCTCTTCAATTTTCAGCTTGTTTGAGGCCATGAGATTGGACTGAACTCCAATAGCAGCCTCTTGTATACCTAACAATGTTTGTGTCTTCTCAACTCTTAACCACAGTGCAAAGTTGGAGTCTAAAGCATTGGCAAAGGTTATCATGGCTGTGGTTTCAGGAGGTTTGACTTCTACAGGAATATTTTGATAGAATTTATTGAATCTCTTTGTAAAATCTGCCATTGATTCATCACTCTTCTTCTTTAAAGCTCAAAACTCTGTAAGGTAATACAAGTAATCCTTACAGTCACCCCATTGTTTTACAAACACTTCCTTCAAAGCATATATTCATGTTATTGAATTTGGTGGCAAATTTCTGAACCACTTACGAGCTTCTCCATATAAGGTTTGAACAAATAGTTTTGACCAGCCATCTTCATGTTCAATGTTTTGGTTATAGGCATAACTGTAAAAGGAAACTAGGTGTTCTTCAGATAATCCCCTTGAGGAAGAGTATGAAAATGTTGAGGAAGAGCGAGTGGTGCATATATTGCAGCAACAATCTATTGCATCCTTGTAGGAGGAGGCTAGGCCATGACTTGTTGAGGTACAAATAGTGGAAAACTTGCTGATGCAGATGTTTGAATGCTGGAAATTACAATTTGTGGAGTTTTTACTTGTTTTGGAATTGCAGAAGATTGAAATTCTTGGGTTGATTCCTCAGGCTTTGGAGCTGAAAATAATGGATTTTCAAAGAAATGGATAGCAGAAGGCTTTATTTCCACCTCTCCAGGATAATTAGATTTAGATGTGGATTCTTGAAGGATTGGTGTAGCTTCAACTTTGTTCTACTGAGCTAAAAAGTCAGAGGGATTAAAAGTAAAGTTTTCAAGAAGGTTACCTTCTACTTTATGAGAAGAGGATGAGCCAATAGCTGGGTTTCGAGACAAAAAAAAAATTACTCTTGTGGGCTAAAAAAGGACTAATATTCAGGATGAGTTTGAAGAAATATTAGAATTGTTTAAATATCTTCTTCAGTTAAAATAGCCATATCTAGGAAATGTGCAATTTCCAATACTTGTTCTAATTCTCATTTTATCAACACAAAGGCTTCTGATTTTTTGTTTTCTTCACTGACACCTAAAGCTTCTGATTTTTCTTCTTTCACTGGAATAATACTTGTTTCTAATTTACAAAATGATGGTAGGAGATACTTTCAGTTGAATCTAGCTAACATTGTCTACTTTTCCTTTTATGGAAGTAGTTTCAACTTGAAATATTTCAATAGCTTGTTTTGAAACTAAAACTTCTTTAGGTTCTAAGAGAGATGATGGTACCTTTTCTTTTGGAATGTACTTTGAATGCAACTTTTTCACTGAATGTGATGTAGCTTCAGCTGATTTCTGTTTCCCTCTTGCATCCTTTATGATCTTCTCTGGGTTATAAACTGGAATCATAAGAGGTGATATCTGATTTATTCTTGTGGTAAGCGGTCTTGAAACCCCTCATCCTCTTTGTGGAGTCGCCAGGTGAACCAATTACAATCAGAAAAAGTGACTAGTCTTTATTCACTTTTAAAAACTAGTACTAGGCATTCATGCAAAAAAATTTAGGAGAATAACGAGTTCAGAATCTTTGTCTCCCGGAAGATGCACCAAAATATGTTAGCACTGGAATCAACACTTGAATTGTGACAAGTGCCTGACCAAGCACATCTTAAGCTTAAGGGATTTTCTTATAACTTGATTGAGTTTTTTGGAAAGTGGTTGGAAATCACACACATTGAAAGGGATTTTGAGAAAATAAAAATCTCTCACACATATGAGGGCACTAATGCATAATGTGGTAGCAAGGTTGGGTTTGTAGCTTGATGGTTGGAAGAATAGAAGATAAACAACGAATATATAAAATAGAAACCCACTGCTAAGAGGAAAGAGAGACACAAACTCCAGAATTGAAATGTATAGTGAAATAATGCTTTAAAAGACTTACAAGAGTCTCACTCTACATTTTAAGAATCCCATTACATAGAATGATTCCAACTAACATGACCTCATTAATCAGGAATTCTTGATAAATCAAGGCTGAAAAAAATAGATTAATCATGTATGCTAGATCAGAAGACTTATAAGAGTATGAGACATGATTTAATTCAACCTCAAGGAATGATTATGAACTATCTTCAATTCATACTAAATCAAGAATGCTTGATAAAACAACACTTACACAAACAGATTAATATGTCATGAAGGTTCACAATACTGATAAAAACATGAGATAGAACTATGTAAATCATAATCTGGAATGAAACTGTAAATTATGGAAACACATAAAGAGATAAACAATACACACACCATACAATTTGTGAGTCCTTAAGAGTGCCTCTGGATATATTATATGTCCAAAAATGTACAACGCGGTATGCAATGAAATAGACAAACAATAAACCCTTTCTTCCTTGCCTTACATAATATATACACAAAAAAAGGAGTTCTGTTAAAGCCTCCATAAAAAGTGCAATTCCGTTTTAGAGGCTTTATTACAATCCTTTACATATAGTAGAGCTTATCTTAAACATAACAAAAAATTAAACTGAAATACAACTGAAGATAGAACATGAAATTATGGAGCTCGAAGTGGTTGAGTTGAGGTGGTTTGGTTGAGTGCTCCTCGTTTCCTGGAAAAACTGTCTCCACAAAAAGTGCAACTGCCAATTGAAAAGGACACCTGGACCCTTATCTGCAAAAGAGTAGGAGTAACCAACTAAAATGATATCTGGAAGATAGATTTATTAGAGGAAACTTGGAAAAAGACCATTACCATTGAGGCTGCATTCACTTTATCATCATTTAGTGTCATTATTTTGAAACTAGAACCAAAAAGTAACCTTTTCTCCTTCTTATGCAAAATCCGAAAATAATAGATACTTTTCTGAAAAGGGTAGCTATATTTGAAAATACTGTGTATAATCCAAAAATGACATGATTCTTCATATTTTCATGGTTTTGTACATTCAATCATCAGAGATCTAGTATAGAATCAAAAACCTTGATAATTTCTGCCTTGGTGACCCTCTTGTTTGGCTTTCTCTTCTGTACTTTCTTTTTTTTTCCAAGTCTTCTTATTCCTTGGTTCATTTTTAGGGCTTTCATCTATGTTTATTATTTCATCCCTGAGAGCGGGGTTGGCTATGAGTTTTCTTGCTAGTTTGATCTTGTTATTTAGTTTGGAGTGAGGCCTTTGAAGGCATGGATTTGGAATGTATGAAGGCCTTCTTCTCCCATGTATAAATCTGCTTGAATATCCTTACTCGAACTCTGACTCACTAAACTCAGTTTCACTGCTATCCTCATAAAAAGATGAATATGAGTGGATTATAGCTTTATTCTTCCCTTTGGCTGAAGAACTGATAGATGAGTAAAGTTGAGCTATAGTAGGTTCTTCTATTATAGTGGTCTTCGAAACTTTGCTTTTCCCCTTTTGAGTGAGGAAAATACTTGTGAAAGTGTAGGCTCTTCTGGTGCTATAGTAGCATTGTTTTCTTGATTCTCCTATCTAGCCTCTATAACAGGGCTAGGTGTTAAGGTTTCAGGGCTGACTTCCATTGAAGGTCCCTCTGCGAAAATGATTTTTCTCCTGCAGTTACTCTTTGAAGAGGAAACTATCTCTTCCTTGCTCGTGGACATAGTATTTTTGTCAGGCAGGGTAGATTTTTGTTTGGGTTTGCTTGCATGCTCCTGCCTAAAAGACCCCAAGGTCTATGGCTCCTTAGGTGGTATTATAGTGTAAACTTCTTTGGATGGTTGCACTGTTGGTATAGGAGTGATGGTTTGGTAGGAGTGGTGGTTTGATCTCTAGCTCTCCTAGCTGAGTTCCTTGTCTGTCTGTTGGATGGTCTAGAAGATGGACCAACTTGTGAAGGGGTCGGTGTAGGTGTAGGGTTTGACTGCTGCTCTTGGGTCTTTATCCTTCTAGGCCTTCCTACCCTTCTCCTTGAATTAATATTGCTAAATCCATCATATGCTAAAAATGTTTCCCATGTGGTTCCCTTGTTTCTTAGATGGTAAACCACCATTATTATTATCAAACCACTGTGATAGATATTGTGAAGAGAATAATATGGGGTTATCTGTATTTTTTGGGACATTGACAACAGATATTTATGAAGGAAAAAAGGGTAGATTCATAGGTTTAGAGCCCGAGATGTTAGCTAGAAACCTCATCTGGTATTTATGCGCAGTAGAAAATCTACCCTCACAGGTTATATAACGCTGCACAGTGGTAATAAAATTTTGCCACTCAGGCCTAAAATAGAAATATGAATAGTAGGGTTCCAACCAATATTTTCATGTTCAGGATTTAAATATGGATTCAAATCAGCTTTAAGCAGAGTTTTTTTCTTGTGTCATGACTCACCTGTAGCTGATGTTTGGGTAGCCTTTGCAATAATAGTCTCTGTGATCCTGAAGGTCTGAGACCCTAGCTTAACCTGTTCTCCATCGAATGTCTCAACAAATGCCTAAGCCACTGCCACATTTTCGCTGAAAAACTTCTTTAAAAACTGATACCACCTTGTTGCTTTGAACTGTGGCTTAGCACGATGGTCAAGAAAACGGGTATTGGCCAGTTCTAAATGGTTCACCTTACCACCCTTGCCCATCTTGTTAACAGTTAACCTAACCCCTAATGCACACCTATAAGACAAGGAATAACAAACCTCCATGAAGCCCTAATTGCTGGCAAAAGTTAATAAATTGTTTAGCTAGAAGATAAAAATGTTTTTTTGTAGCTTTCACGAAGGTAAACGGGAACCAAGCTTTGCATGCCCTACATCACGGTGAGAGGGAATGACACAAAACCAAAATGATTTAAATTCTGCTACCAGCTCATTCCAAAGAACCATTTACTCCATCACATTATTAACTAATAGCTACTTGTACTTCAACTTTAATACATTTCACTTTAATTGGTAGCATTAGATTTGACTAGTCTTAGGAAATAAATAGCCAACCTTTTTAATGAATCCTCCAATGAGAAATAACCACCTTTTAGGTGCGTAACACTTATTGTTTTAGCAGACCTTCAATATTCAAGAAGCAGTGTTTGTTTCACCTGAGTAATGCTTCTTTTATCTTATTGTACAAATTTTGTATGTAATAGCTACTTTTTTGAAAAAGGCAACTATTCCAGTGTTGCTTGTAAAACCATATCTTCTGAAGAAAATAACTGCCTCTCTAGGAAAAGTAGTTATTCCTGTGTTATTCCTAACACAAATGATGACTCTGACATTTTATCTTTAAACTTGGATATAAATATCATGGTGAATGAATAAGACTTCTCAAGCTAAACCCATGATCTTGACTACTCAAAGCAGTTAAAATACTTATTAAAAGAAAATCTACCCTAATAACTCTATGACACAAACAAACTATTGGAATCAAAATTATTTTGGATTTTGGTTAAAAAATGACATAAAATAATACATTTTAACCCTCCAGAGCTCTCAACCATAGGTTAGGAGACAAGAGAGGATCAAAGACACAACTTACAATGATGATGAGACTTTGAATTTTTTTAAAAAATTGCAGTGCTAACACCATCAATGAGCTTCAAGGGTCATGTGGTAGAACACCTGCATCATAATCAGAGCTCAGACGAGATATCCAACTTACCAAAAAGGTAAGGTGTTGGGAATCACGATTATTTTTAGATAAAAACCTGTAGGTGTTAGTCAACGATCGCATCGCCAGAGATAAGAATCCATGAGAGGCAGTTATTCCATGTCGCGAAACACATGGGGAGCTTTCGTTTATCCAATGTCAAAAATATCCCCCACCAATGCGAGTCGGGTGTGTATCGAACTCGTGACCTACACTCTGATACCAATTTTTGGGAATCAAAATTATCATTATACCAAAACCCGCAATTTTTGGTCAACAATCACATCGACGAAGATAAGGATCCACGAGAAACGATTAGTCCATGTTGAGAAACACATGGGGAGCGTTGGTTTATCCAATGTACAACATAAGGATCACACACCCCTAAGCCTCCTCAACCCATTGGCCATACGGGGAGGGACAATCCAAACAATCTCAGCTTTTGGGTATGATTCCAATTGGGGTGTACTCTGAAAAGTACAAGATAAGGGAGCAACATATCCAACCCTATGGGTAAGAGATAGGGGTGATACCCTATTGTCCAGAGATCCCTCAACCTTAGGAGCCCTCTATCTTAATTCCACACCCTGGGATCTCAACCGAGGGGGAAGAGTTGGCTCATTGTCCTAAATCAACGATGCCCTCTCTATATATCACAAACATATCATCGTGCTCACATCTAGTATCTACTTAATCGACATGTCACAATAACAACAATTTCATGTTCATGCATGTAATCTAATTAAATATCATATTAGAACAATATATATATATATATATATATATATATATATATATATATATTAGAAAAGGATACCATATTGATCCTCCCTTTGATGGAGGTGACAACCACAAGCCTAATCTTGTCTCGTATGGCATCACTGTCTCAATGTATAAAGGTATTTCAACCCCAACAATATATGAGATCCTCTGCCAATCAAATCCCACTCAATATTATCATAATGTATCCCTGTCATATCTAGAACTTTCTCAAACAACTCTCCAAAGAGCTTCTTCAACCTGCCTCATAGCTAGCCATGGAAAAAACATTGCAGTCAACCTCGATCCTACTTAAAGCTACCAACTTTTCATCCAAAAATATCATGGTAGATCTGATACTATATTAACATATAAATGTGTTTATATCATCAATAATGATCCCAATCAGAATCATTACATCCATGCAATCTCATATCATAGGAATATATCACAGACCAAAAAATTGATCATCCCATGAAAATATCTTGAAGGGTGCTTGGTGATAGCTCAATGTGTATGAAGTGGTTCAATCATGCATTGACTTAGAAAACATCAATAATTCAATTAATTATTGGTTTCAAAGATAAGTTCAACAATATCTCTTCATAAATTCTTTTAAATTCAATCAGAGTGTTCAAGGATTTACATTTATGCATTCTTTAATAAATTTTATTTTGCAATCTCCAGAATGTAATCCATCATTCCATGAATCTTCATTTTTAACTTAAGAGGCAAAATACCTATCACTTTGATCCTTAGAGGCTCCTTACCTGTCAAGAATAGACTATCAACATATAAAACCAAAATAAAATTCATACCTTGGACCACTTTTGGAGTAGAGGTTCATATTGACACATCTTCCTAGCTTCACTAGGTAACTGTCAATGCAGACATACCAGGCTCAAGAAGCTTGCCTCAAACCATAGAATGATAGCTGCAAACATAACACTTGACCAAACCAATATGCTCAACCTTCCACAAATCAATATTGTGCAATCAAATCAACTAAGTCAGTTTGTCAAGCCTTAGATGCCAGATCAAACTAATGTCAAAATCATAAAATTTTATGTCAATATCCCTATGAAAAGATTTTCAGACCAAATTCCAGGTGGATCTCACATCCAAATACCAAGTTACAAAAATAATTATCTAATATAACTTTATCAAGCCATCCTTATGATTATAGCATGAATCATTTTTTTTACTAAATATGAATGGATACATTAGGGACAAGTTATATAATTTTCATGCATATACCAAGAATGAGTCATACAAGTTTCATCCATTCTTTGTGAGATTACTGCACACTTAATAACAATTGTTTGTACTTCAACCAATGTGCCAAATCCAATGATTCCAATACAAAATAAATACCAACACCAATCACAGAAGGTCACTATGCCCACATAACACTGTCATCCAGGAGAATTATCAGTCATCAAGTACCAAATCAGATCAAAAATATAACTTTTTATCATTGTGAATTCAACAAATATATAAGCCAAAACATATTTATGAATTATCACGCACCATGAAAAAACTCCAATTTTACTCATCCATATTACACAATTAAGACAAATCTTATCAAAGCATTTCAATTGTTATCAAACATTTTCATATAATAGCTTCAATGAACAAATCAAGATGGCATATAGATATGCATATTTTGGTCCCCTACAAACACAATTTTAGTCAACACATTTACATTCTCTATAGTAAGTCAAATATTCAAACTTACATGATCATAGGACATTCTATTGTCTACTCCATGTCTATAGGACTTCCATACTTCCTGTTATTGCCCAAATCCACCTCAGGCTGAAGGAAGGCAGGATTCAGGGTAACACCAAACCACGCTCAGTCTAGTAGCTAGCCCTACTAGAATAGGAGAGGGCTCTCTTCGGGTCAAACTCAGTAAAAATACTCAATAGGGTCTGAGATGACTTGAAATGAATACTGATTTTAGGCTAGGTATATGAATCAAGGAGTTTGATTTGATTTTTTAGTGGTTTTTGTTGGAAAAAGGGAAAGGCAATTTTGGGCTTGGGGATGAGGCCAAATTCTTGCAAAGTTCAAGTTGGGGCAGGAAAGGCAATGGCTTTGATGTCTTAGATTCAATGAATGGATAGAAAAGACTGCTGAGGAGCTGAAGAGGGTAGGAAGGTGCAAGGATCCTCTTCAAACAGAGGAAAACATATAAAACTAAACAAAGGTTTAAGGCAGAGCACCAACAAACTAATGAATTCTACCTTAGTTACTCATTTGTTTAATTCAGAAGAAAAGAGAAGGGAAATGTCATACATACAACATTAATGAAACTTACAGATACATGGAGAGAAAAGTCATCAAAACTCAGAGCCACAAGAATCCCAACAAGTGCTGCAAAACCCTGGTCTTTCCTTTGCCAAAAATGCAGAAGTGTATGTACAATGAAGTGCCAAACTATTCCCAAGTATCCAACCCTGAAAATGTCTCAGAAAACACATGATATAGACCATCCTAACCCCTTCCCATGCCTCTATGGGTCGAGCTCATCCTTCTAGGAGATGTTTCAACCAATTCTAAACTAGGAACTGAAATATAGGCAATCAAACAACTTGCCTCTATATGCTACGAAACTGATCCATTCGCTTAATTTTCATTTTTTAGTGAATGAATCCTCTAGAACAAGTAAATGTGAGCCAAAATTACATCATAGCCATAAAATTACATCAAGATAGATCAATAATTACATCACATAGTGAAACTGGCCGAATTTCTGAGCTGAAAAGTAAAAATTGGACCAAAATCCTCTATGCGCCGCGCCAGAAAACTCAATGCGCCGCGCCACTTTGAGACTATTTTTGGGGCACTTCCTGAAGTCCAAATTGTGCTCATGATAGCTCTTTGGAAAGCACTGTCTGTCTGCTATCCAACCCAAGTGGAATTTTTGGATTTGGATGTCATTTACCCCTCCAAAACTGCAATCTCCCAAGACTAATTCCTGCTGGTGCAAAAAGTGGCAGAAAGGCCATTTTTAGAGTGTTTTTGACCTTTAAGACTACCCATAACTTGATGAAATCTATCAGCCATTTCTGAGCATGCATAATTTACCATAAAAAATCCAAAAATGTAAATTTTTCCTCCAGAAGATCTCTCAAACGTAAGCGTGCGTCGAGTGGCGCGACGCGTCGGGCAGAAAAACCTGTTTTGCAACCAAAATTTCAAAAATGACAAAATTTACTCCAAATTTGTGAAATTTGGAGTGAATGTCTCCCATCATGTCCCATGCTTAGCCAAGGAAGCTTCGACCAAGATTTGGAGTGGATCAGGCCTTTTTCGCCGTTTCAGTGCTCTTCTCAACCTCGCCTTCAGGATCTTCATCCTAGCTCTGCAAACGTGTGTGCGGGCCCAATAGTGGTTCTTCATATGTATGAGCATGTCTTTGTCCCTATTGGCCTTCGCCAAGAGCTTCTCTAGATGAATGTTGACTCTCGTAAGGCAAGTCTCCCGCTCAAATGGTGTCATATCACCAGGTCTCTTTCGGGCCAATTCACGGTCTTCACAGATTTGCCGCAACTCTATGAGTGTCTGCTGATCCTCCAATTTTTTATTCCGCTGCTCCAAGTAATTTATAACCCACTGAGCTCTCTACAATTTCTCGGTCAGTGTGTCGATCTCAGCTTTCTGCTCCTAGATGATTTCTTTCAGCTTTGAGCTGGGAGAGCTCGAATCAACATCGATCAATATAAAATCAGTATCTTGGCCTCTTGAGGGGCCCTCATCCTGCATAGGCTTCTTGCTTCTGTCCTGTACCTGTGCTGATGTAGAAGGCGATACCCCTTCCACACCATGTGGAGATAGTACTCGCACTGCTGTCGAAGGTAACGAGACCCCTTCCACCCCGGGTGGAGATAATACTCCTCGTGCTGCTGCAAATAAGGCTCTGGTACCTCTCTGATAGGTAACACACACTGGAACACTGATAGGCTCTGTCTCAGGAACCTCAAACTGATGTGAAGGCTCACCCGCATCATGAAAAATCTCGGGAGGAGGCTGAGGGGCTGTAAAGAAGTCACGGGAAATGAACTCCTCCCATGCAATGCCCTGTAATCCAAGTTGATGTACCACAATCATCTTGATGAGCGCATAATGATAAATGTTGTTATGTTGCTGCTCTAGAGTCTTCTTCTGCACAAGGGTAGTCATCCACTCTATGTTTCGGCACATGAAGTATGGAATATTCATCAGTCTCACTCTCGTGAAATGCATCAAAAGTCTGATGTGGTATGCATAAAGGCGTGAGAATCTACCCTCACAGCTGAAGTATCTGATGATGAGTTTCATTAATGGCGCATCACAATACTGAAAACATGAATGTTGCTAAAAGCATGCCATTTCAAGCAGGCAGGCCTACAATTGAGTCAAGGAAGTGGGCTCTTCTCTGACGTGCCTGCAACTTTTATGAGACCTCCTCGGTACATTTATCTCTGCGGTTGAGTCACTGTCTTGCTCATATGATGAATTTGTCTCTGAAATGGTGCTTTGCAATGTGTATAACAAGTATATCCTGATAGATATGTGGTGAAAATAAGAGTTTGGTTTGTTTGAAAATGATGAATTGGTGTTTGTCTTTCAATACCAAATGTGCCAAATATGTACCAAGTAGGAAATGAGGGACTGTGATAATTATAAACAGTGGGTGTAATGGACTGTCAAGTGAAATTTGAGTGGAAGGACAGTCACTTGACTTCTTGGGGGACTTCGGGATTTGGGGATTTTATAAGTGATATGGGAGTGGGGGATGTAGTAGGGTTTAGTGATAGGGAAAATGGGGTACAAGGAATATGATTGGTTTTGGGAGTTTAGGGCACCAGGGATAATCTATTTATGAAAGGGAAAGGATCATAAATGGGAAAGGGGACTTGGCAGCAAAATTACAATTTCAAAACACCAATTTAAAACCCAAAGAAGAAGATTTTGGTATAGACATAGGGTTTATATTTCACCGATCAAAACCCTCATATTTTGCCTCCAAACACACCAAGCACGACTTAAAATCAACGGGCAAGAGTTTCAACTTACTTGGAGCAGGAAAGATTTGAGTCGATTTAGTTTTTTTTGATGAAAATTTGATGAATTTAAGCCTGTCGGCTTTGTGCTCCGCGCGCATACCCAGTGCGCCGCGCCAGAGAAAATTAACACAGTCAGAATGGGCTCAATGCACCGCGCCTTCCTCCAATGCACCGCGCGCACTTCTAAACACAGTCTTGGATTTCAAATTTACAGCTTCGCCCTCTCACCACTAATCTTCGACTTTCCTTGATGTCTTGGATGCAAATGACATTGATACATATAGAAATATCTATATAAAGTCATAGCTTTGATTTTCTCTTTGTAGAGACCCACTTTGTAATGTTTCAAAATTGGCATTTCTTCACTTTTAATACAACTCTGTTCTTCAAGTTTCCTTTTTGATTTTTTGGCTTGAAATGATGGCTTTCTTGGTTGATTTTTTGCAGGGATGGTGGCATCGGATTTCGGCAAAGGGTGACCAGAGGCTGCATTTGAAGTACTTCATGGCGGAAAACTTTAAAAATACATATTTATTACAAACAGTTAATTTGACGATTTCTTCTTCAAAACAGAGTTTTGAAGAAGAAACATCCTTGAGCATTGTTAATGATGAAAATCTTGAAATGAAAACTTATTGAAGATATCCTCATGGCCTGCGGGCATTATTTGACATTCTGAAGACCAAACCCTAGACCTAGTGACTGAAAGAATCTTTATTGACCACAAGACCATCTATGACTGTAAATTACTGAAATCAACTTTAATGAATTTTGATAAATTTTGACCAACCCAACAGGTATAAACATGAGGGAAACTAGTGAAGATACCCTTTCGTCAGATGATGGCATGCCCCTAACAGAATGCAGATGAATGAGCGGAATGAGACACCTAAAAATGGAAATGCAATAAGAGAAATGATCTCTGACGGAGGGATGTAAAGACCGACTCTAACATTGGCTCCAATGGGGATGGTAGCTCCTGGGAGGTGCCAAGAACTGTAGATCTTTGGAAAGCAGACTAGTGCCTTATCCATTGGGCAATGGAATCAAAACTCAAGCTAAAATGCATGACTGAAAACTAACACAAACTAGCTTAATAACAAGACTGAAAACTGACTCGCAAATGACTCAAGGCTAAAACTGAAAAACATAATAAAATCAAACATGACTGAAACATAACTAACAAACTGGAAAGATGCTCACAATTGAGCTTATTCATCAAACCTACTCTAATTTTTCTTTTCACCACCCGATCAAGTGAAATGGAACAGCCAATGCAACCATGTAAGCATCCTGGCTGCTATTTGATTTCTTCCCAAATGCTTTCTGAAGTGCAGGAAAAGGGAAGAATCGAAAGGCAACTCCCATGGAAACTCGGAATCAAGTTGACTGCTGATAAACTTGCAAAGCGTGAATTGACTGGATGACTGCAAAAATACTGCGAAAGGATCTTCATAAACATAGCTATTGATTTCCATTAACACATCACTGCTCTGATCCTGGTAATCTTCATAGCTGGATATTAAGATTTTCCTCACATCTGTGCTGGATTTCTTTGGTGATTGCAGCAAGTTGTCAAAAGGATCCTGAATTTCATGAATAACCAAACTCTGTTGCTGATTCCAAACAGAACAAAAGTCTCTTTTATCAATCCCCTCATATGACTGCAAACATTGGTGTGAGCTTTGTAAAAAATCTGTTAAACAAGACAATGAAGGCGACTTTTGAACAAGATTATTGACAACATTCTTTTCTATCACATGGTTAGCCAATGAAGAAGAACTTTTACAGCAAACATCATCCAACACATGAGCAATAGGATCATCAAAAACTTGAGAAGACTACTGCGATGTATCCATTGAAACTGTATGACATCCCACTAGCTGTTCACCTTTTTCTTTAGAGATATTACAAAGATTCTGCTTTATAAACTGAAATGCTTCGAAACAAAAGGGTACAAAATCCTCTTGCATCATTAAATCATGTATTTCAGCTTCCACACTTTCATCCGCAATCTGACCTTCAATTTCATTTGGTGGCTGCAAATCTGGAGCTAGGGAGAGTTTCGTATCCAAAATGATTTCATCAGTTGCTTCAGGGGAAGATTTCTCATTCACAACTTGCTCAAGAATTTCGCTGTCTGTCTCATCCTCAACATTAAAACTGAGAGATTTTTGATTTCCTACAGGCTGCTCATTTGAAGATTTACTATGCAATTTACCCTTCAAAAACTGGAATGATTCAAAAAAAAATGGTACGGAGTCACCTTGTAGCATTAAATCATATGTGCCAGCTTCCATGTCCTCATCTGCAACTTGACAATCAATGGGTTTCGAGGGCTGCAAATCTGAATATGAAAAGTCTTGAACAAAGTTTTTATTGCCCCCAAAATGGTTCAGATCAAGACTAGTCGACAATTGATTTCTGATTGTATGGAAGTTGTCTCTGATGAACTGAAACGAATCAAAACAAAAAGGCAAAGATCCTTCACTTACTTCAAAATTTGCTGCACTTTCCTCATCATTGTCATAGCTGATATGCATCGGTTGATCACTGTACTCAAGCTGCTGAAAGTGAACTTCCTCCTCTCACAAACTAGCTGCTGATTTGTCTGCAAGATTAGCTTATGTTTGGAGAACGTAATCATCATCATACCGATAAAACTGAGGAAAATCATCATTATAAAACACATCATCAAGCAGACATGTCATATCAACAGCTCTATCTTCTTCAAGATGATCTATAAAGAAATCACTATGACAACTGGGAAAAGAAACAAAAGGTTTTGGATCAGCAACTTGTTCTTCTTCAATCAGCAAGCTCTGGGCTTCAACATTATACTCATTCCTTGTGGTGTTCTTTTGCATCATCTCTTCCACTGCACTTACCAACATGTCAAGCTTTACCTCTAAAGATGTCGATTTCTCCGGATCTATGTTTTTCATCTCTTCTTCCTTCAACCTTGCCCTTCGGATCAGCAAATGAGCCTCTACATTTACTGCACTATTCTGCATCTCGTGAAGTGTTGCAAGATTCCTTTCTCTCAACTGAAACTCCATTTCTGGATCAAAGGCACCCGGGTAGTGCAAGAGAGCAGATCTAGGTTAAGGTCTTATATCAGCTGGCATCGAAAAATATACTTGGTTAATTCTGGTAGAAAACTGTTGTACCGTCTCCCCTGGCAGTCTTTTCAACTGGTTATAATCTTCTATAATCAAGAAAATGTTCTGTCCGATCACCCACCTGTTGAGGAAAAATTTGACGAACTGCTGGAAATCTGAGATACTCGCATCAGGCAAGGCTTTGAACCAACTCTTGACTTTGGCTTGCAAAGAAAGAGAAAAAAGCCTAATACTAACATCTTCGTTATCAACTTCAAAAAGGTCTAGAAAAGTCTGAACATTCTGCACATGTTTCTCAGCGTTGACATTGTTACGTTCACCGTCAAATCTTGGTAGATATAGATAATAATTTTTAGGGAAAGCATGAAGAACAAGAGGTAAAACAAGAGGTTTATACCTATCCGGGACTATATAGGGTATAGGATCTACGGGATCAATTTTGTTTTCTTTAAGCTCATCACTTTGAAGAGAGTCATCATAAGATGTGGGAAAAGTAAGGAGGCCGGGATCAAAGGGAAACTCAGTATTTACATTTTTTGAATAGGTCGACTGAAGATTTTGATCACCTTTATCATACAACAAATTATGAAAAACTTTTAGGACAGCTTCAAGAACGGAAAAGAAGTAATTTACAAGAAATCAGACTAGATCCTGAATACCATTCCACTTTGGGTACCTGAACTTAGTGTAAGATCCTTCCATTTTCTCAGAGAAAGAGCTAGTCTTCCAGTGGAGTCTCTACTTCGAATTGGAGTCGCCAGGTGAATGATTTCAGCCTTCTTATGTCTGATCATTGTCCACCATCAACCATCAGATCTGAATTTGATACATGTACTGGGGAAATTGGAATTTATATGTTACGTTTACAAGCTAGACCAAATATTGACTGAAGCAACATTTATCTACTATGCACTCGCAGAGCAAGAGAATTTCGAAGGATTTCTGGCATAACTTCAGGCTCCGTCTGTATCTTATAAAACAAATAACACCAACAAGCAAAACATTTTATCCCCAGTATGGTTGCCACTATGTTATTGCCCAAATCCACCTCAGGCTGAAGGAAGGCGGGATTCAGGGTAACACCAAACCACGCTCAGTCTGGTAGCTAGCCCTACCAGAACAGGAGAGGGCTCTCTCCGGGTCAAACTCAGTAAAAATACTCAATAGGGTCTGAGATGAATTGAAATGAATACTGATTTTAGGCTAGGTATATGAATCAAGGAGTTTGATTTGATTTTTTAGGGGTTTTTGTTGGAAAAATGGAAAGGAAATTTTGGGCTTGGGGATGAGGCCAAATTCTTGCAGAGTTCAAGTTGGGGCAGGGAAGGCAATGGATTTGATGTCTTAGATTCAATGAATGGATAGAAAAGACTGCTGAGGAGCTGAAGAGGGTAGGAAGGTGCAAGTATTCTCTTCAAACGGAGGAAAACATATAAAACTAAACAAAGGTTTAAGGCAGAGCACCAGCAAACTAATGAATTCTACCTTAGTTACTCATTTGTTTAATTCAGAAGCAAAGAGAAGGGAAATGGCATACATATAAAATTAATGAAACTTACAGATACATGGAGAGAAACATCATCAAAACTCAGAGCCACAAGAATCCCAACAAGTGCTGAAAAACCCTGGTCTTTCCTTTGCCAAAAATGCAGAAGTGTATGTACAATGAAGTGCCAAACTATTCCCAAATATCCAACCCTAAAAATGTCTCACAAAACACATGATATAGACCATCCTAACCCCTTCCCATGCCTCTAGAGGTCGATATCATCCTTCTAGGAGCTGTTTCAACCAATTCTAAACTAGGAACTGAAATCTAGGCAATCAAACAACTTGCCTCTATATGCTAGGAAACTGATCCATTCACTTAATTTTCACTTTTTAGTGAATGAATCCTCTAGAAAAAGTAAATGTGAGCCAAAATTACATCATAGCCATAAAATTACATCAATATAGATCAATAATTACATCACATAGTGAAACTAGTCAAACTGGCCGAATTTCTGAGCTGAAAAGTAAAAATTGGACCAAATCCCTCTATGCGCCGCGCAAGAAAACTCAATGCGCCGCACCACTTTGAGCCTGTTTTTGGGGCACTTACTGAATTCCAAATTGAGCTCATGATAGCTCTTTGGAAATCCCTGTCTGTCTGCTATCCAACCCAAGTAGAATTTTTGGATTTGGATGTCATTTGCCCCTCCAAAACTGCAATCTCCCAAGACTGTTTCCTGTTGGTGCAAAAAGTGGCAGAAAGGCCATTTTTGGATTGTTTTTTACCTTTAAGACCACCCAGAACTTGATGAAATCTCTCATCCATTCCTGAGCATGCATAATTTACCATAAAAAATCCAAAAATTTAAATTTTTCCTCCAGAAGATCTCTCAAACGTAAGCGCGCGTCGAGTGGCGCGACGTGTCGGGCAGAAAAACCTGTTTTGCAACCAAAATTTCAAAAATAACAAAATTTACTCCAAATTTGCTGAAATTTGGAGTGAATGTCTCCCATCATGTCCCATGCTCAGCCAAGGAAGCTTCGGCCAAGATTTGGAGTGGATCAGGCCTTTTTCTCCGTTTCAGTGCTCTTCTCAACCTCGCCTTCAGGATCTTCATCCTAGCTCTACAAACGTGTGTGCGGGCCCAATAGTGGTTCTTCATATGTCTGAGCATGTCTTTGTCCCTATTGGCCTTCACCAAGAGCTTCTCCAGATGAATGTTGACTCTCGTAAGGCAAGTCTCCTGCTCAAGTGGTGTCATGTCACCAGGTCTCTTTCGGGCCAATTCACGGTCTTCATAGATTTGCCGCAACTCTATGAGTGTCTGCTGATCCTCCAATTGTTTATTTCTCTGCTCCAAGTAATTTATAACCCACTGAGATCTCTACAATTTCTCGGTCAGTGTGTCGATATCAACTTTCTGCTCCTGGATGATTTCTTTCAGCTTTGAGCTGGGAGAGCTCGAATCAACATCGATCAATATAAAATCAGTATCTTGGCCTCCTGAGGGGCCCTCATCCTGCATAGGCTTCTTGCCTCTGTCCTGTACCTGTGCTGATTTAGAAGGAAAGACCCCTTCCACGCCATGTGGAGATAGTACTCGTGCTGCTGTCGAAGGTAATGAGACCCTTCCACCCTGGGTGGAGATAGTACTCGTCGTGCTGCTGCAAATAAGGTTTTGGTACCTCTCTGATAGGTAACACACACTAGAACACTGATAAGCTCTGTCTCAGGAACCTCAAACTGATGTGAAGGCTCACCCGCATCATGAACAATCTCGGGAGGAGGCTGAGGGGCTGTAAAGAAGTCACGGGAAATGAACTCCTCCCATGCAATGCCCTGCAATCCAAGCTGATGTACCACAGTCATCTTGATGAGCGCATAATGATAAATGTTGTTATGTTGCTGCTCTGGAGTCTTCTTCTGCACAAGGGTAGTCATCTGCTCTATGTTTCGGCACATGAAGTATGGAATATTCATTAGTCTCACTCTCGTGAAATGAATCAAAAGTCTGATGTAGTATGCATAAAGGCGTGAGAATCTACCCTCACAACTGAAGTATCTGATGATGAGTTTCATTAATGGCGCATCACAATACTGAAAACATGAATGTTGTTGAAAGCATGCCATTGCAAGCGGGCAGGCCTTCAATTGAGTCAAGGAAGTGGGCTCTTCTCTGACGTGCCTGCCACTTTTATGAGACCTCCTCGGTACATTTAGCTCTACGATTGAGTCATTGTCTTGCTCATATCCTTGCTCATATGATGAATTTATCTTTGACATGGTGCTTTGCAATGTGTATAACAAGTATATGTTGATAGATATGTGGTGAAAATAAGAGTTTGGTTTGTTTGAAAGTGATGAATTGGTGTTTGTCTTTCAATACCAAATGTGCCAAATATGTACCAAGTAGGAAATGAGGGACTGTGATAATTATAAACAGTGGGTGTAATGGACTGTCAAGTGAAATTTGAGTGGAAGGACAGTCACTTGACTGCTTGGGGGACTTCAGGATTTGGGGATTTTATAAGTGATATGGGAGTGGGGGATGTAGTAGGGTTGAGTGATAGGGAAAATGGGGTACAAGGAATATGATTGGTTTTGGGAGTATAGGGCACCAGGGATAATCTATTTATGAAAGGGAAAGGATCATAAATGGGAAAGGGGACTTGGCAGCAAAATTACAATTTCAAAACACCAATTTAAAACCCAAAGAAGCAGATTTTGGTATAGACACAGGGTTTATATTTCACCGATCAAAACCCTCATATTTTTCCTCCAAACACACCAAGCACGACTTAAAATCGACGGGCAAGAGTTTCAACTTACTTGGAGCAGGAAAGATTTGAGTCGATTTAGTTTTTTTTGATGAAAATTTGATGAATTTAAGCCTGTCGGCTCTGTGCGCCGCGCGCACACCCAGTGCGGCGCGTCGGCTCTGTGCACCGCACCAGAGCAAATTAAGACAGTCAGAATGGGCTCAATGCACCGCGTCTTGTGGATGCGCCGTGCCTTCCTCCAATGCGCCACACGCACTTCTAAACACAGTCTTGGCTTTCAAATTTACAGCTTCGCCCTCTCACCACTAATCTTCGACTTTCCTTGATGTCTTGGATGCAAATGGCATTGATACACATAGAAATATCTATATAAAGTCATAGCTTTTATTTTCTCTTTGTAGAGACCCACTTTGTAATGTTTCAAAATTGGCATTTCTTCACTTTTAATACAACTCTGTTCTTCAAGTTTCCTTTTTGATTTTTTGGCTTGAAATGATGGCTTTCTTGGTTGATTTTTTGCAGGGATGGTGGCATCGGATTTCGGCAAGTTGATGACCGTATATTTTAGACGAAGTACTTGCGGCGTAAAACTTTAAAAAATACATATTTATTACAAATGTATTAATTTGACGATTTCTTCTTCAAAACAAAGTTTTGAAGAAGAAACATCTCAGCATTGTTAATGATGAAAATCTTGAAATGAAAACTTATTGAAGATATCCTCATGGCCTGCGGGCATTATTTGACATTCTGAAGACCAAACCCTAGACCTAGTGACTGAAAGACTCTTTATTGACCACAAGACCATCTATGACTGTAAATGACTGAAATCAACTTTAATGAATTTTGATAAATTTTGACCAACCCAACAGGTATAAACATGAGGGAAACTAGTGAAGAGACCCTTCTGTCAGATGATGGCATGCCCCTAACGGAATGCAGATGAATGAGCGGAATGAGACACCTAAAAATGGAAATGCAATAAGAGAAATGATCTCTGACGGAGGGATGTAAAGACCGACTCTAACACTTCCATCAAGGGGTAAAGTCATATGATTACAACAGTTGGCAGGTGTATCATACTTCAAATGACTATATAACTTATTTATCATTATTCAATCATCAAGTTAGGGCATCCAAAAAAACCTTACCAAAATCATCAAGAGTATCAATCCTTATATCACACTTTCATCATGCTTATTAAAAATTGCATCAAGCTACCATATATAAAAAACAATGCGCTAGCCTTCTATATCAAATCCATCATGTTTATAATGAAATATGTGTCCCAAGTATCAAGTATACCAATATATCAAAAATCAATGTTTCTAAGTAGATTTACCATCACTTAACAAAATCTAAGATACTTTTCCAATACCAAGTGCACCGTCTCATCATAAGTACCATGAATCAAACTTACTTTGATATGTATGCATGAGATATTTCTGAAGTGATATCCTCATCATACTTTAGGGCTTACTTTTCCATCCAATATTTCATTTGAAACAATACAACATACATACCTTGTATTATTCAGATACATGTGCAACTTTTTATTTGACATTGACAATAGGAGCACTTTGTTAGCTTCTTTGTCAAGGGAAACTGTAGCTCTTCTCTTCCTGCACTATCGGTGTTCCTCAAGAAGGATCCACTTATCACAAATCATCAGGAGATTAGAAGCATCCAAATACTTAAATATACATGCAGGAAGTATAATTAATAATCAAAACAATAATCATATTTAAACAAAAGTAAAGACATAAAGGAGCACCAAAAATTGAAAATTACTTATCTTCAATGAGAGGTGATCATCTCCCTATTGAACCAACCTTCAAGAGCCATCACTGTCCATTTCCAATATCATCAAATTTGTCTCATCAGTCATGCTAGGGTTTCTAGATTACATATGTCAATTTTTTTCCATAAGCCAGGGTTTCTCCAAACCCTAACCTCATAATATCCATCAAACTTTATAACCAAATTACCTAGGGTTTCCTTCAAACCATAGAATTATTTTAGGTCTCCATCCTCTCTTGTATCCATTAAAGGTGTCTTCATAGGGGTGATCTTCAATGACTTTTATTCAACCCAACATTGATACCATCTTAATTTTTCTTTGCTTTAGATAATTGCATTTCATCATTTTTATATTGAATTCACCCCACAAAATCACAACGATATTCAAAAACATATGAAATTATATAGAAAGAAAAATATGATCCTCAATGCAGTGGAACATAAAAGAACAATAGAAGAAAAGAATTCACACATAGATACACCAGGATTGGTTGAAGACCATAGCAAAATCCACCATGAGGAAAACCATTTCAAATGATTCTTCTATTAGATTGTAATAAAATGCTCAGTAGAGAGTACAATGAGCCCATATATGCAAATAATAATTCAAGTCAAAGTTTGACTTATCCAAGAGAACAACCAACCAAAATCCAAAATATTAGCTAATAGTAAAATATGGTCAAAGTAAAAGTATCAATATTTTTACACCTTCGGCCTGTTATGTACCTAGTTCGGTACTTACGGTTCTGCACCTAATTCAATACTTATGGTTCTGCACCCAATTCAATACTTATGGTTCTGCACCTAGTTTGGTACTTACAGTTCCACATCCATTTTGGTACTTTCGGTTCTACACCCAATTCAGTACTTTCATTTCTACACCCATTTCAGTGCTTTTAGTTTTGCATCGAGTTAGGTACATAGTTTTATACTTAGTTTGGTACTTATGTTTCTACACCCAGTTCGGTACTTAAGGTTTTGCACCTAGTTTGGAACTTTTAGTTATGCACTCAGTTAAGCACTTATGTTTCTACACTTAGTTCGGTACTTATGGTTATGCACCTTGTTCAGTACTTATGGTTATGCACGTAGTTCGGTATTGACGGTTTTGCACCCAGTTCGGTACTTATGGTTCTGCGCCCAGTTCGGTACTTTTGGTTTTGCACTAAGTTTGGTACTTATAGTTTTGCACTTAGTTCGGTACTTTTGGTTATGCACTCAATTTAGTACTTACAATTTTGCACCCATGCAAGAGAGAGAGAGAAGTGATTGTTGAGACATCTAGGGTATTAGGATTAGGTGATTTATCTTATAATGAAAACTCATTGTGAATGATTTTTACTTTTTTTAGGTTAGGTTCTTCTCTTCGACTATTATACTGTTATTCTTCATCAAACAACTATCAAATCGTAAACAATAAGGAGACAAGATACATAGACTGTAGGTGACCATCCAAGGCCAAAACCTCTCCAACTTGAGAGGAAAATGCAAACGAATTCTTCTTCTTATAGTAACTTCAATTAGCGAATACCAAACCAAGAACCTTGACACAACAACTTCTCCAAGACCGAGTCACAAGACTCTTCTTTACTTCTTCTTCTTCTTTCCCAAGTCAACTCAAGCCAAACTTACTTGTTCACTTCTCATCTCAACTACTTTGAAATTTCGGTTCCTTTCCACACACCTGCAATCTGTACCTCTGCAATTTCACACATGTGAGATGATAGAGAGCATTTTTATGATTCTTTCCTCCTTCGCTTGACTTGAGAACTTCTCTTGGTGATATTGGCTAGCAAGTTTGTTTTATTGGTGACCTTCTTGATGAATTCCTCAAGAACTGATATGGCATTACTAGAGAAACCCTAGTTTTTGTCACACGCGCGAGGAGACTAACCCAAAAATAGTGCCAAAGATATTCGCTCTTCGTCTCTTTCTTCTCGCTAGTTATGAGGCTACTTTCCTTGTGATTCTCACACTTCTTAGAATAACCCAAAAACAATGCCAAATATCTTTTCTCTTCCTCTCTTTCATCTCGCTAGTTATGAGGTTACTTTCCTTGTGATTCTCACACTTATTGCAAATTGCTTGATATAATTCTATCTCAAGTGATGTTGGGTGCTCCTATATATAGTGGTATGTCCATGTGATATAAAACCACTTGACCTTGTGCATAGGTCAACATTACTTTCTAGAATCATCTTTATTCCTTTTTGTAGGCCGACTTCAAGGAGAGCTTGTGACATGTTCTTGGAAAGAAAATGACTCAAATAAATTCTTTTTACAATGTGTAACATGCCCAAATGGGTCTTCAATCCTTGGAATTGAACTAATAGACTTTATGAATTGATTACCAAACCTAATAGCTCACAATGGGAGCTTCAACTAAAAAATAAAATTCCTTGAGCATGAAACCCATGACTCAAGCATTACAAAACAATTTTATTTTTCTTCTTTACATCAATTACATAAAATAATTATTACAACTGTCATTATGAAGACCAAACCTAGTTACACTTTTCAACACTCCCTCATAACTAGGGAGGTATTCATAATCTACACAAGGTACTTGGACATTATCAATCTAAATAATTCTCAGAAGAAGAGTGGGATTGGTAACCCATCTATAAAGCATCATATCACCCATCATTGTCACGTAGCAAGGCCTTGAATAACAACTCTATCTCTCCACAATATCAGAGCACAATGTTGGCAAAACCAATGATTTATTAACACCCTCATCATTGTCTCTCTCGAAAAATACCCTACAAGAGTTATCTTAGAGTATGTTCCATTGGGACTATTCTTATCTTGGATTCCCAGTCCTTAAAGAATACCGGTCCTTTATGAATACTCTTGTCTTGGATTCCCTAACTCATCCTCAAAGAGTATCGGATGCCAGATGTTTACCCAACCCTCCATTATGTATTCCCAAGTGATGACAAGAATGGCGTGTATATCTCTCCCTCTAAACTTAGGGAGGACATACCCATTTCACTGAAGGAATGTACCCAGGCTACTTCCTAACTAGGGACTTGAACAAACTCCCTCTTGAATAGGGACATGCTTCCAACAACTCTTCAGGTGGAGATCATGAGATAACCGACTGCTTGTAGAACTCCTTCCTTCGATGTCATGAATTTATTCTTTGTCATAGAGTCTAAATATTTTTGAGACTTCTTCATAGGGAAAAAACCTTCCATCACTATCATCCATGAGTCATGTCAGTCATGTCATCATTCCTTTCGTTGGAAAGTGATCCATTTATCCATATCAAGCCTTCCTTCATGTCATGTTTCCTTAAGGATATTTCATCCTACTACATGGGCATTAGTTGTGGAAGACATCCACAACTCTTCACTTAATAGCCCTGCATAAGCCCATCCAAATATTATTCAAAAATAAGAGATGGAAATTAAATAAAAATTACCTTTGGAATGGTCTTTCATCATGACATCTTCATGATTGCATCGAGATCCTGCATTCATATTGACACATCTCGAAAAGATATACCTCGTTAAGGGTCTCTTTATTTTTCACACTTCATCATAATCTTTATATCTTTCCCATGGAGTTATCATAGTAAAAACCTCTTTTGTTCTTGGATGTTGATTTCCTTATATATAGTTGCATATTTCATGATCTCTTCCTTTATTTCTTCACACATTTCCTTTCAGGAACAAAGTTTCTCCAATTTTGTCAACCACCTCATACTTCATATAAGGACATATTATGTTGATTTCGTCTAGTCAATGTGTGACCCATGCCTTCCTACATATTTTCAAAGGGGGATATCCTTTCTTTTGATCATGATCACATGATAGAGCACTTGTATTTGCAAACATATGACATGAATCAACTTTTACCCAAATATGTGCATACATACCTCATATCTTCTTTGGATCATCTAGACTTCCTTCAATAACTTCCTTGATTAAATGAAGTTCAACCCTTGACCCGCCTCAATTATTTATGTCATCATACCATTGTCCCATGAATACCATACAGGTTGGAATTTTCGTTGAGGCACTTGCTTCTACCAGTAGGTGAAACTTCAAATGAAGATTCCAGCAGAGGTTCTTGATTATCCTCATCCTGCAAATGCTCCTTTTGAATGATGTATGATGAACTCTATACAAAATGAATTTTGTTTTCCCATAATAACTACTTGTGCTTCTAATGAGGTTACCAAGAGCTACATCCTTCTATAGGTGGTTGCCATAGACTTCTCTCTCAACTATTTTTCATGCTTCTTCTAAGATAATGTCACAAGCTCCTCCCATTAATTGTATGATTCTATGTTTCCTCGATGCATCCTATCCCGCTTCTAAGTGGTTCCTACCCTCATGTCTATATAACATAAAAGCTTGAAAATAGTGACTTGAAAATAACATGGATTAGGAAGACTATCTAAATCATAGTAGAGATATTTTACTTCCTCCTTCTTGAATTTATTATTTTCAACTTCCTCTAATTCTTCAATGACATGGGCTTCTTCCCTACCTATTTTGTTATTGTCCTTCTTGATATTAGGAAAATCCCTGTTATAGTGCCCATATTCTTGAAATCCATATCATTGAACCTTTTCCATATTCTTCTTTTGTTTTTGAGGACCAAATTTCCCAAACTTCCCTTTTCTCTTTGCCATAGCAACATATGCTTGATTTTGTTCATTTGATCCTACATCAAATTTTTCCTTCAACCTAGTTTTCTCAATTTTGATAAGTGAACATACTTAATTGAATGGAGTGGCTTCCTTCCCAGATATACTTGATTAGAAGGTGTCCCATTCTTCCGGTAGTGCATATAGTACTATTGTAGTTATTTCTTTGTCAGACATTTTCTCTCCCAATCCTTGTAGTTGATCCCTTATTTCATATCCTCATAAAGTATGAGGACATTCATTCTTATTTTGATATATTAATCTTGTAGAGTTCTTTCCTTGACGATATCACTTTACCTGCCATGCTTACGGAGAAACAATCTACAAGCTTGTCATATATTTCTTTTGATGTTTCTAATTTTGACACAAAGGGAATGAGTGGATCCTTGATGGATTCTATGAGAATCCTTTGAGCCCTTACTTCCCCTTTCATGTGCCTTGCAAGTTCTTGTGAATATTCCTTTGGTGGTTTGGTGAACGAACCCTCAACGTGTTCCATGACCTCATTTTCAATGATATTTAGATCTGTTCTCTTCTTCCATGCAAGAAAGGTTGAAGCCCCAACCAACTTATTATTTTCTTTGCAAAACTACATTTTGAAAGATTCATATGTAGACATAATTGTACTTACTTTATAATATGCTTCTTCCACTTGTTGTCCTCTTAAATTTGATGATGATATATATAATAGAAATCTTCTCCTTGATGAAGATAACTTTCTTCAAGAATGATCCTTGCATCAAAGGAGAGAGAGATCACCTTAGAGATTTTGATGATGATGACAGTGCCCTTGACCTTGGTTCTCTTGAATGAGTAGACTTCAAGTTAATTTGATTTTATATCTCTTCAACGCCAGTAGAGATAGGGTCTTTTGTGGTCCCTTTTCTTTGATGATGACTTCTTCTGGTGTAAACTTCTTCTTTGAGCTAGGGTATTTGAAACTTCCTTCAAGAAGATGATGTAGACCTTGCCTTCAAAATGCCTTGAGAATGAGATGATATTATAGATATGATTTGTTTCCTTTCTAGAGTTTCGATCCTTGAATGTTTGAGTGTCCCTTGATGAGCTTCCCTTCCTAGATTTATCACCTTAGCTTTGATTTCATGTTGAGATATATAAGGTATTAGGATTAGGTGATTTCTCTTATAATGATAATTGCTTCTGAATGCTTTTTACTTCTTTTAGATTAGCTTCTTCTCTTAGATTATTATAGTGTTATTCTTCATCAAACAAAATATCAAATGATAAACAATAAGGAGATAAGAGGCCCAAAATGTAGGAGATCAACCATGGCCAAAACCTCTCCAACTTGAGAGGAAAATCCAAACGATTTCTTCTTCTTATAGAAACTTCAATTGACAAATACTAAGAGCAAGACCCTTGACACAACAAACTCTCTAAGATGAAGTCACAAGACCCTTATTTACTTCTTCTTCTTCTTGCCCAAATACACACAAGTCAAACAACCTTTTTCACTACTAATCTCAGCTACTCTGAAATTTCGGTTCCTTTCCACAGACCTACAATATGTACCTTTGCAATTCTGCACGTGTGAGTTGATAAAGATTGTTTTTATGATGATTTCCTCCTTCGCTTGACTTAATAACTTCTCTTGGTGATTGCGACTAGAAAGGTTGCTGTATTGGTGAACTTCTTGGTGAATTCCTCAATAACTGATATGACACTACTGTCGAAACCCTATTTTCTGTCACACGTGTGAGGAGACTAACCCAAAAACATTGCCAAAGATATTCACTCTTCATATCTTTCTTCTCACTGTTTATGAGGTTGATTTCCTTGTGATTCTCACACTTCTTCTTATTGCAGATTACTTGACCAAATTCTATCCCAAGTGATGTCGAGTTCTCCTATATATAGTGGTATGTCCATGTGATATAGGCCCACTTGACCTTGTGCCTAGGCTGACATGCCTTTATAGAATCATCTTTATTCCTTTTTGTAGTCCTACTTCAAGGATAGTTTGTGACATGGTATTGGAGAGATAATGACTCAATCAAATTCTTTTTAAAATGTGTAATACACCCAAATGGGTCTTCAATCTTTGACATTGACTTAATAGACTTTATGACTTTATGAAAAAACCTAGTAGCTCACAATGGGAGATTCAACTAAAAATAGAATTCCTTGAGCATGAAACCCATGAGTCAAGCATTAAAAAATAATTATATTTTTCTTGTTTACATAAATTACATGAAATCATGATTACACAAGTCATTATGAAGACCAAACCTAGTTACACTTTTCAACACACCCTCTTAACTATGGAGGAATTCATAATCTACACACAGTACTTGGACATTCTTAATTTGAAGAATTCTCATAAGAAGAGTCAGATTAGTAACCCATTTGTATAACATCATATCATCCAACATTATCACATAGCAAGGCCTTTACTAATAACTATATATCTCCACAATATCAGAGCACAATTCTGTCGAGACCAATGATTTACATACACCTTCATCATTGTCTCTCTCGGAACATACCCTACCCGGGTTGTGTTAGAGTATGTTCCAATGAGACTATTCTTATCTTAGATTCCCAGTCCTCAAATAATATCAGTCCTCTATGAATACTCTTATCTTGGATTCCCTAACTCATCATCAAAGAGTACCAAATGCTAGATGTTTACCAAACCCTCCATTCTATCTTCCCAAGGGAAAACAAGAATGATGTGTCTATCTCTCACTCTCAAATTAGGGAGGACATACCCATTCCACTAAAGGAATGTACCCAAGCTCCTTCTTAAGTAGGGGCTTGACCAAGCCCCCTATTGGCCAAGAACATGCTTCCAATGAGTCTTTAGGTGGAGATCATGGGATAAATGGCTGCTTGTAGAAATCCTTCCTTTGATGTCATTAATTTCTTATTTTTCATAGAGTCTACATATTTTCAGGACTTCTTCATAGGGCATATAAAATCCATCAATTTCAACCGTGAGTCGTGTCAGTCATGCTATCATTATTTTCATTGGAAAGTGATTCATTGATCCATACCTAACCTTCCTTCATGCCATGTTGTCATCTTCATGTATTGTTTCCTTAAGAATATTTCATCATGTTACATGGATATTTCATCCTGATACTATTAAAAAATAAGAGATGAATATTAAATCAAAATTACCTTTGAGATGGTCTTTCATCATGACATCTTCCCGATTGCATCAACATCATGAATTCATAATATCACATCTCCAAAGGATATACCTCGTCAAGGGTCTCTCTTTTTTTCACACTTCATCATAATCTTCATATCTTTTCCATGGAGATATTATATTCAAAACCTATTTAGTTCTCGGATGTTGATTTCCTTCTCTATAGTTTCATATTTCATGATATATTTCTTTCTTTCTTCACACATTTCCTTCCACGAATAGAGTTTCTCCAATTTTTTCAACCACCTCATACTTCATATGAGGACATATTATGTTGATTTCATCTAGTCAATGTGTGACCCATGCCTTCCTACATATTTTCAAATGGGCATATCCTTTATTCGGGTACTAAACCAACAACAATGTTAGATGAAGATTGGGAGAAGTTGGATCGGAAGGCAAAGCGAACAATACGGTTGTGTATCTCAGATTCGGTATTGTTGAATGTATATGGGGAAGCTACGATGAAGAATTTGTGGGTAAAGTTAGGGACTTTGTACCAATCTAAGTCTCTGGTGAATAAATTATTCCTATGGAAAAATCTATATAACCTGAGGATGAAGGATGGAGACTTGGTGACAGAGCATCTGAACGCCTTCAATACCATGGTAAGTTAGTTGTCATATGTTGATATTAAAATCTTAGATGAAGATAAGTGCATCAATTTGTTGTGTTCTCTACCAGATTCGTGGGATAGTCTGGTTATTGCAATTAGTAGCAATACAACTACCTTGAATTTTGATGACATTGTCTCAACCTTGTTGTTGAAGGAAATGAGATGGAGAAATATCGAGGGCCAAAATGGAGATGCCTTATCTGTACGAGGAAGGTCCCAAAATAGAAATAAAAATAAGTTTTCGAGTGGGATATCTAAATCTAGAGGGAGATCTAAATCTCCAGGAGAGCATGTAAAGGTGTGCTGGAAATGCGGAAAGGAAGGGCACTACAAAAAGGACTGCAGATCTAAAGCTCCTAAGAAAGGAAAGGGATCTGATGATGGTCCTTTTGTAGAGGAAAAACCACCTCAGATGAAGGTGGGGAAGTTTATTTGGCTTCTTCTTCAAATACACATGTAGATCACGAGGCATGGTTGATTAAATCAGGTGCCTCCTTTCACTTACTCCCTTCTGCGAGTATTAAAAGTGTGATGGTGGTGATGTCTTCTTAGGAGATGATAGGAAGGCCAGAATCGTCGGACATGGAAAATTCAAGCTGAAGTTGCAAGGTGGAAGGATTAGAACACTTCCTAGTGTTCTGCATATTCCTACATTGGCTAGAAATCTGATTTCTGTAAGCAAGATGGATGATGTAGGTGTAAAAACATTGTTCAAGAAAGAAACCTGCAAGATGGTTCAGGGAGCATTGGTATTAATGCGGGGAGTTTGGATTGGAAATTTGTACAAGATTCACTATATAAATGTTATTAATGGGTGCAACAGTTCTGTGGTTTCTGAAAGTGGAGCAGATTGTCTAGCGGTCTTTAGAGAAAAGACTATGCTATGGCATCAAAGGCTTGGACATATTGGAGAGAAGGGCCTTTGGATACTACATGGTAATGATATGGCAGAAGGTATGTCTAATTTCTCTCTGGATTTCTATTTCTATGAACATTGTGTATATGGGAAGCAAAATCGGGTGAGTTTTCCTTCTGGTGCTAAGAGGGCGAACAAGATATTAGAGCTTGTGCATAGTGATGTGTTTGGACCTGTGTCGGTTCCATCACTGGGAAAGTCTGTGTACTATGTTTCATTCATATATGACTTCTCAAGGAATACATGGATATATTTCTTGAGGAAAAAATATGAAGTATTTGACAAATTTAAAGAATTTAAGGCTCTGGTGGAAAATCAGACAGAGAAGAAGATAAATGTGCTAAGGACAGATAATGGTTGAGAGTTGTGCAAGAAGGAATTCGAAGAGTTCTGTAAGAAGTGTGGCATAGCACGTCAGAAGAATACTCCATACACACCTTAAAAAAATGGATTTGTAGAAAGAATGAACAGAACACTGATGGAAAAGGCAAGAAGCATGCTCAGTGGTACTAGGTTAGGACATGAATTATGGGTAGATTCAGTGGAGACTACATGCTACCTAGTTAACACATCACCTTCATCAGCGTTGGAGGATAAGACTCCACATGAGGTATGGATTGGTAAGAAACCCCCACTTTCACATCTGAGGGTATTTGGATGTGATGCATATGTACATGTTCCAAAGGAGAAAAGGACCAAGTTAGATAATAAATCAGAAAGGTGCATCTTTATTGGGTATAAGGATGGTTTAAAAGGTTACAAGCTTCGGAACCCAGAAACAAGGAAGGTTGTGTACAATCAAGATGTGGTGTTTAGAGAGGTAAAATATGTTGTTAAACATGAAGTCCTACGAAAGGAACTTGAGAAGATAGAGTTTGAGCTAAAGGAGGATGAATCAGACTCTACAACAGAACAATATTCAGAAGAGGAAGAGCCACAAAATCTAGCTATGAGAAGATCAATTCGAGAAAGAAGGCAGCCAGAAAGGTATATTCCATCTGATTTTTGTTAAAAATTTTCTTTAAATATCACTGATGATGATCCCAGAACTGTTAGGGAGCCAATGGATTCATAGGATGGAAAACTCTGGAAGGTGGCCATGGTTGATGAAATGGTATCCTTGCACAAAAAAGAAGCATGGGATCTGGTGGAGTTGTCGGCTAGAAGGAAGCCCATCAGGAGAAAATGGGTGTTTAAGAATAAGATGAATGTAGAAGGAAAGGTGGAGAAATACAAATCTCGGTTGGTAGAAAAAGGTTATTCCTAGGTGTCAGGAATTGATTTGGTGATATCTTTTCTCCTGTTGCCAAGGCTACTTCTATTAGATTACTTTTATCTATCGCTGTTGCATTTGACTTTGAGCTAGAACAGATGGATGTGAATAAAAAATTTCCTCACGAGGATCTAGAAGAGGAGATCTACATGAAGCAACCTAAAGGCTTTGCGGTGAAGGGTAAGAAATAACTGGTATGCAGGTTAAAAAAGTCTTTGTATGGGTTAAAACAGTCACCAAGGATGTGGTATTAGAAATTTTGATACCTATATACGAGGACTTGGCTTCACCAGAAGCAAAGAGGATCACTATGTGTATTTTAAATTAATTAGTGACCGTGTTATTTATTTGGTATTGTATTTGGATGATATGTTGCTAATTGGAAATGTCAAAGAAATTATCCAAGATTTGAAGACCCAATTGTTCTCCAAATTCAACATGAAGGATATTTGTGATGCAAACTAAATTTTGGGCATGGAAATTAAGAGAGATCAAACAAATAGGAAGCTCTGGTTAAACCAGAGGAAGTATGTCGAGACAATATTGCAGAGGTTTAATATGCATGATAGTAAACTGGTGAAGGTTCCTATTCCTATAGGTGTAAATCTATCTGCTGAACAGTGTCTGAAGACACAATAATAAGAGGAGGATATGTCCCATGTTACATATGCAAGTGTGGAAGGTAGCCTGATGTATGCAATGGTTTGTACTAGACCAAACATTGCACATGTAGTGGAAGTATTGAGAAGGTTTATGTCAAAACTAGGGAAGGAGCATTGGACAACAATGAAGCGGGTTTTCAGATATTTGCGTGGCACTAATAATTATGGTTTGTGCTACCAGGGAAGACCGGGATTGGAAAAAGTTTTGGACATCCATGGTTTTGTTGATGCAAACTAGGCTGGAGATCTCAACCAAAGAAGATCTACAAGTGGGTATGTGTTTAGCCTATTTGAAGGTGCAGCCAGTTGGATGAGTAAAAGACAGTATGTAGTGGCTCTTTCAACTACAGAGGTAGAATACATGGTAACCACTCATGCAAGCAAGGAAGAAGTTTGGTTGCAGAGATTGTGTTCAAGTATGGTGTTGGTGCAGTGAGCTATAAGGATAGATTGTGATAGCCAAAGTGCAATTTTCTTGGCTAAGAACCCTGCTTATAATTCAAAGACAAATCACATTGATTTTCAATATCACTTTGTGAGATATATGGTTGAGGATAAAAATGTGCTACTGGTAAAAGTGTACACTTTGAAGAATGTTGCAGATGCATTAATGAAGTATTTGAGAACTCAGAATTTCTCTTGGTGTAGAGAAACAATGGGTGTTTTAGGGATGGAATAATGACTAAGCTCTCTTGTGTCCCCATGCGGAAAGAAAAAAAAAAGTGGGAGAATGTTGGGTATGTGTTATATTCTTTCCACGATTAGTCGTACACACGTTGGGGGGTGGGGGGGTGGGGTGGAGTGGGTGAAATCCCACCCTGTACGTTGCACTGGGTGCAGTGGGGGGGTCATAGGGGGTGGGTAGCCCCCTGCGTGGGGTCCAGGGCAACGACTCGAGAATTTTTTTTCCTTATTTTTCGGTGGGGACTCGCCTATGGTTTTGTGCATGGGTTTGCACATGGTTTTGGGGCGTGATGGTTTTTAGCCCCTGATATTTTGTAGATTCGACCAAGGGAACTACAGTTATGTTCTAATCTAGGGTTAATGGATTGGGGTTATGAATGCTTCGACATGTATATATGTGTTGTAACACTAAAAGGAATATAATGAAAAATCAAGCTGGTAGTCCCGATTTGGAATCCAGGGGAAAATCTCTGTGTATATCTATTTTATATTTTATGCTCTCGCTATTATTTATTTTATGTCTTTAATAATTTGTTTGCAGATCATTTTTGTACAGGGTTAAAACCTACAGAAACCGCACCAGGTTCCGATGCGGTACCGAAAAACACGCACCGATAAAATTTAAAAAATAACACAGGGGTGCGATTGGCTAAATGAAAATACCTCTGAATATGTAATGGTATCAGAAGGGTGGTGCATTGACCAAAATAATCACCCAGGGGTGGATAGTTTAGTCAATGCACTGCTTGCCCGACAACATTACATATTCAACAATGCAGTCATTTATAGGACCACACCGTTGACTATGTACTTCCTGTTGGGCGGTGCGCTGTCCAAACTATCTGCCTCGGGGCGGTTAGTTTGTTCAATGAAATGCACAAAAATATTTCTTGGTTGCACGGTGTGTGGATATTTTTCATGCGCACCGAGCGCGGTGCGTGATAAAGTAGTATGCACCGGTAACGGTGCGTCACTGTTTTTTTGAGTGCACCGAGTTTTTATTTTCAATAAAAATTATATAAATATATTTGTAATTAAATTTCTCATTTAATAAAAAAAAATTATTTAATATGTGAATCATTCAATGACGTCAACAAAGAGAGCAAAGGGAACAACAAGAACATATGGAGGACCGTTATAACATGATTTAGCTGTGGGAGGCACGAGATAGGGAGAGACATTTGTACCCTCGCCCTATTACAGCAGACACACAATTGCTCCTAAGGGAGGTAGGCCTCCTCAAGTTCTACGAGGAGGCTACATCCATGAAGGGCAATAGTGGGTTATTGGGAAAAATGATCTACAGGTGGGATGCCCACCGACAGGCTTTCCGGGTCGGTCCTGACCAGTGGTACGAGCCCACTGAGGAGGACATATATTTTATTACTGGAATATCTAGGAGAGGACGGAATTTTCCTGAGTTCCCAGATGTCCCCATAGGCTATGTAGAAGGGAGTCAGTTGGCATACTCCCATATATACATTAGGGACGATATAATTTCTCTTACAGATTTTTAGGTGTCCGGTGGTCAGTTACGCATTACTTTGTTTGGTCCAGAGGAGGTGAGGTGCTTCTTACTACAAATGACGACCATTGCACACTATACCAGTGATGGGAAACACATTAGTTGCTTGATTTTAGTTTATGTTGATTATTTCTTCCACACGCCGTGACTTGTGAGATGGTCTGCAATTTTTTTGCGGAAGTTTTGTACAACATTATATAGATGTCATTCTCAGGCATGTGGGAGGTTGACCTTCCCTTTTGCTTCAGAGTTATTTTGTTTATTTTTTGATATGTTTATGGAGATGAGGCATACTTTTTTCAGAAGCATCGCAGACCGATGTTGCATGTACAGATGTAGGTGTGGGGCCAGATGATGCCCAAGAGGGACCTGTTTGACTTTTTGACCAGGATATCTACTGATGCATTGGAGTTGCTAGCCAGTGCTGATGATCACTCGTTCGTAATGGTGGCGTGTCCATACACCAGTTTGGATTGGCAAGGGTGTACCAACATCCTCTTTACACAGGATGAGCCACCGGATGCAAGAGGTAATATTAGTATTTTATTTAAATTAATATACTTTCATTTTATTGCCTTAATTAATTAATTAGAATAAAATTTATTGTAACATGTTCTTTAAATTGTTTTATTAAATTGTTTAATGAAATTGTCTAATTATTGTTGTATACTATATATTTTATAGATATTGGGACATTCGTTGGGGACATGATTCCACCCCCATCGGATGATCCAGGTGTAGATATTGACGAGGAGATGGCGGAGGCAATGAATCATGGTGACAAACCTGATCCTCAAATGCAGATACCCATGGGGGTGCGGCATAGGGAAGGCACCCAATTTAGGATGGAGTTGGGCGACCGATTGTGTCAACTCCTGGTTGATGAGGGAGTCCGACCTACTACGATTAGAGAGATCTAGGTTGATCGTAGGCTGACAGAGGTCTGGAGAGACATGCCACGCGATATGATGACCTTTATGCATCATATCGTTGGAGCTTCCAGAGTACAGGCGACTAGGAGGGATAGGCATTGTGGAGATGCATGCCATAGCATCTCATCTGATGATCATGATCACAAGGGGAGTGATCATCATTATATTACTCCACCTCCTCCTCCTTCACCTCATGCCAGAGATCATGAGCAACCAACATCGAGTCCTGATCAATAGACATCTTCTGAGCAGTCCGCACCATCTCAACAGACATCTAGTCCTGAGTAGACACATACATCGGCTGAGTAGGCAAGTCCATCAGAGTATGCAGGTCCATCTGAGCAGGACGCACCATCCACTGAGCAGGCTGCACCATCGACGACTCATCAACAGGCAGTTCCTGAGCAAACTACACCATCTGATCAGCAGGCACCTCCGGAACAAGCATGCCATCCATCTTAGCATGAGGTTGCACCATTGATTGAGCAGGCCTCGACAAGTACTAGTATTGATGTAGTACCACCAGATATTTGAAATATATATATGTTCATGTTGATGTACTTAATTTACATGTTGGTGTTCAGCATGATGTGTATATTTTTAAGTCATGTTAGATATGTTCATTTAATGTGCTTGCAGATAGATGTGTATGTGATAACAGTTATTTGACATGAGATGTATATTTGATGTTTGTGTTGTGATGATGTTATACAATGCTTGTGTTTTGTTAGATGATCATGATCACAATGATTAGATGATGTTAGCGAATTTGAATGTGTATTTTAGAATATGATGTTTGTGCAATGGTTATCATGATCGTGATGTTTATTTTTAATATTAAATCATGATATTCATTAAATATTATGTCCTGATTGCAATTGTAATTTTAATTTTAATTGTATGTAAAATTGTAATTGCATATAAAATATTTGTAAAATTGTAATTGTAATTGTATGTAATTGTATTGTGAAATTGTAAAATTGTAATCGTAATTGTATGCATTGTCACGGTTCAATTTTATTGAAATTGTAAAATTTGTAAATTTGTAATTATAATTGTATGCATCGTGTTTGTAACTGTAATTGTAATTTTAATTTTAATCTTAATTGTAATTGTATGTAAAATTGTAAAATTGTGATTGTAATTGTGAAAACATTGTAATTGTAATTTTAATTGTAATTGTATGTAAAATTGTAAAATTGTAATTGGAATTGTAATAGTATGTAAAATATTTGTAAAATTGTAATTGTAATTGTAGTTGTATTGTGAAATTGTAAAATTGTAATTGTATGTATTGTCATGATTCAATTTTATTAAAATTTGTAAATTTGTAAATTAATTGTCAATTTTGAACCATAACTACCGTAAGTAAAATGTATACCGTAAATATTTTTAAATTACCATAATTGTAAAATTGTAAATTTGTATGAATATTATAGATAATTGTAAAATAATAAATCTAGAATAATATGAATTTTTGTAACATAATAAAGTTTAGAAAATAATGCAAATAAATTCATGTTTACAATTATCATTATTTTATTATGATCTTACATACCAAAAATAACAGTATATAATAATACAATTTTTAAAATTTTGAAGATATCATTCACACAGATTTAAAGCAATCAAGTACTTGTATTATTTTAGGAATTGACATTAAAAAAAAACTTGATACATTGCATTGTTTTCGAGATCAAAGTAAGTGAAATGAATTTAAAATTGACACAATGAAAACCAATTAATTCAAAATTCATTTTGTAATGTTTCGAAAAAAAGATTCTTAGTTCTAAGGTTATGTCTTCTTCTTTATAAAAACCCATCTTAAATAGTATAAATAATGAAATAACACATGTACCATATCACTCTCTATTCTCATGATTACCCTCATTATCTTCTAGCTCGCTTGGCATGAGAACACTATTGTTCTCAAAAATATGTTTTGATCTAGGGTCATTTCTCAATACGAACCACCAATCCCTCTCCAACACATCTAGGTAAAAAAACACCTGGTTGCAGTGTTTGGGGAAAACATAAGGCTCCTTAGCTTCATCCCACATCTTTCTAGACTTGATACATATCAACCTATTATTGCAATCTTCCTTTACATTATTCTGATCAAAGGTGTCCCACCACTTGCACCTAAAAATAACACATTGGAAAGAAGAGAAGTCCACTTCAATGATCTTTTGTATCTTTTTGACGTAACCTAACGCCTCGTACTATGTTTTGATCGCGGTGGATAGCTCGACTAGATTGATCGAACTTGACTTCCACTCCACAGTCTTGTGTCATGTGTCCAACATCATCATTTTCTGTGTGAAAATGGTGTCCATATTCCCACATAGATGGGAACAAATGCACGTATAAAAAATTTGAAAAATCATAGTGTCATGTGTCTTATAATAACCCAACTGTTAAAATATGAAATATAGATGTTACATTTCAAAGGTGCATTATTAATTTTAAAATGTACATAAATAGATTATTACCGAGTTGCTATACCCAATCCCTATGTTTAGCGCATCCTCTTCAACACACAGGTAATGATTGGTTGCACCGTATTTCTCTCTGACTTGGTCAGCAACCCAACTGTTGGGACATATAATTGGCATATTTTCTTTTAAATAATCGGGATAAGGCACACTTCTACCATTCAACCGTTTGAATTATTTCCTGTCACTATCCCATTTCATCTTATTTTGTTCGTAAAATGCGACCCACGGTTGTGTCACTTCGGAATTGTAAAGAACAAATTTATTTTTATCTTCAATTTCTACATTCGTTGATGAAATAAAACTAACATATAGTACATACGAGATCAAAATATACATTATATCAAAGTTCAACGTGAATATTTACTATGTGAAAATTTGAAAAATTATAAGTCACTTACTCTTTATCAAACACTTTTTTCCATTCGTTTGGAGAATCTCCCTTTCTCTTTTGTCTTCATCCATTTCATCGTCCCAAATCACCGCACCTAGTTTGTTGTCGATTTTCTTGATGTACTCATTGGCATAATGAAAAGAATCATATGATATGTACCCATCTGCCATAGACCCCTCGGGTTTTTCCCTTTGTTGAAAAAAACCTTTCAATTTCTTCATGTACCTCTCTAAGAAGAACATCAAACGACAAGAAACCACCCCAAATAATTCAACCTCATCTACTAGGTGGATTAGAAGATGAACCTGCAAGTCCATGAAACTCGTTGACAGTTCGTTCTCAAAAATACAAATAATCTCAACTATCTCTTGATGTCACCGTGGAATGGTAGCCACATGAATCTCCTTTGACGTGATCCAACCTACAAATGCAAATAATTTAGATATGACATGTCCTGGGTCTTGGGGGGAAGTCATGTTTCACATACCCACACACGAAAAAAGGATAATGACACTACAAAGTTATAAAAACATGTAATAATACACAAAATTAGTTATGTTTTATTATCCCTGCATGGGTTAAAATTTATTAATATAATAAATAATAAAATCATGCTTTTGAAATTATACGTACTCTTAGAAGATTCAAATGGTCATGTGATTTCAACCCTAACAAATGGTCATCCACAGTGAAGCAGTGTCGTAAGACCCATATGAAGATGGTACCCTCACACCCATTATTACTTCCTTTTCCAAAGAACGATCATCTTTTTTTAAATTCCATGGGACATCACCTTCTTTGAAATACCAATTAGAGGGACCAATTGCCTCTAATCCTGTACTTTCTAATCATCTTGGTCAATGTTTCTTTTTAGTTTTTGAATTATTAAGATATTTCCTAACAACCAATGTGTCACTTTTTTCGATGATATGTGCCTCCATAAAGAAGATGGAATAATTTTAAATATATGCATGGGATCTAATAAGTGGGTAATCTTAAGATGCTCCCAATATGGGAGGTTATAAAAGATAAATGTCCTTTTCAACCCAATGGGAAATTTCTCAACATAGGTTTCGAAGAATTCTGAATCATCGAACATAGGCTGCCCATTTGAATCGAACTTTTCTATGAACTCCATCTTCTTCTCTCTCTCATATGCTCTAAGCCATTCAGTTGGTGTCGTTATTGCAGGCCTTTGGGTTCTCTCTCGTTTACCATTGAAAGTGGATGTTGCTCTTTGTTGGGTAAAAAAGGTGATTGTTTTAAAGGTAACCTTAATGCTTTCCATTAATTATCAACCCATGAAAAGTCTTGTTATTTCAAGGGTGTAAGCAAAATATATGAAAGTGACATCAGAGGTTAACTACTCTAGATCGTTGTAAGAAAGATTGTCTAATTCTCGAAGTTCAATCAAACCAACTTGAAAGTGAACTATGAAATACTCCAGACCAATCAAAGGAGAAAATTATGTTCTAAGATTATGCAAACATAACCACGCAAGACTGAAATAAAGAATAGATTGTAATTGAACATCATGTTTTGATGAATTGAACAACTACCTTAACGAATTGAACAACAATCCTAATGAATTGAACATCAATAAATTATTCTAGATTTGGAATGTAATTCTCTATTAATATACTAATAGCATCATTCAGAGTTAAACATCAAACCAATCGTTCACAATTATGATGAAAATATTCAGGAATTAACTATACGAAGAATTGGACAGCAACTGTGTTGAAACTAGTCTAACAAATGTAAAAGCATCAACTCCTAATAAGAGAACATGAATGATAAATCTAATCTAGTGAAAAGGAAGTTATAACATCTCACACTGCGATTAACCAATTAAATGATAAGGTTATGAAACACAAAGGATAACTGGAAATGCAAGTTCTGTAAATAAACGCATAGCATAGAATAGAAGCAGAACCCCCGGGCTTGGCCCGAAGCCTCTAGAATCCTTCTACTAACGAATACTCAGAAGTTGTTTATACTAAAAATTCCAATTTCTTCATTAATCATTAGAGCAATACATTAGCACGAACTTGATGATTATGTCTGAATACGTTTATTATAGGAAAATTATAACACATGAACTGTCTCCCGTCTCTTTCACCTTCAACCTTTTATAGCTTAAAGGAGAATTCAAACAGAGTAACGAATCCTTCCCATCATGAGGTCCTATCGCTTCGTGGCTGTCAACTAAACACTCCAAGGGTAGGCGTGCCTCTGCATCTTCCGCTGATTCATATGAGTAGATACGATTCCGTTCGCTTTCCTTGTTTGCTATCATTTGGTCATCCTGGTTGGCAGTTTGGCTGTTTCGCTTCCCTATCAATAAAGACAACAAAAAATCATTTTTTAGGTTATTAAACACACATTTTATGAATAATTCATTCTACCTTACTTTTGCATTATTTTCCTTTAATTTATTTCAAAGATGAAGGAAAAATATATAAAAGTAAATGACAAATCGTGGTAAAGATAGGGGTAAAATGTACCTTCTCCTTGGCCCAACATACTCCCCTACTTACCTTTTTGTAGGTCCTCGTGCAAACAAATGTCTGAGGTGTAGTTGGGTTAAAGAATATCTAGGATATACTTCCTCCTTGTAAAGTCTAAAACCATGTTTGTGTTTTATCTTTGCAAATGCTGCGTTTCTGTGCCCTTCTGGTAACTCATAATCATGATGTTAGTCTTCAGGAGGGTACCATATGATGGGGCATCTGTATATACACCCTATCCATGTAGGACCCATGTTCAAAACTAGGTTACTGTACAGAAGGAAACATGAAGAAACAACTTTAAAGTTTCTATACCCAAATGGTTCTCTGTTCTTGAAATTATTTATAGAGGCTAGCCATCTCTGTTTGGCTGCTGATAATGCTTTTTCCTAAATGTCTTGGAAGTATGCCCGACCATTCTGCACAATATCCTTGTGAGTAGGTCCCAATTTGGCTATCACTCCTTTCCGCTGCATAAATTTCTTATGTTGAGTAAACATGTATAGGGGTTTAGTAGGTTCCCCTATGACCCATAGATCTAGGCCATGTTCTCTTTTCTGAAAGGTATTGTTTTCCTTAGCCCATCTAGTCTGATTTTTGGCAAAGGACATAAAATCTTGGAACTGAACGTCCCCTATGAAGGGACTGGGGTTACTATCTCTATCCTCTTCTAGAAAGAAATTGTACAAATACAATTCACACAAAATATGTTGGACCTACTCATCCTTCTCATTGCAACATTGGACAAATTATTCAATGGTTTTGAAAGTAGTGTGCTGCCCTGCCCTGACAGCTTTAATTTTCAACAATAATATCTTTTCACTAAGAATAAAGCATAATTAGTGGCTGGTGCGCTGCAAGTCAATACATCTGAGTAAAGAGAGAAAACAATATTGGTTTTCTCTCTTTACTCAGATGTATTGACTTGCAGCGCACTAGCTTTTCTTCTTACGCTGTTCCAATTGATCCTGTGCCTTCTTCACTTTTTCCCTTTCTTCCCTAAGTTGGACAAAGGTTTCGTCTTCAGTTGTAGAAAGGTCTTTGAATCACTTTAGTAGTGACTGATGTTCCTGTAAGGGTACTACTTCCTTCTTACACTGGGCCAATTCATGCTGAACTTGAGTTAATTCGTTGCGAAGCTTCTGATTGGCAGCTTTTTCTACTAGGGGAGTGTAGGCAGGTGTTACCTCTGTTTGAGTCCCCTTATCTCTTGTAAGTATCAAATCAATGTGCAAAGAGACTTTAGCAATGTGTATCAACTCCATTTGTATAGAGGCTTCAACATTATCTATTAAATCAATCTGTATAGGAATTTCAGAAGTATCTATTAAATCAGCCTATACAGAGGGTGCAATATTGTATATTAAATCAGTCTGTACATAAATTTCAGTAGTATCTACCGTTTGGGTAACCAAATTTGTTTGGGTTCCCATGGTATCCAATTCCTTCTCAGGCTTCCAAGCCTTGTCTGCTTCTTCCAACCGTTTCCTTGGATGTTTTACCATTTCTCTCAATTTCGTGAATTTCTTGTTCATTTTCCTTATCTTAATCTCAACTGATTTTTCTTTTAGCAGGGTTTTGGCAAGAGAAGGAGTAGCAGTGGCCTCGGTTTCAGGAACGGTTGTGCCAGTTCTAAGGTTATCAGAAATGATGTTTTCTTTAGGCGTCCAAGAGGTTATTTCAACATTAATGTCCTGTCTGGGCAGAATAATATTTTCTTTAGGCGTCATGGGAACTGTCTCAATACTTGTGTCCCGTTCTAATAGAAAAATGTCCCCTGACTGGTTTCCAGATTCAAACATTCTCTTTGTCTGGTCTTCCCTACTCACCCATTCATTATTAGAGGGAGATAAAACCCTCAAAGCCTGTAATTCATCATGGGGAGGTAGGATTTCAGTATGGCTAGAGCTGCTAGCAGCAACATACTGGTTCAAAAGGTCCCTCTGTTCCTCCGATTGTTCAGACGGGCTTCCAATTTCGTGAGATGTTCTCATTTTCTCTAGTACTTGGGCCATTTCTTCTTCGTAGTCTTGTAAGGACATATTTTTGAGGGCTCAAAGGTGTTGTATGGGATGGTCCCGCCTCATCTGGTAATACAGAGGTTTTTTTTCGTAGTTGAAACCTTTCAGATCGTCTCCATTTTCCTAGTTTTGTGGTCGAAACATGGGTTCTCTTCCCTCTTGCTCTCCTGGGTATGGCTATTCTAGGGAGTTCAATCTCTACTCTGTCAGGGTTTTCTTCAGGGGCAGGCAGGGCAGGATTAATAAAGTTGTCCCATGTTATCTGATGTTTTTTTAACTGATGAATTATTATTAATTTAATCAAGCAATGATGACTGACAACTGCTTGGGGGTTTTTAGCTCTTCTAATTCGAACAAAAGTATTATGCAATGCGGAATTTAGGAAAAAGTGCAAATTAAATAAAATTTTTTGCTTGAGAACAACTATTACTTTAAGTTGACGGGACTTTACCATATCCTGGCATCTGTCGTATGTGATATATCTTTGAATGAAGACTGCCAATTATTACCAAGGCTGCTGAAGGACACATGATTAATACCTTTCCCTTTTCGTTCCAGTGGCTCACCTGGGTGTTGGTACACTGAGATTGCTTCTTGTAGAAGGACATGTTTTTCAGTCCATCTTTCTCCTATTGGAAGTCCAAAGACCTCAGCGATGATTTATTCGGAGACTGGTATGATTCTTCCTTTGAATATGGTATGCCCTTCCTGCTGGTTTTGCAAGAATTCAACTGCTGTCTTTGTATTAAACCCTTGTAGTCTATGTAGATATGGAATCCAACTAGCTTGTTGGAGAATGGTGCGAGTTGATTTTGAGGCTTGAAAAATTGTGGGTTCATTGCAGAGAGAATTTCCACCCATGGCTACTATGATATCAGAACAGATTTCTTCTTCTGCATGTGTTTCTTTCGACTCTATTGGTTAAAACATCATAAATATTACATGCGACTTTAAAAATATATATATATATTATAAAAATGCAATTCATGATGTAAATGCAATGATTATTTATTACAATCAGTATATCCGAAGGAATTCGCGTGGTTAAGTCACATGCTTATTCATTATGAATATTTTTACCCCCTCCAATGAGAGAAGGGTGTCCACGACCTTAAAGCTCAAGATAAGAGGAAAGATGGTAACAATCATGAATGCACATGAAGTAAAGGTCAGAATTTGGTGATCATCACAAATGTACGAGAGAAGGGCGTGCATGGCCTTGAAGCTCAAGAAAAGAGGAAAGATGGTAACAATCATGAATGCACACAAAGCAAAAGTCAGAAGTTGGTAATCATCAAACCTGTACATCAGGTGGAAATGACCGAATAAGGGGAGAAAAGCGGAGTAGCAATTATTAGGAAAGGATGTCCTATTTTGACTGCATAGCATGATAGAAGCATGACAGGTGACAAATTATGATTGATGTTGTCATCCCTTAATTCAAAATGAAAAGATATTCATTCATAGTTAATTATGATGGTAGGTAGTGATAACACTTATTCATGTAATGCATTTATTTCAGAAATGGATCAATAGGAAATAGGGCATATGAAAGTAATTGGCTATTGTTAGAAAAATACTTCGATACCATAAGCAGAGCCATTGCTGACAGCAGGCATTCGTAGCCTCAATAGGGTTGCTATTTTAACCTAGAAATGAACCAAAATCCTCTATTTAAAAGTAGACAGTTTGCTTGTTTTATGGAGAGACCACGATGCTAGTCTGGTGGCCAGATAGTCATAGTGCCATTCACGGGGATTGTAACAGAGTGATCATGCCCGCTCGTGATGAGACCTCCTATCCTTCAAGCAGTTTTAACTGTCGAGAAGGTAACTATCCTGGTGTGTTGGCCATTGTGGGAATGTCACCTGTTAAACCCTTATGATCATGGTAGGTTGGCTTGTGATGAGACCCCCTATTCTCTCTTAAAAATTTTCACATAGACATAATATTTTTCTTTTTATTTATAAATGGAGGTGGGCTCATTAACTCCTTAAGAGTTAGGGATGGTGTAAGAAGTAAAAAGAATGCCAATACAATTAATACTCTTATTCCTATATCCTCATGTCAAGGAGAATTAATACTTGAGAGTGTATAAATATATACCAACCTAATACCACAGAAATGAATTGTGTAATAATATGTCTGAACATGAGATATCTAGCCCTTCATTATACAGATAAACAATGTCAACTTCCGGAGTAGGGATTTACATCAAAATTTCAAAAGATCATAATATTAGTAAAATGACTTTTCTGGTGATTCCTCTTCAGGTGCCAATTCCTTTTCCTAAAATGACTTTTATGGCGAGGATGTGTAAAGGAAGAGTGGATATTCGAAAAGAAATCATCAAAAGATAAAACACGTGCCAGAAAATAAATTAGCCGTTCAATTTGGTTGAACAACAGTTGTTCAATTCGATTGAACATCAACTGTTTAATGGATTGAACAACAGTTACACAAAAAAACAACCGTTCATTTGAATTGAACGACAATTCAATTTGATTGAACAACAAATGTTGAATTAGATTGAACAACAACTATTTAAAGGTTTGAACAACATAAATAAACACACTAAAAAAACACAGTTGTTCAATTCGAATTGAACAACAACTGTTCAATTCGATTGAACAACAGCTGTTCAATTCGATTGAACAATAGTTGTTCAATGGATTGAACAAAAAAAAATTACGCAACAAAAATATTCGTTCATTTGAATTGAACGGAAGATATTTAATTCGATTGAATAACAATTGTTCAACTCGATTGAGAAACAACTGTTCAAAGGTTTGAACAACAAAACACACAAAAGAAAGAAAAAAAAGAAAAAAAATGCAGTTGTAAGCATAAAAATAATGAAAAAGAGATGGAATGTACAACAATGAGAAGAACTATAAATTGCAGGGATCATATATACAATATTTACAAGAGGAAATAAAAAAAATTTATAAACTTAAAGCTGCCAGGCCATCAACCCCTGTAGCTAAAATTTGGATGGTGGGGTCATCACGCACCTGCTGGTAGAAAGACTCTTTCGTAAGTGGTTTATGATAGAGGTGCACCTGGTGTCCATTGACTTGAAAGGCGGAGCCAAATCCATCTATGGTTTTCAAGGTAATGGTACCATTGCTATGCACTTCTTGAATTTTGGATGGCCTGAGCCACCTTGTTTGTAACTTACCCGGGAAGTCTTGGAATCTGGAGTCATAGAGGAGTGCCCAATCTCCTTTTTGGAATGTCTTATTTTTGATGAGGTTGTCATGACACTTAGCTCATTGTTCTTGAATAATTGCAATGCACTGTATGACAAGTAGCCATGCTTCATCTAATTCATTTATTTGCTAGATTCTTCTAACTTGGGCCTTTGTCAAATCCATCTCCACTTCCTGGGCTGTTCTCAGAGTCTTTATTTCAAATTCAAAAGGAAAAATTGGTTCCCTTCCAAATACCAGATGGTACAGAGAATATCCAGTGGTGTTTCGCCACGTTGTGCAATAAGCCCATAAGGTCTCTGGCAGTCTAGTAGCCCAATCCCGGTGATTTGTTGAGACATTTTTAGTGAGAATTGCCTCAAGGACTTTATTGGTGCTTTCGACGTGCCCGTTTGCCTGCGGGTGGTAGGGAGAGGTAACTTTATGGGTGACATGGTGGTTCTTTAGAGTGGCCGTGATTTTATTTCCCACAAATTGTGCCCCTCCATCAGTTATCACTTCCCAAGGTAAGCCATACCGCAGGAAAAACTCGAAAATAAAATTGATCACAGATTCTTCTATAGCTCTCGATAAAGCCACTGTTTCTACCCACTTCATCACGTAATATGTGGCAACTAGTATGTAGGTCTTCTAATTCGATGGCAAGTTGAATGGTCCAACAAAGTCCAGTGCCCACCATTCGAAAGGTTCCACTACCAACTGTGGCTGTAGTGGCATTTCGTCAGATTGGCTAGGGAGGTTCATTCTTTGGAAGCTATAACAGACTTGGACATATTTCTTGGCATATTTAAAAATTGTAGGCCAATATTAGCCCATTTGTAATACCTTGTGCCCCGTCCTGCGATCTTCAAAATGGCCACCACATGGTTCGTCATGACAGGCCCTTAAACTGTCATAAATCTCGTCTTCTCAGATGCATCTGCGTATATGCATATCAGCTCCTATATGGAAAAGATATCCATCGAGCCAGGAGAATCTAGCACTGCGCTGAACAATCAACTTCTGTTCCTTTGATGTCAAGTGTCTTGGCAGCTTTCCTACTTCCAGATAATTTGCTACATCTGCGTACCATGGAATTTTTACTTCTACAACAAACAAATTCTCATTAGGGAACTGATTGTCCACCGCTAGTGGGTCATCTGACTTTGGAACTCTAGATAGGAAATCTGCAACTACGTTCTCTTTTCCTGGGCAGTCCTTGAGAGTTATGTCAAACTCCTGTAAAAGCAACAACCAACGAGTCACTCTTCCATTTTAATAGGTTTATTAGCTAAGTTTCTAATGGCGAAGTGATCGGTATACAAGAATACTTGATAGCCAGTTATATAATGTCTAAATTTATTAATAGCATAAATGACAACCAAGAACTTATTTTCAGTCACTATATAGTTTAATTCGGTAGGAGTGAGATTCTTGTTGATATAGTAAATAGCATAGGGCTTCTTGTCCTCTTCTTGACCGAGAACTTCCCCTATCGCTGTGTCGGATGCATCTGAGGAAATATGAAAAGGAAGCTCTCAATTGGGGCCGCGTAAGACTGGTGCAGCCGAGACTAGTTTCTTCAAATCCGAAAAAGCAGTGTCACATTTGTCAGACCAATGGAATTCAACATTTCCAGTTAATGCATACAACGGTGCAGCAATTTGTGAGAAATTATTTATAAACTTATGGTAGTACCCTGCATATCTAAGGAAACTACGTACCTCTGTTTGAGTGCAAGGTGTGGCTAACAAAAGAATTACCTCTATTTTTTCCAGATCTACCTGTATTCTAGCTGTAGAGATGTAGCATCCTAGGATTACTCCTTCGATCATCATCATGTGACATTTTTCGTTGCTCAAACACAATCTGGCAGCAATACATCATTCCAATACTTTTTCTAGTGTTTGCAGTGCCTGATCAAAGTAATCTCCATGTGGATTGAAATCGTCCATGTAAACCTCAAGCCCTTCATTTATTAAATCAAAAAAAATGCTGAGTATGGCCCTTTAAAATGTTGCTGGGGAATTACATAATCTGAATGACAATACCCTATAGGAAAATGTACCCCAGGGGCAGGTAAAGGTCGTTTTATCTTGGTCTTCAGGGGCTATCTGGATTTGATTGTAACCACTGAAACCATCAAGAAAAGAGAAGAGTCACTTTCATGCCAATGTATTAAGGACCTAATCAATAAAAGGGAGGGGGAAGTGGTATTTCTGTGTTGCTTTATTCAACTCTCTGTAATCTACACAGATTTTCCACTTACCATTCTTCTTAGGAATGACTACTAGAGGAGAGACCCATTTTCTGTCTGAAATAGGATAAATGAAGTTTACATCTAGCAGCTTTTGTAATTCATCTTTTACAATGTATTCATATGCAGGTTTAGCCTCCGTTGAGGCTTCCGAATAGGCCGAGCATCCTTTTCAGTATAAATGTGATGTATGCATAGTTGATGATTTATACCCTTCATGTCTGGGTAGTCCCAAGCAAATGCTCCTTATATTTTTGTAAAATTTTAATGAGATTTTTCTGTTGGTTACTATCCATACTGCCATTGATATTTAAAAATTTTCCTGGCTCAATTTCAAATTGTCATCTTGTTGCGAATAACAGTCGTGGGTATGTGCTGGTCATCAATGCCTGTTAAGCGGTCCTCTTGTGCTTCATCATCAAGAACTGCTTTTAACATTAGGCAATTTAAATTTTCTGAAGTAGATGGTTGGTTCATGAAGTTATTGATTACATCGTCTTCAGATTGATCTTTGAATTCAAGTGCTTCAACTATTGTCAGTGGTGAACAGATGTTTTGTTCCGAGTATGTATGTGGTTGTTTGTGAATATTTACAGTGGGAAGACTTGGTTTGGCAGGGGGGTATATAAAAATATTATTTATGGTATCTCCTTTAGTAATGGTCATGCTGCCTGTTCGACAACCTATGTAAGCATCGACCGTTGCTAACAAAGGTCGTCCCAATATCAGGGAATGTCCATCTAACCTACTTTTTGGGTCAATAACTAAAAATTCTGCCAAGTACTCCCATGAGTCCACAGAAACCAGGATGTCCTGTAATATACCTTCTGGTTTGATAACATATCTGTTAGTAAGTTCCAGCAAGGTAGATGTGGGTTCCAAAGTTTTTATACCTAACTTCTCGCAGGTTTCTGTAGTTAAGATGTTGATGGCCATCAACTAATGTGTTTGAAAAGGAGTGGCTAGAGATCTGTATGGTGACTATGGGGTTTCCTGGATCCTCGTATTTTACTGGTGTTTCTTTACCCAAGAGTAAGTCTAACAATTCTCCCACTACATGAACAGTTGGTACATTCTTTTCTTTCCTCACCTTTTTTTTTATGCACAATTCTTTAATTGTTTTGGCATAGATAGGAATGTCTTATATAGCTTGTAGGAGAGGAATTTTAATGCAAAGATTTTTTAATTTCCCTAGGAGATCAAAATCTGAAGAGACTATTGGTTTAGGTAGTGTTAATCTCTTAGGGAATGGAGGGGAGGAAATAATAATGTTTTCAGGATCTTTTTGGTCAACTGTGTCCCTCCCCTGCTCTATCTTTGTTTCTGTCACAGTTGATTGTTTAGGTATTGTTGTAATTTCAGACTCAAGTTTTGGTAGGGATGTATCTTCTTCGGGTGAAATAACACGCCCTGATCTCAGCCTGAGTTCATTTCATTGCTTCTGTTCAGTTTCGGGGTTTTGGTTTTCAATAATATGGATTAGCTGAACCAGTTTGTTATTGGGATTAGGATTGGGTTGAGCTGGCAGTTGAGGATGCATAATAGGCTAAGGGTTGTGTTAGACTAGGTATGGTGCTGGTAATGTGGGTTGATTCTGAGCCCTTTTTCCCATAGTTAAATTGGTCATTTCCATTTGTTGATGCCATTTTTGAGACCAATTTGTATTCTGTGAAGTGGAGGCAGTCCACTGGGACTGATATGGATTGTTTTGCCAATAAGGGGGAGAAAAATAAAAACTTGACCAACTATTACCTTAAGGGGATTGTGTTGGCCAAGGAGGTATGAAAAATGATTGGGATGGCCAGACATAAAAAGGTGATTGGCCTTGCCATGCTGTTCCAGGGTTCTGTTGATTAAATTGTGGAGGAGAAAAGAACTGAGACGGGTCTTGTGGCATACCTGGTCATGCTTTCCACTGCCGATGTTGATTCATTAGATACACTGGTTCTGTTTCTTCTCTTGCCTCTTTAAAAACCGCTTTAAACCCTGGGAGTGAAGGGCAATGGTCAGTGGCGTGGTCCTTGGTACAAATAGCACATGTCTGGACCATGTCTAATGGACACTCTCGCTGACTGTGCTTCTTCTGACAGCATGGGAAAAAAACAGCCAAGTTCTATTCTACTAAAGCTTGCTTCTGCTTGGCTTGTAGGAAATCTAGTTGCATTGTGAGGGTGCCCAAGATATTGGTTTTAAAATCTTATAAAAGATTACCTAATTCTACTCTAGTCACGTTGCCACCTGACTGTTTATAATTCCTTGTAGCTGAATTCTGTTCGGTTGGCCTGCTTTGCGTACTACCCCGAGAACACATGATGCACAATGCAATAATGTCATCATATTCCTCTTGATAGATGTCCCATTTTCCCATTATATTAAGTGTTTCGACCCATTCTTCTTTCATTCCTTTAATAATTGTTTCTTTTAAAATATATTTAGACAATGTAGTATATGGAGATCTTTGCAAATTGTATTGAAATATTTCAATGTATTCTTCTAATGTCTCATTGGATTTTGAAAACATATTGAAGATTTCATCTTTTAGTTCTCGAGTCTGGTAGTAGTCTTGATATTTTTTAAGCAAAGAGTTTTTCATCTGATCCCAACTATTAATGGTTCCTCCACCGAGCCCCATAAACCAATGTAATTTTTTCCCCTTCAAAGTAGAGGGAAATTGTTTCAGTTTCTGAGGGTCAGTGGTGTAGTCATACCCCCTACATAAGACACTAAATTCAAATAAAATGCATCTGAATATTTCGAGGTCAACCCATGGAAGGTGGGGATTTTTTGTAATGGAATAGCTTTCATAGGGGAATTTTCAGCTAGATCAACAATGGGATACTTCAATGTTGATGTCTGTCTAATTTTGGTTGTTCGCCATTTGATCAAGGATGTGCCAATAATCTTTAGCGATTTCTTGATCTGGGGGAATAATTTGAGCGTGATTAGGTAGTGAATTTGGAGGAGGCCTTACAACACTTCCCCAATTTGGAATAATGGGTGTCTCTATCTCAACCACTCTCTCAGGGGATGCAAGCTCTGGAGTTTTCACCTATACTGCACTGCTGGTTTCTACTTCTCCTTCCTGCAAATTGCAAGAATTTCCCTCTCTCAAAGGGTCGGGACTTAAGTGCTCAACAATCTGAAGGCTTTGTTCAAACCCTTCTATTTCACTGTGAATCTTGGCGTGGGCTATAGATGGTGAGGTTGTTACCTGAAGGACTATAGTAGGACTCTGTGTAGGAATGGTTCTGGGTCCTACGGATGCCTGGGATTTAGCCTTCTTAATGATTTCTTCTATATGTGTTTTTCTGCCAAGGACCACTGATACTTTGGGTTTTGTGGATTTAAGTGGGGGATTTTGATCTAATTCTATCTTTTTCTTCCTAGTCATAAAAAACAAGAACACCTATCCTATTAACCTTTGCACAATTGCTGAGAAGCGGGTTGGAGAGAAAGCGTTTTGCTTGCTAGTACACATGTTCTTACCTCTCATTTTTAATACCCAATATTTCACATCAAAAGGAAAAATAAATAAAAGACATCACTCTTAAACACTCACCCCAGCAACGATGCCAAAATGTTGGGTCAAAAAGGTGGTTGTTTTAAAGGTAACCTTAATGATTTTCATTAATTATCAACCCAGGGAAAGTCTTGTTATTTCAAGAGTGTAAGCAAAATATATGCAAGTGACATTAGAGGATAACTACTCTAGATCGTTGTAAGAAAGATTTTCTAATTATCGAAGTTCAATCAAACCAACTTGAAAGTGAACTATGAAATACTCCAGACCAATCAAAGGAGAAAATTTTGTTCTAAGCTTATGCAGACATAACCACTCAAGACTGAAATAAAGAATAGATTTTAATTGAACAACATTCTTTGATGAATTGAACATCTACCTTAACGAATTGAACAACAATCCTAATGAATTGAACAACAATCAATTATTCTATATTTTGCAATGGAATTCTATATTAATCAACTAATAGCATCATTCAAAATTAAACATCAAAACAAACGTTCACAATTATGATGAAAAGATTCAAGAATTAACTGTACGAAGAATTAAACAACAATCACACTGAAACTATTCTAACGAATGTAAAAGCATCAACTCCTGATAAGAGAACATGAATGATAAATCTAATCTAGTGAAAATGAAGTTATAACATCTCACGCTACGATTAACCAATTAAATGATAATGTTATGAAACACAAAGGATAACTGGAAATGCAATTTCTGTAAATAAACGTATAGCACAGAATAGCAGCAAAACCCCCAGGGCTCGACCCGAAGCCTCTAGAAGCCTTCTGCTAAAGAATACTCAGAAGTTGTTTATACTAAAAATGCCAATTTCTTCATTAATCAGTAGAGAAATACATTAGCATGAACTTGACGATTCTGTCTGAATACGTTTATTACAAGAAAATTATAATACATGAACTGTCTCCCGTCTCTTTCACCTTCAGTCTTTTATATCTTAAAGGCGAATTCAAACAGAGTAATGGATCCTTCCCATCATGAGGTCTTTCCGCTTCGTGGCTGTCAACTGAACATTCCAAGAGTAGGCATGCCTCTACATATTCCGCTGATTCATAGGAGCCGATATGATTTCGTTTGCTTTCCTTGTTTGCTGTCATTTGGTCATCCTGATCAACAGTTTGGCTGTTTCGCTTCCCTATCAATAAAGATAGCAACAAATCATTTTTTAGGTTATTAAACATACCTTTTATCAATAATTCATTCTACCTTACTTTTTCATTATTTTCCTTTACTTTATTTCTAAGATGAAGGAAAAATATATAAAAGTAAATGACAAATTGTGGTAAAGATAGGGGTAAAATGTACCTTTTCCTTGGCCCAACACCCTTCTGTAAGGGTGTTCTTCTGGGAGGAATACCCTAGAGAAGTCATACACTGGCTTTCGTAAGTCATTGGACCATCTAGCTTTCAGAGAAGGTCCACAACATTTACATCCATAATACCCTTTTGTTACAAGACCTGTGAAATTATTGTATAAAATATGCATGGAACATTAAATAATATTATGAAGGTCAGAACAATTACAACGAATTAAATAAATAATATGCGAAAGAATATTTTTATGTATACAAACAAATCAATAAACATGTAATTTACGAGAGAACACCCAATCCTGGATAATCATGTGTCGTGTAAGCACATATGCCATACAACATAAAACTCTTCTTTGCTATGATGGGTCTTGATACATCGTATACATTTATCCCATCCCATAATTACTTCAATTCATCTACCAGTGGTTGTAAGTAGACATCCATATTCTTCACTTGTCTTCTACCAGGGACTATGAGAGCCAACATAAGATGTTCATTCTTCACGGACAACCATGGGGGGATATTGTTATTGATCACTACTACAAGCGAAATAGAATAATTGGTGTTCTCGAGGGAATATGGATTGACGCAATATATGACTATGCTGAGTCGTAGACTTCGCACTTCATCCTTGAATTTTTCGGGCCATGTATCCTTTATATGCTTCATGGCTATTGAATCTATTGGGATTCACATAAATCCCAACTCACTTCTATGTGAGGCGTGCCATCCCTACAACATAGCTAATTCTTTGCAACAAAAGAGTCTTTGAATCCTTGGGATTATAGGAATGTAGCTCAATATATTAAAAGGAGGACCACGTGATTTACCCTTCTTTTTTTATTTGTCATACCTGTCATGCCCACATTTCAAAAATATCTCTTTATCTACATATTCTCCTTTATATAGAATACAATCATTTGGACATGCATGATATGATATGTACTCAACACCCAAAATTTTCAACAATTTCTTTGCCTCTTTGCAACTACCGAGCAAGACATTATCACGTGGAAGAACCTTATCTTTGAATAACCTGTAGTTGGTCATGAAAAGTATCAAATGTACATTAATGCCGATAATTATTAACGTTCATAAAATTGACCATTTGTAATGTTCATTGTGTGATTATATTTCTCAAAATATAAGGGACTTGATGGTCAATTACCTCGAAATTTCTGAGAAACATGCATTCGACAAACCAAAATTTTCTTTCAAGTTGTACAGTAACATCATTGTCCCCAACTGGGTAGAATTTGATTGACCGCCAGGTCCAAAGAGAGGGGTGGTGGAAGAAAATTTAAGGCTTTCGAAAAAGGTATCAATGATATGAACATCATCCCCTAGTTGATCATCGTTCTGGAATGCACCTAACAACATTGTCTCCATGGTAGTCATATCCCATAAGTAATCATCCATACCAACTTCTATTTGATTTCCTCCAATGCCAATTTGTGAAGAACTACTATTGTTGTAGTCATTCCTAATTGGTGAATCTGGACTTAGTGGGAATTGAATAGGTGGTTGATTCAACCTTTCTTGGTATTATTCCTCTCCGAGTTTTTGTCTTAATTCAGATTTCTCTCGATTTGACATTTTCGTGGGGTGCAATGGAAGATGGTAGGTAGGTCACTCATCATCACTAGAATCCTAATAATTTCAAAAAATATATTTGAACATGATTAGTACAAAATCGATGATATCAATTAGTAAGCACATCAACAATGCATGATTAATTGGTTTGACATTGAAATAATTACATTAATATACCAAATAATTATTATTACCATCATTGTCCTAGGACTATGGCTAGAAGATGGCATGTTACAATTGGTAGGGTGAAGTGGTTGTGCATTTTCATCTACCAACTATGCCTTGCGGTATGATACTCCTGATAAGAGCTTCCGATGTTTTAGAGCTGTTTGAATATTTCGTACATTTGAACTCGATTATGAATATGCATGAACCTGCAAATTTGTATACATTAATTTTATTTAGCTTATTGACATGGATAAAAAAAATAAATTCAATTAGATAATGAAAATACAAATAAAATATGAAGTAATTAAGTCTTGAGATGGATAAGGAGAACTTCGCGATGGACTTTGAGAAATATTATGGAACGAGCTGGATTTTGAAGAAATGTCCATTTAATATAATTATGAGATTTTCTCTCTGCATTTGAGCAAAATCAAGAATAAATTTTGGTGTACATACCTATAAGTAATTTCAATGCCTTAAAAATGGACTTATTGTTATCGGTGATAATGTACTGTTAACCGCACCGGTGCGTTTTAGTTACTACGCATCAGCGCGGTTTCATTAACGCACACACCGGTACGGTTAGTTAACAAACACACAGAATATCTGTAAATAAAAAAAGTGCAACTTTATTTTTTTGAAGTGAAAAAAATGGTAAATTGAAAAATGGAAGGCAAATTATTTTCAGAAATCTAATTTCATAAAAAATTTCTTTAAACAGTAAAATCTATTCATTATTTCATTATTTTTGCAAAAAATTTCAAGGAGGGATTTCCACAAGAGACACACAAGTTGGAAATACTGAGCGGGGGGTGAATCAATATTTCTTTTCAATTGTTAATTTTTGTCAGTTATATTCTTCACAATTAAAAACAGAGAGGTGTATAATAATATTATTATTAAGGATCAATAGGAATTTTAATCATTTTTCAAATAATTGAGTACAATAGATGTGTGAGGGCACCAACCCTTCAACGAAACAGGTACCAACCTATTGCCAAGCACCAACTTGGACTTTGGTGAGGCTCTGACCTCAAGGGTTTCGACCCTATCCTTTTCAAGGCTCCAACCTTGCATTTAGGGGCACCAACCCCTAGGACATCAATCCTTTTTCTTCTTTTAATAGAGAATGTGAATAGAACTTACTTGAATTTCCTTGACATATTCTTCAATATTCAATCGACTTGTTGTATTGTGTTGACTTCAATTCCAAGATAACTTTGCTTCACTGCATTGACTTCAATTATTTGGATTCAATTTAACAATCCCACTATTCAAGAGAAAGTACTTCACTGTCCAAAGGAGGCTTCTACAAAAGCACTGTAAAAATGACACTACTATCTGGTCATTTACAGTCCAAGGAGATCACTTAATTCGAATACTGAGAGACAACCTTAGAAACCCAAGCCACATTCCTAGAACCAAGGTATAGATACACTATGTAATGATCATAGTTCACTCTCTGAACCAATCTCTGCATAGCACGAGCTACTCAAGAATGATGATACAATCTTTAGGTAATTAGCCTGAGCCACAGGAAGTCTAAACAGGAAGTGCACTTGTAATGTGATTCTAGTTAAGAATTCCGAGCTACTGCAAGACAAATCTAAGCTTATAAAGTGGGACTGCACCAGATCTGAGAGAGCTGCCCAATCAGTTGTAGCCATAGTCCACAGTACGAAGTATTGGGCCACAGTCCAAAGTCTAGCATCGAAAATAACATCCACAGTCCAACAATACACAATCAACACAGTCTGAAAATTATACAGTCAGCAGTGTCTGAAATTTATACCCAGCACGGTCCGAAATTTATGTAGTCACCATAATCCGAGTTATACACAGTCACCACAGTCTGAAATTTATACAGTCACCACAGTCCGAAATTTATGCAGTCACCACTATCCGAGCAAGAGGTACGTATCACAGTCTTGTTTACATATCCGAGTGACTATTCATACCATAGTCCCTTACTCCGGTGCCCTAGTTTACAAGGAGTAAACTGTAGCTCGTATTTTTCCTAGAGAAGTGTTTGATCATTTTTCGAGCCCTTTTCCTTGTTTCTGTTCACGAGTTGTGAACAACTATAATTGTTGTTCTTGCTTCACCAAAAATGGATGATAAAAAGGAAGTCCGAACATGTGTATATATAGTGGTCATGTTTGAAGGGGCACATTTATGGAAAGAGGCCGACATGTAAAATAGGGATAGGTCGGCTGGAATTTATGTTATAGTATATAAAATTAAAAAATCAATTTCTAGGAATTTGGAGGCCTGCGAGGGCTCGCTGGAAAGAGGAAGCTGTCCTCTTTCATATGGTATAAGACTCATTCAGAAAGATTGACTTAGTGATGGTGAAAAAAACATTTTATTGTGACTAGTCATTTATAGGAGCAGAAATGGAGGTGGGGCAGAGTGTAGGCTTCTTTAGGTAGTCCTCTATTGTCCAAATGATCATATTAAGCATGGTCATTCATCATCATCTAGCATCCTACTGCCATAAATGAAAACCTTTCTTAACAATCTCCCCCTTTGTCATTGGATGGAAATATTTTTGTTCTCTCCCCCTTTGACATCAATGGCAATGGGGTGCCAATGTGCTCCCCTTGTCATGTTGCTCTCCCTAACATGCTGTTCATCCTGAGATGTTGCTTGATTTAATGTGATGCAAGATCAATGACCCACATATTTTGGCGAAGATACTCAAATTCTTCTCGTGGAAGGGGTTTTGTAAATATATCTGCAATTTTCTTTTTTGTATTGACGTATTCCAAGTTGATATTTTGTTCAGTAACTCGTACGAAGAAATTTTATTTGATTGGAATATGTTTGGTCTTTCAGTGCATCACCCGATTCTTTGAAAGATTGATGGCGCTAGTTTTGTCACAAAAAATAGTGACTGGTTACTTAGTTTCTATGTTGAAATCCTTCAAGGCTTCCTTCATCCACAGAATTTGTGTACAACAATCAACAACAGCTATATATTTGGCTTCAACTATAGAAAGAGATATAGATGATTGTTTTTTGCTAAGCCAAGATACAAGACAATCTCCCATAAAGAATTCATTTCCACTGGTACTTTTTCGATCATCCACACTTCCGGCCCAATCAGCATTAGAGTAAGCTGTCACAATAAGATTTGATCTCTTAGGATACCAAAGACCGAAATCAGTCGTTCCTTTCAGATATCTCATAATTCTCTTCATAACTACTAGATGGGATTCTTTAGGACTAGACTGAAATCTTGCTACCATTCCCACTGCTTGCATAATATTTGGTCTTGTAGCAGTTAAGTATAGGAGAGCTCCAATTATTGACCTGTAAAGAGTCACATTTATGAGAGGGGTAGCATCATCTTTACTTAATTTACAATATTTGGTCATTGGTGTGCTCATAGGTGCACAATCTTCCATCCCATATCTTTTGAGCATATCTTCAAGATATTTTTCTTGAAATATAAACATGCCTGCAGAGGTTTGAGATATTTGTAGCCCAAGAAAGTAAGACAACTCTCAAATCATTGACATTTCGAATATTTTTGACATATTTAGAGCAAATTCATGGCTCGTCTCATCATCATTGCTAGCAAAGATTATATCATCAATGTATACAAGAGTGATTAGAAGTTTTTCCTTGTCCATCTTCATGTGTAGATTGCTATGTGCTACTCCCTTTTTGAAAGCTTCTTGTTGCATATAGTGATCCAACTTTGCATACCATGCTCTAGGGGCTTGTTTTACTCCATACAAGGCCTTTTTCAATTTGCATACAAAGTATTTTCCTTCGGCAAGACCAAATCCTTTTGGTTGCTCCATGTAAAATTCTTCCTTGAGATATCCATACTAGAATGATGATTTACATTCGCTTGATAAACCTTGAATCCTTTGAGCAAGTAAATGCAAGTCGATTCTATGTTTTTTACAAAATTCATCAAATTCTTTTGAGGTGAATTCTCATCCTCTATCTATTCTAAGACATTTTATCTTAGAATATTTCTCGTTTTCAATGAGAGCTTTAAGATTCTTAAAACATTCAAATGCTTTGGATTTATATTTTATGAAATATACCCACATCATTTTAGTATAGTCATCAACAAATAGAGCAAAGTACCTTTCACCTTAAAGATCTGGAGTTCTAGTTGGCCCACATAAATCTGCACGAATGATTTCCAGAGGTTTTGATGTTGAGAACTCCTTAGTTTTGTGGCTAGTTCTAGTTTTCTTTCCATATTGGCATGGGCCACATACAACTTGATTTGGCATGCACATTTTTGGAATGTTACTTACTGCATTAATTTTGATGATGTTGACCAAGTTATCAAAACTTGTATGCCCCAATCGCTTGTGCCATAACCAAATTTCATCTGTTTGACTTAAGTAACATTTATCTCCTTGGATTTTACCGAGAATGTAAACATTATCTGGTGTTCTTACTCCTTTTGCCACAAGTTTTCCCGAGGACGAGTCTCTTATTTCACAATTTTTAGTACTAAAGACAACATTATGTCCTTGGTCACAAATTTGGCTAACACTTAAGAGATTGTGTTTGAGCCCTTCTACCAGCAAGGTATTTTGAGCCTTTCCTTTTCGATTGACAAGGGTAGCAGTGTCTTTTCCAATGATTTTAGCGAATCCACTTCCAAAGGATACATTTCCGTTTTTCTTGTTCAATGAGTAAAACTTCTTTTGGTCACCTGTCATATGTCTTGAGCATCCACTATCCACGAACCAATGATTTTCTTCACTATGAGCACATAGAGCTAGGCCACATTTATCCGTTTTGAGATTTACGCTTTTAGCTTCCTCTCCTCTGAGAGGGAAATTTTGTTCATTATGATCATAATTATTACATAATGAGCAAGAAAGATCAAACTTAGCCAAAGGATCAAAGTAATTGTAAGTTTTTATTTTTCCTTGCTCTTCAGGACCACGTAGTTTGTTTCTTTGATCTTTCAATATTGGTGCTTCATTCTTATGAGCCTTTCAATACTTAGCTTGATGCCCAAAGTTTTTACAATAGTAACAATACCCAAGAAAAATAGTTTGGTACTTGTTGTAATAGATATAGCTTGAACCAACATTCTTCCTTTGGGTTTCTCTTTCTTCAATTCTTGGTTTTGATATGGGCCTTTGTTCCTGATGAGATGACTTTTCTTCTTTTGGATGGCAAGAGAGTATGTCGGCATAACTCCTTGCATTATTCTTTGTACTTGATGATTCTCCTTTGAAACCAATTCTAGATTTTCCATGTTGAGGTTGTTGAGTATTGAGAATGTTATCAAGTTCTTGAGAGATTTTACAACTCCTTTTGAATTGCTCCAATTCCTTTCTTAGAGATATTATTTCAGCTTCAAGTTTTTCATAGATATCATCCTTCTCTTTTAGCTTATTGTTCAAGAAGTCTTCCCTTCTTTTTGATCCCTCCTTTTCTACTTTGAGAGAAATTATATTATTTCGTAAATTCTCATTTTCTTCAATGACACTTATTAGAAATTTATCCATGTTTCCTTCATCTTCCAGTTCTGAATCATCATCATTTGTAAATTCCATAAATAACACTTCTTTGCTTCCACCATAGTTACTTTCCTCATCTGATTCATCATCACTTTCTTTGTGATGAGGCATATTTCTAGTTGATTTCTTTTTTATGACTACAAATTCATCTTCATAAGACTCATCTTGTTTGGAGAAGAAGTTCTTCTTATCAAACCATTTCTTTTTGTACATCATACTTTTAGAGTCATCTTAATCATCACTATCATGTTTATGAGGACATTTCGCAACGTAATGAACTATTCTTCCACATTTGAAACAAATAAGAGGGTACTTACCTTTTAGCTTAGATACCTTCTTAAGTCTTCGTATAAATGAGCTAATTCGGTTTCAGCATCAAAGTCATCGTTGTTGCTATTCCATCCTTTTCCTCCTTTTGTTGATTTTGAGGCTTTGAATGCTGCTTCTTTGAAATTTGGAATTTCTTTCCTCATCTCATAGGCAATGGGAATTCCATGAAGTTCATCCATCTTGAGAGTATATAGGTCCTTCATTTCTTCTATGGCGCTTACTTTGGATTCAAATCTGTCAAGAAGAGATCTCAGGATTTTTTGAACAATAGTGCTTTCTTCATTATTTTCTCCTAGCCCTTTAAGAGAGTTAACAACTTTAGCAACTCGGAGGAAGTATTATGCAATATCTTCTTCATCATCCATTTCCAGACTCTCGAATTGTCTTCTATAGGTTTGAAGCTTTGCATTCTTAACTTCGGAGTCCCCATCATACAAGAAACCAGCTTATCCCATACTTATTTGGCCGAGTCACAATTCATGACTTTCATGAATTTGGAATTGGTAATTCCATTAGTGATGGAATTTAAAGCTTTGGTATTATAAATGTAGACTTTTCTTTCTTCTGGATCATTTGGAAGAGCGGAGGGAGCTTTATACCCATTCAAAATAGAGTTCCATACTTCAAGACCAAGAGACATTAAATAGTAGGGCATCCTCTTCTTCCAAAAACCAAAATTTTTTCCATCAAAGATAGGCAGCTTCCCTGTTGCTTCTATGTTCTTCATTGTGCCTAAGAATCCTTCTTCCAGCTATTAGGCTGATAATGAAGAAGCTAGCTCTGATACCAATTGTTGGAAATACTAAGAGGGGGGTGAATCAATATTTATTTCCAATTGTTATTTTTTCCAGTTAGATTCTTCACAATTAAAAACAGAGAGGTGTATAATAATATTATTATTAAGGATCAATAGGAACTTCAATCCTTTTTCAAATAATTGAGTATAATAGATGTGTGAGGGCACAAACCCTTCAATGAAACATGCAAAAACCTGTTTCCAAGCACCAACTTGAATTTTGGTGAGGCTCCAACTTCTAGGGCTTTGACCCTATCCTTGCCAAGGCTCCAACCTTGTGTTTAGGGTCACCAACCCCTAGGACACCAATCCTTTGACTTCTTTTAATAGAGAATGTGAATATAACTTACTTGAATGTCCTTGACTTATTCTTCACTATTCAATTAGCTTGATGTACTGTGTTGACTTCCATTCCAAGATCACTTTGCTTCACTATGTTGAATTCAATTACTGAGCTTCACTTTAACAATCCCCCTATTCAAGAGAAAGTTATTCACTATCCAAAGTAGGCTTCTACAAAATAACTATACAAATGACACTACTGTCTGGTCCTTTACAGTGCAAGGATATCACTTAATCCAAATACTGAGAGACAACCTTAGAAACCCAAGGTACAGTCCCAAAACCAAGGTATAGATACACTATGTCATGATCATCGTTCACTGTCTCAACCAATCTTTGCAAAGTACAAGCTACTGAAGAATGATGATACAATCTTTAGGTAATTAGCCCGAGCCACAAGAAGTATAAACAGGAAGTGCACTTGCAATGAAATTTGGTTAAGAAGTCCGAGCTACTGCAAGACAAATTTGAGCTTATAAAGTGGGACTACATCGGATATGAGAGAGATGCCCAATCAGTTGTAGCCACAGTCCAAAATTTAGAGCCATATTCCACAGTTCGAAGTATTGAGCCATAGTTCAAAGTTTAGCATCAAAAATAACGTCCACAATCCAAAAATCCACAGTCACCACAATTCGAAAATTATATAGCCACAGTCCACAATTCGAAGTATTGGGCCATAGTCCGAAGTTTAGCATCGAAAATAAAATCCACAATCCAACAATATGGAAGTCTGCAATTAAAAAAATTTATCGGTCACCAAATTAAAAAAGTTGTACGGTCATACACAATGTTGGTTATGCTAAGTACACGGTCAAGGGTATACACATACCACAAATTAAAATTTGTCTGATCACCATAGTCTGAAATTGTACGGTTACTGCAATTTGAGCAAGTTACGTGTCACGGTCTTTTTTACATCTTGATTCACAAATCATACCATGTTCACCCAACGGTGCCTAGTTTTACAAAGGTAAACTGTTACTTGTCAGCCCTGCAGAGAATTGTTTCACCCTTTTCCGAGCCCTTTTCCTTCTCTATGTTCACGAGTTGTGAACAACTGTAATTGTTGTGCTTTCTTCATCGAAAAAGGATGATAAAAAAGAATTCTGAACATGTGTATATATAGTGGTCATGTCTGAAGGGGCACATTTATGGAAAGAGGCCGACGTGTAAAATAGGGATAGTTCGGCTAGAATTTATGTTATGAGTATATGACATTAAAAAATCAATTTCTTTTTAACTACTAGGAATTTGGAGGCATGTGAGGGCTCGTTGGAAAGATGAAACTATCCTATTTCAGATGGTATAAGACTCATTTAGAAAGATTGAATTTATGATGGTGAAAAAAACTTTTTATTGTGATTGGTCATTTATAGGAGCAGAAATGGAGGTAGGGTAGATTGTAGGTTTCTTTATGTAGTCCTCCATTGTCCAAATGATCATCTTAAGCATGGTCATTCATCATCATCTAGCATCCTATTTCCATCAATGAAAACCTTTCTTAATAATAATTGGAGCAAGAGAGCACTGTGGAGAAAAAAAATAATTTCGAACAACAACACTATTCAGAGAATCATAATTTGAAACATCTGGTGATTCACACATGTTAGTTCCTAAATCCACCTTAGGCTGAAATAAGGCAGAAGAAGGACAACACCAAACGACGCTCAACCTCGTAGCTAGCCCTACGAGGACAGGAGAGGGCTCTCTCCAGGTCAATCTCAATGAAAATATTCAAAGGGGCTTGAGATGAATAAAATAACAACTGATCTTAGGCTAGATAAACAAATAGGAGGGTTTGATTTTGATTTTTAGGGGGTTTTGTTGGAAAAAGAGAAAACAGTTTTTGGGCTTGGGGATGAGGCCAAATTCTTGCAGAGTTCAATTTGGGGCAGGGTAGGCAATGAATTTGATGTCTTAGATCAATGAATGGATATAAAATACTGCTGAAAATCTGAAGAGGGCAAGAGAGTGCAAGGATCCTCTTCAAACTGACGAAGAACATAAAAAACTAAACAAAAGCTTAAGGCAGAGCACCAGCAAATCAATGAATTCTATCTCAATTACTCATTTGTTTAATTCAGAAGCATAGAGAAGGATGGCATACATATAAAATTAATGAAACTTACAATAACATGAGAAGAACATCATCAAAACTCAGAAGCCACAAGGATCCCAACAAGTGCTGCAAAACTTTGATCTTTCCTTTGCCAAAAATTGAAGATGGATGTACAATGAGGTGCCAAACTTTTCCCAAGTATCCAGCCCTAAAAATGACTGATGAATTACATGATATAGACCATCCTAACTCAGTCCCATGCCTCTAGGGGTCGAGCTCATCATTCTAGGAGTTGCTTCAACCATTTTCTTAAAAATAGAATCAGTTACATTAAACTTGGGCCGAATTTCTGAAAATAGGTGTTGAAGATGAACTCTTATCTCCTAAACCATAGCACCTGTTACAAAACTGAAAGAGGTTTTTGTAGATAAGTTCATTTTGGAGAAAAACCTCTCTCAAATTTTGGAAATTCGTTTCAAGTTGCTCGCAATATGTTCCACAAAATCATCTCTAAAACAGAAAATCATTAAAAATTTAAATCTGTGAAAATGAGCTGTAAAGATCTAGTCACATAGCCCAATTCGTGACACATTTGAATAAAATAAAAGAGGTTTTTGTTATATGGCTGGTGGGTAACAAAAACCTCCTTGGGTTTTGAAAAATTACTTTCCATTTTCTGTAAAATGGCCTCGCACTAAAATGACTAAAACAGTAAAAAATATGAAAAATTTGCTTTGTTTTAATGTAGGCTCCAAATATCATTGTATATATCCCACATAGTAGCACCTGTGCATGAACTGAAGGAGGTTTTTGTTATGTGGTATGTTATGAACAAAAACCTCTTTCACTTTTGAAAAATTCCTTACCATTATTTCACAAACTAATTTTGTGCTAAACTTGTCATTGTGTGCAGCAATTGACCTCATAACCAAGAATCACTCATTCATTTCGATCATATCTTCTAATCCGGGAGCCGGTTATGGGAGTGTGATATACCGTTGGAAAGGTTTTTCTGAGCTTCTTCTGATGGAAACAATTGTGACATTTTTTGTGCTGAACATCATGTGCAAAACATCTAACAAAACCAGACATAGTAAGAGCTCATGTTGATCTCTGGTGACAGGCTGCGAAGACTGACACTAACATTGGCTCCAATGGGGATGGTAGCTCCTTGGAGGTGCTAAGAACAACAGATATTTGGGAGAGTAGACCAGTGCCTTCATCCATTGGGTAATGGAGTCAAAAACTTCAAACCCAAAACAACTCATACCAATCCAAAACATATACATACTGCAATATGTACATAAACAAATACCGGAAACTGAAATGTTGCCTTTGACAGCTTATTTATGCACAAAATCTACCCTACTTTGCTGCAGAGCCAATAGATCAAGTAATGCTGTAATGCCAGATCAACCATTCAAGTAACTGTGACAAGGATGCTGCTTGAGAGTGCCTCAACCAGGACACAGATGCAATTGCTGGCAGCCATACATGCACATAATGAGTCTGGTTATGTAAAAGACAATTTGATCTATCATTCAAACTGAAAAACATTTCCATGTACGTTGTAATAGGATCACAAAAGCCAGACTCTGTTTGCTGCCCCAACTCCGCAATGCATACTTCCAGCTGCACACTGTCAATGCAAACATCCACGGGTAGCTCTATTGTTTCTTGTTTTGAAGGAGGGAGAGTTTCCAAGAACTTTTTGGGATCTTAGAATTCATATGATTGGATCTGATCATTTAAATACTGAATCTCCTCCTCAAATATTTCAACAAGTAACTCGTAGAAACTAGCTTTAGCTTCAGGAGGAAACTTCAGGGATTTCAAACATTGAAGCACGACAATGAAAAATGCTTCATCAATTTCAAAATCCACTAACTGATCTCTAACTTCTTTTACAACTTCACAAAGCGTAGGGTTTGCCACATACCCTACCATTGCATGAATGGATCAGCGAGTACTGGAATCTCTGGATCGAGTTGGAGTCGCCAGGTGAATGTTTTAGCCTTCATATGTCTGATCATTGTCCACCATCAACAATCAGATCTGAACTTGATACATGTACTGGGGCAAGACAATCTACAAGTCGAGTGTCACATTCACAAGCTAGACCGGAGATTGACTGAAGCAACGTTTATCTACTATGCACTCGCAGAGCAAGAGAAGTTCGAAGGCTTTCTGGCATAACTTCAGACTCCGTCTGTAGCTTATAAAACAAATAACACCAACAAGCAAACCATTTTCTTCCCCAGTATGGTCGCCACTATGTTAGTTCCTAAATCCACCTCAGGCTTAAATAAGGCAGAAGAAGGACAACACCAAACCACGCTCAGCCTCGTAGCTAGCCCTACGAGGACAGGAGAGGGCTCTCTCCGGGTCAATCTCAATGAAAATATTCAAAGGGGCTTGAGATGACTAAAAAAAAACTGATCTTAGGCTAGATAAACAAATAGGAGGGTTTGATTTTGATTTTTAGGGGTTTTTGTTGGAAAAAGGGAAAAACAATTTTGGGCTTGGGGATGTGGCCAAATTCTTGCAGAGTTCAAGTTGGGGTAGGGTAGGCAATGACCCTTGGTGTCTTAGATCAATGAATGGATAGAAAAGACTGCTGAGAAGCTGAAGAGGGCAAGAGAGTGCAAGGATCCTCTTCAAACTGACGAAAACATGAAACACTAAACAAAAGTTTAAGGCAGAGCACCAGCAAATCAATGAATTCTACCTCAATTACTCATTTGTTTAATTCAGAAGCATAGAGAAGGATGGAATACATATAACATTAATGAAACTTACAATAACATGAGAAGAACATCATCAAAACTCAGAAGCCACAAGGATCCCAACAAGTGCTGCAAAACTCTGGTCTTTCCTTTGCCAAAAACTGAAGATGGATGTACAATGAGGTGCCAAACTTTTCCCAAGTATCCAACCCTGAAAATGACTGATGAATTACATGATATAGACCATCCTAACTCATTCCCATGCCTCTAGGGGTCGAGCTCATCATTCTAGGAGCTGTTTCAACCATTTTCTTAAAAATAGAATAAGTTACATTAAACTTGGGCCGAATTTCTGAAAATAGGTGTTGAAGATGAACTCGTATCTCCTAAACCATAGTACCCGTTACAAAACTGAAAGAGGTTTTTGTAGATAAGATCATTTTGGAGAAAAAAATCTCTCAAATATGGGAAATTCGTTTCCAGTTGCTCGCAATCTGTTCCACAAAATCATCTCTAAAACAGAAAATCATTAAAAATTTAAATCTGTGAAAATGAGCTGTAAAGATCTAGTCACATATCCCAATTCGTGACACCTTTGAATAAAAAGAAAGAGGTTTTTGTTATATTTCTTGTGGTTAACAAAAACCTCCTTGGGTTTTGCAAAATTACTTTCCATCTTCTATACAATGGCCTCGCACTAAAATGACTAAAACAGTAAAAAATATGAAAAATTTGCTTTGTTTTAATGTAGGCTCCAAATATCATTGTATATCTCCCACATAGTAGCACCTGTGCATAAAATGAAGGAGGTTTTTGTTATTTTTATGTTATGAACAAAAAATTATTTCAATTTTGAAAAATTCCTTACCATTATTTCACAAACTGATTTTGTGCTAAATTTGTCATTGTGTGCAGCAACTGACCTCATAACCAAGAGTCACTCATTCATTTCAATCATATCTTCTAATCCGGGAGCCGGTTATGGGAGTGTGATATACCATTGGAAAGGTTTTTCTGAGCTTCTTCTGATGGACACACTTGTGACATGTTTTGTGCTGAACATCATGTGCAAAAAATCTAACAAAACCAGACATAGTAAGAGTTCATGTTGATCTCTGGTGACAGGCTGCGAAGACTGACACTAACAACACAAAAACCCTATAGTATAGTAAAATTGTTAAATTTTACTGTAATAATTTTTTTTTTACAGGTTCTATTAGATTTAATACATGCATAGTAAAAATTTCAAATTTTGCTGTGCATTTTCAGATTACATAAAAAAAAATAAAAAATAAAAAATAAAAAATAAAATAAAATAAAAAAATTCAATCCATTCTTACATTAAACCCTTGCTTCTTCTTGTTTATGTGACTTCATAATTAGGGATTTTCATTTTAGATTTATAGGGTTTGTATTACTATATATATAGGCATATGACATCTAACCCATGGGACCACTTGCAGAGTCAGATCCCAATCCATGTCGGCCCTTGCACAATTTTTTAAAAAACATATTTTTTTTAATTGGTGCGTACTGTTTAAAATAGCCCACCGATGCGTTATTGTAGTATGGTGCATCAGGCGCGTACTGACAAAAAACACTGTTTGATACTTTTTTTTATTAATTTATGTTTGTGTTAATCGGTGCATTGGTTAACATATAACAAACCAGGCCTCCTTGTTGACAAATAACGTCGTACGATGTTTATATTGTATTGGTAGTGCGTTTATAAGAACCTATGACATCGCGTTTGGTGCGTACTTTGCGAAAGGCGCATCGTTTTCTTGATTTTTTTTTTTACCTGAAAAGTATTTGATTTGTTTATAAAATATATTAATGAATGGTACATGTTTCATATTGATAAAGAAATGACTGACAATAGTTCAAATAACAAAAATACTGATAGCACATCGACAAAAGCAAAAAAGGCAAGTTCTTGTAAATTCTTTACAAATTTTTTTATTTTTTTTAACTATATGTAAGTTTAACTAATATGTATTTTTTAGTGTGTATCATGTAGAGCCACAAAATGATGAATCTTGATAAGATTATTTCTGATATAAGACCAGAAGAGCGTAAAATCTTGATGGAAAATTTGTAGAAGGATGAATCGGGTGAATGTAAAAATACTATCGATCCAATATGTACTTCTTTTTTGAATTGCGTTAATAATATACTTAAAAATATTAGATAACATGTTTCGAACAATCTATTAATTCAGATATGTTTAATGTTCTACAAGGACCACCAACGAAAAAAATGAATGTTGTTCTAAGAAAAGAAAAGAAAATAGAACATACAAATGAAAATGAATTTCTCCTTAGTTCATCTGGAGTGGTGTTGGAGGTTGAAGAAAGAGGGGAAATTTTTTACAAAACTTTGAGGGATCTAGTGGAAGGAATGTATAGACGTTATTTCCACTTACAATACAAAAATTAACCCAATGATTCCAAGAACCAAATTTTATTTAAACTACAAGATGAGTTTCCAGAGAATTGGTCAATTAGACATGTCAGAATTTTAATAGAAAAAACGTACAACAACAAAAAAGGAGGATTGAAAAAGTAATATTCCTTTACATGTTCTTCTAGAATTATATGTATATATTACTACAAAGAAACCATTTATAAATATCATTTTTGTTATATTTACTTTTCATATATCAATATAAAAATTAAATAGTTTATTGTCATGTTACATTTTCAGGAAGATTATGAAAATATCAAAGGATGAATGAGCTGATATCAGAAATATGTTAGTAGGAATGTCCAAAAAGGAGCCATCTCAACAACAATGTGTTTTAAATGTATTATGTAATCATTGAATTTTTCGATTAGGTACAATAAATAAACAATTTAGCATTAAATATTAATTTTCAAGTATTTTCTTGCAGAAAAGAAAAAAATGGAACCCATTCAGCACATAAAACAGGACGACAAGGAAGAAAATGGTTGATATCTATGTTTGTGAGTAATTGTTACTTCCATATAACAACTTAATTAGATTTCATATTTGTATATTTTAAGTTGTTTTACAACAATCATCATTGAATGTCTCAAACATGTGCTAACATAAAAAGAAGAACCATCAGAAGAATTGATTGACATTGGGTTAAATATGGGTTGTTAGTATATGTTGGCATATCAGATATTAATTGTGGAATTTGTAAGCATCTATCTTGTTTTACTTAGCTCTGTCTATAATTAATAGAACAAAAAAACATTTTATATTAAATCTATGATTTGTTATGGGGTATAAAACTTGCAGGAAACAAAGTATGGAATTGTGCCAACAAATGAATTGTTGAGAGATGGCATGAAATTTGGTTTTGAAAGAATGTGTATAGTTCATGAGTCAATTATTGTTATGGTACATTTATTTTCGATTTACATTTATGTATATTATTTAATATTGTAATTTTCATTATTCTCACCAATGTATATACACTCATTACACTTTATTTTTATATTTGTAGATGGAACTTGAAGAAGAAGAAAACAATCAACACAATGAACATAACATTCCTTCAAATAATCCAAGTCATGGAAGTAGCTCGAACAGTGACAAAAATTCCAACGAAGAATGATGATAAATATGTTTGGATATCAAAGCAAGGCGTTGTATTTTTTGAAATATTTGTCTCTGAAATTAGACATTTTGTTTAATGTGATGGACATAGTGTCCTAATTGAAAGACAAGGGGATACCAATAACTGTCCCATTTTGTATGACAAAAAGTGTCTTACACACACACACACACACACACACACACATATATAATACGTTTTAATTTATTCTATTGCATTCTCCATTGTCATTGTGAAATGTTACACCACTGATTAAATATGTGGGTGATTAAATATTATAATGAAGAGATGTGAAATCAGATGACATGATATAACAAATTAATCCAAGCATCACATTCAAGTGCACTAATAAAAATTTAATTGATACGAATACTGTTATAAGATATGTGTTTACTTTTGATGAATAATGAATTTTAAAAAATCACAATAATTGCACTGTCACAGGTCGATGTTTCTAAAAAATAGAAAATGAACACTGACGCATGTTAGTTACTACACACTAGTGCATTTATATGATACTGCGCATCGGTGCATTTCTACAACCTATGGGAACCACACAAATACCAATACCAATTAGAATGCTCGGTGCGCTTTATGGACAACTACCACCCCTGCGGTCGGATAGGTGTTGCATGCACTAGTACGATTTGACTTTAATGCATCGGTGCATTTTTATAACTTAACGGCCTGGTGCATTTTAACACCTAAACGACCCTGTTTGTTTTTACACCTTAACGGCGTCGGTGCATGCACCTTCCATCGGCTTGATTCATCTTTGTGGGTGACACACACTGAGAAATTGATAAATGCCTCGGGGCATCCGGAATTTGTTTTCCATCCTGGTGCTTGGTATGTTTACATTACCGGTGCGTACATGGTAAAATACACTGGTGCGTTCACACATGATGTGCACACCAATGAAAAAAGCATCCGTAAAAACCTTCGGTCGCTTAGTGTTTTTTAGCTGTGTTGAATTTCCCTTAGAAGCTCCGTCGAAACCTTCGTTACCAAAAACGGATGTTGTAGCAAATGTTAAGTTTTAACAATTTTGACCAATTTTATAACATTAAAAACCTCCTTTATAACCTGCGCTAGAGGGTCTTTTCCTTGTAGTGTTGATATTGCTTCTCTTGGATGAGTATACTTCAAGTTACTTTTATTTGTAGATCTCTTCAACATGAGTAGAGATATGGCCTTTTGTGGTCCTTTTTCTTTGATGATGACTTCTTCTGGTGTACACTTCTTCTTTGACCTAGGGTTTTTGACACCTCCTTCAAGAAGATGATGTAGACATTGCCTTCAAAATGCATTGAGAATGAGATGATCTTCTAGATATTATTTGTTTCCATTCTAGAGTTTTGATCCTTGAATGCTTGAGTGTCCCTTGATGAGATTCCCTTCCTTGATTTGTCACCTTAGCTCTGATTCCATGTTGAGAGATCTAGGGTATTAGGATTAGGTGATTTCTCTTATAATGATAACTGTTTGTGAATTATTTTTACCCTTTTACATTAGGTTCTTCTCTTATATTGTTATAGTGTTCTTCTTCATCAAACAACTACGAAGTCATAAAAAATAAGGACACAATATGAATAGATACAAAATGTAGGTGATCAACCAGGGCCAAAATCTCTCCAACTTGAGAGGAAAACCCAAATGAGTTCTTATTCTTATAGAAACTTCAATTGAAAAATACCAAGACCAAGACCCCTGACACAACAACTTCTCCAAGGCCAAGTCACAAACCCCTTCTTTAATGCTTCTTCTTCTTGCCCAAGTCAACACAAGTCAAACTACTTTCTTCACTGCTAATCTCAGCTACTTCAAAATTTTAGTTCTTTTCCATAGACCTGCAATATGTACCGTTGCAATTCCACATGTGTGAGTTGATAGAGTGTGTTTTTATGATGCTTTCCTCCTTCTCTTGGTGATCTCGGCTAACAAGGTTGTTGTATTGGTGGCCTTCTTGATGACTTCCTCACGAACTGATATGACACTACTGCAGAAACCCCAGTTTCTGTGACACGTGCAAGGAGACTAACCCAAAAATAGTCCCAAGATCTTCGTTATTCCTTTCTTTCTTCTCGTTGGTTATGAGGTTTCTTTCCTTGTGATTCTTGCACTTCTTATGATTGCATATTGCTTGAACAAATTATATCCTAAGTGATGCCAAGTGCTTCTATATATAGTGGTTTGTCTATGTGATATAGGCTGACTTGACCTTGTGCCTAGGCCAACATGCCTTTCTAGAATCATATTTATTCCTTTTTGTAGGTCGACTTCAAGGAGAGTTTGTGACATGGTATTAGAGGGATAATGACTCAAAGAAATTATTTTTACAATGTGTATCATGCCCAAATGGGTCTTCAATATTTGACATAGAATTAATAGACTTTATGAATTTCTGAACAAATGTAATAGCTCACAATGGGAAATTCAACTAAATTTTTGTTTCCTTGATCATGAAACCCATGACTCAAGCATTACAAAATAATTTTGTTTTTTATTCTTTACATCAATTACATAAAATCATTATTACACATCATTATGAAGACCAAACCTAGTTACACTTTCAACACTCCCTCTTAACTAGGGAGGTATTCATAATCTACACAAGGTACTTGGACATTCTCAATCTGAAGAATTATGAAAAGAAGAGATGGAATGATAACCCATCTGTATAAAATCATATCATAAAACATTTTCACATAGCAATGCTTTGAATAACAACTCTATCTCTCCATAAGATCAGAGCACAATGTTGTCAAGACCAATGATTTATACCTGTCACCCTCATCATTGTCTCTCTCAGAACATACCTTACCTGGGTTCTGTGGGAAATACTGAGAGGGGGGGGGGGGGTTGGTGAATCAATATTTGTTATCAATTAGAACTTTTAAATATTTTCAGAGCATTATTTAATCTTCAATTATTCTTGATGTTTATTCAGTAACAACAGTCAACAATAGAACACAATAGGCACATGAATTTTAGGTGGAAAAACCCCTTCGAGTCAAAAACCACCTAACGTTTTTCTAATAAATTATTTAATCGTCAACCCCAACTGAAATGAAAGGTAAAACTTCCTAGAATTCTAGAAATTCATTCTTCTCCAGCTCCCATAGGAAGGATGCCCCAATGCCCTGGTTTCTTCAGTAGTCAATTGAATGGATGCCCCGACATCCTAGATCGACCTACCACCTTGAAGTGTTCATAGGCTCCAACTTGTAGGTGAATTCATGCACAAAACTAGCACCTACCTGCCACCCTATAATGATCATAAATAAGACAAGAGTGTGGAATCCCATACCAGGGACAATGATCCACGATAAAATATGATTCACAATGATTTTCTTGAACTAGACCAATCACCCAATCACACTATGACATGCAACCCAACCATAAAATTATCCAACAATGACACTTATACCTCCCAAAAATGCCTCACCAAATCTAGGTAGATTGACTCTTTTACAATTTTACAATGATTATTTTTACAATATTGAAATTTGACACGACCTGATACTTGACTTGACACTGCTTCTTTGAACACTAGCAACTATTGAGGTATTGTTGTGCTTGCTTCAAGTATTGGCACTTTGGCATTGCATTGTCCTTCTAGTATGTGTCTAAGTTGTCCTATTGTGTCCTCCTTCCTGCACATGCATTAATGAACAAGGACCAAACCAATATACAAACAAAATACTTACATTGTCCTACAAACCATATGTCAGATAAATATTCAAAATTAAAGTGTAAATACGTTCAACATTTATGCAAAACCCAATCAAACATACATACAAAATACTTACACTGTCCTGCAAAAAAAAATGTCAGAGATGATATTCAAATCAAAATCCAAACACTAATCATACATACCTTGTTGTAGCAGACTTACCCTTGACTATTGATGTGTTGTCCTTACTGCAGTGATCCTTGAATGCATAATTTTTCTTACCTTCTAGAAGCTTGATATTGAATCTGTTGTATCTATGTAATTTCAGATCTCCAAGGTCTTAAATTGTGCCCTGTGGTATCCCTATGAGTCCTCTTTCCAACCCCATAGGTCTGATCAATATTGGATTCTTCAAGAAATAGTTATGCGTAATCTCCTACGATGACCTGATTATAGACTAGTTCAGTAGAGAGAAATTGTATGAAGTGCCACGTGTCACTGTTTCAACCTTTGATCCTGAAAACAATATCCACAAACTAAAGTCCGTCCTCTTTCTACCATTTTTTACGAAATTTGAATTCAATTCTCAGGAAGAAAATTATGACGATTTTCCCAAGGTCACCTGTTTGACATGAAATTCGAGAGCTTGCAAAATCCTTAACTTCCTCAGATCATGTCTATGAAAATATAGCGAAAAAATATTTAAAATTAAGTCATGTGCTTCATCAAGATTTCGACTCAAATGGGTTTTTTTTCAGCATATGAAGCTTCCCAGAAAAAATTTTATAGCGATAATGCCACGATGACTTGTTTTAAGTAGAGAAATCCTTTCATTAGGAGGATATGAGGGTCACAATTTATATAAATGCTTAAGTTGAGAGGGTTTTCAACAAGTGAATGTTGGAGGGATTTTAGGAGTTTACAAAATTATTAATTATTGAATATTCTATGACCACAACCAATGATTAGTGTCATGCTACAACCCCTTGGGGTTTTAGCCCACTAACTGGGGTTACTAACTTCAACAACGAATATCTCTCAAACCTTGAAGAATTACATGGCGTTTCATATATCAACAGAAACATCTCGAGAATTAGAAACCATCCAAAATATCTTTGACTCAGAATAGAGTTAGTTGTAAAGTAAATTTTTTTATGCAAGATCGGGGTAGCCCCTGGTGCTGCTTGGGTTGACATCAATGAAAACCAATGATCAACAATCTCCCACTTTGGCATTGATGGCAACACAAGTACTCCCCCTGCGATCATGACACCACTTCCTACAACATTATCTCCCCCTTTGTCATCAATGGCAAAGGGTAACTCACCCTGAAAAACGTCATCTCGCGGACCTGTACACACTTCAACTCCCCATTTTTTATCTACTTAGTTAGATACGAGAGAGATTATAATGAGAAATTGGGAGAATCTAAAGCTTTAGGCGAAGATACTAAAATGATTCATGAGGTAATGGTATGGTAAATATGTCATAAATTTGTTCCTTTGTGCCAGCATATTCAAGCTTGATATTATTTTCGATGAACTGCTCTCTAATGAAATGATATTTGATTGGAATGTGCTTTGTTTTGGAATGCATCACAGGATTCTTGGAGATACTGATGGCACTGGTGTTATTGCAAAATATGGGAATAGGCTCATCAAACTTGACTTGAAGATCTTGAAAAGTTTGCTTCATCCAGAGAACTTGAGTACAACAAGTTGCTGCCACGATATATTATTCTTCTATTGTGGATAACGAGATTGAAGACTTCTTTTTACTTAACCATGAAACAAGGAAACCACCTAGATAGAATGTTTCTCCACTAGTACTCTTTCAATCATCAAAACTTCCTACCCAATCTGCATCTGTATAAGCTTGTATAGCTAGATTATTTCCTTTGGGATACCATAAACCATATTATGTTGTGCCCTTAAGATATCAAAGAATTCTTTTGATGACAATAATATGAGATTCTTTTGGTGCTGCTTGGAATCTTGCTACTTGTCCAAATGCCTGTATTACATCTGGCTGAGAAGCTGTCACATCTAGAAAATTTCCAATCATATATCTATACAACCTCTGGTCCACATCCTTTGACGAATCATCTAAACTTAACTTGCAACCTGTTACCATTGGGGTAAGGACATGCTTGCAATATTCCATCTTGAATTTATTGAGAATTTCCTTGATGTACTTGGTTTGATATATAAATATTCCTTTATTTTTCTAAGAAATCTGAAGCCCTAAAAAGTATGTCAGATCGCCAAGTAGATACATTTCAAACTCACTTTGCATCTTTGCGGCAAAGTTTTTACTTAATCTGTCATCATTGCTTCCAAAAATTATATCGTCTACATATACCTTGATAATTGTTAGGTTATCTTGATCCACTTTCACATAGAGATTGTTGTTGGTGCTTCCTTTCTTGAATCCTTGTTGGTGTTGATATCCATCAAGACAAGCATACCAAGTTCTAGGAGTTTGCTTGAGACCATATAGTGCCTTCTTTAATCTACAGACATAGTCTTCCTTTTCAGAGAGCAGAAAACCTTCGAGTTGTTCAATGTAAACTTCTTCCAATTCACCATTTAGAAAGGTTCAATTAACATTCATTTTGTAGACCTTGATTTTTCTCGAGCATGCATAAGTGAGAGAAATTATGATAGCTTCCATTCTGGAAACAGGAGTTAATGTTTCTTCAAAATAAATTTCTTCAACTTGTGCATATCCTTTGCAGACTAATCTTGCCTTATTCCTGGTAACCCATCCATCCTCATTCAATTTGTTTCTGAAGACCCATTTAGTTCCAATAACATTTTTATCCTTTGGTCATGGAACCAATTCCCAAGTATCATTTTTCTCAATTTGATCCAGTTCTTCATTCATAGCTGCTACCCGGTGTTCATCTTGACTAGCTTCCTCAAAATTGATAGGCTCAAAAGTTGCTAAAAAATCAAGGCGGGCTTGTTGTGATGAATGAAGCTATTGACTTCTTTTGGTTCCAACTCCTTCATTTATGTTGCCAATGATTTGACTTGACGGATGATTTTTTTGACACCACTCTTTTAAATATTTTGGAGAATTTTCTTGTACATCATGTTGATCATTTCTTATTTCCTCTTGGATGACTATTGTTTCCTTATTTGATTGGTCTTATTCTGGAGCTTCTTCTTCATCCTTCACAGATTCTCCCTAAGATCCCTCAGATTTGCTTGAAGGGACAATCTCATCGTCATCCTTTGTAACGCAATCTTCATCAAAAGTAACATTTATGCTTTCCACTATTTGTTTTCACCTCAGATTTTAGCATCTATAAGCCTTCCTTTTGCGTGAATAACCAACGAAAATACCTTCAACGAAACATGAATCGAATTTGCCCAATTTTTTATCTTCTCTTTTGATGTAGTATTTTCTTCTAAATATTTTGAAGTATTTGACGTTAGTCAATATCCCTTTTCATAATTTGTATGGATTCATGTTACAATTGTTCCTTAGAAAACCTCTGTTTATAATTAATACAGCTGCATCAATTGCTTGAACCCATAATTTATCATCTAATTTTGAGTCATTTAACATTATTTTGGCCATTTCCTGTATGGTTATGTTTTTTCTTTCAGCAACTCCATTTTGCTGCAGTGTTTTGGCTATTGAGAATTGCCTTTTTATTCCATTTTCATCACAGTACTGCTGAAATACCTTGGAAGTGAATTCTCTGCCATTATCTGAACTCTGACATTTGATCTTCAAATTAGTTTCATTTTCAACCAATTCCTTGTAGATTCTAAAAAACTCAAATGCCCTAGTCTTTTTCTTTAAGACGCTGACGACTGTCATTCTAGTGTAATCATATATCATTAGCATAAAATATAATTCTCCATCTAAACCTTTTGTTCTCATAAGACCACATACAACAGTATGTACTAATTCCAATGGACGTGATGCAAAGTGTTCTTTTGTCTTGAACTCAAATTTTGTCTTCTTGTCATGCTGACAAGATTCACATATCGTATTGGTAGGTTTTGAAATTTTAGGCATTTCTCTTACTGCTTCCTTCTTGATGATCCTGACCAAATTGTCGAAATTTATATGTCCCATTCATTTGTGACATAACCAACTTTCGTCTTCTTTCACGAAAAAGCACCCTTTAGGTGTCTCATCCAAAATATCTGTCATTTGGAGCTCTACTTGCTGTAGCCACAATTTCACCAAACTTGCCTTTCATGATTTCACATTTATTACAATTGAATAGCATTGTGTATTCTTGATCGCAGATTTGTCCAACACTGAGCAGATTGTGATTCATATTTTCAACCAACAACACATCTTTCGCTAATGCATTCTTGCTTCCAAGTGTGACTGTACGTACTCCTATGATGTTTGAAGACCCCTCATTTCCAAAAGTCACTGTTCCATCCTTCTTTTCCTTCAAGGATATGAACTTATTTCTATCTCCAGTCATATGAGTTGAGTAAGCACTATCAACATACCAAACGTTTCTGTTGCTTTGAGCCTTGAGAGTGATAGAAAATTTTGAAGACTTCTTTTTCCATATTTGTTCATTCTGATTTTGTGAGAATTCCTTTAAAGAATTGTTACAAACTTTAGCCAGGTGTCCAAAATTGTTACATTTGTAACATTCGACATCATCTCTCAAATGATAAAATATGAAAATATTATGATGAGTTCTAGAATATCCCTTTCTAAAAGATCTCCCGAAACTATATTTATTCCAAACATACGTGCGACATTTTATAGCTCTATGTCCAAACCATCCACATGAATAAAAATGACCACAGAAGATAGGTTGATACATGGGAGGAAATATTATTCAAGGAATTGCCCCCCACGGTTCTTCCTGTGAGTCCTGATCTCTTGAGTTTGCTGGGAGGTATACCTGCTTGTTATCTTTTGCATATCCATCTTCTTTTGTTTTCATAGAAGGACTTGGCTCCTTTTCATTATTTTCTTTGTAACCAAGACCAATCTTGTTACTATTTAATTGCTGATTGTTGATGATTTCTTCCAATTCCTTGGAGTTGTTGGTCTAGTTTTGAAGAGTTTTTCCATTTTTTACTTGCTTTCGTAGCAAAACTATTTCAACTTCCATTGCTTCTCTTTCCTTGTTTCTTTCCTTTATTTCTCCCCTGAGCGATTCTTCAACTCATTTTTATTCTTCAACCTTGATTTTAAGATTTAGGACATGTTCCCTTTCTATATTTAATTCGTCTTCAAGAGTGTTGACATAATTCTTCTCGACCTTGAGCTCTTTGATAACCCTGATCACTTTGTTTTGAAATTCAACCTCAATCATCTCTTCTTCTTCGTCGGATGCTTCTTTCTTATTATACTTGGCCATAAACAATACTCTTCCGTTGATTCTTATTCATTATCATTGTCTTCATCAGATGAGGAGCTATCTTCCGTGGAAAAGAAACTCTTCTTAAACCATTTCTTCTTGCCTTTATTGTTGAACTTCCTTAGACCTTTATTTACTTTTGTAACAACCTCATTTTTGTGAGGATACTTGGTTGCAAAATGCCCAACCTCACCACAATCGAAACATATCAATGGAATTTTACCTTTGAATTTCCTTGTACTTGTTCTCATTTTTCGCGTGAAGTAGCCAAATTCTTTATCTGAAAATTCATCTTCATCTTCTTCCTTTTCTCTCCCTTACAACTAGAGTACTAGAGTATGCTTGTCCTTACTAGTTTTCTTGGATGTGACGAATGTTGTTTCTAGGTGAGATGTGTCGTCCTCTTCTTCAATCCTCATTTCATATGCTGTAAGCACTCCATGCAATTCATCTTTGTTGAGATTGGCTATATTCAAACTATATTCCAAGACAAATACCTTTGGTTTGAATCTTTTCGAAAAAGTTCTAAGGATCTTTCAGACAACAATTTTCATGTCGACAAGTTCTCCCAAACCTTCCAATTCATGTGTTATTTCATCAACATGCTGTAAGTATGCATCAATATTTTCATCTTCCTTCATTTTGAGTTGCCCATCAATATTCTCCATCTCCCACTGGAAGGATGCCCCAACGCACTGCTTGCTTTAGTAGTCAACTGAATGGATGCCTCGACATCCTAGACTGACCTACCACCCTGAAGTGTTCAGAGGCTCCAACCTATAGGTGACTTCATGCACCAAACTAACACCTCCCTTCCATCCTATAATGATAATAAATAAGACAAGAGTGTGGAATCCCATACTAGGGACAATGATCCATGATGCAATATGATTCACAATGATTTTCTTGAACTAGACCAATCACCCAATCACACTATGACCTGCAACCCAACCATAACATTATCCAACAAGGCCACTTATACCTCCCAAAAATGCCTCTCTAACGCTAGGCAGATTGAATCCTTTACAATAATGACTCTTTTACAATTTTACAATGATGATCTTTACAATACTGACTTTTGACACGACCTAATACTTGACTTGACATTGCTTCTTTGAACACTAGCAACTGTTGAGGTATTGTTGTGTTTGCTTCAAGTAATGGTACTTTGGCATCGCATTGTCCTTCTAGTATGTGTCTGAGTTGTCCTATTATGTCCTCCTTCCTACACATGCATTAATGAACAAGACCCAAACTAATATGAAAACAAAATACTTACACTATCCTGCAAACCATATGTCAGATAAATATTCAAAATTCAAATGTAAATACGTCCAACATTTATGAAAAAAACCCAATCTAACATACATAAAAAATAGTTACACTATCCTGCAAAAACACATGTCAGAGATGATATTAAAATTAAGATTAAAACACTTATCATACATATCTTGTTGTAGAAGAATTACCCTCGAATGTTGATGTGTTGTCCTTGCTGCAGTGATCTTTGAATGCATATTTTTCTTTCCTTATAGAACCTCGATATTGAATATGTTGTATCTATGTAATTTCATATATCCAAGGTCTGAAATTGCGTCCTGTTGTAGCGCTCTGAGTCCTCTTTCCAACCTCGTAGGTCTGATCAATACTGCATTCTTCAAGTAATATTTATGCCCAATCTCCGACGATGACCCGATTATAGACTAGTTCAGTAGATCAAACTTGTACGAAGTGCCATGTGTCACTGTTTCAACCATTGATCCTGCAAACAATATTAAAAAATCTACAGTCCGTCCTCTTTCTGTAACTTTTTATGAAATTTGAATCCAATTCTCAGAGACAAAGTTATGAAAATTTTCCCAAGTGTTAGTGTCAGTATTTTCATCCCGCCATCAGGGATCAAAATACTCTTTTCATATCATTTTAGGAGTCCCAAACATAAATTTTTATTCATTTCACTAGGTCATGCAAAAAATGACTCACTGATGGTAGTCCTAAGTAAAAAAATTTCACTTTTTATAAATTTCCATTACTTGCTGGCTCAATTTCATACCTTTCTGACTGTACATCATCCATAAAGGTAATTTCATCATGAAAATCACTCATTCAAAGTCTCATTAGGTCTTTAGGGTTTTTTCAAGGTTTCATTAGGTTTCTAGGGTTTTTCAAGGTCTAATAAAACATCATTTCCATTGCATAAAGGATTTATCCACCTCCTAGAAAGTAAGTAGGGCCTCATCACACCCTCCTTGCATTTATTAAATTCAAATTTAATGGTGTTAAGTTTCTGTGTGAAATTTGGAGTTTTCAAAGCTTGCAAACCCTATTATTATTCCCACACCTCCAAATATGTTCCTAAGACCCTAACACCCTTCCCACATCACAATGAATCCTATTCCTATCCCTACATCATTAAATCCTTGTACCCAAGTTCATTTTCCCATAAACCCTAGGTCCTAGGCATCTAAATTTCCTAGGCAACCCTATAAACCCTGTATAAAAATTCTAATTCCCAATCCCTTAAACATTTTGATCCCCTATCACCTCCGTAAGTTCTGTAAACCCTTCCCCTACTTCCCTAATTTTTCCTACCCCATTCCCACTCCCTTAACCTATCTCCCACTCACATTTACTCATCCCTAGGGTTTCTCCACATCCTAGAAAGTAAGTAAGGCCTCATCACACCCTCCTTTCATTTCTTGAATGCAAATTTCATGGTGTTAAGTTTCTTGTGTGAAATTTGGAGTTTTCAAAGCTTGCAAACCCCAATTTCATTCTCACACATCCAAATATGTTTCTAAGACCCTATTACCCTTCCCACATCACAGTAAATCCTATTCCTATCCCTATCCCCAAGTTCATTTTCCCCTAAACCCAAAGTTCTAGGCATCTCAATTTCCTAGGAAGCCCTATCAACCTTGTAATAAAATTCTAATTCCCAAACCCTTAAAAATTTTGATCCCTTATTACCTCCCTAAGTTCCCTAAACCCTTACCCTACTTCCCCAATTTTTCCTACCCCATTCCCACTCCCTTAACCTATCTCCCACTCCCATTTCCTCATCCCCAGGGTTTCAAGACTAAAAACATCATGGAGGAGGAAGATAGAGATTTCATGGAGGAGGAAGACAAAGAATAAATAAGGCCACACAATAGAGGAAGAATTATGAGGTTTGAGAATACCGACACCAGAGAATTAATGGCCTCACACATGGCAGTCACTTGCTTCAAACATGTGGGTTGGTTTTATTTCTGTGAATTGGTCCAGAACTACAAAACCTAGTCAAGCAGAAATAGAAGGGTAAGTTGGATTTTCTCATTGATGCATCCATGATAGCATAGAATACCATATCAGGTCTCCATGAAGTAAGTCTGAAGCAATTTTGAGGAAATTTGAAGAAAATTTGGGAAAATTTGAAAAACTCTTTGAAGGCACATTTTCCAGAAATGTCTTGTTTGGTCACCTTTTTGCGGAACATATTGTGGCAAAAAAAAAAGAATTTTGGGAAACTGGAGGAGGTTTTTTTTCCTCAGATATCAAAATACAAAAACCTATCTCACTTTTTACACAAGTATTACATAATGAGATATCCACTCACATCTTCACAGCCTAATTTTCTACTCGTGCAAAATCATGTTTGAGATACCTTTTTGCAGTGAATATTGTGGAAAAAAAAACGAAATTTGAGAAATGGGAGGAGGTTTTTGTTCACAACGTGCCAAATAATAAAACCCTCTCTCATTTTTGCAAAAAACCTCATGGTTAGGGTGATATCACTCCAACATGGAGGCCAATATTTCCAGAAAATTCAGAATTTTTACACAGTTTGAGTGTCATGTGCACAACACCCTAGGCGTTGCACACCTTCTAGAGGCCTCCAAATGCAAAAAAAATACCACCATTGGATTCAGAACATAAAAAACATGCAAGAAAACCAATTTTATAGCCTTGTTTGGTCAAATTGGCAGGTGAAAAAGTCAAAAAACATTAAAAAAATCACAGTTCTACCTCCATTTTCACCTTGGTGCTATGCTCTTGAGAAGTCTTGGGAGAATCATTTTTGGGAGGTAAAATCAAGTAAACTCTACAAACCAAGCACCAATTTTAAAAGAAGACTGGATACACTTTCCAATGAGCTATCCAGAGCTTAGTTTGGACACCTGAAACCCATCCAAAACTTAGCTGTAAGATGGAGGGCACACCTGACACTTGCACTGCGCACTTGACAAGTGTCTGATTTTTCTGAGTTTTCTATGCAATTTTGATTTTCACCTTGAGAAATCATGTTTTTACTGATGTAATTGATGGAATTAAATGTAATTATGGTGTTTTTACACTTACCTAGGGTAAATATATTAGGTGAAAAGTTTTTATGACATGTAATGAATCAATTTCCAAAAAGTGAGGGATGAGTCAATTTGACCTCCCTACACGCTAGGTATTCAACTTAGTATTTTTTGGAACTGCTCCTCTGCTCATGGATTCAACCCCTGAGGTTGGGAGAGGTCTATATAATGTACTTTTTGACTCATTACATAGGTTGGATGTTGATGCATTGATCAGAGACTCTAGTGTAATCTATTTGGCAGGAAATTAATGAAAATGTTGCAGCTATTTCTTTGGGATACCTGTGGTATGAGAATTTAGCATTTTTTTTCTTATGTCTCATTATGTATGAATGTTTTGTTTCATGATCCTTTTCATTTCTATGATATGTTGGTTTTTAAGTTGATAAACATAATACATCTTTCATGCTCTGTTTTGGAAAACCTTCATAGTTTGTCCATCTTCTTCAGTTTAGAAAGAATTCATGCTTATCCTTGCTATTTCAAGTTCCTCACCTGTCTGATCCATCCCACCAATAAACTCCTCTACATCTCTCAATTTTTGATGAACTTCTCTGCTGGCTCGTACATTAGTGGTGGGAGGTTCATCCAACTCCTCATCATGTCCCTACTGCTCTATCTTCTGAGAATTTCCCAGATTACTTCCCCTGAGGAAATACTAGTACTAGTCACTGTACTCAATGCTTGTATCTATCCTCTTGCCGGTCCCACTGGCTCCCCTTGCTACTGGACCAAAGGAGCTTCTGCTCACTGATTCTGATCACCGCAGGCAACTCACGAGATATCCTAAAAGCTCGTTCCTCCATGAAATTTACATCTCGTCTTACTACAATCTTCCTACTGCTAGGAATGTAGATTTTGTATTCCTTTGAGGTCTCGCTATGCCCAACGAGAAAACCCTTCTATGCAGTATGATGAATTTTGGTACACTTTTCATCTCACACATGGAAATAATAAACACTGCCAAAGATACCGAAGTGACTAACTTCTGGTTTCATCCCTATGAATACTCCTTCAGGTGTTTTCTTCCCCAATGCTCTATGAGAATTCTTGTTCTGGATATATATTATCGTGTTACAAGCCTCCACCCATAGCAATCTGGGCAAATACCGGTCATACATCATAGATTTTTCAACCCCAAAAATGGTTTTGTTTTTCTACTCCTCTACCCCATTCTGCTGTGGATTATATGGAGCTTTCCATTCTCTTTTGTTACCTTCCTTCGCACAAAAATATGTGAAGCCTTTATCAATATATTCTCCACCACTGTTTGAGTTAAGTACCTTGATATTTTTCCATGTTGCATTCTCCACGAGAGCCTTAAACTCTCTGAAACGATCGAAGACCTCATCTTTGGTCTTCAAGAAATAGATGTTGATTTTCCTGGAATGATCATCAATCAAGGTGATGAAGTATTTGATACCAATGAGAGCTTTAGTGGACACATGGCCACAAATATCTGAATGTATAAGTCCTAGCATGCCATTTTCTCTGCTGTCACTTCCTGGAAATGTTTCCTTAGCATAATTTCCAAGTACACGTCCCCTGCACACATCATCGTGTTTCGTGATAATTTCTAGACACCCTGTGAAGCTGATCCTGATAAGCAAGAAAATTTGTCCTCCAACTTGAAAGACAAGTTTGAAGCCTTCTAAATGTCAATTTTGTATGGTTATGCTGAAGAATTTACAGTGTGTTACTCCTCTTTCACCCGACATTGTCTTCTAGCAACTGTTGCAAAAACCTCAGCGTCCAGCTATAGATATGCTCAATGAAATGACTAAGTTGCTCCCTTTGCTTATGGAATCACTCGATATGGAAGGATCTAATTTTTCTATCCCTCTCAGAAAAATCGAACTTCCTCAAGCAACTCAGCCTCCTGGAAAAAAGGACTATGCTGCCCTTGGTAATTTCAGTGTGTTGCCCTTGTTGAGCATTGAAATTCCTTTACTTCATTTATGAGCTCGCCAGTTGATCAATTGTGCTCTTATACAATGTGAATTCTTTTATCTATTGCAGCAACTGGAAATTATTCTTCTAATTGTAAATTTGATTATGTAGTTTATTTGCTACGACAAAAAACAAATAAAATATCAACTGCAATTTTCACCATAAAAATATTGCAAAAAATAAAATACTAAAAAATGAAAAATTCTAGCACAAACACAAGAATTTTGACACAATTATTTTTGGAAAATGTCCCCGGGAAATCCCAATGCAGGAAAACCGATGCAACAGACGAGGGTTTTATTATTAATGTTCAATAACAATTATGAGTACAATAATTTAGATGCTCAACTAGCAATCTAATCTAAGGAAAACACTTGAAAAATTAATGTGAGAATTTTCTCTCACCCCACAGTTAATTTCTTCCTCCGAAATTACCTACCTTGCTTTTGCATTAAGGCTCTTGCATCATCCTCTGCGTAGTGCTTACGTAGGCCCTTCAGGGATTTTTTCCTTCCTTCCTTTGCCTCTTCCCATGGTTGGAAAGAGTTCTCCTGGAATTCTGCTACCCTTCTATACCACTTGCTACTCACTCTCTAGTTATATCTTCTCTACTGAATCACTGCAACTGAGAAAATCGAATTGCCTGGGCAGCTGAGTATTTGCACTGGTATGTTCTCCAGCACCAGAACAATATTATCTTATAATCCACTCATGGAGAACCAACAACCAATATTAAAACATAATTGATGGCTAGGATCATTTCTCGATCAATATTTGTGAGTTTCTAGATGATTTTCTCCTTATCTAAATTAATATTGATTAATTAACCATATTTCCTAAGTTTAGACTTAGGAAATATTTAAAAAATTGGTTAATAATCTAATTGAGACACTTCTAGGCGTAATTTACATAAACGATTTATGGGTTCTGGAGATCTCATGTATTCTAGCCTGTCCACAAAATTTCATGGCTAGAACACATATGTTGCTACAAAAACTAACAATATAGGTTTCCTTCAACAACTTCCTTTATTAAACGAACTTCAACCCTTGACGTGCTTCACTTCTTTCTTTCATCATACCATTGTCCCATGAATCCTAGACATGGTGGAATTTTTGGCGAAACAATTGCTTCTACCAGTAGGTGAACCTTCCAATGAAGATTCCATCAAAGGTTCTTGATTATCCTCATCCTGCAAATGCAACTTTTGAATGATGTATGATGAGCTATATACAAAATGAATTTCTTTTTCCCATAAGAACTATTTATTTTTCTAATGAGGTTACCAAGAGCTACATCATTCTATAGGTGGCTGCCATAGACTTCTATCTCAACTATTTTTCATGCTTCTTCTAAGATAATGCCATGATATCCTGCCATCAATTGTATGCTTATATGATGCCACGATGCATCCTATCATGCTTCTAAGTGATTCCTACCATGGTGGCTATATAATAGAAAATTTTAAAAAATAGAGACTTGAAAAGAAACTGGATGAGGAAGACTATCTCAATCAAAGTAGAGATATTTTACTTCATCCTTCTTGAATTTCTTCTTTTCGGCTTCCTTTACTTTTTCAGTGACAATGGCTTCTTCCCTACCTCTTTTTTTATTTTCCTTCTTGAGCTTAAGACAATCGCTCTTATAGTGCCCATATTTTTGACATCCATAGCATTGAACCTTTGCCATATTCTTCTTTCGTTTTTGAGGACTAGATTTCCCAAACTTCCCTTTTCTCTTTGCCATAGCAGCATATTCTTGATTTTTTTCATTTGATCCTACATTAGATTTTTTTCAACCTAGTTTCCTCAATTTTTCATAGTGGCCATAGTTCATTGAATGGAGTGCCTTCGTTTTTCCCATATATACTTGATGACAAGTTGCCCCATTCTTTTGGTAGTGCATTTAGTACTATTGTAGCCATTTCTCCATCAGACATTATCTCTCCCAATTCCTATAGTTGATCCCTTATTTCATATATCCTCATAAAGTGTGAGGCTATTCCTTCTTATTTTGATATCTCCATCTTATGGAGTTTTCGCTGATGAACCCTTAGCTAAACTGAGAGGGGGGGTGAATCAGTTTAGTGCAGCGTTCATGGACATTTAAAACTCTTTTCATTCAACTCAATTACACCTTCAATTCAAAAGTAGCATAATACATACTGAATCAACAAACTTGATGTGTGGACAACAAGTAATTAAGCAGATTAAAACATCACATCAACACATAATCATCATGCACATAGACAACATATATAAGTGAAAACCCATAAGGGATAAAACCACATCTTATTATTGTTGTGATGCAAAGGCAAGCTCCAACTCCCTCTCACCACTGATTTTCTATAGGCTCCAACCTACAGGAGGTGACTACCTCAAATTGAGCAAGCTACAACTTGCAAGGAAGCTCCAACTCCCATCTATTTTCTATAGGCTACAACCCACATGAGGCTCCTACCTCAACCAGCTCCAACTGGACATCTATCAAGCTACAAAATGAAATGGAAGCACCAAATCCCATGTATTTTCTGTAGGCTATAACCCACAAGAGGTTACTACCTCAACCAGCTCCAACTAGACATCTATCAAGCTACAACTTGAAACGAAAGAACCAACTCCCATGTATTTTCTGCAAGCTACAACCCACAGGAGGCTCCTACCTTACCCAACTCCAACTAGAAATTTATCAAGCTACAACTTGAAAGGAGACTACAATCCACTCACTCAACATGAAAATCATATGCTGATTTACCTGGATATCAGCTTTGTTTGATTCCTTCTTCACTACTGTCTTTTCAGCCTTCATATTTGCTTCATATCAGTTCTGGATGCGCACAACTTCTGTATCAGCTCTCTCTGATTCTTTTACACTAGAACCTTTTGCAACTCTCTGACATTCTTCTATTCTTTTTCATTCTTCAACTTTCCAACCTCTTCCACACTCTTCCATTCTACTGCTCTATCTCTTATCTATTTATGCACATGGATATTACATGTTTTATCCAGATGACTACATGACTGCTTGCATTCTACATGGAATACAAAGTGAACAGGCCTGTCTTTCTGCCTTCCACCAATTCGATTCCTCATTCTTCAGTTCAGGTCATTACATTAGAAATAATCATTATAACACTCATGGAGTTTTTCCTATGCCTATGAAGACATGATTTTGCATCACAAACAATATAAAATAATCAATGAATTTACATTTATAGTTACAACAATATTTCAATTCATCCCTTTCAGCTTCTTGCTCTTTTGTTCATTTTGACTTCTCTGCCTGCTGTTATATTTCCAACTATGCTGCAGCATTACAGTCTTAGCCCGACTTGACCTAGTTATTACGTTTCAAACAGTGTTACTGTACCCTTATTTTTCCCGACTCTGCCTATTATATTTAACCGCAACGTTCAACATTCTCTGCACGCATTGTTGGGTCTCTCTACCCGAGTCCATTTTCCATGCATTTAGGCCTTTTCTGTGTAACCCGAGTCCATTTTATGCTTCCAAGTCTTTCTTCATAAAAACAACACAAACACATTAAACTTTGGATGTTTATTATATTGCAATTAAACTTTGAAAAGCCTCGCATCTGATCCTCTTTATCGCACTTCGCAACTTTAATAATTTCGCAGTATTTGCGACTTTGCAACCCGCGGTGAAAACCTCATCACACGTCGCACCTTAAAACATATAACTTGCGAAGTCTTAACATATAGACATAAGAATCGTTGATTGCGGTGTGCGGTATGCGGGCTAGGTCCATGTCATCTCCACGCCACTGCCACGTCATTTCCACATCACCATAAATTAACCACGATCCGTGGGGTTGGGGCCACATCATTTTCCATGCCATCTTGCCACATCACTGCCACATCATATCCATGTCACCGCCACATCATATTGCCACATCATCGCCAACACTTCGCATTTCGCATTTTCTGTGTTTCTGTTGTTTTGCGATACTTCTTCCGCTGCGATTTGCGATATGCGATAACATTGCATCGCAAACCAAATTACTTACCGTGCAAGTCTTTAACAATAACATTAAAACTTGCCGATGTGCGAAATACTGTGGGATTACGACTTAATCTCCATCGTTGATCAAAGCCCATATCTAACGATCCTCACGGCTCCTTAAATGATCTACTTCGCATCACAACTTAAATCACTTACCGTGAGAAGTCTTAACATGTAATGATAAAAGTCGCCGATTGCGATATTCTGCTGGGTTTGCGATTTAATCTCCGCCGTTGATCTATTCCTAGATCCAACGGTCCACGTTGTATCTTCACTCCGGTTTGCCGACTTGATCCTGACCTATGCATTGTTCTAAACATAACTAAGCACGACTATGCCCACTCTTCACAACTATTCTTTATTTTGCACACACTTATTACTTTACTTAGGCACGTTCACGACTCTGCCCACTCATTCACGACTTGATCCAACACATTCACGACTCTGCCCAACACGTTCACAACTCGACCCAGACTTGTTGCCTTTGCTCTTTTGCTGCTCCTTTTACTTAAGCTTCTCCATGCCTCTTTTCTGCTTCTCTCTACTTTAGGTTATACTTCTAATGCTGCTCCTTTGCCTCTTCGCTGCACATTTCTGCACATCACTGCTCCTTGCCTCCTTTTTGCATTCTCACTGCATCATTGCCTGATCCGCTCCTTTGCCTTATTGTTGTTTCTTCTCTGCTCCTTTTCCTTAATGATAATTCTAGTGCTGATCCATTCTGCTCCTTTTCCATCAATGAAAATATTTCCAACAGTCTCCCCCTTTGGCATTGATGGCAACACTTCCTCCAACACTTCCTCCCCCTTTCATTATGAGAAGTGTATTTCTTCCTCTGCTTTCTTTTTAGAAGTGCCTTTCTTCTTCTACTTTCTTTTCCTCCGCCTTTGAAATCAATGGAAAATGGTTACACATTTTTCATTGTAGTTTCCATCTTTGCATTACTTCTCTCTGAGTTGTGTATAAGCCTTCTTTATTTTGACTTTTTGTTATTGATTGTATGCCACTGCATATGACTTTCTAGGGCTACTCCATAATGGTTGTTGCTCCATATACACTAGAATTGTTCTAACATAATGAGTTTCAGGAATACATCTTCAGCTTATTTAATTGGAATCTGAAAAGACAGACCGCCCACAGCTTTATGGATGACCTTAAGAATGAAGCCTTGAAATTCTATCAACACTGAATTGAAGAGGAATGCAACTATATCCAAGAATAAGAACTACTTCAATTCTCAATATAATACATTAATGCAAACAAGATAATGATCCTTTGGCATATTAACCTATCTATGCTTTGATAATAGAACTCAAAATTCTCCTGCATTTGCAACCAAAAGACACCCTCTAATAATCTGAGCAACCAGAGTTGTTGTACTTGAAGACTTGGTTCAACAACAATATCATTACTCTAGTGCACCAACCAATTGTTAGTGCTATAATGGTCTCATTCAACTATTTGTTCTTCCCTCAAAAGATGCCCAAATTCAATGCAAGCTCAGCATACCATAACACTGCTTCTAATAATAACTCTTACTATTCTACTGATAGGAGGACCGCTGCAAATCCCAATCAATGATTATTTGTACATATATAATAATAATGAACACTTTTATTACTCATCCTTATTAATTTTGTTTCATTGTTAACGCTTGCAGTGTGATGCACAGTGTGATCATCATATATGGATATTTCTAGTTCTAATATAGCTCGAAACATAATTTTTGTGATTTTAACCATTCATCACTTAGCGTGATGTTGTCTTCTTAGCCTATGGATGATGTTCCCTCTACCACCATGGATGCTTGTTGCCTTCTCTCCTTCCATCTACCTGTTTCCGGTGTCCTGTTTCCTCTATAGTTCTCTATTAGAGGAATTTTCCTTTACCTTCCTGAACTTTTAGCTATTCTTATTCCAAGGAGCTCTTCTTAGACTACTTTTATGGGGACCTTTTATGAATTGCTCTCCCCCTAGAATGTTGTTTCTTATCTATTACTAGTTGGATATTTGCGTTGCTTCCTAGAGCAGCTCCCCCTGAGACTATGATGGATTCAAAATGTCATTAAAGTAACATACTCCCCCTTTTTCTTCTTCTTCCATACTTTGTTGGGGTTCCTCGTAATGTCTGCATCTCCTTTTGATTCACAGTTTGGTCTGATATGATTTGGTTTCATCATCTGTCTAGATTTCTTTAATGTATATGGTAGTCTACAGTATTTTTCTTTGTGTCCAAGCTTGTGGCATTCATAACATATTATTTTACCAAGGTACGTTTGAGCTGATGTATATAATTTTGTGCGCCTTTTTGAACATAGTTTACATTCAACAAATCTATGTTAAAATTCATTGCATGAATAACAATAGCCTTGGAAATGATTTGTGTACCTGGTGAAAGCTTGTCATTTACATCTGCTTGCTTGAGGAATTCCTCTTATTGGATGCATCTTTTGCTGGCTGGACTGGATTTTCTTTATCTTACAGTATGATGCAATATGTCCCGGTTTGTGGCAGGAAAAAAAAGTGATCCTTCTCACAAAGGAAGGAACCTCCTTTGACATATTTTGAATTTGTTCAATTCATATTCATGAGCGTATGAGCCTTTTGCTGCTGACTTTTTATTCATTTCGTTCTCTATCACTTGAGGTTGCTGCTTGTTTATGTTTGCTTCATTACCCATCATGGTCTTGCTAGCTTCTAATTCTTTGGATCTCTTTTGGGTTGCTTCATCATTTCTATCAATGTATGCCTTCTCTGAGTTCTCCATGGAGGTAATATCATCTCCGAGATACTTACACAACCTGCTCCTTTCTTATCTGAGTCTTCTAGCAGCAATAATCTCAGATTGCTGAGAGCTATCATTTTCCTTTATTATAGCTTTCACAAAAGTGATATTCTTGTTATCTTTAACCTTGGACTTACTATTTTATCCTTCATAGCCTATCTCAACCTTTATAAGAGGATATATTTGAGCATTTAGTATTTTGTCCCTGTTCAGAGCTTTTCATTCGTGGAATATTCATAGTTAATTCCCTTTGGGCCTTCTCTAATTTCTTTCTCAGGCACACTACTTCTTCCAACTTCTCTTGCTCCTGATGTTTATCGTTTATTTTCTTTATCAGAATGTCTTCTACCTTCTTAGCTTCTTCAAGTTCTACTTTCAACTGAATGAGGTTTTCCGAACTTGGCTCTTCTTTTACATACTTCAGGAGAATGTCTTTTTGTTTTTTTCTCTTGAGTTGAAGTCTGTCTATTTCCTCCAGGGCACTAATTAGCTCCCCCTCAAGATCAACCTCACATTCTTCTTAATCTCCCAAAAGGTATCCTTCAAGCTCTTCCTTTTCCATAAAAACAAATTCAGAGGTTCCTTCTTCATTGGAGGATTCATCTGAGCTTTCAGATGCACTGCTATCTTGCTGAGAATAATATGATTTTCTATTAAATCTCTTCCCTTTTTGCCAGTTATTTATTTTGTTTTTCTCTGTCTCTTGCGACTGATTATCTGCTCTCTTATGGGGAAATTTTGAAGCATAGTGCCCCGCTCTTCCACAATTAAAGAACTTAAATGGAAGTTTACCTTTGTACTTACCTGTGCCTCTATCCAATCTTCTGACGAATTTGGTTTCTTCTTCATCAGAGGAAGAGCATGGAATTTCCTTCTCTTCTATGCACTTGTATGCCTTGAAGGCTGCCTCCCTCATGTTACACCAATTTTTGGTCATCTAACCTGTTACTATTAGATGGACCAAAGTACACCATGTAAGACAAATTTTACCCTAGTAAAATTGCTTTCACTATGAAAAATAACTTAGTAATCCATAATTTATTAAGTTGTTTATGGTTTAAACATGAAACCCCATGATGAATAATTGAATAAATCCTTATTTGTTTGATGTTCCTCGAGGGATAATTAATTAAACCATGGTTTAATTAATATTCCTGGTCATATTTAACCCAAAACAGGAAAATTAATTAGATAGATCATTATTTATCTTATTATTTTCTAGGAATAATTATTTAAAACATTATTTAAATAATATTCCTTGTTAAATTTGACTAAATCATTTATAAATAATTGAATAAATCATTATTTATTTAATTATTGCTCAACCACATTCTTAAAATAATAAATAAATCATTTATTTATTTATTATTTACAAATAAAGGGATTTGACCAAATTCAAATTCATTTTCCCTCCAACAAAAATAATAAAATATTCCATAAAAGTTGGATCTAGATTTGATTAATAATATTTTAATTATGCACCAATATCTAGACTAACTCAATATTTTTTATAAATAGAAGGGTTTTTCCATTCATTCACTACCTTTTGTTGCCTAAAGATCACTCTGGATCTATACATTTGGCCTAACTTTGATCCTCCATCATTGTCATATTTTTCTACTTTTTGCTTGTGAGCTCCCTTTGAGTTCCATTTTTGTTTGGGTTTTCTACACCATCAAGAGAAAGAGATCTTAGATCTGAAGCACTGAGGACATACAAGAACCCATCCCATTGAGGGGGACTAGTAACATCTTTCTATGTTCCCTTCCTAAGTGTCATAATACAAAAAATTCTTTAAAAAATTCTTGTCTTGTTCATTGGATGCATGGAGAAAATCTTGCTTTTTATTCGCTGTTTAATGTCTTTAACTGCATAGATTTGGATTTCTGTAGCATTTATTCTGATCACTAACTGCAGATCTAAGGAAGTTGACAACCATAATTGATGTTAGGGTTGTTTTTTATGCATAGCTAAAGTGAGATTTTTTCGTATGCTTGTGATTATAATTCACACTAACAACTGGCGCCTCCACAAGGGTTTATAATTACGACCGCTATCGTTTTTCAGATCCCTGCATGAACAACTACTTCAACCCCTAGGGTTTTTCTTCAGCTTCTTATTTTGCATTTCTTAATGTTGTTTTTAACCTTTAAAACCCCAAAACAGTAAAAATTCTTACTTCCGTGTGTCTCTGGGCCTATTGCGCAGGTAACAGGTATCAACCGCAATAGAGACGACAAAATTTTCAAAAATCTGCTCTCGAAACAGCCGGAAGTGCAGGTCACACTTTTTGGGCCAAAACCTGCGACCTCAACCTTCAGGATGCGGAAAAAAACCTAAAACATGCGGCCTTAGCAGAAAACAGGTCAGAACCTGCGACCTGTTCTTTTTGTGGGAATTTTTCTGTGTTTTTTTGGGTTTTTCCGGGCTTATGTTCAGGGTTGTCTGAGCTCCCTCTCCACCCGTCTTGGACCTGTAATTTCTTATTTTTACTCGTCGAGTTAGGAGCCAAGCCCCTTAGGGCTTCAATACGCTTCCACCTTTTTAGGAGGAGTTTAGCTGAAGCAAGTCTTTTGAGATTTCAGTGTGTTCAACCATTTTTCAGATCTGAACCTGTACTTTCAAATCCATTCCAGATCGGTTATTCATCCATCCAAAACTCCTCTTTTCAGTTTTTTTTGGTCCTCCTTTAGGGTCCCCTCCATTTCCCTTCAGGTTGTAGCCTTTCACCACCTTTTTTTGCAGCACTTTTCCCTATGGTTTTTTGTTGTTTTCTGCACCTATTTCCAGCAAATCTTCCCTTTAGATCCCTATCCCTCTCGACTTTAGATCCATTGGCCATTTTGGGTGTTTTGACTAGATTTGGCCCACCCATAGACTAGTTTTTGGGAGCCATCCTCCCTGGGTTTAAATTGATGTATCTTTAGTTGTTTATTTTATGTCATATTTAGTTTCCTTTACTGTCATTTTCATATTTATTTACAGTTATACAACATTTTTTTTCTTTCTTCTCTACACACGTTTGGGTTTAATTAAAATTAAAACACTTATCACATACACATACACCCTAAGTGAAGAGCGCCTCGTTTACACCGCCAGGACAAGACTAAAAACATTGTAATCAATTGATCCTGCACCTCCCTAGCCTTGTTTCTACATTGTAATCAATTGATCCTGCATCTCCATGTCCTTGTTTGTCTTTCTTCCTTTTGTGATCTGTGCCTGTTTTCCATCATTACACCCCCAAGGCATTTATCCCGGAGACTCCTAGGCCTTCATCCTCATTTTCCGTTAGGAAGACTTACTCCTCCGCATAGGGTTCGAGTTCGTCCTCCACCGAGTCCCCATTCTGACTCTGCTTCTGGTTCATCGGGTTCTCCTTTTGGTTCTATTCCCAGCTCTCCTCCACCTTTCACCTTCACCATGTCTGGTTCAGGACCTAACGTTGGTGGCAACCCCAACCCTAATGCTGGGAATGCAACTATTGGTGCCGCAACAGGAACTATCCCGACTGCTCCCTTGATCCCTTATATGGTAGGCCTCAGTTTTCCCGATTTTAGCTAGTTGATTAATGATCCCAATACACCATGATCCTGGTTGGTCTGCTATGCCAACCATACTCCCTTTATACATCCCCAAGTTTGAGGGAATTGCTGGAGAGGATCCTAACAACCATGTTCATTCTTTCCACGTGTGGTGTTCGTTTAACTCCATCACCGATAACTTTGTCCGTCTTCGGTTATTCCAACGTACGCTTACTAGAGAAGCTACCAAGTGGTATGTCGACCATGCCTCCTCCTCTCATACTACTTTTGTGACTCTTGCCAGGGATTTTCTATCTTAATTCTAGCTTCCCCTTCGCTATGACATCGGTACTGAACTCTTGAACTCTTTCTGTCAATCGTCTGCTACCCGCTTATCTGATCATGTTTAAGAATGGCGGAGAAGAAAGAGTCTATGCCGAGTCCCTACCTTTGAAGACCATGTCTACATGGACTGGTTTCTCAAATCCCTTTTTCTTGCTATTGGCAAAGATGTCACATCTCACTTCCCTCAGACCAAGGAAGCTACCCTCAAGATTGCGTTGAAATATGACCTGATCTATGCACAGTCTGGTTATGTTTATACCGTCTTACCTGATCTCCCTAGACCTGGTGGTGCCAACGCATTGGGGAAATTCCATGTCATTGACAGTATCGTTTGAGCCCTTTCACATCCGTATACTCATCCTCCCATGGGTTATGGTTTCTCTCAGGGAGGGGCTAGCTCCTCCAACACTTTCCCCCCTCCCAATAGCATGCATCTAGGATACGACATGTCTCCTCCTTTTTCCCAATTTGGTTACCCCATGCTGCACAAACTCCTTATTATCCATGTCTACAGGCTGGTGCTCCAGCTCCTCCAACATTAGTAGCTCAACCTCCCTTTCCTTCTCAAGCTCCACAACAACAACCACTGCCCCCTCAGGGTCAAGTGTATGCGCAGCAGGGCACGAATAATCCTCCTACTTCTAAAAAGAAGAGGAAAGACAACCAAAACCAATCTGCCCCAAGTAATCCAGGAAAGAATCCCAAAGGGAATACACCTAACACTTCAACCTAGCAACAAGGCTCTCATCCCAAGCAGGACAGGCCCATTCGCATGAATAAACCTTGTTCTTGTTGCGGTGTCTATGGTCACTACACCTATGATTGTCCTATTTTACCTAAGATGTGTCAGATGTGGGAGGCTCAAGTAGCATCTTGAGGACAACAAGCCTCCCCTTCGGTTCCTCCTAATGCTGCCCCTATCCAACCAGCTGTGTTTACCAATCCTTTCCCCCAGTAAGGATATGTGGCTACCCAACCCCCTGAAAGTTAGGCGGCCACTCAATCTCCTCCATCTGGTACCTCTGATTAATATATTTTCATGATGAACTCTAACCAACCCACTATCATTGACCTCAAACTTCAGACTCGGTCCTGTCATTACAACAAGCCCCCCACTATGTCTGCTACCGAGACCCCTTCTTTAGGTCCCATAGAACCTCTTTCGACACCCAATGGTCCTTTACTGATCCCTCAGCCTAAGGCAGAGGTTCATACCAAGATCCCCAAGGGACCATTACGCCAAAACGCTACTTCTAGTAAAGTTTCCCACTCCTATAGTATAGTAGATGACTTGGTGCAAACCCCTGCCACCATTTCAACGCTAGAAGTCCTCCAGTTGTGCCCTTCACAACGAAAAGCTCTACTAACTGCCATTGGTGATGTGGATCCTTCATATGATCGTTTGATTGTCTTCGATGTTGACCAGTCAGAACATCCTCCCCTTCCTGCTTCCATCACCTTCCAAATCCCTGTCAAGATCTTGAATGCCAATGTCTCCCGTATTATCATTGACGAGGGGGCATCCACCTGTGTGATGTCCACTTTGGTTTGGAAGAAACTCAGATCTCCATAGTTAGCCCCTTCCACTATCACCCTTCGAGCGTGGGATATCCACTCTTCCCAGCCCCTTGGCATGTTCTGCAATTGTCCTATTACTCTTGCGGGCAAGACTATTTATGTTGATGTAGAAGTCATTGATGCCTTCTTAGACTACAACATTCAATTGGGTCGTAGCTACACTTATGCGATGTTTTCTATCCCATCTGTGGTTCACCATAAGATGTGTTTTCCTCACAACGGACAGATCATCACCATCGACTAGTTGACATATTACGAACCAAAATCTCAGACATACCTTGAGTCCATCTTCTCTTCGGTGGCCACTAAACAAATAATTGAACCTCCGACCAATGTCTCACCCGGAGTCTATAAATATTCCTCTTTGCTTGGTTCATTCCCCGGTCTCCCTCCTCCTATCTTTGAACCTAGCTCATCGAATGTTTGCATGATGCAATCGTCTCGGTCCGACCTCAAACGGTCCAGTTTGACTTCCCTTTTGGAAGTCTCATCTCATAAGCTGTGAAGTTTCCAAGCAATTGGTTCATGGTCAAGGTTTCCTAGTCTGTTGTTTCTTCAATGGCAGAAACCTTAGGGTTGAACCTAGATGGTAAATATCTCAATATCTTTTGTAATATTACACATTCCTTAATGGTTTCTCCTAGAGCTATCATGTTATTCACAAATTCCGAAACCATTAAGAAGAAACTGGCTACATCTTCATCTTCATTCATTTTTAAATTTTCAAACTGAGTTCTATAGGCTTGCAGTTTGGCCATCTTCACCTTTTTATCTCCCTCATGGATATTTTCTAATGTATCCCAGATATATTTGGCAGTCTTACTGTGCATTACTTTGATAAATTCTGACTCACATAGACCGCTCAAGAGCGCATTCATTGCTTTTGCATTAGCTATGAAATTTTGTTTGGCTTCTTTCTCTGTGTCAGTATCCTTTGGTGCATATTTTTCTTCCACAACAATCTAGACTTCTACTCCAGAGACATCAAATAGGCTTTCATTCTTATTTTCCAGAAGGTATAGTTTGTGCCAGTAAACAATGGGACTTTATTTGTTGAGCATCCTTCTATGCTAGCCATTTTTGGGACCTAGGATCTCCTTCCATTTGTTAAACTGATACAAAAGGAACTTGGCTCTGATACCAATTGATGAACCCTTAGCTAAACTGAGAGGGGGGGTGAATCAGTTTAGTGCATTCATGGACATTTAGAACTCTATTCATTCAACTCAATTACACCTTCAATTCATAAGCAACATAATACATAATGAATCAAAAAACTTAATGTGTGGACAACAAGTAATTAAGAAGATTAAAACATCACATCGACACATAATCATCATGCACATAGAAAATAGATATAAGTGGAAACCCATAAGGGAGAAAACCACATCTTATTATTGTTGTGATGTAAAGGCAAGCTCCAGCTCCCTCTCACCAGTGATTTTCTGTAGGCTCCAACCTACAGGAGGCTACTACCTAAAATTCTGCAAGCTACAACTTGTAAGGAAGCTCCAACTCTCATATATTTTCTGCAGGCTACAACCCACAGGAGGCTCCTACTCAACTAGCTCCAACTATTCATCTATCAAGCTACAACTTGAAACGGAAGCACCAACTCCCATGTATTTTCTATAGCCTACAACCCACAGGAGGCTCCTACCTCAAACATCTCCAACTAGACATCTATCAAGCTAAAACTTGAAACGGAAGCACCAAATCCCATGTATTTTCTGTAGGCTACAACCCATAGGAGGCTCCTACCTCACCCAAATCCAACTAGAAATTTATCAAGCTACAACTTGAAAGGAGACTACAATCCCCTCACTCAACATGAAAATAATATGCTGATTTACCTGGATATTAGCTTTGTTTGACTCCTTCACTGGTATCTTTTTAGCCTTCATATTTGCTTCATATCAGTTCTGGATGTGCACAACATCTCTATCAGCTCTCTCTGATTCTTTTACACTCATTCTATAGGGAATACGAAGTGAACATGCCTGTCTTTTTGCCTTCCACCCATTCGATTCCTCATTCTTCAGTTCAGGTCATTACATCAGAAATAATCATTACAACACTCATGGAGTTTTGCCTATGCCTACGGAGACTTGCCTTTGCATCACAAACAATATAAAATAATCAATGAGTTCACATTTACAGTTACAACAATATTTCAATTCAGCCCTTTCAGCTTCTTTCTCTTTTGTTCATTTTGTCTTCTCTGCCTGTTCTTATATTTCCAACTGCGCTGCAACATTATTGTCTTAGCCCGACTTGACTGAGTTTTTACGTTTCAAACAGTGTTACTATACCCTTCTTTTTCCCGACTCTGCCTATTATATTTAACCGCAACTTTCAACATTATCTGCATGCATTGTCGGGTCTCTCTACCCGAGTCCATTTTTCATGCATTCAGGACTTTTCTGTGTAACCCGAGTCCATTTTCCGCTTCCAACACTTTCTTCATAAAAACAACGCAAATACATTAAACTTTGGATGTTGATTATATTGCAATTAAACTTTGAAAAGCCTCTCATCCGCTCCTCTTTATCGCACTTCGCAACTTTAAGAATTTCACAGTATTTGCAACTTCACAACTTCGCAATCCGCAACGAAAAACTTATCGCACGTCGCACCTTAAAACAGATAACTTGCGAAGTCTTAACATATAAACATTAGAATCGCTGATTGCACTGTGTGGTATGGGGTCCAGGTCCATGCCATCTCCAAGTTATTGTGCCACGTCACCTTGCCACATCACTACCACGTCATTGCCACATCACTGCCACGTCATTGCCACATCACCATAAATTAATTGCAATCTGTAGGGTTGGGGCCATGTCATCTGCCATGTCAGCTTGCTATGTCACTGCAACGTCATATCCACGTCACTGCCACATCATCGCCCACACTTCGCATTTCACATTTTCTATGTTTCTTCTATTTTGTGATACTTCTTCCGCCGTGATTTGCGATATGTGATCACATCGCATCACAAACCAAATTACTTACCGTGCAAGTCTTTAACGATAACATCAAAACTTGCCGATGTGAAAAATATCGTGGGATTGCGACTTAATCTCCACCATTGATCAATGCCCAGATATAATGGTCCTCACGGCTCCTTAGTTGATCTACTTTGCATCGCAACTTAAATCACTTATCGTAAGAAGTCTTAACATGTAACGATAAAAGTCGTCGATTGCGATATTCTGCTGGGTTTGCGATTTGATCTCCACCATTGATATATGCCCAGTTCTAACATTCCACGCTGTATCTTCTCTCCGGTTTGCCGACTTGATCCTAACCTGTGCATTATTCAGAACATAACTAAGCATGACTCTTCCCGCTCTTCACAACTGTACTTTATTGCTGCACACGTTTATTACTTTACTTAGGCATGTTCATGACTCTGCCCACTCATTCAAAACTTGACCCAACACGTTCACGACTCTGCCCAGCACGTTCACAACTCGACCCAAACTTACTACCTTTGCTACATTTTCTCCTTGACTACCTTTGCTCTTTTGTTGCTCCTTTGCCTTAAGTAATAACGCTAAAGATTATCCATGCGTCTTTGTTGCTTCTCTCTGCTTTAGGTTATAATTATAATGTTGCTCCTTTGCCTCTTTGCTGCACATCACTGCTCCTTGCATCCTTTTTTCATTCTCACTGCATCATTGCCTGATATGCTCCTTTGCCTTATCACTGCTGCTTCTCTGCTCTGCCTTAATGATAATTCTAGTGCTGATCCATTCTGCTCCTTTTCCATCCATGACAATATTTCCAACATTTGCCTTAACTATATCATTTCACCTACCATGCTTACGAAGACCAATTATACAAGTTTGTCATACATATTTTTTTTATGTTTCTAGATTTGACACATAGGGAATGAGTGGATCTTGATGGATTCTAAGAGAATTCCTGGAGCTCTTACTTCCCCTTTCATATGCCTTGGAAGTTCTTGTGCATCTTCCTTTTTTGGTTTCATTTTTTAGCCCTTAATGTGTTCCATGACCTCATTTTCAATGAGATTGAGATCCGTCCTCTTCTTCGATGCAAGAAAGTTTGAAGCCCCAACCAACTTGTTGATTTCTTTGCAAAAGGACATTTTGACAGATTCAGATGTAGACATAAATGTACTTTGATAAGATGCTTCTTCCACTTATTTTCTTCTTGAATTTGATGATGATATAGATAATATAAAGATTCTCCTTAATGAATATAGTTTTCTTCAAGGGTGATCCTTGGCTCAAAAGAGAGAGAGAGATCACCTTAGATATTTTCATAATGATGACAATGTCCTTGTTGATGATGATGACAACATCCTTGATGTTTCTTCTCTTGGACGAGTACAAGTTACTTTGATTTGTAGATCTCCTCAACATGAGTAGAGATAGGGTGTTTTGTGGCCCCTTTTCTTTGATGATGAATTATTCTGGTGTAGACTTCTTCTTTGATCTAGGGTTTTTGACACTTCCTTCAAGACGATGATGCAAACCTTGTCTTCAAAATGCCTTGAGAATGAGATGATATTCTAGATATGATTTTTTTCCTTTATAGAGTTTTTATCCTTTAATGTTTGAGTTTCCCTTGATGAGATGTCGTTCCTTAATTTGTCACCTTATCTTTGATTCCATGTTGAGAAATCTATGGTATTAGGATTAGGTGTTTTCTCTTATAATGATAACTTCTTGTGAATGATTTGTACTTATTTTAGGTTAATTTCCTCTCTTAGATTATTATAGTGTTCTTCCTCATAAAACATCTATTAAATCATAAACAATAAGGACACAAGAGACACAAAATGTAGGCGATCAATGAGGGTCAAAGCCTCTCCAACTTGAGAGGAAACACAAAACAAATTCTTCTTCCTATAGAAAATTCATTTAACGAATACCAAGACCAAGTCCCTTGACACAAAAAATTCTCCAAGACCAAGTCACAAGACCCTTCTTTATTGCTTATTCTTCTTGCCCAAGTCAACACAAGTGAAACTTCCTTCTTCACTGCTAATCTTGGATACTCTGAAATTTCGGTTCCTTTCCACAAACCTGCAATCTATACCTTTGCAATTTCACATGTGTGAGCTGATAGAGATCGTTTTTATGATGCTTTCCTCCTTCGCTTGACTTGAGACTTTCTCTTGGTGATCTCGGCTAGCAAGGTTGTTGTATTGGTTACCTTCTTGGTGACTTTCTCAAGAACTGATACGACACTACTGTAGAAACCCTTGTTTTTGTCACACGTATGAGGAGACTAACCCAAAAATAGTGCCAAGTATCTTCACTCTTTCTCTCTTTATTCTAACAGGTTATTAGGCTGCTTTCCTTGTGATTCTCGCATTTCTTTTTATTGCAGATTGCTTGACCGAATTCTATCCCAAGTGATGCCGAGTGCTCCTATATATAGTGTCTTGTACATGTGACATAGGTCGACCTGACCTTGTGCATAGGTCGACATGCCTTTCTAGAATCATATTTATTCCTTTTTGTAGGCCGACTTCAAGGAAATTTTGTGACATGGTCTCAGAGGGCTAATGACTCAAACAAACTCTTTTTACAATGTGTAACATGCCAAAATGGGTCTTCAATATTTGACATTGACTTAATAGACTTTATGACTTGATGACCAAACCTAATAGATCACAATAATGGCTTCAACTAAAATAAAATTCCTTGAGCATACAACCCATGACTCAATAATTGCAAAATAATTTTATTATTCTTCTTTACATCAATTACATAAAATCATGATTAAACATGTCATTATGAAGACTGAACCTTGTTACAATTTTCAACAGTGATGATGTCCAAATGAGCTTGAGGTCACTTGTATTTTAGCCTTCCAAGGGTGTCCAATTTGCTTTAGGGCCGATGTCATCAAATATGCACATGTGGGATTATAATTCATAAATTCACTTTCCCTTGTCTAAATTGAGCACTTCAATAGTCAAAATTGGTCTTCTCGAAAAAAGGAATCTTGTCCTATGGTTGGAATTTGTCACTGAGTTCTCAAATTAACATCTTCCCTGCAATTTGTGAACTTGTAGTCTAATGGCCAGTGTACCTGCAAATCTCCATAAAATTTTCTCAAGTAGAATCGTTAGATCATATGGTGAATCATATCACCTAAAATAAAATAAAATTTTACTAATAGAATGCTCTTATCACTGACAAATGAAATAAAAATTCATTAATTTTTTTAGCACAATATAGGAGAGCACATAACTAGCACATACCACATATCAATGGAAGATGAACACCATGAAATGAACTCCAAAGTATTTCTATTATGATACGTAAATGTTCCTAACAGAGCGATGGATCAATACCAAATTTACAATTTTTTTACATCATTTAGAGCTATCAAATAGAAACAAAATGACTTGTATTTATAGATAAATCCCTTCAAGTGGAAAATAGCGACTAGTTGGCTTGATCCCCATCAAAATAATCTTGACCATCGGAATAGTTTGATAATATTTTAATCTCCACCGTCAAATTTTTAATTTTGAGGAAATATTCTAATTTTTCTGAAAAACTACTTTTAATTTATCCAAAAATTAATATTTTGGATTAATTTCCTCAAAAAAATGACCTTTGCTTAACCACCAAGGTCCAAGGGCTCAATTTTTCTTAAAATATCCATTTTTGCATTGATCGGGGACCTCCAAATTGTTTTTACATCATCTAGAGATATCAAACATAAACAAAATGAATTTTATTTATAGATAAATCCCTTCAAGTGGAAAATAGCGACTAGTTGGCTTGATCCTCGTCAAAATAATCGTGACCATCGGAATAGCTCGATAATATTTTAATCTCCACCGTCGAATTTTTAATTTTGAGGAAATATTCGATTTTTTCTGAAAACCCACTTTTAATTTATCCAAAAATTAATATTTTGGATTAATTTCCTCAAAAAATTTACCTTAACCACCAAGGTCCAAGGGCTCAATTTTTCTTAAAATATCCTTTTTTGCATTGGTCGGGGACCTCCAAAATTTGACTTTTCTTTGACCCACGTATTTTCCACCTGGAGAGAAATTAATTTCTCTATAATTATTTTATACTCAAAACTAATTAATTTTCTAGCTTAGGATTTTAATTTAATTTAGCTAGAAAGATTTAATTAATTGACAACAAAGGGGATTAATATTCTAGACTGTTTAAGTATGAGATACCATGCACTAAAATATTTTTTTATATCATATATTACAATTATTTCAACCTTCAAAGGGGGAATACACCTTTACATATAGACCCTCATGACTTTACCTAATTCTGCGACACAATATGATCTAGTATAGACCAAGTGATTTGTAGTAAAAAAATTTAGCCAAATGTGCTTAAATAATTCCCAAACCACTTTTACAAAGATTCGATATAACACTAGGACATACCTAATACCTTGTCAATGAATTCCGCCCTAGATTTCAGGCTTAAGATGGAAGAAAAATTATGTCGATTACCCATGTTTAGAGACACAGATAATTCAGGGAGATTAAAAAAATTCCTAAGATGAAATTCATTGTCAAAATCAGAGGCTTAACTAGGTGTTGTTACATAATTAAACGGTCATACTAGCATTATTTACAATATAAATTTGTAGAAATTGGGGTTACAATGATAACACAATGCTGGCAGAAATGCGGTCAACATCTAGCTCTGCTCGGGGACACATTGCTTCATTGAAGGAATGTGAGAATCTAGAATTATGTATCCAAGAAAACATAAGTCCATCAAATAGACATCCTTTCAAAATCCAAATCATCATGTATATATATAGAACATTTGCTAGAATAGAAAAATCTACTTCAACAAATCAAAACATAAAGACATAAAACTTAAATGCAAGAAAGAAAACTAAAAAATGACATAAGTAAAATTCTAACTAAGAGTGTAGGGTTAGAAATACAATATAAAGTATGCCCTATGGCATCAAATGTCATCTTTGTAGTATGATTTGAGAATCTACCCATTTACTGACAGATTGACTGGATCACCCTCCAAAGTATTCAGATGAAAATAATTTGTTCCAACAATGCCTCTGATAATATAAGGCACAAGACATAGACTGTCAAACTTTCCATGACTGACGGGTTTATCATTTATGGGATCCCATAATAATACCATATCACCAACTTGTAAAGGATTGTTCTGAAATCACTTGTCAAAATTCTCCCTCATTTTGTCTTGACCTTGACGTAAGGTATCAAAAATATTTATGCAAGCCTCAACAAGCTCCATAATATGATCAATTCTTATTTGTACTGCATCTTTTCCATCTGTAAAATGCTTAAGAAGGTGTACGCTGGAAGGTTGAGATGAACATGTAAAGTTACTTCCAGACCATAGACAAGCTCAAAAGGAATTTTCCCGATAGCCTTATTTTTTGTGATTGTGTCTGCCCATAATGAATATTTGATCTTACTATCCCATGACCGCTTGTTATCCCCCACAATATTTTTGATGATGGTTTTGAGATTTTTGTGACTTGACTCCGCAAGACCATTTACTTGTGGATAATAATTCAAAGAATGAGATAGAATAATTCCATACTTGAAGCATAAAGAAGATAACTTGAAATAACTGAAAGCTTTGGCATTGTCTGTTGGGATTTTGGCAGGAACACTGAATCGAGTGATAATATGATTTTCAATAAATTCCATAACAAACTTTTTAGTGGCATACTTTGTTGGAATGACTTCAACACACTTTGTGAAGTAATATGTCACAGTCAAAATCCATGAATAGCCATTACTAGAATTATTATTAAATTTACCAATGAAATCCAACCCCCATTACTGAAAAGGGACCTATGCTATAACTAGATGAAGAGGAAAGGCTGCTAATTTCTGCTTTTCGGTAAAAATATGACATTCCTGGCAATTTTTGACAAAATTATGTACATCTGAGAAAATGGTAGGCCAATAATATCTAACAAGGAAAATATTGTGGGTTGTGGTCTTTTCCACAAAATGGACCCCACAAAATCCTGCATGGAACTCAATGATAACCCTCTTAGCCTTATCTTCATCTACGCACATGAATATTATTCCATCTCGATTTCTCCATCCAAGGCCATCCTTTAAGATACAATTCTTGGATGCCTTTAGCCTAAGAGCTCTCCTCTTATGAGCTACCAGGTTATTGAGGCACATGAGGTTTATCAAATGGTAAACAATATCCTTACACCATTCGATCTTTTCACATTTTTGAATTTCAGGCGAAACATAAGATTCAACCACTCCATTTTGGCAAAAAAACTCTAATGCCTTTTCATTTCTTTATGTCAACATCTGAGCCAATCCTTGACCTTTAGCAAGATTTACCATGGTGTGGAAAAAGTCACGATAAAATCACAATAAAATCTACGAAGTCCAATTTTTTGGCCTTTTTTTGGCATTTTTAAAAAAATGCAAAAATCACGATGTCATCGAAAAAGTCAGGATTTTATCAAGAGTCGGACCAAAAAATTGCGAATCCCACCCAGGGCGCGGATAAGTGAGGGAAAGGTGATGTGAATTTGAATGTTAGTTTTGCTATGCTAATTTCATCTTCATATTTATAAATTTATTTGCTGATCTTATGCTTTATGTGCACAAGTTTCCTTGGTGGTTATGAGTGTCAAACAGGTAAATAAGATGAGTTTTTAAGTTAAATTCAAGAGCATAAAGTATGAAAATCAAATGATGAACAACATTAACAAAATACACAACAAACCATCACAATTGGTCCATCAATATATTGGTTTGATGAAGGTGTTCACCCCTCCTAGGCTACATCTCCTTGGTCCAGCTACTATGGCTTGGGCCACTGTATTAGCTCAAAAGTGAAAAATTTGAAGTTTATATTCACCTACAGCTCCTGAAACATGCTTCAATGAGTCCAGAATGTCCAAATCTATCACAAATGACTCTTCTTGCTCTCAATTTGGTCAAAAATCGCAAAAGATATGTCTCATTTGATTTTCCTAGGAAATCTCCTCCAAATCTGGAGAAGACTCCAATTAAGACCGCCAAAGTTGGAGAACCCGCCGGTTTTGGAGCCGCCTCTAAAACTCCGCCAAAATAATCTCAAAGTTAATTAATGCTAAACCGGAGTTTAATTATCGAATAAGCTCGATTATTATGGTGCATAAGTGCATTTAGTGGGAGCTCTTTGATAAGGTTATGTGGTAAGGAAACATGTGGAGGGGGTTGCCCCCCTCCTTCCCGCCGTTGGAGTAACCATACAAATTCAAATAACAGCTACGCGTTATACAGTTAAGAACTTGTGAAGTGGGCTATTGGTAAGTCTTTGCGATGTTGTGGGGGAGGTCGTGGGGTTGAGCCCCGACCTCTGCCCATTCTGAACATAACATTTTGCACCAATATAAATATGCCCACTATACCATAGTTTATGTCGAATATACATATATATGTGCCCCATCACATATTTAATCCGCTATGTGTAAAACCTTTGAAATATGCCTCCCGATATATACCAACTTTGGACTTTGGGTTCAATAAAATGCACCAATATATATCCACATTCGACTTTGGAATATGTAATTCCGACCCCTTTGTAATATGAATCAAATATTTCAGTTGTAATGTATGGTTCAAATCATAGCATAAAATTTAAACATTCGAACAATGTATTGTAATTCAGAACTTTGGCATATACATAATTCGACCATGGTCCAAACCTACGTCCACCAGAGGGGGCACGTGGCAGCCCCTATTTGGACCACGTCTCAACCTCTAGTTGGGCCATCCATCCATAAAAATATTCAACTTCAACCTTAGGAGAAACAATCCTTAAAAAAATTTCACCTTCAAACCAAACTGGTGAATCTTGCAATGACACTTGTCACGGTGTCATTAGGCGAAATTGAAGAATATTCCCTGAATATACTTAAATTTGTTGACTGGGATGCCATGTCACCAACTTGCCTTGTTTTGCAAATTTTTTAGCCATTTAGGAAAACAAACAACAAGCTCTATCTTCTTCATCCGGATTGTTTTCGACGAAACGAATTGCGCCAGATTTCTGGCGAAGAGCTCTTTGCTGTCGTTCAGTTTCCAATCAATTTTGAGCACTTTCATTTTTGAGCTTTTACAATGAGCACTTGATCATTCCTCCCCACTAGAATCCTTTTGGACCCCAAAAGCTCTTTGATTACTGATCATATGGATGAGGGTATTGTTCACTCACCCTTCCAGTCTCTATCCACTGAAATTTTTCCATTTTCATCAAATTGAGATTTTCACAAAACTTAGCTTTTTCCTTGACTCTTGTGACCTTTTCTTGTTGTCATTGACACTGTCATGCTCCAATTTTCCTGAATTTGCAGAGCAGCAAGTTGTTCTTGCAGAAACCATCTTGTTCCTACCTTGGTCATTAATCAAAGGAAACTTAAAAACCATCTCACCTTGCACACTATCATCATGACAATTCTTAACTGATCTTGCTTTATACTTGCATAAACTCTTGACCAAGTATCTTCGCCATTGCCATGTACCTTTTGTAAACCAAAAAAAAGTACTTGTGGAACCCATGCCTTGTTTGTCAAACTTCTTTGGCACTTTCTCTTTGACCTTTTCACTCTCATGCACCGACATCTTGTTTCCAACACTGCTCAACACTGATGTTGACTGTTGCAAATGTTTTACATCTTGTTCACCTCCTTTCAAAGGAAACCTCTTAGAGTCCTGAAACATCTCATTACAATCATAAGCAATCTTAATGAAATTAACTTGTTCATTCGATGCATATTTTTTAAAAGTTTGATTCAAAACATCTCTATGTTTGATCATTAAAAATTCCAAATTCTGACTTGCATTCACTATCCTCTTCATTTCTCCTGCATGTATAAGAGACAAACTTGTCTTCTTCTTATGTGCTCTAACTATGTACTCAATTCCATATTTAAACAAGTGATACTTATTCTCATGGCGATGAAATACTTCTTTCATATCATAAAGATAAGGAATTCCCAAAACAATATATGATATCTCAAGCGACACCACATCAAGTTCAACTTCATCAATAAAGTTTAAATTGATGGTGAATCTTAGTATGCACTTCCTTGCCACCTGCAAATTTTCATTCTTGCATATACACCCTAAAGGATAAGGTCTTGGATGTCTAACAGTTTCAAGGTCTAGTTTCTTCACCAAGTCTTCAGAAATCAGATTAGCTTGTGGCCCACTATCAAAAAGTGTGTCTATCTTGGTATGTTTAGAGACGACTCTAATATGGAAAAGTTATATTCTTGTATCTTCATCGTGGGTGACATTGGAACAATTTGAAGAACTAGTGCTTGTTATGTTCTTACCTTTCAAACCCATGGCTCTAATATTTGTTTCATCTCCTAAATCTGAACCTAAGTCATGTTCAACTATAGCAACGATTTTCTCCTTTTCTTTGGCTTTCAATTTGTTTGGCTTCAACTCTGGATGAAGTGGCCAACAATGGTATTCATCACAACCATTCTTCAAACAATTTTTACATGTGATTTTCTCTTTCTCTCTTTTGACAGAGCTATTTCTCTTTCCTCTTCCATAAAAATTTCCCTTTCCTTTACCCTCACTAACACTTTTCTCATCTATGTTCTGTTTCCCTCTTTCTTATAAATGTGTGGCTTGAACACAAACCTCATATATGTTTATGGGATTAAATAATAGAATAGTGTGCCTAAGGTAATTGTGCAAACCCCCAATGTACTTTAAAAAAGTTTCTTGAGAATACAAATTAATACCCAAAATAAGAGCTCTTCTCCTAAATTCATGAGTATAATCTTGCACACTTTTCCCTTTCAACTGTCTAAAATTTTTCCAGTACATAATGGCCTTTTGCATGTAAGCTAATGGATAGAATTTCCTTTTATTAGCAGTAATAAAACTTTACCAAGACATAGAGATCTTACCGTAGATTTTAATCTCTTATGGAGTCCTTGCTTCCCACCATACAAGTGCAAATCCTTCCATCCTCAAAGAAGCCAATTGAATTTTTATGTCATCTTCATGAAGGTTCTGAATTCTGAAATACACCTCCAATTGACGTATCCAATTGTCCAATATTTTTGCATTTATCTCGCCATTATACATTGGAAGCTCAAATTTGACATCAAGTTTGATTAGGAGAGTTTTTCCTCTTGTGGTCTTTGAGTGAGTATGGGTAGTTTTTGTGGTGGAAGTGGAAGATGATGTTGATGGTGATGATGACGATGATGAAGATTGTGGATATGGAGGTGGCTTTCCTCCACTACCTGTTATGAAACCAACTCCAAAAATAGAATAAAAGAGAGATCATCGTCTTTGAATTCATCCACTTTGAGGGGGAAAACTCCTTTACATTACATAAATGAAAAATTCTTGAATGATACAAATGACAAAACCTCCTTATATATATAGGAGTCCATGGGTTCACAATATAATCCTAGCCAACCTAACAATAATAATGCAAGGGAAAAATAATAAAAATATGGGGGTTACAGGGGTACAACGATAACAATAAGGGACTACACTAGTAATATAGGGACCTGACATGCCCCTCTCCTTCAAAAATGTGTTGTCCTCAATGCTTGAGTAGCTTTGGATGCTTCTGTATAAAATTCTCATCCTCCCATGTAGAATCTTCAGTGGGTAAGTTCTTCCACTTGATGAGATACTCTAAAATTGATCGATTTTGTAGCTGTCGAGTTCTCGTTTTCGTGACTTCTCCAGGTTCCAATATGATTTTTCCTTCCTCATAAAGTTATGGAAATATTGTTTGAACTAGAAGTTTGTCACCTATAACCTTCTTTAAGCATGAAACATGGAAAAATTGATGCACTCGCTAAGAAGTAGGAAGCTCTAATTTGTATCCATAGTACCAATCTTTTGCAACACTTTGTAAGGACCATAGTACTTTGGCGATAATTTATTATCCTTCTTAACTTGCTTGAGGGTAATTTGCTTGTATGGTTGTAGCCGTAAAAATACCCAGTCTCCTACATCAAAAATTCTCTCACTGCGATGTTGATTTGCCTGTTGTTTCATTCGATTTTGTGCCAAATTTAGGTTATCTTTTAAGAGTTGGAGAACCTGTTGTTGATGCTCGATGTGATCTTACACTGCTTGAACCCTAGTATTTTCTCTTAAAGATGATGTGATGGACGATGGATTATATCCATAAATTTCCATAAATGGGGTCATTTTTGCTGCAGTATGGAAGGAAGTGTTATACCACCATTCAACCAGAGGTAACCACTTGACCCATTGTGTTTGTTTATCAAATACAAAAAAACAAATATATCAATCCAAATATTTGTTCACTGTCTCCGTTTGACCATTGGATTGAGGATGATAAGATGAGCTATGAGCTAGTTGAGTACCCCAACAAGAAAATAATTCCATCCAAAAATTTCCAGTAAAAATGGAATCTCTGTCGCTTACCATAATCTTTGGGTTTCCATGTAGCTTTTTAATTGTTCCATAAGTGCAGTAGCAACTGTACTTGCTTTAAATGGATGAGATGTGCACAAAAGTGTGCATACTTGTTAAGTATATCAACTACCACCATGATGAAACTCTTTCTTTCGGACTTACGCAAATCTGTGATAAAATCCATTGAAATCTCCTCCCAACGTTGACTTGGAATGTATAAAGGTTGTAGAAGACTCGGGGTCTTAATTGTCTGAACTTTATTTTGTTGGAAAACCAAACATTCCGCCACAAACATTTGAATATCAGATTTAAGGTCATCCCAAAAAATCTTTCTTCACCTTGTGGTAAGTTTTTAAAAATCCTGAGTGTCCTCCTAAAGGAGAAGTGTGCAATTCCAAAAGAATCATTTGTTTTAGTTGGGAATTCTTACAAAGATATAAGCGATCTTTGTACCATAAGGAATCATTTTTCCAACTAAATGTATCAGATGTACTAGGATCTTGCTGCAACTTTTGAATGAGTGTCCACACTTCTTCATCCTTTTTCCATTCATCCCTTGCTTCAGTTATCCAATCTAGTTGGATAATAGAAATGGCACAAAGCAATGCTTCCACCTCTTCATCCTTTCTTAAGAGTGCATATGCAACAACATTTAGCTTCTCTTTTTTGTAGATGATTTCAAAGTCATAACCCAACATCTTTGTGACCTATTTTTTTTGCTCTTCTGAAGATAGTCTTTGTTCCAAAAATTGTGTAAGACTATTAGGATCAATTTTTACCTTTAAGTGTCTTCCCATTAGGTAAGGTCGCCATTTCTTTAGTGCATGTAATATTGCCAACATTTCCTTCTCATAAATAGATTTTTGTAAATATTTTTCTTTGATTGGATGACTTTCAAAAGCAATGGGTCTTCCTTCTTGCATTAAAACAACACCAATTCCACTTCTTGAGGCATCATATTCCACAATAAAGGTTTTTGTGAAGTCTAGCGTAGATAAGATCGGTGTTAAGAACATTGCCTCTTTAAGATGTTCAAAGGCCTTAGTTGCTTCAGGAGTCCATGTAAATGCATATTTCTTCAATAATGTTGTTAGAGGTGCTGCTATTCTCCCATAATTCTTAACAAAATTGTGATAATAACCTGTTAGCCCGAGAAATCCTCGCAACTGCTTTATGGTTGAGGGGACTTTCAATTCCTTAATGGCTTTAATTTTGTTAGGGTCTACCTTAACACCCTTGTGAGATACAATATGACTCAGATATTCCACCTCTTATACTCCAAAGAAACATTTGGAGGTTTTTGCATATAATTGTTTCTCCTCCAATAGTTTGAGCACCATGTCAACATGTTGAACACGATCCTTCCAAGACCTGTGGTAGATTAGTATATCATCAAAAAATACTGACACAAATTTTCTAAGGGTGGGTTTGAAAATGGAATTCATAAACCCATGAAATGTAGAAGGTGCATTGGTAAGGCCAAAAGGCATGACCAAAAATTCATAATGACTCTCGTGGGTTCGAAATGTTGTTTTCAGAATATCTTCAGTCTTCATTCTAATTTGATGATATCCTGAACATAGATCCAACTTGGTAAAATAAATTGCTCCGTGTAATTCATCCAATAATTCATCAATCACAGGAATGAGAAATTTATCTTTAATAGTGAGCTTATTTAGCTCCCTATAATCCAAACACATGCACCATGATCCATCCTTCTTGTGCACCAATACTACTGAAGCAGAGAAAGAATTTTGAATAGGTTGAATTATACCAACCTCTAACATTTCTGCAATCATACGTTCAATTTCACTGTTTTGGACATAAGAATATTTGTAAGGCCTGATGTTTGGAGGAACAATTCCTGGAATCAAATGAATAGCATGATCATGATCACAAATAGGTGGGAGTCCTTTGGGAGTTTCAAACACCTTCAAATGATTGTCCAAGAATTTTTGGAGATATGGAGAAATAGATGATTTTGATGTTGGAACTTCTAGTGAGCATAATTGTGAAATTACACCTCGTTGTTCTTTCTCAAAAATATTTGTCATGACATTAGAGCTTATTATCTTTCCCGACTTCCCTGCGATACCCCATAATTCAACTTCCTTTCCTTCCGAAAAAAAATTCAAGAAAAGTTCCTGAAAATTACAAGCTACCGTCCCCAAAGATTGTAACCATTGTACTCCTAGTACAACATCAACACCCCCCATTAGAATTTAAAGCATTGGACTATTTAATACATATTCCCCCACAGTTAACTTGATATTATGGCATTTTCCAGAGAAATTTATAGTTCCTCCATTTGCAACCATCACTTGACATTTTGGTGTTGGGTATAGGAAGCAATTCCATTCCTTGGCTACCTTACAATGAATAAAATTATGGGTACTACCCGAATCAATCAACATTATTACCTTTTTCTTCTTAATATGTCCTTCTATATTGAGAGTTGAGGAGTGGTAATTCCTGCCAATGCATTACACGATATGGTCGGACTCATTTCTTCTTTCTCTAGGGTTGGTTCCTGGTGTATATCCTCTTCTTTTGAAGTTTCTTGTTCATTTTCTTTCTCCTCTTCAGAATCGATGTAAAATAATTTCTTCTCAATGCACTTATGACCTTTAGTGTAGTTTCTATCACAACTGTAGCAAAGCCCTTTTGCTCTTTTTTCTTCCAATTGTTGTGATGTCAACCTTGTAGGTTGTGGAAGTCTAAGAGTAGCAACACTTCAATATTTATAGATATGAGTGGTAGGCTTCTTTGTCGCCATAATTTTACATTCAATTTTTCTTGCCAGCCTGAATGCCTTCTCCAATGAATCAGGTTCCCAAAGACAAATCTCATGTTGGATGTTATCCTTTAAAGTCCATATGAAGACATCAATCTTGTGTTCCTCTAGAATATCATTTACCCTTAAATTCAATTTTTGGAAGTCCTCAATGTGCTCCACCACTGAACCCTTTTGTTTGAGATTTATCAATTGGTTAAAGAAGGTGTTTTTCTTTGTATCTTCATAATGTGCTATCATTTCCTCCGTAAAAATTGACCAAGTGAAAAATTTTTTATGGGAGCAAAGCCATCGATACCATAAAAATGTATTTTGTTCAAATATGGAGTTGTAATGCGTACCTTTTGTGTTTTTTGCACATTATTGAGATCAAAATATTGCTCCATCTGTAGTATCCATGTTACGGGATTCTTGCCATCAAACTTCCTCATATTGATCTTTGGAATATGGTGGGTCTTCCATCCAACATTCAAGTTTATGAAATCATGATTAACATTTAATTTGTTCTCATCATGAGTCTCCTCTACTATATTTTCGCCATTAGGAATCATTTCTTGTATCACCTTTTTCAAGTCTTCCATGTCTGCTTTTATATCATTCATCATGTCTTCTATTAGGAATCTGTAATTTTAGCGGATTGGTGAGACTAAAACCGCAGAAGCAACATCGTTTCAACAAACTTTGGGATTCTAGGATCTAGCCCCCCTGAATCCGGAGAGGGATCTCTCCAATAGGTGCAAAGATGGATTTGTCTTTGAAGTTTGGGGTAATGATATTAGGCTAGTTATGAAGGCCAAGGGTTTGTTTTGTTTTTTGGATGGTTGAGCATGAAAATGACTTGAGGAGAAAGTTCTAAATGAAAAACAGTTTCAAAGGTGAGAAGTTGCAAGCAATCAGAGTAAGCTTTGACCAAAAAGATAAACAATTGCAGGTTTTAGTCCATTGGGCTATGGAGTCATAATAGGGTTTAATTGGAACAACAAGAGGCAAGAGTGGTCCATGGGGCAAGTCATCTATGTCTAAGGATCTCTTTGAAGATTGTTTTATGGAATGGAATGATACAATAAGAAGGAGAAATAAACAGATGTAGAAACAAGAGCAGCCCAGGATCTGATAAGTACTTTTAAACTAGTTAGCCTTTGACATGGACTCAAGAAAAACATAAAAGTAAACTAGGATCTGGTAAGTACTTTGAAACTAGCCAGCCTTTGATACACTTTCAATAGAAAACATCTCAAAACAAAGGGAAACCTGAAGGCAACTTTTGGAGTAGAAACTAGAGGGCCGAGCTCAACACAAATCCTCTCCTAGCTCTGCTTTACTTGGTTACTTTCAAGACAAATACAAAGATAACAACAGAATGGCCTAAGATTTGGTAAGTACTTTGAAACTAGCCAGCTTTTAACACATTCCAAGGGAAACAATAAGGCAGTCTGTGGGATCAAACTGGGACCAGGGCTCACCATATCTTCCTCAGTTCATCTTCACTAAACATATACTGAAAATAACATCTAAGAATAACATTCAGCCAAGACAATAAGATGAGGGAACGCCAACATTCCTATGCTTAAACTGAATTGAATCATTCCTAAATAACACAGATGGAAGAAAACATTCAGATAAAAATTTTCATTCAGAGAAGGTTACCGATATACAGTAGGTCCTAACTCTATGCATGTTGTTCTTTATAAGAGAATATGCAACACAGATGGAAATAGAAACAAAAATAACAAGTTACAATTAGAGAAACATCACCGTCAACATAGACCAGGATCCCATAAATCAGCTTGTATTGATGCTTCAAACTAGTTACAACTTTAAGTCCAGTGCTTTAGGTTAGCAACCATCTACACATCTCAGCCTAACCTATCTATCACCAGCAGAGCTCCAAGAGCCAGTGAATACTATGTACAATCGGAAGCTTTTGCTCAAATGTATATCAAAGTTCTACAACCAACAGTTTCTCATTTTCTACAGAAGTATTTATAGAAGAATGAGGAGGTGAGACCCGATAAGGGATCTCAATTACAATTAATACAGAGTTAAGGGTTTCTTGGCCTTTGAAGGGCTCAATGAATAAACTTACATATGTGTACTCTGTATTAAATGTTCTACATAAAGATTAAGCTCGGTGGGAGCTTTTGTTGACTTTGAGGCTCTGTGCTGTGTGGAGTAACTCTGCAGATATTTTCTGCATTGATTTCCTTGCAGAAGTAACTCCCTAGCTGCGTTGAGGCAAAATCTGATCTTCTTCAATAACTTCGGCTTTTGTTTGAATGGTTTGAGGCAATAGGTGGCTCTGTGGTAGCTGGGAGAAATTGATTAACCTCATATGTGGCGGTGGAGGTTTCATATCTGATAATCCTTTATGCTTTCTACTTTAACCGTGTTTTAAATAAGGGATTAGGCTTTCGATAACCGTCTTAGCTGTAATCCCCGTAAAACTGTCTTTATTCCTATGTTCTGATATATTGGGGTCTTCGACACTGATACTCTTTAATGGTGCCCGATTCATGGTGTTCCGCTGGAGTGCAAGGTTACGCAAGGACGATATGGCATCAATGCCTCACGGATCATTGATGAGACATGAAATTTACACCTTGCAAGTGATTTCCTCTGATAAATCGAAAGCAAGAGGGTCGTCACCCTCTTATTCAAATTTTCTTCGAACATAGCGAAAATATTATTAAACCCTGCAAAATACAAACAAAATGTTATAAAATCCTGCATATTAGGTCAACTGCATTGGAAGGCGTGTGGAGGAAGCGGGGCCATTGGATGGCATCATCCAACGGTCAAGATTGATCGAGAGAGATCGTGGAATAGAGCGGAAGAAAGATTAAATCTGAGCCGTTGATGGTGCAGAGATCGACAGTTGGGAGCGGAAGTTGAAAGTCAAAGTGGGGTATAGGGAAAATGGAATGTGGACCGTCGATCTGCAGATCAGATCGACGACGGAGATTGCTTGGATGACGCGCCGTAGCCTGGTTATCGTGGGGGCACCTTCGTTAATTGTCGGGCATCTTCGGCGAGCGATCACCGTTGGATGGCCCGGCCCAGATTAGACGGTGGACAGCAGTATCGCTGGGCATCTATGGTCCGAACATTAATGCGCGATAGACTGCGGTTATGCACGATGGATGGCGGTTTTCAGAACAGTGCTCGGGACACGTGGCGGAAGTGTATGGAATCGTTGGCGATCGGGGGAAAACAACTTTTCACCCAAGGGTGGTGCGATGGATACCGCCGGTTTTGGGAAACCGGCTCTCGGGCAGTGGGGACCACGAAAAGACGCACTCCGCATCGTCCGATCTATGGATTAGATCGACGATGTAGATTTGTTGAGAAATCGCTTCGGCGGAGAAATTTGTAAAATAAAATAAAACCCAAAGTTTACAAATAACAAAGGTTTTTTATGTTTTGGACGGGATATATAATAGGATCAGGCGCCCGATTGCGGGGCCATTGGGCGCATGGAGAATGGTATGATCGAGGGTTAAAAGGAAAAGGGCTTATCGCATATCGGAACTTTGGGCCCGGGATTTTCAATCAACCCATTTATTTCTGCAATCGCGCGCTCGGTCCTTTTCAATCAACCCATTTTAAATATTTAACATGTGATTTTGGTTTTTAGACCAAAACTTTGGAAAAGTGGGTTTTTGGGTTTACAAAGGAAAAATGGATCGGGCATGAGATATTTTACAAGGTTTAAGCGCCAAGGTGGGCCCATGTTTAATATGAAAATAACAATGCGATCAGGGTCTTTAAACAGAAATGTTCAATCGCATTGGAACTTTCGGTGATAGAAAAAAGACTTGTGCATATTGAAATCTCGCGATGCGATTAGCGTTATATGGGTTCTGCGCTTGGCTTTTATGACAAGGGCACATGTGGGGAAGTGGTTAGGACTTAGCCCAAAGGGGCTTAAGTCTATAGTAAATACCTGTATTTTTTTATGAATTTGTCATAGTTTTCAATGGAATGGGGGGTTTCGGAATAGTTAAAAAGTGAGTCTTTAACCATGGAAAATCGCTTTTTATGAATGGAAGAAGGAAACTCATAAAAATAGAGGATTGAGAAGGATTGAGAAGGGGGAAAACGAAGGTGTTTCAGCAGTCTTTTACATGAAATCAACAGAATTAATGGGAACAACAATGAGGATTTTGGACAGAGGCATGAGGCCTCAAAAGTCTTCAATAGCCAACATTTTTTAGTGATAAAATTTGTTCCTTGGAGGCTCAAAAAGTCTTAGCCACCTTTTGGTATAATCAAATATTATAGGTGGCTAACAGTGGCTCCACTTGGGGATGGTGCCTTCTTGAAGGCATCAAGAACTTCAGACTTGCATTCTCTAGGAGGCTGATCAGTTGCCTCATTCTATTGTTCTCTGGGAGGCTAACCTGTGCCTGATCCATTGGGCTGCCCTTCCTTTGCTGGGATGATCTTTCTTTGAAAAAATATTAGAAACCATGAAAACAATGGATCTTCATCGATACAAGCTTCTACCTACCCAATCCTACTGATCTAACATTTTTTCTTCCTTAGAGTGCACTTGGATTGGCAAACTCTTCTCACAACATTTTATTCTTTTGAAAGCAGGAAATCTAATCTATTTCTACTCCTTATTTCTCCCTGAACTCAGATTAAACAGTTGAGTTCAGATGCTTCTCTACCTAATCTACTATCTGTTGGGATTAAACTGTCCAACAGATTTTTATTCTCTAAATTCTACAACAGAAATTTAAAAGCACTCAAGTCAGAATTGAACAGTCTAACTTGATGCTGGTCTATGGCATAAAGACAAGTTGCACATAGACATTTATTTTGCAGAAAAATTAAATCAAAATGGAAAGATTAAGATCTGAAAGTTGAAAACATTTCCTTCCTCTTTTCTACAGCTCTGATTTGACTCTTATTGAGCTGTCTTTCCTTTTTCTCTGGTTCAGAGTTTGAGCTGATTAGAACCAGATTTTTACATCTTTTTGACTCAGAAAATAAAACATATTTGAGTCATCTCTCTTTGAAACTGAGGTTCGGGTTTTGAACATGTTTGAATCTTTCATTTATATCTTAATCTATCTACTGATAAGCCAAGATTAAACAGTTTGGCAAATCGAATCCACTATCCTATTAGTAGAAAATTTAAAGCTAATTAGTCAAGATTAGACTGTTTGACTAACTAGAAGTGTGTTTTTGTAGGAGTGGCATTTAAGCTTGCACACTTTCAGATTTATCTCTATTTTTTGGTATGGGGCTATACCTTTCTTGTTTTGACAATCTGCCCTCTTTTCCTTCTTTTCATTGTTTTTATATTTTTATTTTTTACAACTTTGAATGCAATGGTGGGTGAAATATTTATAATGGAAAAAAGATAAAAAGGCTTTTAAAGCATGACATGGATTAAGAGAAGTAATGTTTGAGCATCCTGCCATTGACAAGACCCCCAAACAATTCTGCTCCATTCAACTCCTGCAGGAAAAACGTGTTGTTACCAATAGCTGAATGAATAGAGTAAGGGCCAAGCCATAGGTTGTCAAATTTTCCATGCTTGCCTTTCTCTTCCCTCCGTGAGTCCCATTTTAAAACTCTGTCCCCAATCTTGAAATTGTTGGCCTTTGTTCTTCTGTCAAAAAGCTTTTTAATGCTGTCCTATTTTTGCAATGCTTTGTTATACACTTCCTCTCTGGTTTGCTGAAGATGAATGGTTTGATTTATTCTTCTGATCATGTCATTATCTTCAGTCTGCAACTCTTGAATCAACTTTATCACTGGTACACCAAGGCTGTTTGGAAAAATTGCATCAGTACCATACACAAGCTAAAAGGGTGACATACCAATGGATTTCTTCAAAGTCATTCTGTCAGCCCAAAGTGCATGAATCAACTTTGCGTGCCAAGACTTATTGTTGTCCTCCAACAATTTCTTGATTATGTTCACTAAGCTTTTGTTTGAGGATTCTGCAAGTCCATTACCTTGAGGGTAATAGGCCGTAGAATGCCCCAATGTTATCTGATATCTGTGACAGAACTCAACCATCTTCTTTGATCCAAATGCTGCTGCATTATCAGTGATGATCTTGGTAGGACAACCAAATCTGGAGAGAATATTAGTCTCCATAAATTTTATGATAACTGAATCATTGGCCTGCCTACAAGGAATGGCTTCTATCCACTTAGTGAAATATTCTGTGGCAGTGAGAATCCATCTGTGCTGGGCAGAAGATGGGGGATGGATTTCTCCTATAAAGTCAAGTCCCCACGGTTGAAAAGGGGCTTCAACAGTGATTGGATGTAGAGGGAGGGGTAGCAGTTTTCTTTTGCCTTCAAAAAGTTGACACTTATGACAGGCTATGATCATCTGGTGTACATCATGGAAAATAGTAGGCCAATAGAAACCAACCCTCAAAATTTTGTTGGCTGTTGTCTTCCAGTACAAATGACCTCCACACTCTCCTTCATGGAACTGGTACTTAACCTTCTCTGCATCAAACTCAGGAAAACATTTAAGCAATAGACCACATGCATCCTTCAAATAAAGACATTTATCTATAATGCAGTAGTTTACAACTTTCAATTTTAAGAACCTTGCCTTTGTTTTTGTCAAACCAGGAGGTGTATTTAATTTAAGAAAAACATAAATAATATCAGCATACCAAGAGGAATTCATAAAATGATTTTCAACAATGGGTGTTGAGATTTCCTCCTGATCATCTAAAGCATTAATCATATGAATATCAAGAACTTCATAATTTGATTCAGCCATTAATCTAGCTAGACCTTGGCCTTTGATGAGTTTAGTGGGTTTTAACTCTAAATCATATTCAAGGATGATAGCAATCCACTTACCTCTCTTACCATCTGGTTCCTGTGTTAGAATGTCTTTAACAACTGAATTTGGGACAAAGGCAATAATATGTGAATGAAAGATGTATACTCTGAAGTCTTTCAATGCTTTAACCAAAGAAAAATCTTGCTTCTCCATAATGTTATACTTCAAAGGGGCATCCCTCAATGCCTTGCTAAAGAATGCGATGGGTTGCTCTTGTCCTTGTGGATTTTTCTGTAAAAGAACAACAGCTATGGTATGTTTTGATGCAAATGAGAAAATATAAAAATCTTTTGAAAAATCAGGACTTATCAGAACCGGTGTTTTTGTTAATGCTTGTTTCACCAGTTCAAAGGATTGTTTTGCTTCCAAGGTCCATTTTACCCCTTGCTCCTTTTTCAGCATGTTTGTGATATTCCTAAGGAGCTCAGCCAAGTTGGGTATGAACCTTCTCAAAAAGTTAATCTTCCCAATGAAAGATTGCAACTCCTTGATGTTTCGAGGATGAGAGATTTGCAATATGGCCTCAATCCTCTTTGGATCTATCTTTATACCCTCTTCTGAAATAATGTGTCAAAGAAGCTTACCTTCTTGGAGACCGAATAGTGTCTTCTTAGGGTTTAAAGATATTACAAACCTTCTGCACTTTTTGAAAAAAATTCTCAAATGTTCTAAGTGTTCTTCATCTGTTTTTGAAAACACAGTGACATCATCAAGATAGATAATGATGAAGAAGCCCAATTCTTCCGAGAATGCTATGTCCATGGCTCTTTGGAAAGTTGCTCCAACATTCATTAGACCAAAGGGCATTTCACATACATGAGTGCCCCAAGGTGTAGTAAAGGTTGTCTTTAATTGATCAGCAGGGTAAACCAAGATCTGATTGTAACCTGAATAGCCATCCAGCAAAGAAATTCTTCTAGACCCTACCACCCTTTGTAAAATATGATCCATCTTGGGTAAAGGGTAGTTGTCTTTTAATAAAGCTTTGTTTAAATCTCTAAAGTCTATACAAAGCCTGATTTCTCCAGTTTTCTTTCTAACAGACACCAGATTAGATACCCATTCAGAATATCTAATAGGGACAATAATACCAGCTTCATACATTTCTTTAATCTCCTTCTCAACCAAAGGCAACTGAACAAGGTTTATTCTTTGCAGCTTCTGTTTGAATGGTTTTTGGTTTTCTTTAAGGGGAATTTTGTGTTGTATTATTTCAGTGTCATAGGATTTAAGATCTTCGTAACTCCACGCAAAAACATCAGAAAACTCTTTAAACAACTGAGTATATTTGAGTTTAATGTGAGCTGGTAAAGTTTTAGACAGTTTAATCATTTTTGGTTTTTCCTCACTGCCTATATTGCACTCCTCCACTTCAGTCTCTACAGGTTCCAGTTTTGGTTTTTTGGCCACATCGTCAAAATCAAACAACTCTTCTAAAGGGGCTAGACCTCTAGGCAAACTTTCATCTTTAGCATGGAGAGTTTCCAACTCCTCTATTTCGTTCGTAATTTTTCTAGACAATAGGTTAATATTGATAGGCTTAGGAGACGGTTCTTCTTCACCAAGAAAGTTTTCTTCACTGCAGTCTGTTTCATAGTCTGAGTCCGAACTGTTCAGTTCGAATTCATTTCTGAATTGCATGAAGTCTTATATTTGTTTGTCATTTTCAAACACTTGCCAATACTTCTTATTATCAGGCACTGCTGGTCTAAACTTTATCTCAGTTGTACAGTCTTTGGTTTCAAATGGCGCTAAGCATGTCCTAGCTGCAAAGGCTAAATTGTGGGCTACAATGTTTCTTTTCCTTGGGACAAAAATTACTTTGGACTCCTCGAATGTTTTTAAAAGGTCCATGACATCATTCCGGTAGGCTCTAAGTCTGGGATGATTTGTGTTATAAACCCCATTTACTTGCCTAATGATCAATTCAGAATCCCCGTATACATTGATTCTTCTGGCTCCTAACTTTTTCAAAAGATGTAAGCCTAAGAGAAGGGACTCATATTCTGCTATGTTATTGGAACACTGAAAGTTTAATTTGCATGAAATGCATTCTGTTTGGTTGTTTTTAGTGTTAGTAATCCAGACACCTGCACCAGCGTTGGTTCTAGTGCATGACCCATCAAAATACATACTCCAGAGAGGAATTTTCTTGGTTTTATCTTGGTTACCGTCCTCTTCAAATAACGTGCTTTCTGATTGTTGTTGAATGTCTGCACTTGGTTGTAGACGTTTTGGTTCCCCCTGATTTTCGGTTACTCGAGGGATACTTTCTTGACTCTCAATGTTTAGAAGCAAAGGACACATGACCTGTAGTTCAAGACCTACCTTTGGTTTGTTGTCGTTTAAAGATTCAGCAAACTGTTTTGACAGTTCAGTGGTATTTACCTCCTCCTCTCTATCGGCCATTAATTCCGTTAAAGTGACTTGTTCTCTGAATGTTTCATCATTAAACATAATAAAAGAATCAAGGCTTGTATTGACAGAATATATAGGAGAGTTTTGTGGTCTGTCTTGGCTTGTGAATGTGTACTGCATATGGGACTCCCTGTAAAGTCTTCTAGTTTGATTGAAGACATGGATAGTCGTGTAGGTCATGTCCATTTGCATAGTCCCCTGTAACTTAGCCCCCTAAGATCTTGATAAAAGCATTCCATATTTTGGGGGAACATCAGCCACAACAATATCCATGACTAAGCATTTGGCTGGAATTTGGGCTAAATTAACACAAAGGTCTTTGATCAATCCTAAACATTTTACTTTGCTTGAGTCAAAAGAGTAAAGGTCTTTATAAGGTCTGGTGATTTCTAGACCCAGACTCTCCATTACAGCTTTAGGCATTAGATTATGAGAAGCCCCTGAGTCATGCATAGCGTTATGCAAAATTTTGTCATGAACGTTAAAACTTACATAAAAGGGAGGAACAGGTCCCTCTTGATATCTTCCTTCAATCTTTGGACCAAAAATAAGCTCTGGTTGGTCATCGTGAAGATTGACTGTGTCATTGTTGTCTTCTAAATTTAAAGCCTTCAAAATTTGAGTTCTATATACTTGTTGGGCAGCTAACTCAGTCAAGGGAACAGAAATTTTAATCTTTGAAATTTCCTGTTCTAAGTTGAAAGGAATTTGGTTCTTTAAAGTGCTGGTTTCAGCCTTATTAACTGCCACTTTATTAGCAATGTCAGCTTGCTGATTTGTTTTATTTACACTTGATAAAATTGTTTTGACAAGAGTACTAGCTGAAGTGTTAGTACTACTAATGTCTGCACTCTGTTTTTCATTGTCTTGAGTGCTTTTTCCTTTACCTTTATCAGAATTGACAATCACCGTTTTGTCCTTTTGTTTGACCACTTTAGGCTTGGTTGCAGTGCTGTTTTGTGAAGATTTGTCAGAGGTTTTGTTGTTGGGGGTTTGTTGACTAGTTTTGCTTCTAAGGTCATATTCTTTTTGAGGTTCTGTGATGGCATTTTCCATGTTTTGATCATAATTTTCATCATCATCTCTTTTGTCATGATATGGTGTGTAAAGACCTTGTTTTTTATCATAATGAACTTCAAAGTCATCATCATCTACCCCAAACAGGTTGATATCATCTTCCTCTGTTATTTGATCTGTTTCCTCAACCTCACTCACATAGTTTTGATGAAAGGGAGGGGCGATCTATTGATCATTTTCCCTAGGTCTGTTTGGAGGTTGGTTTCTTCTAGAATTCTGATTCTGGTTCTGATTTCTATTTTGAGGAGCAGTTTGGTTTTGGCTTGCTTGTGCTCTCTTGATTATGCTCATCTCTTTCATCATTTTCTCCATCTTTGAGTTGGAAGTAGGAGGTGTGGATTCCTCTCTAAAGGATACTCTCTTTTCAGCTTTCATCCTTGCTCTCTTCTCCATTAAGTTGACTTCCACAGAAAGAGCACCTCTTTGCATATCTTCAAGAGTTGCAAAATCTCTCTCTCTTAGCAAATAGGTCATGTCAGAGTCAAACCTTTTAGGAAACTTGTTTAAAGCTGAGCCTTGTGGAGGTTTTAGTTCCGGGGAAAGTGCATTATACACACTATTAAACCTAGGGTAATAAGCTTGGGCACTTCCCCCGGGGTTTCTATGGAGGTTCTTGTAATCAGAAAGGACTTGGAGAGGATTCTTCTTCACTTCCCATTTGTTTAAGAAAGTTTGATGGAAGCCTGGGAGATCGTTTATACTATGGGGGGCTAAGCTTTTAAACCATTTTCTTACTTCTCCCCCTAAGATTTGAGCAAATTATCTAAGCTTGACAGAATCATCATCAATTTCATTTCTGTCAAAGTAGTCATTCATCTTATCCACATGTTGTGATGCAGTTGTAGCATTGCTAGCATCATATAATGGAATTTTGGACTGATAGTCCTGTGGAAGATTGACTAATGGTGAAAGAAGGACTAAGGGAGCATACCATGCAACCATGGCAGGAGGTGGAGGTGGATTCACATGTGGGTTAACAAAAGGGAAGGTGGGCTAAAGTGGAGTGGTTCGAACATTGGATGAAGGATGAGTAGATGTGGATGGAACAACAGTAGATTGTTGAGCTGATCTTGGATGAGAGACACCTAAATTCAACAGGAAGTGTAGATCAGGTGGTGTTGTTTCTCTACTACCAGGATGTTCAATTGTCTCCGGGGATGAAAGTGAAGACTCAGAATCTAGCTGAATTATATCATCAAATGACCTATTTCTAAATGGATTTACTAAGTCAGCTTGTGATTGTTGTAGAGCTGAAAGATTTTCAGGGATTGAATTAGCTCTCAAGGGTGATCTAAAAACAGTTGATAATTTAATCCTAGGAGACTTCCAAAGAATACTTTTTGGGTTATCAACTATCTCAGGTGGATCCGGGTCCGGATGGGCTCTAGTGTGAATCTTTCTAGGAGCCACTATTCTGTGCTTTTAAACCCAAATGAACAAGAAAAGTTCAACCAGATATGACAATATTTAAGAGGTAAACTAATCTGTTTAGATAAATCTTAATCCTACAGTCCTCTAACTGAGTTTAAATGATGTTATAATGATAAGGGTTCTTCCCAGTGAAGTCTTAAGGTCTGCTAAGGATTTGTGGAGTCGCCAAGTAGAATTTTTTAGCTCCTAAGGAGGTAAAAGGTTTTATGGTCCACCACCATGTTTATTGGATACCAATCTGAAATATTTTTGGGTTTTTTCTGAATTATTTTTCAGTTGTGTGGTTTCTAAGAATATGCTAACACTGTTTCAAAACTTAGCTATGGTTATGAGACAAATACAGTTTACTCTTATGGCTAAGCCAGCTGATTTTTCAAGGTTGGATAAAATCTTAAGAGAATCCTAGGGTTTACCTAGATTGTCACTGATTCAGACAAGTTTTATCATGATTACCATTTCTTTGGTAGTGCTTGAAAAGGTTGCTTTTTACTCTTAAAGTTTTCTTGAATCAAGGGGTGCTCTAAGGTCTTAAAATATATCAATAACACTCAGTCCCCAGCGGAGTCGCTAGAAATGTTAGTTGTTGGTGGCTCAGCTGGTTAATATAGCAAATGTTCTTGAACCAAATCCCTAATATCCTATGGTTAACCTTAAATGAAGAAGATTCTGGGTTTCTTCCCTAGCGGAGTCGCCAGAAATGTTAGGAATCTGTAATTTTAGCAGATTGGTGAGACTAAAACTACAGAAGCAACATCATTTTAACCAACTTTGGGATTCTAGGATCTAGCCCTCCTGAATCCGGAGAGGGATCTCTCCAATAGGTGCAAATATGGATTTGTTTTTGAAGTTTGGGGTAATGATATTAGGCTAGTTATGAAGGCCAAGGGTTTGTTTTTTTTTTTTGGATGGTTGAGCATGAAAATGACTTGAGGGGAAAGTTCTAAATGCAAAACAGTTTCAAAGGTGAGAAGTTGCAAGAAATCAGAGTAAGCTTTAACCAAAAAGATAGGCAATTGCAGGTTTTAGTCCATTGGGCTATGGAGTCATAATAGGGTTTAATTGGAACAACAAGAGGCAAGAGTGGTCCATGGGTCAAGTCATCTATGTCTAAGGATCTCTTTGAAGATTTGATTTATGGAATGGAATGATACAATAAGAAGGAGAAATAAACAGATGCAGAAACAAGAGCAGCCTAGGATCTGATAAGTACTTTTAAACTAGTCAGCTTTTGACATGGACTCAAGAAAGACATAAAAGTAAACTAGGATCTGGTAAGTACTTTGAAACTAGCCAGCCTTTGATACACTTTCAATAGAAAACATCTCAAAACAAAGGGAAACTTGAAGGCAACTGTTGGAGTAGAAACTAGCGGGCCGAGCTCACCACAAATCCTCTCCTAGCTCTTCTTTACTTGGTTACTTTCAAGACAAATAAAAAGATAACAACAGAATGGCCTAAGATCTGGTAAGTACTTTGAAACTAGCCAGCTTTTAACACATTCCAAGGGAAACAATCAGGCAGTTTGTGGGATCAAACTGGGACCAAGGATCACCATATCTTCCTCAGTTCATATTCACTAAACATATACTGAAAATAACATCTAAGAATAACATTCATCTAAGACAATAAGACTAGGGAACTCCAGCATTCCTATGCTTAAACTGAATTAAATCATTCCTAAATAACACAGATGGAAGAAAGCATTCAGATAAAGATTTTCATTCAGAGAAGGTTACCGATATACAGTAGGTACTAACTCTATGCATGTTGTTCTTTATAAGAGAATATGCAACACAGATGGAAACAGAAACAAAAATAACAGGTTACAATTAGAGAAACATCACTGTCAACATAGACCAGGATCCCATAAATCAACTTATATTGATGCTTCAAACTAGTTACAACTTTAAGTCCAGTGATTTAGGTTAGCAACCATCTACACATCTCAGCCTAACCTATCTATCACCAGCAGAGCTCCAAGAGCCAGTGAATACTATGTAGAATCAAAATTTTCTGCTCAAATGTATATCAAAGTTCTACAACCAACAATTTCTCATTTTCTATAGAAGTATTTAAAGAAGAATTACGAGGTGAGACCTGATAAAAGATCTCAATTACAATTAATACAGAGTTAAGGGTTTCTTGGCCTTTGAAGGGCTCAATGAATAAAATTACATATGTGTACTCTGTATTAAATGTTCTACATAAAGATTAAGCTCTATGGGAGATTTTTTGACTTTGAGGCTCTGTGTGCTGTGTGGAGTAACTCTGCAGATATTTTCTGCATTGATTTCCTTGCAGAAGTAACTCCCTGGCTACGCTGAGGCAAAATATGATCTTCTTCAATAACTTCAGCTTTTGTTTGAATGGTTTGAGGCAACAGGTGGCTCTGTGGTAGCTAGGAGAAATTGATTAACCTCATATGTGGCGGTGGAGGTTTCCTGTCTGATAATCCTTTATGATTTCTTCTTTAACTGTGTTTTAAATCGGGGATTAGGCTTTTGATAACTGTCTTAGCCGTAATCCCCGTAAAATTGTCTTTATTCCTCTGTTCTGATATATTGGGGTCTTCGACACTGATACTCTTTAATGGTGCCCGATTCATGGTGTTCCGCTAGAGTGCAGGGTTTACGCAAGGACGATATGGCATCAATGCCTCACGGATCATTGACGAGACGTGAAATTTACACCCTGCAAGTGATTTCCTCTAATAAATCGAAAGCAAGAGGGCCGTCACCCTCTTATTCAAATTTTCTTCGAACATAGCGAAAAGATTATTAAACCCTGCAAAATACAAACAAAATGTTATAAAATCCTGCATATTAGGTCAACTGCATTGGAAGGCATGTGGAGGAAGCGGGGCCGTTGGATGGCATCATCCAATGGTCAGGATTGATCGAGAGAGATCGTGGAATTAAGCGGAAGAAAGATTAAATCTGAGTCGTCGATTGCGCAGAGATCGACGGTCGGGAGTGGAAGTTGAAAGTCAAAGTGGGGTATAGAGAAAATGGAATGTCGACCGTTGATCTGCAGATCAGATCGATGGCGGAGATTGCTTGGACGACGCGTCGTGGCCTGGTTATCGCGTGGGCACCTTCGTTAATTGTCAGGCACCTTCAGCGAGCGATCATCGTTGGATGGCCCGGCCCAGATCGGATGGTGGACATCGATATCACTGGGCATCCTGGTCTGAATGTTAATGCATGATGGATGGAGGTTTTTGGAACAGTGCTCAGGACACGTGGCGGCAAGTGTATGGAATTGCTGGCGATCGGGGGAAAACAGATTTTCGCCCAAGGGCGGTGCGATGGATACCGCCAGTTTTTTAGGCAACTGGCTTTCGAGTGGTGGGGACCACGAAAAGACGCACTCCGCACCGTCCGATCTGTGGATTAGATCGACGATGTAGATTTGTTGAGAAATCGCTCGGCAGAGAAATTTATAAAATAAAATAAAGCCCAAAGTTTACAAATAACAAAGGTTTTTTATGTTTTGGACGGGACATATAATAGGATCGGGCACCCGATTGTGGGGCCATTGGGTGCATGGAGAATGGTATGACCGGGGGTTAAAAGGGAAAGGGCTTATCACATATCGGAATTTTGGGCTCGGGCTTTTCAATCAACCCATTTATTTATGCGATCATACGATCGCGCGATCGGTCCTTTTCAATCAACCCATTTTAAATATTTAACACGTGATTTTGGTTTTTAGACGAAAACTTTGGAAAAGTGGGCTTTTGGGTTTACAAAGGAAAAAAGGATCGGGCATGAGATATTTTACAAGGTTTAAGCGCCGAGGTGGGCCCATGTTTAATATGAAAATAACAATGCGATCGGGGGTTTTTAAACAGAAATGTTCAATCGCATCAGAACTTTTGGTGATAGCAAAAAGACTTGTGCACATTGAAATCTTGCGATATGATTAGCGCTATATGGGTTCTACACTTGGATTTTATGACAAAGGGGCTTAAGTCTATAGTAAAGATTTGTATTTTTTATGAATTTTTTATAGTTTTCAATGGAATGGGGGGTTTCGGAATAGTTAAAAAGTGAGTCTTTAACTATGGAAAAGTGATTTTTATGAATAGAAGAAGGAAACTCATAAAAATAGAGGAAAAATATGGAGAAAAGGGGAGCAAATGAAGGATTGAGAAGGGGGAAAATGAAGGTGCTTCAGTAGTCTTTTACATGAAATCAACAGAATTAATGGGAACAACAATGAGGATTTTGGACAGAGGCATGAGGCCTCAAAAGTCTTCAAGAGCCAACAATTTTTAGTGATAAAATTTGTTCCTTGGAGACTCAAAAAGTCTTAGCCACCTTTTGGTATATTCAAATATTATAGGTGGCTAACATCTTCCTTTTTTTCTTCCATGTCTTCCATGTCATTCTTCAAACCATCCATATTAGCTTCCACGCCTTTCTTAAAACCATCCATATTAGCTTCCATGCCCTTCTTCAAACCATCTATCTAATGTCTTTCTTCAAAACTTCCATACATTTTTTGTTGCTCTATGCGAGACAGAAATTTGGTGCACTTGCTCTTGTAGTTTTGATATATCATGTTGAACTTCTTCCTCTTCATGGGTCATAGTAGAGTATTCGAAGGCTGTGGTGATGGAAAAAAAAACCTGAACAATATATATGCTTCAATATGCCCTTGGAATCACTTCAAATTGATTTTTCAAACAAGACTTATGTAATTAAAAAACAAATACACACCTTTTTCTTTCTTTTGAGGAGCTCGATATTGAAACTGAATTATCTCTGTGATTTTTGATCTTCAATATCTTAAATTCGGTCATGTAGTAGCCCTTTGAATCTTCTTTCCAATGCCACAGGTCTGACCTGCTTTGGATGCTTCAAGGAAAAGTTATTCCTAATCTCCCACAATGACCTAATTATATACTGGTTCAATAGAGAAAACTTGTACGATGTGCCACGTGCCATTGTTTCATCCTTCGGCTCTCAAATTGATATACAGGAAGCTACAGTTCGTTTAATTTCGGCCACTTTTTACATAATTCCATTCGGATGCTCAGAGAGAGAGTTATGACGATTTTTCCAAGGTCACCTCTTTTAGATGAATTTCAGGAGCCTAAAAAAACCCTAACTTCCATAGATCATATCTCTGAGAAAATATTGCGAACCAAGATCTGAAATTTTTACACGAAGTTATTCAGGATTTCAGCTTCGCGTGGTAAAAATGTCAGCTTCTAAAATAGCCATTAGAAAAAAATGTTATAGCAAAAATTCCATGATGACTTTGTTGGATCGGTGAAACCACAGAATCCAAATCTACGTGCAAATGTTATGAAATAACTCCACAAATAGAAGAAAAGAGATATCAACGCCTTAGAAATAAGCCACTTCGAGGGGGAAACCTCCAATACATTACATAAATGAACAATTCTTGGATGATAAAAATGAAAAAAACCTCCTTCTATATATAGGAGTCCATGGGGCCACAATATAATCCTAGTGGGGCCACAATGTAATCCTAGCCGACCTAACAATAATAATGTAAGGGCACAATAATTACAATATGGGGGTTACAGGGGTATAAAAATAACAATAAGGGACTACACTAGCAATATAGGGACCTAACACTACCATTTGAATCCTTCTCTTCATCCTTCTTATCATCTGAAGTTCCTTCTCCATGTGGAGGCTTAGAAACTTATCTTACAATTCCAACAGTAAATGCATCAAAAATAATTTTAACCATCCTCTTTATGTCATTGAAGTCTTTCTTGACATCATCCTCTTATGAATGACCTTCAATTTCTCCAACACCTGACATGATGGATATGGATTCAAGCTCATCTTCTGGTGCAACTTGTACCTCTTCAATCTCATCTTCTTGAGATAAACATTGAGGTGCTTCAATTGCAACTGTGAGTGAAACTTTGGGTGGAGATGGTGCACTTGTGGCTCTCCTTCTTCTGGTCCTAATCTCTGGACTTGCAACCAACAATTTCCCTTCACCTCTCTGCAACTTCAACCTTGTAAGCATCACAAATTTGCAACCATTAAAACCCTACTTGCACAAAACTCAAGAAACTATCAAGAAAATAACCTTAGCAACCCCTACTCTGATACCAACTTGATCTGAGTATGAATGTTAGTTTTGTTGTGCTAATTTCATCTTCAAATTTAAAACTTATTTTTTGATATTAAGCTTTCTGTTCATAGGTTTACTTGGTGTTTATGTGTGCAAAACCTGTAAATGAGCTGAGTTTTTTAGTTAAATTCAAGAGCATAAAGTATGAAAATCAAATGTTGAACAACAACAACAAAATACATAGCAAACCATCACAATTGATCCATCAATACAGTGTTTTGATGAAGGAGTTCACCCCTCCCGGGCTACATCTCCTTGGTCCAGCTTTCATGGCTTAGGCCTCTGCATTAGCTCAAAAGTGAAAAATTTGATGTTTGCATTCACCAACAACTCCTGAAACATGCTTCCAAGAGTCCAGAATGTCCAAATCTATCAGAAATGTCTCTTCTTGCTCTCAATTTGGCCAAAAATTGCAAAAGATATGCCTCATTTAATTTTCATAGGGAATCTCCTCCAAATTTGGAGAATACTCCAGTTAAGACCGCCAAAGTTGGAGAACCTTCCGGTTTTGTAGGCACTTCTAAAACTTTGCCAAACTAATCTCAGAGTTAATTAATGCTAAATTGGAGTTTAATTATCAGATAAGCTCGATTATTATGGTGCATAAGCACGTTTAGTGTGGGCGTTTTGATAAGATTATGTGGTAAGGACACATGGGGAGGGGGCTGGCCCGTGAGGCTGGTCTCCTCCTTCCTGCCGTCGGAGTAACCATACTAATTCAAATAATGGTCGCGTGCTATATGGTTAAGAACTTTTGACGTGGGCTATTGGTAAGTCGTTGCGATGTTGTGGGGGAGGTCATGGGGTTGAGCCCCGACCTCCGCCCATTCTGAACATAACATTTTGCGTTGATATAAATATGCCCACTATACCATAGTTTACGCTGAATATATATATATGTGCCCCATCACATATTTAATCCTCCATATGTAAAAAAATTAAAATATGCTTCCCGATATATACCAAATTCAAACTTTGGGTTAAATAAAATGCACCAATATATATCCAAATTCGACTTTGGAATATGTAATTCCAACCCCTTTGTAATATGAATCAAATATTTCAATTGTAATGTATGGTTTAGACCATAGAGTAAAATTGAAACATTTGAACTATGTATTGTAATTCAAAACTTTGGCATTTACATAATTCGACATGCTCCAAACCTAGGTCCACCAGAGGGGGCACGTGGTGGCCCCTGGCTGCACCACATGTCAGCCTCTAGTTGGGTTGTCCATCCATTAAAAAAAATCAACTTCAACCTTAGGAGAAACATTCCTAAAAAAAATTCACCTTCAAACCAAACTGGCCCATCCTGCAGTGACACTTGTCACAGTGTCATTGGGCGAAACTAAAGGATATTCCTTGAATATACTTAAATTTGGTGACTGGGCTGCCATGTCACCAACCTGTGCTATTTTGCAAATGTTTTAACTATTTAGGAAAATGAACAACATGGTCTATCTTCTTCATCCAGAGTCCGTTTTCGACGAAACGAATCACGCTATATTCCTGGCAACGAGCTCTTCGCTGTTGTTCAGTTTCCAATCAATTTTGAGCACTTAATTTTTGAGCTTTTACACTGAGAAGATGATCAAAAGGGCCGAAAATGACACTCATTTTTCACTCTTCTTTCTACCATTTGTCCCCGTGGAGAGAGGAGGTGTTTTCTATTTCCCAAGACGAGTAGATTTATTAGTTTTGTAGCGTGGATTTGGAGATTTGTCCATTGCTCAAGTGAGAGACTCAAGGTGTTGATTTTCTACTGCCAGGTATGTATTTTAATTTCTCTCTCAGTCTTTGTTACACAAATGACTTCTTAAATATTTCTATTAGTTTTTTTTAGCTTATTTTTTCTTAGAAATTTGAATAAAAACATTGTTTAGAATCTCGATTGAATAAAAAATTCAAAATGTTTAGATTGTTTACATGTTTCAACTTTCAATAATGAAAAATTCAAACCCTTGTTTAGTGAATATGAGTGTGTTCAAGTGAGTGAGAAGGGACATTTAAAATTTAAAATCAACAATTACATTTGTGTTTGCTTCTTTTGTGATGGGCAATTTTTATTTTTATTTTCAAATTTTTTTTGTGCCCTAACTTCAAATTCAAGTTCAAAGTTTTGAATAAAATGTCGAGGAATTTAGACCCTATGTGGAAATATGGTGAATTCGATCCTATACCCGAATGATGGGGGGTTAATAGAATGTATTTGACTTTCAAGTTGTGTGGCAAGCATATTTCAGAGGTGTCAAAAGATTAAATTCCATCTGGGGAAAATTCTGGGGCAAAATATAGAACTTTGCCCAAATCTTACTCCAAAAATCACATGGAAGGCCATTAAATCATTGATGGATAAAGGAGGGAAAATACGTTATGGAAATGGTAAAAGTCCAACTTGTAGGGGCCTCAATAGTGGGGGTAAGTGAGAGTGTTTCTTCAACATCACATTCCACACACACAGGTCCCAACTCCTTAGCTTTCTTATATTTTTTGTTCCTAGAACCACACCTAGTGCACAACCTAACATCAAATCAACACTTAAAAAAAGGAAAAGGAAAAAGTTGACAGGTTGCTCAGTATCTTCTATGCAGTGGTGTTCCTTTCAACATTGCCAAGACCAACCCATTCTACCAACCTATTTTTGATGTTGTTGTTGTTGGCCCAGGGTACAAAGTCCCTACCTTTGCAAAGTTGAGAGGGCCTCTTCTTCAAAATGAAAAGGCTGATTTCACTACTAGATTGGAGGAGTTTAGGGCATCATGGGAACACAGTGGATGCACAGTCATGTCAGATGGTTGGACTGACTAGAATGGTATGACCCTTCTTAGCTTCTTGGTTAGTACACTGTTTATGAAATTTGTTGATGCATTTTCACACATTAAATATGCACGTTTATTATGTGAGTTGTTGGACATCTTCATTCAGGAAGTGGGTCCACAAAATGTTGTCCAAGTCATAACGGATAACGTTGAAAATTATTTTGTTGTTGGTAGGTTGTTTATGGAGAGGTATCCTAACCTGTTTTGGACACCTTGTGTTGCTTATAGTATTGAATTTTTGTTGGAGGATATAGGTAAGATTCCTCTTGTGAGGGATATTTCTGAATCATCCAGGACCATACCAATATATATATATATATATATATATAATCATGATTTTGTGCTTATCTTGATGAGAATATTCACCAACAACAAATAGTTGGTTTGTCCTGCCATTACACGATTTCCCACTACTTTCATATTTCTTCAATCTCTGTTGAATTGTATGTGGGGTGTGAAGAGCATGTTTCTTTCACAAGATTGATGTGTCTTATCTATTAGCTGCAAACCAAAGGGACGAGGCATATTCAAACTAGTTTCATATGATCATATCTTTTGGGCAAGAGTAGAGGAGGTGTGTGCCATTTCAAAACCTTTGGTAAGGGTTCTTCGGTTGGTTGATGGAGACAAGCCCGCGATGGGCTACTTGTATGAGTCCATGGATAGGGCCAAAGAAGCCATTCATGCCTATTATGAGTATAAGGGAGATGAGGGGTTGGAGAAACAAAAATTGGTATGGATAGTGATTGATGAGCAATGGAACAATACCCTCCATTGCCCCATTCATGCTACAAGTATCTACCTCAACCCCACATTTTCTTACTCATGTGGTTTCAGAGTTGATGTCGAGGTGATGGATGGATTCTTCACTTTTGTTGAGAGGATGGTGGAATCTGAGCAACAACATGATGAAATTTGTAAATAAATGAAGATATATAGGATGTCAAGTGGCACATTTGGTTTTACCATGGCTATTAAGAATAGGACGACCAAAATGCTAAGTAAGATTTAGTTTGTTTCAACTTTCAAATTTCATAATTCATTATCTCTTCATAATTTGCTTCAAGTTTAGAATTTCAATGTTTTAACTTTTTTTTAATGTTTTAACTTGTAGATTCTTGGTGGACAAGCTATCTCCAAAATCTTGTCATTCGAGTGCTCAAATAAACATGCAGTTCCTCTGGGTGTGAGTGCATCTGGAGTGTATATGACAAAATACATAACAAAAAGCACAAAAGGTAAAAAAAATTCGAATTAAATTTTTGAATTCATTTTATTATTTTTAATATTTACAATTTCAAAGTATTAATTTAAAATCCATGACCCTAATACAGATTGGAGTCTCAACGGCTCAATGACATGGTATACGTCTACTACAATCTCCGATTGTGGGTGAGACAACTTCAAAAAACTCTTTATGTGGAAGTCATCTCATTGGACAATATTGATACCATTGCTGCATGGAGGGTTGAGACTGAGAGGTCTGTCATGGACTTGATCCTTGATTGGTTAGATGTGGATCCAAAGGTATGAGAGGCAGAGGAGGCAACAATTACAGGGGATGGAGAGCCATAGGTAGAGGAGGAGGAGGAGCATGGTCAAGAGGTAGAGCATGAAGAGGATGAGGAGGAGGAGGTGATACCATCTAATATGGAAAACAACCGAGGACAGAGGCCACCTCTTGTTTTTTATTCTAGAGGACAACAAAGTCCATTTGTAGCCCTAGGGGCAGGACCACCTTCCTCTAGAGGAAAAGGCAAAGGCATTCCCTATTCTCGTAAAAGGAGAATAAGATCTCAGTGATCGATTAATTTATGACATGTAGATGACTCATGGTATACATTTGTTATATTTTTTGTTGATATTTTGACTCTTAAGAGGTTAGACTGAGTTAGGACTCAACATTCGAGACCTGATTCACTATTTTGATATGTGATGTAGCACTAGACTTCATAAAAATATTATATATTAGGTCTTTCTTCATGTTTACGTGGAAATGCATTTATTTGATGTTTTGGATACTTTAGGTGCCAAAAAATGAATATTTTTATATTTTTAAAATTTTGCTGAGGCTGGTTTTTCTTCAAAAACCTCCTGACTTTAATGACTTTTTCAATTTCTAGACCCTTTCCGATTTATTCCCGAGGTTGAATTTTTCCACATTGGGTTTGTCTAATTTCAAGATCATATTCCTAAATTTTGGTCACCCATCTGGCATGGGTCCCTAAGAAATAAATTTGAGTTAATATAGCTTTGATAGCATAGTGTGAAACAAAGACAATTAATTTTGAATACCCATATATGTCCTGAAATGCTTAAGGGATTTGACCAATGCATACAATTGTTTTTCCATAATGTTGTAATTCAATTATGAGTTTTGCAAGTATTTGCTAATGAAAGCAATTGGCTTCTCATGGCCATCTTTTTTTTTTCTTGCAATAGGACACATGCTATATTATCTTTAGATGCAAATGAAAAGATCATAAAATCCATTGAATATCCCGGGTTGACTAGAACAAGAGATTTAGCTATAACATCTTTAATATCTTGAGATCCATTTTTACCTTAATCTTTCCAAACAAATTTAACATCATCTTCAATAAACACTATATGGGTTTAGCAATTTCAACATAGTTTGGAATGAATCTCCTAATGAAATATGTTTTTCCTAGGAAATATTGATGGGAATTAAGATTATGTGGTAATGGAATCTATTGAATAGCCTCAACCCTTTCAAATTCAACCTTGATACTATCTTTGGAGATAATGTGATCCAATAACTTTCTGTCAGTGACCCCAAATATAGATTTGGCAGGATTTAATGATATGCCAAATTATAAACATCTGTCAAAAACCTGCTTAAGATGGATTATATGAGCTTTTCCATCCTTCGAGAAAATAATGAGATCGCCCTGATATATTTCAATAATCTTACCAATTAATTCCTTAAGAGCATAATCCATAGTCCTCTAAAAATTAGCACCTGCATTTGTTAACCCAACAGGAATTCTAAGATATTCAAAGGTACCCCAAGATGTGGTGACGGTAGTCTTATGACAGTCTTCTTCCTTAACTCAAACCTGATTATAGCTAGAGAATCCATCCAATAATGACATCATCCCTGATCCAATTATCATTTGAAGCATACTTTCCATGTTAGGAAAAGGATAATTATCTTTTTTACAAGCCAAGTTATGATTTCTAAAATCAACACATAGTCTAATAGTACCATTCTTCTTCCTAACAATCACCAAATTTGAACACCAGGAAGAATGTCAACTTTGTCTATGATACCGACAACAAGCATTTTTTGTAACTCTTTCTAAATGAGAGGGACCCAATTGGAATTTATTTGCCTTAGTTTTTACTTAAATGTCTTAACATCCTTGTCCTTCAAAGGAATAATATGCTCAATGACATCCTTCCTATAACCTTTTAGCTCATCATAAGAAAAGGCCAAGACATCGTGATATTCAATGAGAAATTCAATAAAATTTTCCTTTTCTTCCGCATAGGTCCCTTTACCAATTTTGACAACCTTTGGTTCTTTGGGAAATCCAATATTTACTTCAATAAATTCACCAGGGTCTATTTTATTTTCATCACCCCTTTTGGTGGCATAATTTCTATAAAAGAGTTGTTCCATAGCCACATTGTTTCCAAGAGTAGAGTTTGTTACATCTTTACCATTCTAATCATACCCTTCTTCCTTAGAGCATGCTTGAAAAATTTCAAACTCATCCAAGTGATAAATACAATAAACAATTTGTTTCTCATCATCAAACACTTGCAAATGATATACATTATTTGGCACTGACAGTTTGAAGATGACTTCCAATTTAGCCTTATCCTTTATCAGATTATCAGATGTCTAGAAAGTAGAAGCAACTAAAAATAATTCATCTACTTGATTATTTTCTTCTCTAGGAATGGTTTGGAGACCAAATGCATCAAATAATTCAATAATGTCCCTTACACCATTTCTGTACTTCTTAAGTTTGTCACTTTTACACGAGAATATACCTTTGAATTGCTTAATGATAAGATCAAAGTACCCTTTCACACTCAACAATTTTATTTTGAGGTCCCTCGCTATTTCAAGAACCATCGACAAAGCCTCGTACTCAACTACATTGTTAGTAGCTTTGAACTCTAATCGGAAAGAAAATTAAACATATTCCTGAAAGGTGATGTTAAAACAATTCCAACCCCTTTGCCTTGCTTAGAGCGAGTGCCATCAAAGCTCACGTGCCAGATCTAGTCCTTAGTTTTATTTTCATGTTCTGGAAATATTATAGGATAAGAAAGGATGACATAATTTCCAATGCTAGATTGTTTCACAATGGGATCCTCTTGAGGATCCTTGGGAGGAGAGATATTTTCTGGAACCTTCTTAATTTCAATAAAACCACTACATGGAAGACAAGGCGAAGGAGCTTGGTGCTCATTTCTAGGAACTTCTACTTGAGGAACTTTGACAGTTTCCATGACTACAACTTCTCGAATTGGACCCTTGATCATTTTATTGATAGGCACAAATATGTTTGCATTGTTAATCCATTATCCTAAGTCAATATTCAATTGAACATTTAAAAAAGTAGAAGCAACTTCTTTTGTGTTTTTCTCTTGCATAGACTGATCCTCAAGAGAAAATTTGCTTTCATTCTCGACATTGTTTATGCTAGGAGGAATGAGGGTCTTAACACTATGGATATTTTAAATAACTTCCATGCAATATTCTAAAGGAAGATGGAACTCCTTTCCAAACATATTGATTTTCTCTCTTGTTGTTGTAAGGTCATTATTTAAGATATTCTTTGCAATAACACATGACCCTTCATCATGGAAACTTTGACATGGTCTGCAAAAAGATTTAAACACCATATTTGTTGAATCAAAGAGATCATGAGGTCTTTGCTTAGTGGGAGGATTCCTTTTTGGCCATGGATTATTATTATTTTCAGGTTGAACATTCCAAGCTTGATTATGTTCCATTTAGATTTGCCTAGATTGCATCACACTCATTTCTGTAGAATGCTTAATTCCCATTTCCTTAATCATTTGAGCGAGTCCCTTAATTGGGTCATGCTCTACCTCCTTTATTTCTTTTCCCTTATTTCTGACTGGACCTCTTTCAAAACCAAAAATTTCTGATTTTCAAGACACTTTCTTATCTTTTTCTAACTCTTCGGCAACAACTTGAGAAATGGCTAAATCCGTGGGCTTTACATGTCTAATTTCATAAGATGTGTCGATACAAAATGCTTCTAGGTGTTGCTCTAATAAGTACTTATCTGGAGGTCTATAATCCCGAGTCATATCTTTGACGATACCATTGAATCTTTGATTGAATTCTTCAACTGTTTCATTATCATTGTTCTTTATGCTATTGATGGCTTTAAATAGATATCTACCTCCCCTTTTGTCCCAATATTTTCCCTTGAATGCATTGAGGAGAGCTTGCAAAGAATCAAATGACTCTATCAGGCTTTTCTAAGTACCATTGTTATGCATCATCCTCTAATGAAAAGAAAAAGAGTTTCGTATTAACATCTTCATGATTGTAGCAACGTCATGAGCATGTTTTAGCAGAAAAGTTGTGAACTTCCTAATATGAGCATCAACAATGATTGCCTTGTTCCCTTGAAATGTAGGAATCTTATCCAAACCAACATCTGGAATATTATGAGGCTGCCCCTGGATATTGGAAAAGTTGCAATGCCTATAGAAATCCATGAAGTCCTGATTGATGGGATCAAGGAAAAGCAAGTGGATATCAGGGAGGGCTTCCTGTCCGAGAAAGATTAAGTGCTCACTAGAATGTAACTTTTTTAACCAAGCACTTCAAGCCTTTTCATGATCAGGATCATGGTTAGCCAAGCTACCAATATTTCTTCTAGTATAAGCTCTTGTGAATGGATGAATAAGTGGTGATTCCACCCAAACAAGACACTAACCTAAATGTCCAAGTGCTAAGGTGAACAAAGAGATGAGAACATTAGTGAGATTTCGATGTGCCATAAAATGTGGTGCTTGATGGATTAAGAAGATGAAAATGATTAGAAGATTAGGAAGAATGGTGATAAAGTGTCGTAACACCAAGGACCAAGAAATTTCTCCCTGGAAATGACACCAAAAAATGTTGTCACTCAAATTGTACATGAACAATGTGACAATAACTCAGGGCGGGGGGTGTTGAGATTTTGTGTATTGGGGTAGCATTGGATGTGCTCTAGCTCCCAAAATTTGTGGAGGGACTAGAGTACACCTAATCTACAAGACCGAGAAAGGGATTTGGGAAATTTCATTTGGTTTGGGAGATATTTAATCAATTAATTATTTTAATGTATTTCCTAAGTCTAAACTTAGGAAAATTAAATAATTAAAGTTAATTAAATTAAACATGCGATGAAATTGTCTTAAGTCACACGGATCAAGCTTCCTTTTAATCTTAGCCATTGATTCAAGATCTGATCATGGTCGTTGGTTTCCCAACGAGAAAAGTATAAAGGAAAGGTTTGGGGACATTTGGAGAAGACACACAGAGGCAGAGCACTGAAGCTAAGTTGAGATTCTAGGGCAGGGTTTGCTAAGAATTCTCAGAAGTGTTTCAGCTGCAGAGAGTGGAGTTTAGGCAAATGGGATGATCTGATCCCAATGACTAGAATCAGTAAGAGGCAGAGAGCAGCTTCCAGAGGCAGCACATAGAAGGAGTAGCAACAACAGAGAGGGCAGCAACTGCGCAACGCAAGAGCAGCTACAGCTACGCCGGTCCTACGTAGTCTCTCCCAGGGCAGTGTTGGGCAGCAGGAGACCCTCAGGGGTTATGCAGAGTCCCTCAAGGGAAAATTAGGGGTTGCGCAACCCTCTCTAGGCCAGCGTAGTGGGACATAGAGGTTACATAGAGGTTGCAGGGGCTTCAGGGGCAGCGTGGGGGGTGTCTAGGGCCAAGATCTAGCTAAGTCTTGCAAATCCAATTTGAGGGTGTGGATAAGTCAATATTTTGGCTTCAGAAAACAAGAAGTGAGCTGTAGATCTATATTTTCTCTATTGGGTTTTCTAGATCTGGAACCTAGATTTGTTGTATTCAGAAAACCCTTAATAATAAAACCCTCCAGCAACCAGAAGACCGGTTTTCCTGCATTGGGTTTTTTCGGGGACTATTGTCTAGAAAATCCTTGTGTCACTTTGTCTATGTGTGCATGTACTTATCTGTTTTAGATCTGAATCGGTGAAAGTTTGTTATGTGTTTGCTTCGATGCTAATATGAAGTTTTAGCATTAATAATTTAATTAAGTAGGAGAAGCATAACCATATCTAATAGTAGATTTATGCATAGGTAACATTCAGAAATTTTCACAGCGTCTGTCACTCTGATCCCTGCCCTCTCCGTTCTAGTTGTCTCCCAACACCAAGATATGGAGGGTAGTCCCTATGGAATATGAGAATGCAAGACATGTTGGCAACCAACAAGTCTCAGAGACAAAACTGAATGGCCTAGCCACTTGGTTGATTTAGTAAGTTTTAAAGATTAGATTAGATTATTAGACCAGCGCCTTATGGAGTCAATTACTTGCTTTATATCAATTATATACCAAATGAGTGGATGAATAGTTGTTGCTTGGAGATACCTTACTATCCTATATGATATGCAAGTCCTACAATCTAGGTGAAATGTAAAGTCTTGATTTATTTTAGTTAGATGCCTACTCTAAATGTATCCTATCACTTAACTATTTTGTAGCTAGTCTCTAGAGTAGGTTGTGAGAGAGAAGCCAAGGCGAAGCATGTTATGTCCTTATTAACGATGCCTCCCCTTAGGTTCTAACGACTCAATGCCACCGACATTGTAGATACTGTGGCTCTAATGGCTGCAAGTTCACCGTGTTAACCACTAAAGAGGTGTTAGGCTCCTCAAGCTAGATGAGAAAAGTGGTCCTATTCTCTATCGACGAAGATTATGCTTAGAAGTAAATTAGTTAATTCAAGAAACTAATCCTAGTATGCAAATGCAAAAGATGGATGAGTGCCCTGAAGGTGAGATTACTTAATTACTTAAGTATTCAAACGAAATATACTTGAACAATAGAAAATATCAACCACAAGAGAAAGTGCTTAAGCTTAAAGGTGCCATAAAGTGTGACAAGTAATACTAATAGACAAAATCTATGCCACTTCGATACAATTAGCAACTTTGAGATTTAGAATCAATGAACAACCAATATGCCAAATTGATACACAGTTAGATTATCTTATCACACTTATGATTAAACTTGATTATGAGATCCAAAAGAGATTGAACAATGTATCTATTTATCTAATAATAAGAGATTTAGAACATTAATCCACAATGTCACTTAGAATAATTTAGACAATTAAATCAAACACTTACTAACTTGGTTAGAGCACTTGTGTGTGAGGATGCAAGAGTGAAACTAGATGCCAATGACTAGAACTGAGCCTAAATCACATCAACCATTAACGATTATGAATTATGAGGGCTTATTAGCCAATTTTAGAGATTTATAATTGTTTATCACGGTTGCAACCTTGTATTCAGAGGTCTGCGATTTTATATCAACAGTCAAGAGACAATGTTTAATGCCCAAAATAAGCTAGAAAATTCATGCATTCAACTTTCCAATGATTATTAGACTGCTTGAAAGTTGTAGATCATATTTGATATGTTCATATCATACCTCAAAATGATGTATATCAGACTTAGAATAACTTGGAAAATTAATGATTCAATCCTCAATAAACCCACAAGGTGAAAAATTATTAATGCCATAATAGCTCCAATGATTAACTGATTAGATTGAGTGATTATTGTATGATCTTCAATCAATTTTAATGATTTCATTTGAGTTATATGATTGCATAAATTGGCTGTAGAAAAACAAAGATAAAAAATAAGAGGGAAAGAGGCAAACCCTTAGGCCTAATGGCCTAGTTTGATGACTAGTTGCCCTCCAAATGACTTGAGACTTGGGCCAATGACCTGCAACACAAATTATCAACTGAAAACAAATAGATAAACCCTTATATGTCTGCAACTAGGGCACCAATGGTAGTTTGAGGCCTTTCTTGGCAACTTTGGCCCTTGAAACCCTAGCCTAAGAGACTATTTGAGCTGCAAAACCAAGTGTTAGCCAAACAAACTCAAATTTCTTGGTGCAAATTATCATAAGGCAATGCCAAATAATTTTCAATGATGTTCCAAGCCTACAACCACAAAAATTAGTTGAAGAATAGCTGCAAAACCCCACCACTTAGTTGAAATGATTGAAAAACCCCACACAAACCCAAAAAAAGGAAGGGAAATGCCAAAAAGGGCTAACGACCAGGGCTGGAAGGCCACTAAGGCCTACAACCAAGGCTAAAAATCCCCAAAGGGGTAACTTCTAGCCCAATTAGGGTTGCGACTAGGTCTAAACTGTCCTAGAGGGGCAACTGCTAGCCCAATTAAGGTTGCGACTAGGAGGAAGATCCCCTTAGGGGTTATGGACAAGCTCTTAAGGGCTGCCTCTAGAGGGATAAGCCCTAAAAGGGTTGCAACAAGGGTAGAGAGAGGGGGCCGAGGCCTCTTAGAGGCTGGACGACTCCTTAACTGGAGGTTGAGGCCTCACAAAGCCTGTGACTAGGGTAAACAGGGGGGCTGAGGGCCTAAGAAGCCCTCTGAGCTTCACGACCAGGAAAAAAATGTTGGACGACTAGGCGTTAGGGCCTCAAAAAAATTTCGGGACCATGCAAATGAAAATTTCTCTACAAATTTACTGCAAAATTGTTGGATGGCTTATTCTTTAGGCCAAACATCTAGCTTGGAGGCTAGATCTTTCCTTCCTAGGCGTAGATCTGCCTCAAAATCCCAGAAAATCCTTTGATCCGTTTGAAAATTACGTGCCCAATTGAATAAAAAAAATACCCAAACCCTAAATATATATACAAAAAAGATAAAGCCCCAAAAAAATTTAAACCCCAATTGCTGCAAAACAAAAGTTAAAAATAATTTACAAATTCTTTACAAATATAATTTTTGGGGATTTTTTTTGAGTAATGACAATGGATAAATGCGTTTTTCGAAAAAAAAAAATATTGCCCAAAAACACTTATGCAAAATTAATTACCATATAAAAATCTGAGAGGCCAAGCATAATTGCCTCTTCCCCATACTCTGTGAACTTGGGAGTCCAAGGGAAAGTGTACCTGCAAATCTCTATAATTCTTTCTCAAGTAGAATTGTTAGATCATATGGTGAATCATAACACTTAAGATAAAATAAAATTTTACCGATAGAGTGCTCTTATCACCGACAAATGAAATAACAATTCATTAAATGTTTTTAGCACAACATAGGAAAACACAAATAGCTCATACCACAGATCAATGGAAGATGAACACCATGAACTGAACCCCAAAGTCTTTCTATTTAGATACAAAATGTTCCCAGTAGAGCAATGGCTCAATACCAACTTTACAATTTTTTACATCATCCAGAGATATCAAATAGAAGAAAAATGACTTCTATTTATAGAGAAATACCTCCAAGTGGAAAATAACAGCTACTTGGCTCGATCCCCATCAAAATAATCTCAACAATCGAAAATAACTTGATTAACTTTTAATCTCCACCGTCAAATTTTTAATTTTGAGGAAAAAATCAAATTTTCTTAAAACTCATATTTAATTATTCCAAAAATTAATTTTGAATTAATTTCCTCAAAAATTTGACTTTGACTTAACCACCAAGGTCAAAGGGTTCATTTTTTCTTAAAATATCCATTTTTGCCTTAGTCGGAGACCTCCAAAATTTGACTTTTCTTTGACCCATTTACTTTCCACTCATAAAGAAATTAATTTCTCTATTAATTATTTTAGATTTAAATTAATTAATTTCCTGGCTTAGGATTTTAATTTTATTTAGTCAAAAAATTAATTAATTAACACCAAAGGGGATTGATATTTTTTCCACCCTCAAATATTTTAGCCATGGTGTCCAAGTATGAGGGACCATAAACTAAAATATTTTTTACATCAGATATTACAATCATTTCAACCATCAGGAATACACCTTTACATATAGACTCTCATGACTTTACCCAAATCTGCGACACAATATGATCTAGTATAGACCAAGTGATTCATAATAAAATAATTTAGCCAATTGTGCTTAAATTATTCCCAAACCACTTTTACAAAGACTCGATATAACACTAGGACTTACCTAAGACCTTGTCAATGAATTCTGCCCTAACTTTGAGGTTTAAGCTGGAAGAAATACTTTGTTGACTATCTGTGTTTAGAAACACACACAATTCGGGGAGGTTAAAGAACTTCCTAGGATGAAATTCGTTGCCAAAATCAGAGGCTTACCTACGTGTTGTTACATAATTAAATGATCATACTAAGATCATTTACAATATAACTTTGTAGAAATTGGGTTTATAATGATAACACAATGCTGGAAGATGACTTTGAGCTTGAAATTTATTCGCATCTTCACATTTTTCTTTCTCAGATTATTGAAAAAATGCGGTTAAAAAATTGAAAATCCCATAAATTGCACATGATTGTATAGGTTGAATAGCTAAGAAAAATCTATTGTGTTAAGAAAAATTGCATGACAACATGGAGGCTGAAGTCTTAATTGAATCTCAGTTAGACTGGAGGATGTTTTTGTTTGCAAGAAGTAGAATCTCAGAAGGTATGGAACTCTCAAGGCTTCAATCCCATTTCAGACAGGCCAAAAATCTCAGAACTAGCCAAATTTTTCATGGTATCCAATATTCCTTAGAAGGACGAGAGACTCCTGATACAAACTCAAAAAAGCCATTTTTTTTTTATTTTAAAAGGAAGAGTTATTGAAGCATGTATAGAAGTCCTGAGCATAAAATTTATCCCAGCGAATGAAGGTCTGATACCTCAAGCAGTTTAGATGAAGTGTTGGAAGCCTAAGAAATCATAAAAGGCATGCATCATTGCTCATTTGGATCAAATGTTTCACTTATGGAAATGGTCGTGTATCAAGGTGATAGGATCTGATATGTCGAACCCTATCTTCTTCATGAAATAGAATTAGATTCAGGATAGTGTCGTCAAAGGATCTTGTTTACTTGTCTCAATTGGGAAGGTAAACAAAATATTGAATGGCTAAAGGAATTGAGCCCTTAAAAAGGGTCTGGTCTGATGTCTTAGTTTGGACTAATATCTCAATATGAAATATCTTCATATGGCTACTAGAATACGTGATATGCATTGAAGAGTTTGAGGTCTGAAAAATAAGTTTTTCTAGTAAGGCTATAATTTTGAAATCTCACCTACTGATCTGAAAAAGGGAAAGTTATCTTGACATTTCAAATGACAATAGAACAATTTTTTGACGCAAAGTGCTACAAGCTTGAAACGTTATGTGATCATGAACCTTGTGAAGGACCTTGGAAAGATACATTAATCTTACTAAGGTTCTAAAAGGACATATGCTTCCCTTTGAAAATATTGCATTGTGTCTAAGCAAGATTATTGAATGGTATCTATTTTATGATTTAGGATTACTTAGTCTTGAAAGAGGGAGGCATGACATCTTGCCTAACATTGAAGAAGAGGTTGAGCTCCTCTTTAAGATTAAAGTCTGAAGTCGCCTTAAGAAGAATAAGTCATTGTGCAGAACTTGATAAGCTCATGCGATAGGGACCCTATTAGGTGGTTTCAACCTCTTAAGGGAGTAACATGTCCATGGTACATCAGTCAAATGGAAAGTGTCACATGAAATCATGGAACAAAGTGGGGCAACAGGGAAGGCTCCAAGCCATATGCTGTTGTACAAGGGAAGATATAATCAGGGAAGTCCACACATTGGGTATATTTACGTAAGAGGGAGAAATCATGTTGCATGAGTTACCTCGACCTTTGTTTTTCCACCCTTCTTCATATGCCTTTTTCCTTTTATTGATTTTTCTTTCTTTTAACTGCTTGGGGCTTTAGGGGATGAGAGCATGATGTATATGATCAAGCAATGATTGCCCCTTTAATGTTGGGTGGTTCATCGCCCATTGGAGATTGGAACAATCATGGGTTCCTCAATGATGTAGGGGGAACACATAGGGGCCATAGGAAATAGGGTGACGACTATAATGATAAGGGGTAGAACTCATGTTTGGCTTTTGTCCATGTGCTAAATTTTTATGTCTCGACCATCTTTTGCATTTTGTGGCACATTTCCTATTATAAGTAGCCAAATTATGCTTTTAACTTTATTTTTAGATGCATAAACTTCCAGGGCATCGTTCCAGGACCAACCCAAAGTGTGGACAAGGGGAGGGGAAGGCTAACTCCTTATGGACCTAATGGAAAAATGTGGACCCGGATGGAAAAAGTGTGATGGGATTATAATAAGAAGAAGGGAGCGAGATATATGGTATCGAGAAGTGGGACCACACACCCAAAATCGAGTTTTCCCGTGTAGTGTTACTCCTAAAGCTAGTCGCCAATATAGGAGATCCCATGGGTCTAGGATACAAGATTAACCACCAAATTTGGATAAGGGAAACATAGTATAGAACAAGCCCATTCTTTCTGCCGAATCCCCCCCTAATCCATGAACAAATGTGTCCAAGGAAAGCAAGCATAAACACCCAATTACACAATGAAAAGCCATGCCTTCAGAGTTGGAAGGCCCACCTTCAAACATATGATCATAACAAATTGGCGAGGGAAGATAATGATTGGTTTAGGTGGTAGAGAATGGTGGCACATCAAGCTATTTGATGGTTGCAAGGGGCTACTAGTTGTCGGTTGATGACAAATCTAAGAGAAAAATTCTCCTATATGGGTCACCCATTGGTGGTGGGTAACATATTGCTCCAAATAGGACATGAGCTCTCAATAGAGTGCATATACCATGTACTCGAACAAGAAGGTGATGAGAACACCAACAATATCTTGGGACCGTAAACCTATTACCTGCACATCAAATATTAAACACATGGGGAAACATGATTTTCTCCACTTGTTACCTAAATGCATGCATTCTCTTTTCTCCACTTTGCTTTAGTCTAGCTTTCTCTCTCTGGTTCAACCTTAGTTAGACTAAATCCACTCCACTTTCACTCATGCACATGGCTTTGTCTTTCCTCCACTTCTCCCCTAGTTTCTCTTCACCTCACTTTAGTTCTTTTCCACTCCAACACTAGCATGTTTCCACTTCACTTATCTATCTCTCTAATTGACTAATGCACACCACTACTTGCTCATGTGCATTACTCTTTCTCGTCTCCATGCTTTCCTCATTTCATTCCACCAAACCCCACATCACCCATGCATATGGTTTCCTTCTCTAGTTTGTTGCTATTTGATTGGAGAACACTCTTTATTGAGTTAATATGCATTGATACTCCAAGATATTTCACCTTGTGTTAACTCAACCAATCCCTAGTTCTCACTAAGAGCACTTGACACTTTGCTCTTCTCCACTATTACAATGTTCACACTCACTTCGACTAGAAGTAGCTCCAATTGAATGACCAGTTCACACATCAATGTATGTAGGCTACTCTTGCATGAGGAGTTCCACCTCTTTATTTCTCAATGTGCATAGGATGTAGAGATGGTTTAATATAGGCGTTGGAAATTGGCTCAGGGTTGTATCTTCTTCAATAGTAGCAAATTATTCTCTCTTCTTGTCGCTTTCTCTCCTTTCTATCTTTTAGCTTCTATTTTCTTGTGTAGGAGTATCAATATCTCAGTTCTATAACTATTTTATTGGCGCAACCAACTTCCTGACCTTTGCAAAATAATGCTTGGTTTTGATATTATCTGTCGCTCTAAGTTTGTTGGCATTTTGATGATTTCTTATGCAACATTTTTGAGGTTCTAAGTGTTTTTCTTGGTAAAACGTCTCCCATTTGACAAACTCTCTTTCTACTTTTTCTTTCGTCATTAAAAGATAATGTTGGCGATAATTCCACCACTTTATCCACAAATTGTTTTATAACCCCTTTGGTTGCATAGTTGTTAGTCAAAGGAAACTATTGCATGCTTGCTTGTTTTGTTTATTTTGTTATATTTACAAGGTAAAAATCGCATGATAGAATAGGGACACCCCCTTGTGGTGGGAAAACACCAACCTAAATGGAGAGAAGGGTTTGCATGTGACACTAAGTGGTGAATTCTTCTAGATGTTGCATTGAGATTTTATCTCCCCAATCTACCAAGTTCTTTACCTCCCAAAGGGGTTCTATGCAAACAAGACCCAAGTGTTGTTCGTCAACTTGCTTCACTTCAATGACTTGGTTGTCAATCTTCTGCCCAAGTTAGCCCAAATCATCTCAAGTTCGAAAATTGTATGAAGTCATCTTAAGTCAGCTTGTCTAACTTGTCCCAAGTCCCCCCAATTCATCCATCCAACTTGTTCTAAGTTTGCCTAGTCCATATGTCCAACTTGTCCCAAACCATCTAAGTTTGCACGATTGCACCTAGACCATTTGAGTCCATCCAAATATCCCCAAATCATTGGAGTGCCCACAAATACTCCCAAACCGTATGATTCACTCAACTATGCTCAAGTGTGCTTGGTGGATGCATGTTTGGTAGATGTGCACGCAACGACTGCATCTCATGATTGCAGTCCATAGATACTTGTATCTGAAGGCTCTTTACCATCTCAACCTCCAAGTGCAAGCTGCCCAACAACATTGGTTCACTAATAAGCCAAGCATCCAAGCTAGTCAAGCTCTCTATGCCAATCTTGTTTGTCATGCAAAATGCATGTTTGCAAATGAGGTTGCCGCTTTTCCTTTCCTCACCAAGTTCCATTCCAAGCTTCCCTTGGTACATCCATCTACTGTGAGCTACCAATGTTAATGGTGTGCCTAATCTCTGAGTGAGGGTGCCCAACATGTCCATGATGCACCTTGCAAGTTTACAAGGGCCCCCAAAACTGACTCTTCTAGCCATCATTATACTATCATGTCCATCCATGCTAGTTAATGACCACCTAAGTGATCATATAGTGAAGGTGACCGAATCCATTCAAAGCTAGGGCATTCTGAATACTCTAAAAGGAGGCAACGCCTTATATAGAAAGTACAAAAAGTCACTCGTTTATTGTGGTTATTGCTTACTAATAAAATTGAAAGAATTGCACATATCAAAGTGATGTAGCAATGGCTTCCTTTGTAGAAAAATATTATTTTTTAATGTTCTTAAGAACTAAATGTGTATTTATACAACAAAGACTGGCGATTTTGAAGTTAGGGAAATCTACCAAAAATTCCATTTAACAAATAAATCCAGGAAGATAAATATTTAAATGACTCTTTCACAACAATTATAAAGTCTCCATTAGGAAAGACGAAGCATTTTAGACATGATAAACACGTACTTATATCGATAAATTTTCAAAAGATCAAAGATTGAACATGACTTTGATTGCAGTTCCTTTTGCTGCAGTTGCCTTGAAACCTTTTATCACTTCGTCTTGAGAAAATCCAAAGCGATGAGTAATAAGCTTTTGTATATCAATCCTTTTGGATTGTAACAGATCAATGCATAGTTTGTATGTATTCCTATGCCTGAATATACCAAGTACATCCACTTCTCTGCATGAAGACAAAAACAACATCGACTCAAATTTTAAAAATAAAAAATATCAATGATAAATGATAAATATGATCTGAATTTGTGCTTTTGAAAATTTCCCTATTTATGATACGAGTGTTTGACCTTCACATACTCTATGAACTGCAACAAAGCGATATAAAGGAAAACCGAAAAAATAAAGCACACCTCTTCTCAGTTGTAATGAATAACTAACAAATCACCGTATATAAATTACCGAAAACTTGTCTATCTGTTGACTAGAATAAAATATATGTATACATGTGAATATATGGTGCATGTCTGGGACGTGTGAAAGAAAGACTTAATACATACAAAGGATTTTCATTTGGAATTTGTCCATCATACAATTATATTAAAAAGATTTATGATGAAAAAAAACACGCAAAGATTAATTTCATGGCTATCCTTTTTCAAATTATTAACAACCAAGTCACTACCCAAGTATAGACTTCAATCAATGAAACCTCCTTTTTCATTTTTTTTAACTATATATTTTCAAATTGCCCATCATACAATTATATTAAACAGATTGATAATTTCATGGCTATCCTTTCTCAAATTATTAATAGCCAAGTCACTGCCCAAGTATAAATTTTAATAAAGCAAACCTACCTTTTCTAAATGATCTAACCAAACTGCCCATCATACAATTATATTAAACAGATTGATAGTTTCATGGCTATCCTTTCTCAAATTATTAATAGCCAAGTCACTGCCCAAGTATAAACTTTAATAAAGCAAACCTACCTTTTGTAAATGATCTAACAATGTAGTAAAAAGTAATCTCAACCATGATACATTCTGGGGTCTATAAGTGTAAAAGAGAACTAAAATTTCTCTAACACCATGGTTAGAATAAGAAACTAATAGTAAACAATAGTTGAAAATGAATTCAAACAAGCCAACTACATTGAAAAGTATGTAATTTTTCCTTTTTTAAATACTAATATTTATTAAAAGCAAGTAATCTATCTTTTTTAAATATTAATATACATAAAACAAATATCCAAAAGTAGATAGTTGTCTTATTGCGGCTAATAATGCAGATATAGATATATATTTAACATGATAGACAAGTAGATAGCCTTTGCTTTTGATCTGGGTACTATTTATCTACTGATAACTTTTCCACTTTTAGAAAATAGAAACAAAATTAATAGATACATCAAAGATGTGTTTAAATGCATTTTCCAAAGAGAAAACAACGCTACAATTTGTATGCAATGCCACATGACAACATATAGACAGGTAACGAGTGACTCGGAATCCTTAATCAAAGCTGCTCTCCTGTATAGGAAAGCTCATGTTGAACAAGCTTCCAATATTCGCACGCAAACTTTACTCCCATAGAACATGTTTGAGAAATTCAAATTTGGAGCAGGAGGGGAACTTAAAGCGAGTAATCCACTAAAATTCAGTAACATTTTGAGAAGACCAACATGCATTCAATCCAAGTAACAGGAGTTTTTTGTGCAAAAGAGGAAACAGTTTGTGACGTACTTTGCAGTAGTTCCTAAATGCCACGGATATTAAAACAAAGGGGCCAAAACCCATATTATCCAAAGTATACAGGGAATAAGACTAACATTATATTACTTAAGATTACAAAGGGAATAAGACTAACATATATAGTACTTAAGATTACAACAATAATAAAGGACACAACTTATGTAATAATTATTAATTAGAATGCTAATAATTAAGTAGATTACATTTCCTTTAGTTCAGGAAAGCTTCTCCCTCGAAGTACAAGAGGACACAATAGGAAACAATCATCGAAACTTTTATTGGCGCATTGTAGAGTTATCAAGTCAACCTAAATAGACTTTTATTGAAAATATTTAGTAATAGAATTTTCCAATCGAACATTTCCTATTTTGATTCCAAATATGTCTGAAAAAAAATTGCATTTAGTTTTGCATTTTTTAAATTATAATGTATTTTTGAATAAGCTTAAATATGTTATGATTTGGATATTTTCCAGTCATCATGATTACCAAAATCTAGTTATAAAATTATGGTGAAATTGTAATTTGTTATTGCTAAAATTGCATTTTTAAATGCATAAATGGATAGCCCCCTGAAAAACCCTGAGTGCATGTGGATTGTGGAATCTCAATATTTGACATTTGCAATTCTAGCAACTATTCCGAACTTTTACGAAAATATTGGACAAAAACTATTGAAAAATATGACAAAAAGATTCTCATCATAACATATTTTAACTGCACTCTTCGTTTTATGGAGAAATTACACTTTTATTTTTTTAAACATTGCTTTTCTTATTTCAATCCGAGGATGTACTTTTCACCTTTTATTAATTTTATTTATCATTTGATAATTTGCTACTTCTCTTTTTAAGAAATCAAACTTGTTTAACAAGAAACTGTTTTCATCCTATAAATCACATATTTATGAAATCTGATTTAAAGATTTCATAATTCATTCAAAGATTTTTCATTTGTTTTTCCAATATTGCACATGCTTAATAGATATTTCTATCATTTGGAACCATATTTGGTATAAGTCTTTCTTTGCTTCTAAATAGTAATGGGTTCTCAATAGACCCTTAAGACTTGACATATTAGGTTTGAGGTTGCGTTTCCCACCGAAAGTGGGTACCCCTAGGAGATCTTTTCTCCTATTCATCTTTTTCCAGCCAGCAGTCGGCAGCCCTTGACAGCCACTTTGTAGCTTGTAATATCCCTTCCAATAAAAATCTGGTGAATGTCTTTCTCAATTTTTGCAAATTCTAGATGGAGAAAATTTTGGGTACAAATTTAGGAAAAACAGGTAAAAATTAATTAGTTTAATTTTTTCTGGTAGGGGAGGTCCCAAACATTAGACAAAGCGAAGATTAATCACATAGTAGGATGTGGGGACCACCCCATGAGGAAATATGCACTCCTTGAGGAAATTGAATTGGAGGGAAGAGGGAAGAGGCAAGGAGGTCGAAATATTTGGAGGAGACCACAAGGAAAAGGAAGACAACAATTATAAATAGAAGGTTGGGGGCAGCAATTGGCACCTTTTGATAATTTGACATTTACACATTGTTGCTCAAGCTGTTCAGCTCAGTCACAAGTGTTGTTTAGCACAAAGTTCTCCAAGGGGAGGACTCACCTTTCTTTCGGTGGACTTCGAGTGCCACCTTAGGGAACTAAATTTGCTACTACAATTGAAGGAAGGCTTGTGGAATTTTGGGAGCATCTTTCAGCCATTTCCCTCAGCTAATTCGTGCCCAGGAGGATGCAATAGAGGATCACATGCCACTCGTTTCAGCTATTTTCCCGAGGGCGTTTTTTGGGAGAAATTTAGAGAAGATGCTCCAGGGGAAGATTAAGCTTGGTGGAGCATTTTTGGGGATGAAGATTGCTGCCTTTGAGAGGAATGGATTTCTCTTCCATGAGACTGCACAGGAGAGAGACTGGACAACGTATTTCAGAGTTGGCTCAGCGCTTGGGTGTTGGGACTTCAGCCCATCATCTCTCCTATCTCTGGAGAAATTTCCTAGAGACTTTCACTACCAGATTGAGGAGGGATAAGAAGGATTTTCGCAGATTCCAACACTAGGGGAGATGCAATTTCTGTTCAGGAGGGCGTAGCACCAATTTTGCGTAATTTCGGGAGGTCGGAATTAGCACAAAATATTTATGGGTTTTGTTGGTTGGATCACAACAGTTGATTTATGGTAGCAATCAGATGTGCTCTAAGTCTCAAATTTTGCAGGGAGACTTGGACACATGTATTCCAAAATACCCATAAAGCATTTTGGGAAATTCCACTCGGAGAGGGTTTTATTAAAATAATTAATTATTTTTAATGGGAGCCTAAGTCTAAACTTAGGGAATTAAAATAATTAAAGTGTATTAATAAAACTGGGTGTGAATCTTCTAGAAAAATACGTAGATCGAGTCAATATGATCTAAGTCGTTGATTATGTTTTAATCTAGGTCATTGGTTATCCAACGAGAAGATTATAAGGACTTCGATGGGCATTTGGAAAACACATCGGAGAGAGTTTAGAGATTGATTTCTCAAGTGAGCACTACTGAGCAGCCAGAGGATTGATCCAGGTGATTCTTTCAGTGAGGGGCATAGATAGTTCTGGTTGGAATATCTTTCTTGCGCCGGGAATGCATCGCAGAGAAGGCGGAGAAGAGGACGCAGAAGAGGCAGCGTAGGGGCTACGGTGGGCAACACAGAGCCATGCAGAGGCAACGTTGAGCCTCTGAAGAGATCCACAATTTTGCTGAGGATCAGTCAGATCCAGTGCCGGAGAGTCGGGGTGTGAGACTAGAGGGCCAAAAGATCAACATCCAGCCACCAAAACGACTAGTTGAAGGGAGTGACTTAGTCCCCAGCTAGTGCGACACAGATTTGCGCAGAGGCAACGTGGGGCCTATCGGTTCAGGGTTGGGTCAGTGTCAGATCTCCAGTGTTAGTGTGAGGTAATCCTCACTAATTCTCTGTCAGTCAGATTCTTTATGGATAGCCAAATTTGGGCATCCAGTTGTATTTAGAAAAACTACTGCTTAATAATACAAACCCTCAGTTGTTGCACCAGTTTTCCCACATTAGGTTTTTCCAGGGACTTTAGTCCAAAAATAACGATGTTCTGTGCGTTTGATTTTCTTCTTGCTCAGATCTTGTTTCCGCATTTTTTCCGCAGTTTATTTATGTAGTGAAGGTTGCAGTGTGATGTATTCAGTGTTTACCATAGAAAACGACAAATAAATTGTGAAGGAAAAATTAACAATTAGGTGAATATTTTCCAGTCGCTACAATAGGATTCCGGTTGTAGGAATTTTCACATGGTACCAGAGCTTGTATAGCAATGCAGGTGAAGCAAGAGAGTAGGCCGAAAGAGTTCAACGTTGAAGAGAAGGAGGGAGATTGAATAGCTGCGTAGGAAGTAGATCGAATCCCCAAAGGATTGCGCAGTCCAGGTCAGAAGGGCAAGAATTGCGAGGAAATATCTCTCTGTGTGAGTCGACAGAGAGGTAAGATTTTTCAGTTTGCGATTTGCAGTGGCAGAGGGAGCAGCGCAGCAACAACTTTAGCGCACACCAGTTTCTGGTGGGACATAGATTTTTGCTACAATAGTTGTTGGTGCCGAAAGCATCAGAAGGAAGAAGAAGCATATTGAGGGAATTCTAACCTCAGGGAATTTCTTACCCAAGAAATTCTGATTTCCCGTGTAGAAGCAACGAGATCGAGATTTATTTGGCTCACTCCAGCAAGGAGTGCGTAGAGCCAGCTGAGCAGAGGGTTAAAGGTAGCATTCGACATTGGTTGGGTGAGATGGTAGCCAATGGGCTCAATGATAAAGATCAGTTGGAGGGTGCCTCCAACTATGTGATCTAGCAGGCAAGGATCAAGTGTCTGCTAGACGAGCATGATCTCAAGTCCTTCATTGAAAATGTGGTAGTTGTGCTCGTGGATGCAGATCCATTGAAAACCTACAAGAAGAATATGGCAAAGGCCAAGCAGTTAATCCTCGATGGAGTGAAGGATCACGTAGTATGTCACAACGTTGGCAAAGGGACTGCCAAAGAGATGTGGGATGCCTTGGAGACGCTATATCAGGGATCTTTCGAGTAGCGGAAGATGTTCTTGCAAGAGAAGATGTGATCTACAAGGATGCAGAAGGGAGAACACATTGATCCACTCTTTGCAAAGCTTCAGGAAAACCGAGATTAGCGGGCAGCTGTAGGAGCAGCGCGTCAAGGAACCGATATGGTAAGATTGGCCCTGAATTCAGTCTCAGAAGAATGGCATGTCTTTGTCTAGAGCATCCTGGGCAAACAAAGGTTTCCTAATTGGGAATCAATGTGGGCACCTCTTCAACAGGAAGAGATGAGGCGAGACATGATCAAGTGAAAATGGCAGTAGCAGTAGTGAGTCAAACCCCAAGGAGGAGGAAGAAAATGCAGCCCTTGCATCTAAGGAGCAACAAGAGTAGTGAAGGCAGAAGAAGGGCGTCTCAAAGATCAAGTGCTTCCAGTGTGGCGAGTATGGTCACTACACTACGTAGTTTCCTCTCAAGAAGAAGGACAAGGATGAGAAGCATGATCCATAGGCTGCAACTGCGAGGATCGAGGAGGAAGAGTTTGCTATGATTGCGCACATATCTCTGGGGGAGAATTGGGGTGATCTAGAACTGTAGTTCGAAAGAGCTGCAGTTGGGCAGGATCCTTGAGGAGTCCACCTCTCGGATCAATACCTTGCTACAAGAGCCCAAATCAAAAGTAGTAAGATGCACCAGTGTCAGTTGGTGCAGATGAGTGCCGAAGTGACAATGCAATAGCTAGAAACACCAGAGACTGAGCAGTGCAGAGCAGAGTTGGAAACAATGCAGAGTCAGCAGCAATGCAGAGCTTCAGAGGGTCAGTGCAGAGACTAGCAGCAGTCAGATCTTCACTATCAGATGCATCATGCTGAACACTCAGTTCAATTTTTGGATGTTTTTCTTTTGCTGCAACAGGCAACATAGTTGCAGTGCAGTAGCAATTGGCAGTAGTATGAAAGGTCAACAGCAACATAGATGCAGCAACACAGTAGTTGGTGGGCAGTAGTGTCAGACATCAACAAAGCAGAGGGATATGTTCTAGAGTTAGTGTAGTGCTTCAGCAGGATGCATTACTAGAGCACATTCCTTGCTAATAGGGAGTGTTGATTTCTGGTAGCATCAGATGTGCTCTAAGTCTCAAATTTTGCAAGGAGGCTTGGACACATGTATTCGAAAATACCTAGAAAGTATTTTGGGAAATTCCACTTGGAGAGGATTTTATTAAAATAATGAATTATTTTTAATGGCAACCTAAGTCTAAACTTAAGGAATTAAAATGATTAAAGTGTATTAATAAAACTGGGTGTGAATCTTCTAGAAAAAGACAGAGATTGAGTCAATATGATGTAAGCCATTGATTATGTTTTAATCTGGGACGTTGGTTATCCAACGAGAATATTATAAGGACTTTGATGGGCATTTGGAAAACACATCAGAGAGAGTCTAGAGATTGATTTTTCAAGTGTGTAGCACAGAGCAGTCGGAGGATTGATCGAGGTGATTCTTGTAGTGAAGGGCAGAGATAGTTCCGATTGGAAGATCTTTCCTGAGCCGGGAATACATTGCAGAGAAGGAAGAGAAGAGAACACAGAAGAGGTAGCATAGGGGCTATGCTGGGCAGCGCAAAGCCACATAGAGGCAACACTGAGCTTCTGAAGAGATCTGTAATTTTCCTGAGGATCAGTTAGATCCAGTGCTAGAGAGAAAAGGAGTGAGATCGGAGGGCCAGAAGATTAGCATCCAACCAGCAGAAAGACCAACTGAAGGGAGTGACGCAATCCCCAGCTAGTGTGACACAAATCTGCGCAAAGGCAGCGTGTCAGTTCAGGGTTGTGTCAGTGCCAGATCTCCAATGTTAGTGTGAGGTAATCCTCACTAATTTCTCTGTCAGTTGGATTCTCTGTGGATAGCCAGATTTGGGCATCTAGTTGTATTTAGAAAAACTACTCCTTAATAATACAAACCCTCGGCTGCTGCACCAGTTTTCCCGCATTGGGTTTTTCTAGGGACTTTAGTCCAAAAATAACGGTGTCATGTGTGTTTGATTTTCTTGATCAAATCTTGTTTTCACATTTTTTCCACAGTTTATTTATGTAGTGAAGGTTGCAATGTGATGTATTCAGTGTTTGTTGTAGAAAACTGCAAATAAATTGTAAGGAAAAATTAACAATTAGGTGAATTTTATCCAGTTGCTGCAATAGGATTCTAGTTTTAGGAATTTTCATAGTATACACTAGATTTTCCTTTGATATATGGGGGTTGTACTCGCATGGATCAGACATGAGGCGCAAATGGATCATAGCAGTTGTCATGATTATGTTGCCACAAACTTGGGATCCAAGGTTATTTAACGAGTATATCACCCCACTTCGAGATGAGCGAGACCCTGAAAGAGAGAGATCTAGCTCATTCTTGGGTCATCACATGGGAGATCACTGAGGTTTTCTCCACATAGCGAGGCGGGTGTTCCCTATTGTTGCTTAGGATCAAGGCTAACCATGGGGTGGTAGGCTCAGATATTGTTGAGATGTCCCTGCATGTTGGAAATAGCTTTGGTCATTACCTGTATGGTGGTCGAGAGATATAGGAGGGAAGGACCCAATATGAGCATGTTGGATTGTCGGTTATGACAAGAGGGCCGCAGTGCCAACATGGCAGTTTCATTTTGCTACCGACATTGGATCTCGACATCTCAAGGCTTCGCAGTTCAACCACCTTCAGTCATGTGCTAGTTTCCACAGGGGAAGATCGTATAGGTCTTCCATTGGGTTTCAGTTACACGGAGAGTAGTTCGCCCGCTAGAGATTCATTGATGACTTGGGCCATTGCGCTAGTATGGTAGGAAGATTGGAATGTATGGTTCTTGGCGATCATTGGCACTACATTGTGGCATGCAGCAGGAGTTGGGAGCAATGAGCCTTCAATCTGGTTGTGGGATCCAAGGATCCATTGGGTTAGAGGATTGCCTTGTTTTGGGAGGATCATGGGGATGACAGACACAGGATTGAATCCCCCCTTGGATGACAAGTCAGAGACCATCAGGATGATCACTACGGGTCGAGGAAGGCCCTTCTCCCTATTGTTTTGACAGGAGACTGGGCATGGATTGGTATATGGAGACCTTGGCAAGGTGCCCTTTCAGGATAGACTTGTGCGCAGTGGAGTTTCCCTTTATTGGATTTGTGGTCGAGATTCACCCGAGTGGATGACCCTGCAAGAGCATGAGAGGGTTGCAGTTATGGTTAGACCAATGCAGCATCCACTTGGTGGACTCAATCTGAGATTAATTTGGGACTCAAGAGCTACAGGGTTGCACAGTTGTGTTACAAATTGGGGAGAGTGGGTTCTCATAGGGGGAGGTCACTCGACTCTACCATTGGGACCCCATTTGATAGCAGACACTTCACTTTCCAGGGATTAGTTGAGATGGTATAACGCCTCACTTGGGTGGTTATATGACTTGTAGGAGGTGGCCGTGATTGGCACACCAGGACGAGGGATCTATTTTATGGGACTTGGGTTATATCTTCAGCAGTTCCCTCTTAAGGTACCCAAGATTGATTTTCTGGCAAGACAACTTTCTGTGGAGTTGACAGGGATTTGGAAGCATCAAGGTGTTCTGCTTACTGACAGGAGATGGGAGGACTCTCACACCCATACACCTTGGGTCTACACATGGAGCGAGGGGTGCTTCATATTGAGCGGGATGACTTGGGTCCCTAGTATCTGGGGACTCCTTTATGTCAGGTTAATGCATGGATCAGGAGTGGCTTAGTGGCATAATTGGGACCCCAGATTGCTTGTAGTGGTAGTTGGGGCAGTAGAGAGAAAGCGCTTGTTCAGGAATTGCTTGAGGATAAGAAATTTTTGGCGGGGAGGCAGTAATATCCCTTCCAATAAAAAATTGCTAAATGTCTTGCTCAATTTTTGCAAATTTTGGATGGAGAAAGTTTTGGGTACACATTTAGGAAAAGCGGGTGAAAATTAATTAATTTAATTTTGTGTGGTAGGGGAGGCCTCAAACATTAGACAAAGGGAAGATTAATCACATAGTGGGATGTGGGGACCACCCCATGAGGAAATATGAACTCCTTGAGAAAATTGAATTGGAGGGAAGAGGGAAGAGGCAAGGAGGTCGAAATATTTGGAGGGACCCACAAGGAAAAGGAAGACAACAATTATAAATAGACGGTTCAGGGAAACAATTCTTTTGAATTCTGGTGTCCAAGCCTCCTCGCCAAATATGATACTTAGATCACTTTCTGATGCTACAAAAATCAACATATGAATGACAGACTCATATTCTTCAGCCATTGCATCTTTCCACACTTGATATTTCACTGCTTCTTCAAAAGTGCATGGTTCAACTTGAATAATGTTGCTCATGGTTACCATGTATTCCTGGAACTGACATGGTTTTTTGCTTTCCCTGAAGGTTCCCCAGGGAGCAACATGTCTATCAGCATTCTATAAAGTGTCACGAAACCATAATCATATTTTTCTAGCACATGCAGAAGGATCCAAGGAGTCCATGGGATCCATGGGTTCATCAGCAAGATCAAGCTCAGACTTGGGATCTTCTTGTGCATTCAAGGCAACATCCTGTCTTTCAGCATTAGCAGGAGGAGGAGTGGCTTTTTAAATAGCTGCATCTTCATCAAATGTTATATCTCTGCTAACCTCTATATTTCTTTGTCCAGATACATATATTATATAAGCTTTAGAATTTTCACAATAACCAAAAATCATAACTTTCTTACTTGGAGCTTCCAACTTGGTACCCTTTTCCTTTGGAGCATGGAAGTAGACATGATAGTCAAAGATCCTTAAGTACACATTTTGTTATGGGTTATATGGTATGGTGGTATCTTTCTTGATTCCATCTTCCTCGCAGAAATATTGATCTCTTGTCCACTTCATGTCCACTCAGGTCATGGGATAGCTCGACACTTTCCTCAATCTTGATACAAAGGACTCAGCGCTCACATTCATCAAATGTACTTGTTGATCTCAGAACAAGAACAATAACAATAGTAGCAAAGTAAATAAACATAATGAAAGTATACCTGGTGATGAGGCAGGTATTTCTTTCTTTTCTAGATGTGAGAGTGGCTCTTTCATTATCCTCGCACCAGCGTCCTCTTGGAGTTTACTCTTCCTACACTATTTTGCACTCTGATGACCTTCATGATCTTTTTATAGCATTCTCATCAAGAAGTTAGTGAAAGAAACATTCAAATACTGATGCAGGAAAATAACCAATGATCTATAAATACAAATCTAAACAAGAACAGTGACACAAAGAAACAAAATAAGACTTCAAAATACTTTGGGATTGAAAGTACTCAATTCCCTCTTGATCGGGCCTTTATAAGTTATCATTGTCCATAAGTCATATGTCCTTGGCAGAAGAAGTGCATCTTCTTGATCAACACTTGGCAAACTCCATCATGATCCACTCTAATCTCAGGTATTTCGAAAACCATCTTTCTCACATGAGGTAATGTTTTACAATGAAGATGAATGAACTTTTGGTATCACAGTTTCTATTGATAATTACTTATCATGAATCAATGCATAGATAAGTCTTTCATTGATTTTATAAAGATCTTCAAATCTTAATCCCAGACTGAAGACATGTAATAATTATTATACATATTGACTTTATTGTTTGCAATGATACTAGTTATAATCCGTCTTTGATCGTTGCAAAAGAGGTTAATTTAGAAAACTATCATTCCATCTTTTGAAAAAGTCGTGATTTTTACATACAACAACTGTTGTTAGTAAACTATAATATCAAAATTAACAAAACCCATAAGATTATGACATTTCTCATATAATGTGAGAGAGTTCAAATCCCCCTATCTTCAACATTCAATTCCTATCAGTTATTCTTTCACAACCTTCTATGCATTATACTTTTTTTTTCAAGACAACAATTTCTTGCACATGTATAAACAGAAGTAAAGCTACTCTTTACTTTTGCATACATCAACAAATATCAAAACCACAACTATTAAACACATGCAACACCTGCAAAATTACTATCATATCTTGGGTTCCTTGAAATCTTGGAAGAATGGTAGCAGTAAAATTTCAGTAGCAAATTTCAGCAGTAAAATTTCAGTAGTATAAATTCAACAGTAAATTTCAGTAGTAAGAATCCAGCAATAAAATTTCAGCAGTAAAATCTCAAGAGTAAAAATTTCAGCGATAAAATTTTAGCAATAAGATTTCAGCATTAAAATTTTCAAAAACAAGAATTTCAGCAGTAAATTTCAGCAATAAGATTTCAGCAATAAAATTTTCAGTAGTAAAAATTTCACCAGTAAAATTTCAGTAATAAAAATTTCAGCAGTAAAATTTTAGAAGTAAATTTTAGCAGTGAGGGAACTGTTAGAAGGTTGGGTCAGCTCATCATCAATTTGACTAAGAAAATGATTAAATTACAGAAGACAAAAAACAAGGAAGATGGTAGTCCCATAGACTATTTTTAGTCTCATGGACGTTAAAATATCATTCATTCATTAATTTCAGCTGTAAAATTTCAAGAGCAAAAATTTCAACAATAAGAATTTCAGCAGCAAGGAAGGAATGCCAACTCTTATCTTTTTGGGCTTGTCTTCATCAAAGCTTTGATACCATGTTGAAATTTTTATGTTCTATGTTATTACAATCACTTAAATCCAGAAGTTCTTTATGTTGTAAAATAAGTTAAGTAATTGTAGATAGAACATAAACCATATATATCATATGCACAATGAAATACAACCAAGAACTCACTGAGAGAATGAAGAAGTTCAGCCAAATCTGAAGAATATCTCTGATAGAAGTAGTTGATGCAAACACTGAATCACTTTGGCTCTCCAAAATCTGCTCTTGATCTGTAAGTCTCCCTCTCTCTCACAATCTCCTTCAAGTCTCTCCAATTCTCTCTCAAGTTTGAATTCACAGTGCACAAGTACTGAGGGGAGAAAGAATGAGGCAAATATATATAAGAGGAGCAACGAATCCATGCCATAAAGGAGAAGTAACTCGCATGCCAAGAGGAGTGTAACTTATGCCATTAAGGAGGTACGCATGCCTTTGTAACTTATGCTTTTAAGAGAGAGTGTAACATATGCATTAAATAGTGCGTAAGAGGAATCTTTTATGATATGTTTTTATTGAGTGTAAGAGAATATTTATGAAATTATTTAATGAGTGTAAGAGCATTAATGAGAGTGTAAGTGGAAAATGCCATGCCAATAATGACTGTAAGAGAACATTATTGAGAGTCATGATTGAGTGACTTGAATTTCTTTCTAATAATAATATAATAGTATCATAAGAATAATAATAATATAATAGTATCATAATAATAATAATAATAATAATATTATTATTATTAATGATAATATTGATGATTAAGTTGAAATTGAACTATTAGGATTGATTGATGATCAAAAGGGATTTTCCATCAACAATACTTGATTACCAATTGATGCAAGGTGATTTACAATTTTTGGAAAGTCATACTCGAGACTTTAGACTTTCTATTTTTAAACTTTTTACTTTTAGAAATTCTATTTTTAGACTTTCTATTTTTAGAAATTCTATTTTTTTTACTTTCTATTTTTAGAAATTCATCCCTGAGTTGCCAATTTTCAGCATTTGACAATTGATTTCAGTTGGCTTCGTGAAAATTTATGAATTTACAAAACGGAAATCCTACATCAGTAATGTGATTTACTTCTCCTACTTGTTTTATTAACTTTCAGAAGTTATTTTTCTGAATAATACATGAAAAACATCGAAGTAAAGACACTGTTGCGTACACAAATATTGTAATATTCCCAATTAGCAGCAGCTAATTGGTAATATTAATTTTGGCCAGTTTTGTTTTTCTAAATTTAATTCAGTTAATAAAATGGGTGATGAGACACACAACCTACACTTAGGAAATAAACATTCCGCAAAGTCACTTGAGCATATAATTATTTGGTAGCGTGGGGCCCAAGAGGACGAAGTGGCAGTGTGGGCAGCGTGACAACGCAGTGAGAGAGGGACAGAGTGGGCCAAGAGGGACAGTGCAGTTTGGTGGGGCCCGGGTGAGATCAAGGCACTCAAAGCATAAAAAGGGGAAGAGGCTCCTCATTCTCGCATTCTATTATGCATATTTGTTTTGTCTATTGACATTGAGCACGCTTTTGTTGTTGAGCAAAGTCTGCAAGTGTTGTTTAGCACACCAGGTGTCTCCAAGCGGAGATCCCAACCTCAGCCTCGGGGGACTTCGAGTGCCTGCTCGGGTGAGGAGTTCTGTCATTGGATTTTTAGGTTGGAGCTATAGCATCTACAACATGGATTACACACTTGCTTGGGCAACGCAGTCTTAAGGAGAGACCACACAGTTCTTGGAGGAGGTAGTGCCGGGAGCTGAGATTTATTAGGGGATTCAGTCCGGAATAGTGAGGAGGGATCAACCCTTAGCTATTCCATCAATTTGTCAGAGGAGGAGGCCACCATTTGCGGAGACATCTTCAGGGCCAGCGTATTCCACTGGGACAGCGTGATTTCTCTAGGGAGGTGATTTTCTGGGGTCATCCATTCTGGAAACCCTTTTGGGATTTTCTGGGTATTGAGTGAGGAGCTCATTCCCAATGTCCCATATTTTTCTGACTAGGGGAACAGCCCCAAAGAGTCAGCTTATTCCAGTAGCAGCAGCAGTCCGGCAGTAGCAGCAGCAGCAGTTTGGAGGTAACGCAGTCATAGCTAGAGCAGCCATTCTGGGGGTATTTCTGAGAGTATCTCTAGCTTGCCTTGTGCAAGCCAAGGTGCCATCACTCTGATCACCTTTGTACTCGTTTCACTTTCAGTATATAATAAAATGGCTCAGCATTCTCCATGTTTTGCATTCTATGTATGATGTCTCTCTATTTGTCGTAGTTTCATGTTTATGTCACTTTATATTACTATCTATTTCTATTCTGGATATTACAATGGTATCAGAGCCTCATCTTGGCTCAACCGTGGGGATCTTTTTCTATGAACAAAGAGGGTAGGCATAATCTTACCCACCAAAGGCAGTAGAGGTGGAAAATATGGGGGAGTCAAAGAGAAAAGGGGAAGCAGCATTTGGTAACATTTTTAAGGCCCTAAATGATTTAGTTAAAGGACAGAAGGGAATGTTGGAAAGAATCAAGCAACAAAATAGGAATGAGAGCATCCATTAGGAATCCCTAGTAGGGGAGACTGTGGGGGTCTCACAACAGTGTGACCAGCCTTTACCAGCCTTCAGTAGGCCAACCAGGATCAGGATGCCTACATTCTTACCTCCACTACCGAGTGAGCAAGATAGGCAGCATGATCATATACCCATGGGAGATTATTTCCGCGAATGGCAGTCCATGGGGGAAAACTTCACAGTGACTTTGTCCTTCAGAGATTACTGCCAGCTCAGGCAGGATGAAGGAGGAAGGAACAATGGGGGGTCTAGCACGCAGAGTTCAGAGTTGCAGTGTACCACTGGGAGGACACCTTTTCCCACGTATGATGGATCCACTGATTGCACGGTTCGAGATCGGGTGGAAAAGCTGGATACCTCTTTCCAGCTTGATCGAATAACGGAGGGGGAAGCCATCAAAATGGCTACCTCGCACTTGGAGGATGAGGGCACACAGGATCGTGGGGAGCATGTGGATACACCCAGTATGACACATGGGTCACCTGTGTTGGAGACTTATTTGACCATATTGGTTGACATCTTAGTAGAGAGAGTAGAGCCTACCCCAGGAGTGCCATCCATTGAGGTGATGACCGGGGTAGTGTCCGAGTCTTCGGGTGGAAGCAGTGCACGGCAGATGGGTGAGGTGCCAAGAGATGTATCCACCTTTGATGAGGTGCTAGGAGATACATAGGTATTGGATGATGGTCGCACACAACGGTATCATCAGCGTCGAGCCGACCTTCTAGTTTTGAAAGGGAAGGCCACATCAGTACGAGAGGCTATTTTGTTGTATAACAAGGAGCTAGAGGGCATGAGAGTGATTTGTGCCGAGTCAGCGGCCAAGTTGGCCCACATTGGGGAACGACTAGAATCCCTAATGGTACAGCTAGAGGGCACATTGGAGTGTCAGAGAAGCCCCCTTCAGGCATGCATAGACGGGGCTAGCAGCATTGTTGGGTCACCTCTTTCCATTGGAGAGAGAGAGGCGGAGCCACCTAGTCAGATCTCATATGTTGACTTGGATAGCGGGATGAGATGATCAGAGTTGCATAGGGTGCAGCATCCACATGTTGAGGTTGGATGGCGAGAGATTTTGAGTTGTACCTGATGGAGTGGGTTATGGAGATAGTGGTGGACCTGGGTGTAGTTCAGCAAGAGTTTCCAGGCGTTGGAAATACAGGAACCCCAGACTGGCATTGGGATCCAGGCGAGACTACCTGTCGTTTCCCAGGCAGGTCGGTTGACTATGTCTTGGAGGGTACAGTTGGCCTAGCAGTTGAGCGTGCACATTTGCTAAGGGAGTTTCGGTTAACTCAGTGGCCAACCAGTTTATGGGCAGACTCCCTGGGTTGTCTTGGTATGACACTTGTACGCGGGGTCACAAGGTGATCAACATACTTTGGCAGGAGCTTGTCGGAGGAGGTGGCATTGGCAGGCCATCAGATGGTGCCTTGTATGGAGCCAACGATTCTTCACCTTTGTGTGGGGCACAGAGGTCGCAGTGGAGCTGAGCAGTGGTGGTATCACTGCTGACACATGGGGAGATTCACTTCTCGGACCCCTCAGGGAGGGTTTGGAGTGATGATCCATTCATCGGCGGGTATAGCAATGCAACGGTGGAGGTGATGATACCGATTGGGGGTGGTCCGACATGTAGAGACACAACTCTAGGCCATCACATCCAAGGATGTGTGGGAGCATCTAGCATTGAGCAGTGGACTACCGGTGGACATGGAGTTGCATGGTGGTGTACCGTAGTGTGTGGGACTGCATGGTGGAGTAGGAGTGTCCTACATCACATTGATAACATGCAAGGAGTGACCGGTGCCTTGACACAGACAAGGCAAAAGACAGTACAGGGTGGTACAACAGTAGCATGGGGTATCCAGCGGTGTACAGGGGTATGCCTCAATGTGTAGTGGCATGTCGAGGAGTACATGGATGATCGGTGGTATGCGAGGGTGTACGGTGCTGCACAACAGGGTCTTAGAGTATTGCCTCCAGGGAGACTCACGGACAGGGACACTGGGCATACCTTTGGGGGTAGTTCACCCAGGATCGATGGGGAGACAGATGAGCGATACTTGACGGTATCTGTGGGAACTCACGCGCTTGACCCTCTTCTACATAACTCACAGGCACAGTCGATTCTGTTGTTGTCCTTTGGCACTCTGGGCATGAGCAACGGGGTACGCGAGGCTCACCCAAGAGATTTGGATGACACTCAACACACTAGGGGAGAGACTTCTCAGCAGTGGCACTGGGTCGGTGCGTTAGTTGACAGCCACAGGTTAGGGGATGAGATGATCCTTTGTAGGGGTGGCACATCAGTAATCGCTGAGCCTACGTCTGGGGAGCGGGTCATGAGGGAGATATGCGTCACTCTTTTCTCAGGGCATGTCGAGACCATGCATGGGCAGAGGATACTGGGTACAGCAGAGGTAGCATCCCAGTATGTGTCTGGGCTCCAAACAATGTATCGACACGTTATCGAGACGGTGGATGGCAGACTCAGTGGAGATGGTTGGCAGGTACAAGAGGGATCCGCATACCTTGAGTCAATTGCGAGTATCGAATATCCATCTATTGATTGCATTCAGGGGGTGGCTATTTGTCACATATGGCTTCCAACGATCATTAGTACTACACAGTGGTAGACACGGGGCAGGTTAGCATGCATCATATTTTCCCATGATATATGGACCCTCTATATTGGTCACGAGCAGGGACTTGAGATTAGGCACAGAGAGATTCCCGCAGTTGTCAGAGCTATGGTGCAGCAGGTCCGACTATGGGATGCAGAGATTCAATTGATTGATAGCCCATTCTGTCTCATGATGGTTGGAGTCAGGACAGAGAGTGATCTAGTTCGTTGTTGGGTTGGCGCATGGGGGTACACGGAGGCCTTCATTGGATGGCGAGGCATACTTTCTCTGTTGCTGCATAGATTCAGAGTTGCATTCGGAGGGGTAGATATTGGCATCATGGCGATGCCTGGGCCAGATGAGCTTGTCTCTCATAGATCTCCTGCCACTAGGTCTCAGGAGAGGAGGATACAGTCTTCGCATGATGAGGAGTATCTCATGATTAGAGTAGCGCAACATCAGCATGGTGGTACCTCTACGAGATTAGCAAGAGACTTGAGCATTACAGCTCTACACAGCTCGATAACCTCTAGGGGTGAGCTGTATACTACATGGGAAGATCATGTATATCTTCCATCGGGCTTTAGCGAGTCACTGATGAAGTGGGGGACTTCATTAGCATGGAAGGATGGTGAGTGGAGCTGATGGAGCTTCATGTTGGACAGGATGGTTTGGGATCCTGGCATTGAGAGATCCCTTCATATCTGGGTGATACAGAGGATAGGGAAGATTCAGTGGCGCATCTGGGACCCAGGCACATTTTGCAGTGACGGTGGGGAGAATCAGCTAGAGAGGAGGCTTGTTTAAGCATTGCTTTAGGATAAGCAATTTTTGGCGGGGAGGACTGTAATATTCCCAATTAGCTGCTGCTAATTGGTAATATTAATTTTGGCCAGTTTTTCTTTTCTAAAGTTAATTCAGTTAATAAAATGGGTGATGAGACACACAACCTACACTTAGGAAATAAACATTCCCCAAAGTCACTTGAGCATATAATTATTTGGCAGCATGGGGCCCAGGAGGACGAAGTGGCAGCGTGGGCCCATGACAGTGCAGTGAGAGAGGGACAGCGTGGGCCAAGAGGGAAGGCGCAGTTTGGTGGGGCCCGGGTGAGATCAAGGCACTCAAAGCATAAAAAGGGGAAGAGGCTCCTCATTCTCGCATTCTATTATGCATCTTTGTTTTGTTTATTGACATTGAGCACGCTTTTGCTGTTGAGCAAAGTCTGCAAGTGCTGTTTAGCACACCGGGTGTCTCCGAGCGGAGATCCCAACCTCAGCCCCGGGGGACTTCGCGTGCCTGCTCGGGTGAGGAGTTCTATCATTGGATTTTCAGGTTGGAGCTATAGCATCTACAACAGGGATTACACACTTGCTTGGGTAGTGCAGTCTTAAGGAGAGACCACGCAGTTCTTGGAGGAGGTAGTGCCGGGAGTTGAGATTTATCAGGGGATTCAGCCCGGAATAGTGAGGAGGGATCAGCCCTTAGCTATTCCATCATTCTGTCAGAAGAGGAGGCCACCATTTGCAGAGACATCTTCAGGGCCAGCGTATTCCACTGGGACAGCGTGATTTCTCTAGGGAGGTGATTTTCCGGGGTCATCCATTTCGGAAACCCTTTCTGGGCTTTTCTGGGTATTGAGTGAGGAGCTCATTCCCAAAGTCCCATATTTTTCTGAGTAGGGGAACAACCCCAAAGAGTCAGCTTATTCCAGTAGCAGCAGCAGTCCGACAGTAGCAGCAGCAGCAGTTTGGAGGTAACACAGTCATAGCTAGAGCAGCCATTCCGGGGGTATTTATGAGAGTATCTCTAGCTTGCCTTGTGCAAGCCAAGGTGCCATCGCTTTGATCACCTTTGTACTCATTTCACTTTCAGTATATAATAAAATGGCTCAGCGTTCTCCATGTTTTGCATTATTTGTATGATGTCTCTCTATTTGCTGTAGTTTCATGTTTATGTCGCTTTATATTACTATCTATTTCTATTCGGGATATTACAAATATACAGATCAAGTACTAAAGAAATAAGCACATTCGACAAAGGACACACTATTTTTCGAACAAATTTCCCCGGAAAAACCCAATGCGGGAAAACCGGTGCAACAACTCTTAAGGGTTTTTATTATTATGCAGATTTCTAAATACAAACTAAGGTACCAGTAGTCGTTTACCCAACAGATAAAATGCTGGTAGAAGTACCTCTATTTCTGGAGACAGATATTATGGTTGATTCAGCTCAGAATGAAGAACCCCACAAGTGCCTACGCACTCCCCAACAAGCTCTGCATTGAGACCAACGTTGCACGAAGCGGGGCCGTTTTTTGGAAGCAGGGACGTGGAAGCGTCATTTCCAAAAAATCTAGGAAGCGAAGCATCTCGGAAGCGTCTACTATATATATATATATATATTTTTTTTTCATTTATATTAAAAAAACATCCAAAATACCAAATTAATTGTAGAAGATATGGAAGCATGCATATTTGTACATAAATCAAGATAGATATGAACATCCATTGTACATTAATGATTAATTATTTGAGCATCAACCATTTAGATGCATCAACCATCTATAATCAAGATTCTTCTCCTCTTGTCTAGCCTTTGCCTCTACCTCGATTATCTGGGGACATTAGTCAAAATTGCCCAATTTTGATCAAACTACCTAATGCAAGCCTTAAAATATGGTAGAAAGAACTTAACATTCTTGATCGATGATTTTGACTTGATTGAAATGTAATTTTTTGCTAACGACATGACAAAGGAATTCAACAATTAACACCACCAACACTAGGGTACATATAGGGCTTGGTGCTCTTGATTAAATGCTAATCACATACCATCATACATGATATAATCTAATGAAATGCCAACATACCATTAATCCTGAATTCCTGAAAACTGTTAAGTCTGCTGAATTTTGAATAGGATATGAAATTCTATTTTCTCCATATGAAGTCGATCAAGTTGGAACCACTCTCAAACATCCCGAGTCATTTCATGGTAATGTTAAAAATTTAAGTAAAAGGATGAAAATGAAAAATAAAGGAGAATGTCACTTTTACTTTAAGAATTTAACATTACCATGAGGGTCTAAAAAGGTGAAAGAGAGCTTATATCTTTTTCATCCTATCCCTACCTCAACACTAACCCACCCTCTAACCCAACTACAATTAAAAATTAAAAAGTAAAAATAAAAAAAAGTCGTTTTTTTGTTGCGTTAGTTGGATCCATATGGCACTGTACAGAACCGCTTACGATCCATATTGGAAGCGCAGCGCTTCTGTATGGAGATCCGCCGTACGAAACACGGATCCGGTCGTATCGTTCGGAAAATCCAGGAAACGCAATTTTTTTTATGAAACGCATTTCGTATGACGGATCCTGTACAGTTCCGTACGACCGCGTTTTCTAGGCTGGGAGCCGCTGGGGGGGTTTCCCCGCAACATTGGTTGAGACTGCGTCACCCTTTTCGATCTATTGACTACGAGCCCGATCTCGCCCATTGAAACCCCAGCGCTGCTTCTGATGGATTTGCGTCACACCTCTCAGCCTGCGCGAGCCTCTCCGTTGACTCTGCATGACCTTGGTTGGGCCTACATCTCCCCTCTTGGGCTTGCGTCACCCCTCCTAGGCCCGCGCTGCCTCTCTGGTGTTGATCTGCCTCTCTACTATTGTATTCTCGACCTTGGATCAGAAATTCCACGCCGAACTGCCCCTCGTTGCATTGAAAGCTCACTCGAAAATTCTCAGCAGACTGCGCCTAGAATTTCGACTTAACTCAAGTGCCGCCATTCTGTGTGCGTGTTCTCCAAATCGCCCCAAGCCTTCCTTTAATACTTTTCATGTTGATGAATCAATGACTATGATCTAATATCTAATCGACGGCTAAGATTAGAAAAGACCCGATCCTTGTCACTTAGAACATTTTCACCCACATGTTAAATTAATTCACTTTAATTATTTAATTTCCCTAAGTCTCCATTAAAATAATTAATTATTTGAATAACTTAGGCTTTGGGTGGAATTTCTCCAAACGATTTTTGGGTCTTGGAGATCTCATGTGTTCTAGCCCCTCCACAAAGTTTTGGAGCTAGAGCACATCGATGCTACTAAAAAATCAACACTCCCTCTTAGCGAGGAATGTGATTTAGCAACACTTCAATTCAGAAGCATTACTCTGATCCACAACATTGGTTCCTTGCGTTGTTGATGCTCAGATGCCGCCCCTCTTCCACTGCGTTGCTTGTGAAAATTTCTTAAACTTAAGAAACCCTACTGTTAAATCTTGATTTACTTCTCCTAGTTACATAAGTTATTAATATGAATATTCATAATTAACATCGAAGTGAATACAGTTAACAACCTACACATACAGATCAAATACTGAATAATATGCTCATAGAAAAAGTGACACACAAGGATTTTCTGGACAAATGTCCCTTGAAAAACCCAATGCGGGAAAACCGGTGTTACTAGCTTCTGGAGGGTTTTTATTATTATGCAGATTCTAAGTACAACAATTCTAGGCACAAAAACTGGTTAAGTTGACATAGAAATATAAATGGCAGCAATACCTCTATCCCGGAGACAGAAAAATATGATTGATTCACACCCTCAAACGGGATTTATAGAACTCAGCCCCTTTTCGGCCTCTGGAAACCCCAGAGCTGCTCTGAAGCCCTCTGCATCAGCCTGACTAGCCTGCGTCTGTTAAAATTTGGGTACCAGAGGACAAGTGGTTCCCTAAGGCTTTGATCTTTGGCCTAGGGAGTGCACTTTATTTGTACTTCTTTTCCTAAAGTGAACATGGCGCTGATATTAAATATGAAAGATCCCGTACCTTAGCCCTAGCTGAACACTCCACTAAAGCTAAGCACCATCTACGTCTCGAGGATGCCAGAATCATTGCAAGAGAGGACCACTATCGAAGAAGGAAAATTAGGGAGGCAATCGAGATTATAAAGCATCCTCGAAACCTTAACAGAGATGGAGGTTGTGAGATCAGTGACTGCTGGCGTCCTCTAATTCGTCAAATATGTTCCTCCAGTTCGACAACCTCCCAGGTATAGTTCCTCAGGTTTGGTCTTTCCTAATTTATTTCAGGGTTTAGGACTTTCTAACCTAGGTTTGATAGAGAATTAAAGAAGAAAAATTAGAAAATGAAATAATTCATTAATTAATTTTCAATCAAAATAAAATAAAATTAATTATTAAAAAATTATAATCATTAGTAACACCTTGGATAGTAAACTAAGAAACTTTAATAAAAAATTAGAATATAAATTGGGTTTTACAATAGGGTTGTTTTTATAAATCTAAGTTAAAATTCTAGAAATTAATATAAATTATTTAAAAATAAATAATTAAAATAGTAATATGATTTATTATTAGTTATATTATTTATTAGTTTTGATATACCATTTTTATATACTTCATCATTATTAATCGTATTAATTCATTAAAATTAGAACTCTTATTAATCATCATTATTAATAAAATTTGTTCATTAAATTAAAGAAAATTTTATAATCACAAACTATTAATTAGTAGAATTATAATCAATTAATATTACTAAAAAAATTTAAGTTAGTTATTAGATGTTTTATATACTTCCTATTAGTATTAATTAATTATTGAAATTATAAATTATTTAATATTACTTATTAAAATAATAGTATTATTTTAGTTATGATATAATTCATTAAATTAATTTATCAATTATTAAAATTTTAATTAAAAGAATTTTAAAACAAATATTAAAACAATAATAATAAAATAAAGTTCCTAAGATATTATTGCTGGTCGGCTCTTTGGAAAACACTCTATAAATTTGACCTTAGTCCCTCTTTCAATTCTTCATTCATTCGTCTTGAAGATGGATCTCCATAGAGATTCGAAACGTCGACATTTGTTATCTGACACTGTGGAAAATCCGAGTTCTTCCTCATCAAATGATAACCACAGAAGCTTAAAAACCCAAATTCAATCTAATTTTAAAGTGACTTTATAAGTGATAAAGTTCCATTCTAATTTTAAAGTGACTTTATTAAAGTCAATGAAAAATTAGAAAGTGAAAAAGTAACTATGGAAATAAAAGGCTAAGTGGGTCTTTATTTAAGTGGGTGAGTTAAAAAATAGAAAGTGAGAATTAAATGCACATTTGTTCTCATCCTTAGATCTAAATGAATCTCAGCCATTAGATCTTAGGGTTACCCAAAAGGTCATTTAGGGTAAAAGGAGAGAAGGAGAAGAAAAGATCAATTTCAGTCTTTCATGAGCTATTGAAAGAAAGAGAAGGGAGAACAAGGAGAAAATTTCTAAGCAGGGAGGAAGTGAAGGAGAACAACAAACTTTGGCATGCATCCCAAGGAGATTTTAGTAGTCCGTACAACATTTATTTGGCACGAATCCCAAGGCAGATTCCGTACAACAGCATTTGACATGATTTTCGAGGCAAGTTTCGACACAGAAATCGAGGAAGAACATCAGACTAAAGGCACGAATTCCGAGGCTGCTGGGCACGTTTTATGAGGCAGCAGGGCACATATTTCGAAGAGGAAGTGCAGATGTACTTTTACGTATAGTCCGTACGACTGCACAACTAAGTTCTGGGCACGATTTTCGAGGCTGACCGAACAACATTTAATGTAAATTTCTACTATAAATTTCTTTTTGCCATTGGCACATTTTCCGAGGCGGAGTTCAAGCACGGAAATCGAGATAAGTTGGAAATTTTGGTTGTTGGAATTTTACTGTGTATTTTAGTCTCTGTAAAACCATTTTTAGAAAGAAAGAAGAGCTCTCAAACTTGTTTTCCCCAAGAGTTGTAGGGGGTTTTTCCAGGGTCACATTGACAAAAAATCAGTGTCATTTTCTGTGGCTGTAATATGTTTGTTGTGTTTTATTTCTTCATTTTCCAACAGTGGTAAAATCTCCAAATTTGTGTTTTCAGAAATTTCTGTCATTTCTAGATTTTAGTATTTTTATCATGCTTGGATTTAAAACTATATGCATGGAGTGATAAGGAAAACTGATAACCGGAGTGGGGGTTGAAATTTCTTCATGGTATCAGAGCTTGGTTGGCTGAAAAGTGCAGTTTGGGACAACAAAGTGAAAATTACAGCACGCTGATGTTTACACAGAAAATTGAAACCTTTACCCAAATTTGAAAATTTCAGTTTGTTACAACAGTGAAACATGTCTTTGGGTTTGAGGGTAGAAGACAGGTTGGATGGGCAGAGCAACTATAGTGCATGGAGGGAGAGAATTCAGAGCATCTTTGAGGAAGCAGAAGTCTGGGACATTATGGTACATACCACACAACACCCAGTAGCTCTTAGAGGGTTTGTTTATTAAGCAGAATATCTGAATACAATCAAGGGTACTAGTAGTAGTTTGCCCAGCAAAGGATTCCACGACAGATGTACCTATCACTTGAAGACAGAAAATATGGCTGATTCATCCGAGGAAGCACTCCTCTGAAAACACTGAATACGAGCCCTTTCTGGCCCATTGGAACACCAGTGCTGCTCCTCTAGCCTTTGTGTTAGCTTCTCCTGCCCAACGTAGCCACTGCGCAACACAAGCTACCCCTGCGTCACCCTTCTGGGCTCAGCGCTACCTCTGCGTCCCCCCTGCTCGTCTCTGCGCTGCCTAGTACGGATCTGCCTCTTTGCCTTTGTATTCTCAGCCTCAGATCAGAATAATCCCTCGCCGATCTACCCATCACAAGCACTGCAAGCTCACTCGAAAATTCTCAGCAAAAAACGCCCCAGAATTTCGACTTAACTCAAGTGCTACCGCTATGTGTGTGTTCTCCAACTGACCCCAAGCCTTAATTTAATACTTTTCTCGTTGAGAAATCAATGGTCGTGATCTAATCTTTATTCAACGGTTAAGATTAGAATGTGAAAATTTCTAAACAAAAATCCTACTGTAGTGTCTTGATTTACTTTTCCTACTTGATTTAAATTACAAGTTATTTTTTCTGAATTATTCAGTAAAATTAGCAAAGTAAACACAACTGCAGCCTACACATTTACAGATCATTTACTGAACATCTCGCACACATGACAAAATGACACACATTTTTCAAACAAATGTCCCCAGAAAAACCCAATGCGGGAAAACCGGTGCAGCTAGCTCTAGAGGGTTTTATTATTATGCGGAATCTGAATACAACAATTTCCAGGCACCCAAATGGTTCGCCCTACAGAGAAATTACACGGCAGTAGTACCTCTTTCACTCGGAGATAGAAAATATGGCTGATTCACATCCTCAAACGGGAATTACAGAACTCGAGCCCTTTCTGCCCACCGGAAACCCCAATGTTGTCCCTCGGCCCTCTACGTCAACGTCTCTAGCCTGCGTCAGCCTCTGTGCTGCCATGGATGGGCCTGCGTCAGCCTCTCTGGGCTTACGCTACCCCTGCGCTGCCTTGGCTGGGCCTACGTCGCCCCTGAAGGGTTGTTGTTGCCTTTGCACTTCCTTTTGCATGGCTCTGGCTGAACTGCATATATCTGGTTGGCCTCTGCGCTGCCTGGTACACTGCCTCTTTGTCGTTGTTGTATTCTTGACCTTGGATCAGATCATCCCTTGCCAATCTTTGCACCTCACTGCACTGCAAACTCGCTTCGAAATTCTTAGCAAACCCTGCCTAAAATTTCGACTTAGCTCAGTGCATCTGCTAATATGTGTCCTCCAAGTGACCCCAAGCCCTTCTCTTATACTTTTCTCGTTGGCAAACCAACGACTGTGATCTAATCTCTAATCAACGGCTAAGATTAAAAGCTTCTTGATCTACGTCACTTAGAACATTCTCATCACATGTTTAATTTAATTCACTTTAATCTTTTAATTTTCCTAAGTTAGACTTAGGGTCCTTAATTAAAAAGATTAATTATTTGAATAACTATCAAACCAGATGGAATTTCTCCAAACGCTTTCTAGGTCTTGGAGATCTCATGTACTCCAGCTCCTCCACAAAATTTCGGAGCTAGAGCACATCCGATGCTACCCCAAAATCTCAACACTCCCTCTTAGCGAGGAGTGTGCTTTAGCAATACTTCCACACTGAGGCATTGCCCTGATTTCTGGCATCGGTCTTTGCGCTGATGATTGGCCTGCTACCCTGCATCACTGCATTGCTGCTGCTCTCTGTACTATTGCCCATGCCTCTGCCACGTCCGTACTGCAACTCTCTCAAATTGCTGCATCGAGCTGCCAACTGTTGCACTGCAACTTAGTTGCTGATAAGTAAGCAACTGAAGGACCCCTGCCCAATTACCGACAGACAAGTCATTTGGGCTGCACCTCATCACTGAAGCTCCTTTGGCTACTGTTTTGCGCTGTCCTCCTGAAGCCACTGTGCTGCTACAACTCTGCACTGCGTAAGCACTGCCTCCTCTGTGCTGCTGAAGTCCCATCAGCCCCTTTGTGTTGTTGCTTCTACGTTGATGTTGGCTTTGCACTGCGCTGCTGAAGTCCCATCAACCCCTCTGCGCTACTGTTTCTACGCTGCTGCTGCCTCTGCACTGCACTACTCCCAACGACAACATCCCAGCACTGCCCTCCGCTTCACTGTGATCTCCTGCACCCACTGCTCCACTTGTCCCACTATCGTCTTAAGTCTCCTGTAGCTCGTATGTGATCCAAGAGTTGGGCACCTCAAGGATCCTGCCTTACACTATCTGTAGCTACTCTACAGACAAAAGTCGCCCCACCTCTTCTCTCAAGGTTCATGAGCACTCATGGCTACATCATCATTAGAGCCATCGTCTTCTTTAGCTGTCGTAGCCTTGGAATCAACTTCCTTGTCCTTCTTCCTTAGAGGACAAGTGGTGGCGAAGTGTCCAAGTTCACCATACCTGAAGCATCGGATCTTGGATAGATCCCTCTTCTTCTTCCCTTGCTACTTCTTGGATGCAAGGGCTGCATCTTCCTCTTCCTCCTTCACTTTGTTGGATCTAGTGTTGTTTTGTTTCTTGGTCATCTGGTGGATTTCCTCTTGTTCGAGGATAGCTCACATGTCGTCCCATCTTGGAAGGTTCTGTCTGCCAAAGATGCTTTGGACAAACGTTTCCCATTCATCTGAGATTGCATTTAGAGCAGTCCTCACCATGACATCATCCTCCACTTTAACCCCCATGGCAATCAACTGATCCTTGATCGTCTGCAACTTGGAAAGGAAAGGATCGATTTCTTCCCCCTTATTCATTAAGAACAATCTCATCTGGTTCTCCAGAAGCATCTTCTTCTAGATGAATTTTCCTTGATACTTTGTGGTCAAAGCTGTCCACATTGCATTAGTCGTCTTCTTCTCGACAATGTGTGTGACCACATGATCCTTGACCCCGTCCATGATAAAGTGCTTAGCGCCTTCGCTTCATTATGCTTCGCGAGAAGAGCAGTGTTCGTTGGTGTAGCCAAGACGTTCTTTGCATGTTCTCGAAGTCCATATGCCTCCAAGACCGTTACGATTCTGGCCTTCTAGATAGCAAAGTTGGACAAGTCGTCCAACCTATCCCGATCACACAGTCTGTACGGTGCCATCTAACTCAAAACAATCTATCGAAACAGATGCTCCTCTCCCTGCTGTTTTTGCTACTCTCAACAGAAGCCTGGATCTAGGGTCCTTGGCGAAAAGGAAAGCTCTATAGTAACTGCTCCCTCTGACAATTGATTTCCCTCCTCGGAAATCTGCCAAATCCCTTGAATCAACCCTCTTCGATCACCCTCCTGATCGATCCTCAGATTTCTTTGGAAAAATCTGTTGAGCGGTTGTTCTCCTTCCGCTCTTTGTCAACTTAGCTACGCACTGTTTTGCACCGACAGAACTTGTGCCACACCAGCAAACACCAACAACTTCTGAAGACCGAAAGTTACACTTCCAACCCCGGCAAACTACACAGCGTCACTGCAAATTGGACTGCGTAACCCTCTAGGGTCTTGTTTAGCCACTGCGTCACCCTTACTGGTGTTGCATCAGCCTCTGCGTCAGCCTTTGCATGAGCAGACTGGCCCTGCGTCCCTCTCAGTTGGGTCTGTGTCGCTCTTCATGTTGCGCTGCCTTCTCTGGTCTATGCTGCTTCAGTTGCGCTTTATGCAGCAAAGATTCTTCAGCCGCTTCGTTGGTGATTCAAATTGATCTGCAATGCTCTGATACCATGTGAAAATTTCTAAACATAAATCCTATTGCAGTGTCTTGATTTACTTTTCTTACTTGATTTAAATTACAAGTTAATTTTTCTGAATTATTTAGCAAATTAAACACAACTGCAGCCTACACATTTACAAATCATTTACTGAACATCTCACACACATGACAAAGTGATGCAGATTTTTTGGACAAATGTCCCCGGAAGAACCCAATGCGGGAAAACCAGTGTAGCTAGCTCTAGAGGGTTTTATTATTATGCAGAATCTTCATACAACAATATCCAGGCAACAAAATGGTTCGCGCTATAGAGAAATTACATGGCAGTAGTACCTCTTTCACTCGGAGATAGAAAATATGGATGATTCACACCATTAAATGGGATTTACAGAACTCGAGCCCTTTCTGGCCCGCCAAAAACCCCAGCGTTGTCCCTCAGCCCTCTGTGTCAGACTCTCTGGCCTGCGTCAGTCTCTGCGCTATCCTGGATGGGCCTGCGTCACCCTCTCTGGGTTTACACTGCCCCTGCGCTGCCCTGGCTGGGCCTACGTCACTCTTGAAGGGTTGTTGTTGCCTTTGCACTGCCTTCTACGTGGCTCTTGTTGAACTACATATCTCTGGTTGGCCTCTACGCTGCCTGGTACACTGTCTCTTTTCCGTTGTTGTATTCTTGGCCTCGGATCATATCATCCCTTGTCAATCTCTGCCCCTCACTGCACTACAAACTCGCTTCGAAAATCTTAGCAAACCCCACCTTAGAATTTCGACTTAGCTCAGTGCATCCGCTAATGTGTGTCCTGCAGCTGACCCCAAGCCCTTCTCTTATACTTTTCTCATTGTCAAATCAACGGTTGTGATCTAATCTCTACTCAACGACTAAGATTAGAAGCTGTTTGATCCACGTGACTTAGAACATTCTCATCACATGTTTAATTTAATTCACTTTAACCTTTTAATTCTCCTAATTTAGACTTAGGGTCCTTAATTAAAAAGATTAATTATTTGAATAACTATCAAACACACTTTCTGGGTCTTGGATATCTCATGTACTCCAGCTCCTCCACAAAATTTCGGAGCTAGAGCACATCCGATGCTACCCGAAAATCTAAACATAGAAAAGACGTGATTCGTGCTACTTAAAACATTCTCACCCACAAGTTTAAATTAATTCCCTTTAATTATTTAATTTCCCTAAGTTAGACTTAGGGTCTCCATTAAAATGATTACTTTATTGAATAACTTTCACACTGGGTGGAATTTCTCCAAACGATCTCTGGGTCTTGGAGATCTCATGTGTTCTAGCCCCTCCACAAAGTTTCGGAGCTAAAGCACATCTGATGCTACCCAAAATCTCAACAAGTTGAGCTCACAGATCCAGAAAAAGGCAACACAACACTAGAGGGACAACGCAGACCCAGTGGGGGTGACGCAGAGACTGTCTGCTCAGGCAGAGTTGATGCGGGCCCAAAATGGTGACACAGAGCCTGTCAACCTCATGTTGAGCTGACACAGAGGCTAACGCAGTCCAGGAAGGAGTGATGCTGTGCCAGTTGCCGTGGTTGGCAGTGCAGTTTTTTGATCTTCGAAGTTGCTAGTGGGGCATTGTTTCTGCCAGTGCATAACAGTGTCTACCAAGGTTGACAAAGTAAGGGGGAATAGTTCCTCAACAGATTTTCTAGCCAAGAAATCTTAGATTTGATCGGTGAAGTGATCGTAGAGGGCTTATTCGACAAAGTTGGTGGAGGATTTCCGAGAGGGAAATCAATAGTCAGAGGGAGCATAGTCTCTAGAGGGTTTCTATCGTCAAGAAACCCAAATCAAGTCTGTTGCTGAGAGTAGTAGCAGTAAAAGGGAGAAGAGCCTTTTTTTGCTTCGACATTTTTGAGTAGAGATGTCCTCACATGGATTGAGAGATCAGGACAGGTTGGATGGTGTTTCTAACTTTGTCATCTGGAAACCCAAGATTTTGTCAGTTCTTGATGAGTATCGTATCAGAGAACATGTCGAGAGGGTTGTGGCCGTTCTGGTTGATGCTGATCCTCTAAAGAAGTATGAGGAAAATCAGGTGCGAGCTAAGCGCTTGATCATGGATGGGGTGAAGAATCACTTGGTCCCACATATTGCCGAGAAGAAAACGGAAAATCAAATGTGGCTGGCACTGGAAACGTTGTATCAAGGAAGCTCCATCCAGAGGAAGATTCTTCTGGAGAATTAGATGCGACTATTTGTGATGCACAAGGAAGATGAGATCGATCCCTTCCTCTTTAGATTGAAGGTTATTAGAGAGCAACTATTTGCAATGGAGGCAACTCCCGATGACGGTCTCTTGGAGAGGACTACCCTGAATGCAGTCACAGATGATTGGGAGACATTTTTCCAAAGTATTTTGGGCAAAGCACAACTTCCAAACTGGAGAACATGTGGGCAATCCTGTAGAAATTTCTGAATCCTTACACTTTATGCAGAAATTATTACTGTTAATCTGGTTATGCTCCTCCTACTTAGACAGGTTATTAACTGAATAAATTCAAGTTAAAATCGAAGCAAAACACATAATAGATCTCTACCAATCCCGATCTAGAACAAGTTCATGCACACAGACAAAGTGACACAGTTATTTCTGGACAAATAGTCCTTGGAAAAACCCAATGCGGGAAAACCAGTCTCTGGCTGCTAGAGGGTTTTATTATTAATAATTTTTCTGAATACACAAATCTGGGTTCCAAATCTGGAAAACTCGACAGAGAATATACTAGATCTACAACTCACTAGCTGATCTAGGGCCAAAATAATGACTGATCCACACCCTCAAATTGGATTTACAGAACTCAGCCAAGATTAGGGCCTAGAAACCCCAGCACTGCCCCTGAAAGCCTCTACGTCAGCCTCTAAAGCCCCTCAAACCCTCAGTGCTGCTCCGGAAGAGACTACGTTACCCCAGACTAGGTGACGTAGTCACTATGCTGCCCCTTAGGGTCTCTACGTAACCCTCTGAGGGTTTCCTGCTGAAAATCACACTGTCCTTGGAGGGACTGCGCTGTCTATGCTCCTGCTGCTGCTCTCCTCTTCTGCACTGTCCTTGAGCTGATCTCTGTCTCTTGCGTATTCCAGACCCCAGGATCAGATCATCCCCTTGGCCTAAATTCCTCTCTCTACAGCTGAAACACTTCTGAGTATTCTTAGCAAACCCTGACCTAGAATCTCAGCGTAGCTTCAGTGCTCTGCCTCTGTGTGTCTTTACAAATGGCCCCAACCCTTTCCTTTATACTTTTCTCATTGACAAATCAACGACCATGATCAAATCTTGAATCAATAGCTAAGATTAAAAGAAAGCTTGATCCGTGTGACTTAAGACAATTTCATCACATGTTTAATTAAATTCACTTTAACTATTTAAGTTTCCTAAGTTTTAACTTAGGAAATACATTAAAATAATTAATTAATTTAATATCTCCCAAACCAGATGAAATTTCCCAAATCAATTTCTGGGTCTTGTAGATCAAGTGTACTCTAGTCCCTCCACAAAGTTGGGACCTAAAGCACAACTGATGCTACCCCAAATACACAAAATCTCAACAGTCCCTCTTAGCATCAAGGGTGTGCTCTAGGAATACATCACACTTATGCATTACATGATTTTGGGCACTGGATCTGTGCTGCTGATGCTTGGCCTGCTACCACTCAACTCTTCACTGCTGCTGCCATTTTGTATTGCTGCCAATGACTCTGCCACTGCTACTGCAACCTCTGTACTGCAACTCCCTCTTAATATGCTACATCTGTGCTGCTCATAGCATTGCCACAACTGATCTGTTGCACTGCAACTTCAGTTGTTGAGAGAAACAACTGAATCTCCTGCCCAATCTTTGACAGACAAGTCAGATGGGCTACATCCTCACCACTGAAGCTCCATAGGCTGCAGATCTGTACTGGCATCTAAAGAACGATGCACAGCTACAACTCTACCTGCGTAATCAGACTCCCTTTGCACTACTGAAGTCACATCAGCCCCCTTGTGTTGAAATCTATCACGCTATTGTTGCATTGCGTTGTCCCTCTGAAGCCTTCTGCGTTGCTGCAACTCTGCATTGCATAACCAGCTCTGCTCTGCACTGCTGAAGTCATATCAGCCTCTGCCCTGCTGCCTCTGCCTCTACTTCATCTTTGATCTATGCACCCACTGCTCCACTTGTCCCGCCACTGTCTTAAGGGTGCCGTAGCTCACATGTGATCCAAGAGATGAGCTGCTCAAGGATCCCGCCTTACTTCTATGTAGCTCCTCTACATATCCATGTCACCCCACCTCCGTGGTTCATGAGCACTCATGGTTGTATCATCTCCTGACCCATCATCTGCCACAACTGTTTGGAAAAAGATGCTTCCTTGTCCCTTTTCTTCTCCGGACAATTACTGGCAAAATGTCCCATTTCACCATGTTGGAAGCACTTGATCTTTGAAAGATCCTTCTTCTTCTTTGGCTGCTTCTTTGATGCCAAGGCTGCATCTTCCTCATCTTCCTTCTTCACTTTGCTCAATGCAGGGCTATGCTGCCTCTTAATGAATCTGCGGAGTTCTTCTTGACGCAGAATTGACCACAAGCTGTCCCAATCTGGGAGGTCCGCTCTGCCCAAGATACTTTGTACAAAGGTTTCCCACTCATCTGTGACTGCATTGAGGGCAGTCCTGACTATCACATCATCATCCACCGTTGCACTTGTTGCAATCAGAGGATCCCTGATTGATTGCAGTCTGAAGAGAAAATGCTCCATGTCTTCTCCCTTGGTCATCATGAATGACCTCATTTGAGTCTCCAACAACATTTTTCTTTGGACAAACTTTCCCTCATACAAGGAGGTCAAGGCCTTTCACATCTCGTTAGCTGTCTTCTTCTCAGCTACGTGTGGTACAATATGGTCCTTGATACTGTCCATAATCAGCTGCTTGGCATGCTCAGCAGCGTCCTTATGCTTCCGAAGGAGATCCAGATCTGTCGGTATGGCCAGAGTTTGCTCTACATGGTCTCTAAGATTGTATGCTTCAAGAACTATCAGGATCCTTGCCTTCCAAACTGAAAAGTTTGAGAGGCCATCTAGCCTATCCTGATCACGTTGTCCATGAGGAGCCATCTGCTCAAAATGTGTCGAAACATCCTTTTCTCTTTGCTAGAAAAATGGATCTAAGGCCCTTGGTGAAACAGGCACCTTTTGTCGCTCTGACAACTGATTTCCCTCCTTGGAAATCTAACAAATCAACTATGATTCATCTTCTTGTTTGATCCTCTGATCAAACTGCAAGTTTCCCTTGGCTAGAAACTCTCTGAGAAGTTGATCTCCTCCCGCTCTGTCACTTGTGCTAAGGCTAAAAATCTGAAATCTTTAGAAATTTAACCCCACCAGCACCTTCTGAATTTCTGCAGCTTTTCTTCAGTCTTTTCTGGATCTGAAAAATTCAGATTTGCATCACACTAGCTGGCTTCAGACTAGTCCAGTGCTGTTTCTGAGCTGCCTCTGCGTAGTAATTGCGTGGGCTTGCCAGGAGACAGCGTTAGACAGCGTCACCCTTCTCTCTGCATGAATCTGCCTCTGAAAACTGCGTTGTCCCTTCAGATCTGCATTTCTGCTATTTTCTGCAGCTAGAACCTTCAGTCTTTTCTGCTGGTGACCCTCCTAGATCTGCAATTGCTCTGATACCATGTAGAAATTTCTGAATCCTTACACTTTATGCATAAATTATTACTGTTAATTTGGTATGATCCTCCTACTTAGACAAGTTATTAACTGAATAAATTCAAGTTAAAATCGAAGCAAAACACATAACAAATCTCTACCAATCTAGATCTAGAACAATTTCATGCACACAGACAAAGTGACAGTTATTTCTGGACAAATACTCCCTGGAAAAACCTAATGCGGGAAAATCGGTCTCTGGCTGCTGGAGGGTTTATTATTAAGAATTTTTCTGAATACACAAATCTGGGTTCCAGATCTGCAAAACTCGACAGAGAATATACTAGATCTACAGCTCACTAGTTGATCTAGGGCCAAAATAATGACTGATCCACACCCTCAAACAGGATTTACAGAACTCAGCCAAGATTAGGGCCTAGAAACCCCAACGCTGCCCCTGAAATCCTCTGCGTCAGCCTCTGAAGCCGCTCAAACCCTCAGCGCTCCTCCAGAAGAGACTGCGTTACCCCAGACTGGGTGACGCAGTCACTACGCTGCCCCTTGGGGTCTCTATGTAGCCCTCTGAGGGTTTCCTGTTGAAAATCACGCTGTCCTTGGAGGGACTGCGCTGTCCTTGCTGCTGTTGTTGCTCTCCTCTTCTACGCTGTCCTTGAGCTGATCTCTGCCTCTTTTGTATTCTAGACCATGGGATTAGATCATCCCCTTGGCCTAAATTCCCCTCTGCAACTAAAACACTTCTGAGTATTCTTAGCAAACCCTGCCCTAGAATCTCAGCTTAGCTTCAGTGCTCTGCCTCTGTGTGTCTTTACAAATGACCCCAAGCCTTTCCTTTATAATTTTCTCGTTGACAAATCAATGGCCATGATCAGATCTTGAATCAATGGCTAAGATTAAAAGAAAGCTTGATCAGTGTGACTTAAGACAATTTCATCACACGTTTAATTAAATTCACTTTAATTATTTAAGTTTCCTAAGTTTTAACTTAGGAAATACATTAAAGTAGTTAATTAATTTAATATCTCCTAAACCAGATGAAATTTCCCAAATCAATTTCTGGGTCTTGTAAATCAAGTGTCTAGTCCCTCCACAAAGTTTGGGCGCTAGAGCGCAACTGATGCTACCCCAAATACACAAAATCTCAACAAATCCTTCGTTAGGAAGAAATCAGGTGGATAACGAAGAGGGGCAGTAGCAATGGAGGAGCCAAGATAAAGAAAGAGGAGGAGGAAGATGCAACTCTCACATCAAAAGGACAAAGACAACAACAAGGGAAGAAGAAGAAGGACCTCTCAAAGGTTTGGTGCTTCAGATGTGCCGAATTGGGACACTTTGCCAATACTTGTCCTCAGAAGAAGAAGGGGAAGGAAGATTTTGATTCCAAGGCTACGACAACCAAAGGGGATAGTGGCAGTGATGACGATGTTGCCATGAGTGCTCATGTACCTCAAGAGAAGAGGTGGGACGACATAGATCTGTAGTTCTCTTGAAATGCAGATGGAGGGGCATGATCCTTGAGGTGCCCGAACTCTTAGATCACATACGAGTTAAGGGAGCCCTTAAAGACAGTAGCAGGATGAATGGAGTTAGTTGGTGCAGAGGATCATGGAGGCACTTTGGCAGTGTTTGGACGCTGCAGACTAGAGCAGCGCAGAGGAGAGGCAACAACAACGTGGAAGCAACAGTGCAGAGGCTGATGGAATTTCAGCAGCACAAAGGCAGTGCTTACGCAGTGCAGAGCAACAGACAACGCAGAGCTTTAGAGGGTTAGTGCAGAGCAGCAAAAGAGGGTGCTTCAATATCGAGATGCAACCAAACTGACTTGTCTTTCACTATTTTGGGTGATGTCCTTCAGTTGCTTCTCAGCAACTGAGTTGCAATGCAACAGTTAGCAGTGGGAGTGCTATGGGCAACATGATGCAGCATTTGAGAGGGAGTTGCAGTACAAATGAGGCAGTGACTGTGGTAGAGTCATGGGCAGCAGTACAGAGAGGAGCAACACAGTGGATAGGGGGCAACAATCGAGCATCAGCAACGCAGAGGATTGATGCCATGGATCAGAGTAACGCTTCTGAAGTAAAGTGCTTCGAGAGCACATTCCTCGCTAAGAGGGTGTTGAGATTTTGGGTAGTATAGGATGTGCTCTAGCTCCCAAATTTTGTGGAGGGGCTAGAACACATGAGATCTCCAAGGCCCAAAAACCGTTTGGAGAAATTCCACCCACAACTTAAGTTATTCAAAATATTAATTATTTTAATGGAGACCGTAAGTCTAACTTAGGGAAATTAAATAATTAAAGTGAATTAGTTTAGACATGTGGGTGAGAATGTTCTAAGTGACGTGGATCAAGTCTTTTCTAATCTTAGTCGTTGATTAGAGATTAGATCATGGTCGTTGAATGTTCAACAAGAAAAGTATTAAAGGAAGGTTTGGGGTCAGTTGGAGAAGACACATAGAGCGATAACACTTGAACTAAGTCGAAATTTTGGGGCGCGGTTTGCTGAGAATTTTCGAGTGACCTTGCAATGCTGGTGAGGGGAGGATCGGTGAGGGATTATTTAGATCCAAGGCGGAGAATACATAGGCAGAGAGGCAAATCCATACTATGCAACGCAAAGACCCAACAGGAGGGACGCAGCCCAGCCAGGCTCACGCAGGCCATTCAGGGTGACGCAGAGCCCAGAGGGATGATGCTGGAGCAGCCTGTGCTGCACAAAGGCTCTAGCAGCTATGCAGAGCTGACGCAGTGCTGGGATAGGCAGCGTTGGAATTTCTAGTGGGCTAGAAAGGGCTCGTATTCAGCAATTCAGAAGGTGTGAAGCCTCAGCTGAATCAACCATATTTTTTGTCTTTGAGTGATAGAGGTACATTTGTTGTGATTTCTCTGTTGGGAAAACCACTACTGGGGCCCTTGATTGTATTCAGATATTTTTCTTAATAAACAAACCCTTTAAGAGTTGTTGCACCAGTTTTCTCGCATTGGGTTTTTCTGGGGACATTGTCCAAAAAACACTTTCCATTGTCATGTGCGCGTTATGCTTCAATAAATGATCTGTATGTATGTGTAGGCTACAGTAGTATTTTCTTTGATGTTTTTGTTGAATAATCCAGAAAAATAATTTGTTAATTAAAACAAATAGGAGAAGTAAATCAGAAAACTACAGTAGGGTTTTTGTAACTTAGGTTCTGAAATTTTCCCCAATAGCCACATCATCATCACTCCCATCATCGCCCTTCGCTGCTGCAGCCTTAGAATCCGAATCTTCCTTGCCCTTCTTCTTCTTAGCACAAGTAGTGGCGAAATGTCCCAATTCACCACATCTGAAGCATCGGACCTTAGAAAGGTCTTTCTTCTTCTTCCCTCACTGCTATTGTTGTCCCTTAGATGCGAGAGTTGCATCTTCCTCCTCCTTTTTGATCTTGGCTCCTCCGCTGCTACTGCCCATCTTGGTCAATATCCTAATCTCTTTCTGACGAAGAGCTGCCCACATGTCTTCCCAATTTGGAAGTGTTACTCCGCCCAAGATGCCTTGGACAAAGGTCTCCCACTCTTTAGAAACTGCATTCAGGGCAGTCCTCACGATAAGACCAACATCAGGAATGGCCCCCATAGCAACCAGCTGATCTCGCATCGCCTTCAATCTAATAAGGAATGGGTCGATTTCCTCTACCTTATGCATCTGAAATAGTCGCAACTGATTCTCCGAAAGCATCTTTGTTAAATTTAGATAACCATGGCGTTCTATGCTTGATGCACTTTTACTTCAATCTTTCTTAGGCCCAATACAAAATAGCAATCACATAAACTCGAAAGTAAAACGCTGATAGAACACAATAACAGAACAATAGAAGACAAGCCAAATATAGATCAGATTTACAATTCCTTTTGTCCAGCAAAGATATGAGATATTGTGGCGTTACGGCGGTTAGCAGGATGCTTCAACCAGCAAAGTTTTTCTCGGTCAGCCATCACTTTCATGTGTCACACCCACAACCCTCAAAGACAGCTCATCACAAGTCAACACAAATCAAACCAGGGACAGCACAGAAAAGTCAACGCAGGCAGCTTTAGAAAAGTCAATGCAACAAACTAGGGCTTTGATCAAACAACCCAGCATTCCTCGATTTTAGTGCCCAGCTGCATGGCCTACTAAAATCAGAATTTCTGCAGAAGATTGAGGTCAAATGACCAAGGGTTGACCACGGTCAATGCTGGTCAATGTTGCAGCAGAAAAGCCCTAAACAAATCAGCGCAGAAAATAGAAAGCCCTAAACAGATCAACACAGAAAACAGCAGCTTCGCTCCACACGTAAGGGGAAAAAGGCCTTCAAAGGCTATCGAACCAATCAGATCACAATGAGAGAATGTGTGATGAGAAGATGAAAAAATGACCTCCAAGTCTCTCCAATTTATATTCATCAATGAGGGTGTGTGGCACATCTCTTAGGCATGTGGGATAAATTTGGTCGACCTTGCACATGTGGAAAATAAATTCAAAATCAATGATCTCCTCATCCGATCAAGATGATCTTTCAATCAATCTTGCACCTCTCCGAAAGAGGAATCCAACAAAAATACGACCATTGTCATATGAGCAGTGCAACATGGAGTTTGGACTTAGTTGCCAAAAATTAACACTCCCTCTCAACTATGCAGAACTCCATTTGTCCACAAGTGCCATCCATCATGTACCAAACCAAACATTATGTGTCATCCCGCCATAACTTGCTTTGTTGGCTCTTTATTTCAGAACAAAAGGTGACTCACAAAGACATCACACACAGCTGACCCAAAGTCAACTTAGAGGCAAAAACCTCTCTTGGACTCAAAAGAGTCTCATACTAACCCAAAGTTAGTTTACTGACCCGAAGTCAATTTAGAGGATAAAACCTTATCATACTTGATCCCAGATCAAGGTGTTGGACACGTGCCATCCTAGACATAGAGAGTATGGCAATCTTCGATGCTTCCATCGGTCTTGCTATGGTCTCTATCCACATTTCCCACCTCATTGGCCAAATGAGAGGTACTTCCCATGAGTCCGAACCTCCATGGGTAGGATGCATGCAGGGCACAGATCAAAGAGAGGCGAACCAACTCAATATCATAACGGTGGAGCAAAAGCACAACAAGGTTCGGCAAGCCTAGCCTCGTATGTGTTTATAGCTCCAAGAAGCTATCTCCAAGCTCCCTGGAGCTCCCAAAGCTCATAGTCCAACTCAAGCAGGACCCTAAGAATAGGGTCTTTCCAAGATTCCAAGCTTCTCACGAAAGGTTAGAAACTTGACCTTCCCCAGGGGCTTCGTGAGAATATCCGCGACCTGCACATCAGTTCCTATATGATCGAGCCTTACGGCGCCTCGCTATACCATATCCTAGATAAAGTGGTACCTGATATCAATATGCTTGGATCGATCGTGGAACACGGGATTCTCAGAAAGACGAATCCCACTCTGGTTATCACAAAGGATAACGGTGGTATCTAGCACATGCCCGAACAACTCACTAAAGAGCTTTCGCAACCAAACAGCTTCACAACAGGCCATACTCCTTGCAATGTATTCGGCCTTAGTGGTGCTCAAAGCCACCGACTTCTGCCTCCTGCTCACCCAAGATATCGAAGCAAAACCCAAGGTAAAGCAACATCCAGATGTGCTCTTGCGATCCACCACACTGCCAGCCCAATCGACATCAGTATATCCATGGAGTCCCAAACTCTCGGCAGTGTATCTCAGCCTATAGTTGATTGTGCCCTGAAGATATCTCAATAGATTCTTGGCACCAATCCAGTGAATGTGATGAGGTTCAACCATATGTTGATTCAAAGTGTTCACTGCAAAACATACGTCTGGAAGGGAGTTCACTAAGAACATCAGGGCCCCTACGAGTTGTCGATACTTAGTAGGATTTGATAGCACAGGCCCAACAGCGTTTCTACTCAACTTCTTAAAGTGGAGTTCCATCGGTGTCAACACAAACTTACAGTCCACCATACCAAATCTCTCCAGCAGCTTCACGACATATTTTCCTTGAAAAAGGAAAATCTCGCTTGGCCTCTGCCAGACCTCCAAGCCTAGGAAGTAGTGCATCAGTCCTAGGTCTTTCATCTCAAACTCGGAAGCTAGCTCCCTCTTACACTGATGAATGAGAGGGTCATCACCTATTAGGAAGAGATCGTCCACATAGAGAACCAAAATGAGAGGCCTTTCTCTATCAACCTTAAAATAAAGGTTCAGATCAGCATTACTTCGAGTGAAGCCCAACTTCATCAAGTAACTATCTATCCTCTCATACCAAGCCCTGGGGGCTTGCTTCAACCCATAGAGGGCTTTCTTCAACCTGCATACATGGGTGTCTCTATCTCGGATTTCGAACCCTAGAGGTTGCTCCACATACATCTCTTCCTTTATAGATCCATGCAGAAAAGCGGTCTTCACATCCATCTGATGTAGAATCCATCCTTGCGTAGCAGCAAGGGCAATAATAGATCGGATGGTGGTATAGCGGGCCACAAGTGCAAATATATCATCATAATCTATGCCCTCTTTTTGAGAGAAGCCTCGTGCAACAAAACTTGCCTTGTACTTTTCAACACTTCCATCAGATCCATGCTTGATATTATAGAGCCATTTCGAGGTGACAACAGATTTGTCCTCCGGTCTTGGGACCACTTCCCAGACATCATTCTTCATAATGGATTTGTATTCTTTGTGCATAGCATCCTTCCAAACTTTATGCTTTACGGCTTCTTCAAATGTTCTAGGCTCAGATTGTACTATCATACATATGGCTGCTAGATACCCTTGGTATCTCTTCGGCTTTCTTGCTTTCACGGAATGTCCCCCTTGGGGCAATATGTCGCTTGGCATCTTCGAGAGTATCCCTAAGAGATGAGGGTCTTCTCTTATTTGAAGGAGGTGGACCAATGGGATTCATAGGTCCTTCAACATCAGGCATTAGGTCATCCTTCGGCTCTTCCAACCTAGGTTGCGGGGAAGCATCCCCCCCCCTCGTTCCCGTTTCCGAAACGCGCTCCCGAAAACGCTTCCTGAGGGGAGCGTTTTCGGGAGCGCGTTTCCGAACCTGTTAAAACGCTCCCTGCCTTTTCTGGAGCGTTTTCGGAAACGCTCGAGAGCGAACGCTCCCCGAAACAAAAAACGCTTCCTGCTAGGCGGAAATTTTTTTCAATGAAAAAACGATTTGTTTAGGGCTGATGTGGAGGTAAGAGAAGCATTGACATTTCATGGTAATGTTAAATTCTTAAAGTAAAAGGATGAAAATGAAAAATAAAGGAAATGTCTTTTCGGGAGCGTTTCCGGAAACGCTCGGGAGTGAACGTTCTCTGAGCGCTTCTGGCGTTTAAAAAACGCTTTGGGAGCGTTTTTTAAACGCCGGAAGCGCTCAGGGAGCGTTCGCTCCCGAACGCTCCCCAAAACAAAAAACGCTTCCTGCTGGGCGGAAATTTTTTTCAATGAAAAAACGATTTGTTTAGGGCCAGAAATGGGTTTTAGGGATGATGTGGAGGTAAGAGAAGCATTGAATTTACTTAAATTTTTAACATTACCATGAAATGACTCAGGATGTTTAAGAGTGGTTTCGACCTCATTGGATTTCATATGGAGAAACTAGAATTTTAGGTTTCACTCAAAATTCAACAGACTTAATGGTTTTCAAGGTTTCATGGTTTGGGAATTTGCAATGTTTCCATTTGATTCTATCAGGTGTAAGGGTATGATATTGGCATTTGATCAAGAGCATGAAGTCCTTTAAGAACCTTGATGTACCCTTCAATCAAAGGAAAACAACTGGTTAGGCATGCTAATCTTTTTCTACCTCATTTTAAGGTTGAGGAGATGAACCCTTCACTCAAACCAAAATCATTGGTTAGGCATGTTAAACTTTTTCAATTTCTATCATGTTATAAGGTTGAGCAATCCAAGTCTAAAGACTTTGAGCTAGATGATGTTTATGTATCTCTTGTCGATGATCCCATTTCTAGTAGCGATGAATCAATGATGAGTTTCATGAGAGACCATGTTGCTCAGTGATTTGTAGTTTTAATGTCTATTTTTGCTACTACTACCACTACTAAAGTTGTAGAGGAGTTTTAGGAGTCCTCAAACTTTGAGCCATATTATTTATGTAGCTCATGTTGATGATCCCTTGTCTAGTAGTGGTGATGATTTTGATCATGATGAGGAGTGATCATGTTGTTGATCACTAATATGTAGTCTTGTATTAGGCCAATGGCTTCATAGCTTGTAGCATTGTTTTTGGACTTTATGGGCCATTTGGAGCCTCATTGCTTATGTATTTTTCGATAATATGTATTGCACTCGGTGCCATTTTGATATATTCACCTTTGCATGGTATATAAATGAGAAAACTTTGCATATTTTGTCTCTATTGGCTTGGAATCATGGTTGCAAATCTTAAAAATAGTTTTTTTATTAAAAAATAATTATTTAATGTATTTTTTTTAAAACCGGTTCATTGAGATCTGACCGCTCCCGGTTAGACCGGTTCCGGTTAGAAACCCAGTTCATTAGGTCCACCGGTTCCGGTTTTAATAACTATGCTCACACAAATCCAGAAGTACAAGAGGGGTACATGAAGGCATTGGACAAGTTGGTACCTGACAGGGAGGAGTGTGCTAGATTGCGCCTTGAATTAGGCAAATACTTCAGTTGCACTGCTAACTTTGGTTCTTTCCATGCAATGGAAGACGTGGACAGATTTGATGCTATCACATGGTGGGAAGCATATGGCGGTATGGGAATTTTGCCAAAGTTCGCTAAAAAAGTTCTCTCACAGGTTGTGAACACTTCTTCTGCAGAGAGGTGTTGGAGCACCTACAGCTTCATACACAATGTGAGAAGAAATAGGCTGAATGAAAACCGAGCTGAAAGCTTGGTTTATGTGCATTACAACTTGAGGTTGTTGAGCCATCACTGTGATTGGGCAAATGAGGATCAATCATACAGAGTCTGGGACAACAACCTAGAGGATGATAATTTGGAGGACGGCACGGTACATATGGAAGAATTGGAAGCATAACTTTTTAGGGATGATGATGAAGCATCAGCAGCACCGCCACACACAGGGCCAGTCCCACCATCTACTGGTAGCAGTGCGGGTGCCAGTGCCAGTGCTAGTGCCAGTTCTCGATATCACACTATTGTTCCTTTGTAGATCCAGCCTCCACCTTCTAGTCATGGTCGTGGTACTCCTGAGAGTACTAGAAGACCACCATTTCCTCGTGGCTCGCACAAATTAGACATTTCTCGTGGGCGTGGCAAGGGGCCAGCCATTAGATAAAATAGATTTGTTGTTTACTAGTCTTTTCTAATTGTTGTTGACAGTTGAACAGTTGAAACTTGACTCTTTCATATATTTAATGACAATTTAAGTTTGAATTTTGAATTTGAAAGGTGAAACTTTGAAGTTGGCATTTATAAGTTTACAAGTCATTATGAATTATGAATATGACGCTTCATGAAAGCTATATGGTGATCAATGAATCAATGATGATAAAAGTTATATAATATCAATGATGATAAATGTTAAATATTGAATTTTGAAATCAATGAATCAATGATGATAAATGATATATATCAATGATGATAAATGTTATATATTGAAATTTGAAATCAATGAATCAATGACGATAAATGTTATATATCAATGACGATAAATGTATATTGAATTTTGAAATCAATGAATCAATGATGATAAATGTTAGATATTGAAATTTGAAATCAATGATGATAAATGTTATATATTGAATTTTGAAAGCTTGAAACCTTCAGATTGATGATTCGCGAGATTCAAGAGTCAATATGTTGTATGCTTCCAACTTGTGGGCATGGTTGATGAAGATTATAACTTCTAGATGATTGATGTTATATGATTCAATCTATGTTTTTATGTTTTTTATGTCTAATTCATCATTCTACATGTTTTTGTTGACATATATGCATCAAAATATAAAAAATATAAAAAATATTAAAAAATATATATATATATATATATATATATATATATATATATATATATATATATATATATATATATATATATATAAACACTCCCGAAAACGCTCCGGACCGGAAGCTTTTAAAAATGGCGCTCCGCGCTTCGCTCCCGCTCCCGCTTCCAAGTAACCTTGCTTCCAACTTCCATGCTTCTTCATCTTCTTTGTCTTCGGGCTAGGAAGATTTCTTACTTTTTTTTTTTAGGGCAACATCTTCATCAAAGATGGCATTGTGGCATATCTCCACTTCTCTTTGACTAGGCACATAGATTCTATATGCCTTCGAAGTTTCACCGTAGCCCATGAACATTACCTTCTTTCTAGAAGCATCTAGCTAGCTTCTCTTTCTTTTGGAACATCAAAGTAAACAAGACAACCAAAAACTCTAAAATGAGAAACATCAGGTTTCTCACTAGAGAAGACTTCTTTGAGAGTTTTGTTGGCTCGAGGGGTCTTGACCTAGGTTCGGAGGTTAAGGTTTGCCAACAAACCCCTATACTACTAACCCTTTCGGCAGTGACCTACTTGCGTAGGCCAAAGTCTCACCCAAAGAAGTATGGGAGGGTGCTGGAACTAGGTTTCTGCACCCTGAGAGAGAGTAGGTAAGTCAAGCAGGTCTGCGTTTCCTACCCATTGAGTTCGCACTTAAAGAAATCTATTCGCAGGCTGATTGACAATATAATCCACAGTATAATAGAGCTATTCTTATGCACAGACCTATTAAATACACCCGCATCCACGTGCGCAATACCAATCGCAGTGATTAAAAAATCATAGATACATATACCAGAAACATAGATACTTTCACAGTTCGCAGCAATTAAACAGACACTTTCGCAACATAATCATATAGCCCAGGTTCACCTCAATCATAACCAAACAGATCTAGATAGCATCAGATGCTCAACAATACTTCGCCTATATATTAATATCAAAATCCACTTACAATCCCAAAATACCACCTGCGCACACAACCAACAGGGTCTGCACACAGCAGGACTGAGGATCTCCATGCACACAGCCAACAGAAGTCCTTACCCAAACAACCCGACAACAGATCTAACAATTCGTGCTTAGAATCAATCTCAATTCTTTCCTACCTTAAGACTCAAAAAGGTTCATCTATTTATATCGATTTAGCCTACGCATCCAATGGTCCACAAACAATGGTTTGCGGACTCTTGGTCTACGCTTGATCCATTACAATGCATTCGGGGCTTTGACCCACCCCAAAACCCCTGTGTTAGACTAAATAATACAAAAAATATACAAAAATGGACAAAATTCACAGCTTTAGGATACCCTGTTCCAACAGTCCCCCAACACAATCTTGTGACTCGTCCCGAGTCACTGTGATGGTGGGGTCTCCACCTGCACCTGCAACAATCTGATTGCTTCGGCCAATGGGGGCAGCACACCTTCACTCTGAGCAGCAACATTTTTCGCAATGTCTACCAACTTCTGCGAAGTCGGGCCTTCCGTCGCAGCAGTGACGCTCTCCAGAGTCTGGTTTAGCTGCTTAACAACAACATCAATATCTTGCGAGAGCTTGAGGGCTTCGGCAGCCCTAGGCTTCAGGCGGTCTTCGAGAACTTTCTTCTTATGCCAGAGTTCATCACTATCATTTTGGAGGGCGTGGCTGGTTCGCAGTTGTGCCAAGCGCTGAGCAGGAACCAAAGTGGGCAGGGTGGCTTCTAACTTCCCGAACGCTTCTTCCTTCTGCCGCAGGTCCTGGTTTATTTCTTGCAGGATCTGGTCATGCTGAACCTTGGTCCATAGTTGCATGGCTGTTTCCAGTAATTGGGCACCCTGACCAATCTGCCCTGTAATGACGTTTGTAGCCACGGTAACCAGTGCAACTCGTTGGGCCCGTACCTCCGGAGGTGTTTCGGGCTGCAACTTAGCCTGCAAATCTATGATCTGCTGCTCCATCTGTGTTTTGACCACCTGAACTTCTGTCCTAGAGGCCTTCAATGCTGCGACCAACCCCTCAATCTTAGCCTGGGAGGTGGCTATGGCCGGGATTTCTTCTATAACATCTGTGCAGAGTCTGTGAATTAAGTGTTCCAGCTCCATTTGTTGGGTGGTGGCGAGGGACACTTCAGTGTTCTTTTCTACGATTGTCTGCTCAGCCACACCAAGCTGTTGGTGCACTTGTTGGTCTCGATGGTGAATTTCCCGAAACAAGGAGGTGTGGAGAACTTGCAATGCCTCATGTGGCAGCCTGGCTAAATCCAACTGTACTTTTGCACCGGCCTGGACTTGCATTCACAGGTCGGGTGGACTGATCACAAGGGTTGCGCTAGGTAAGGAGAAAAGGCGACTTTCTGCTGTAGCTAGTGCTGCACTGCTGGATGCCGAGGGCATGCGTACCTGAGTCACACTGGTCTACAGCGTGTCTGTCTTTAGCTGGAGAGCGCAGAGCTCCGCCTGAATTGTGTCGATCGCAGCTTTCTGTTGTTCTTCTAAGGCTAACCATCTGTCTTCTGCGGCCAAAGTGACCACATCAGCAATTTGTTCGAGGTCCCCTTCAGTCAGTGTGATTGTCTCATCTTGTTCTGTTCGTTGAGAGTGCTGCTTCTTTCGGGGCCCTTTGACAGGCTCGCTTGTTCGCTTTGTGCCTTTGGGGGAGGCAGTTCCTGCTGCATCCAGTCCTTCTGTACCCAGGTCTGGCGGCGAATCTAGCTGAGTCTTCACTTTTGCGTCCTTCTTGGTGGTCTGTTTCTGCTGCGCATCCTTTTGTGCTGCTGCGCCCGTGTCCTTCCCTGTACTCTTGCTTGGGCCTCCAGTATCCTTGATGATGAAAAGGGGGATTACTTTCGCTGTGCTGGTTCCTTTGGTGCCCTTCGCGCCGATTTTGAAGCCGATCTTCCAGTTAGGAGGCCAGAACACAATTACATTGTCAATTTCTTTGTCCGCCACCATATAAGGGAGCGAAGTCCAGGCTTTATCCTTGCGTGCTCTGATCTGGATGTTGTGCATGGTGACCTAGAATGCCGCAATGCCCTTGTATCTGTCATATACTGTTGGAGACAACCATGGTCGGGAATTAATGGCTGTTGCCAAGCTACTCTGAAAGAGGACCTAGAAGACTTGGTTGTCCTCGAGACGCTGCGTATCCTTAGAATCCCATAAGTTTGTATATCGGGCCCCTTCACATGTCGGAGGTGAGCTCCGGGAGGACCGATTCCTCAGGTGCATCCCAGGCTATCAATGCGATGAGAAGTAGCAGCCAGGAATAGCAAAATGCTCGTTCCTGCTCCTGGGATTCGCGGACATTGGCCAAAAACTCATTGCACAAATATTGTGACCAATTGAAGCAGACCCCTTTCTCACACTGGCCTGCTAACTGAATTACGTATGCGGGGACAGAGGCCACCTGGCATTTTCGCATCATCTTACATGCCAATAACACGGTACCCAATTGCATAGCAGGATCACTAATGGTTTTTATCATGAAGCCGCGAGTATTCCGCTCCACATGGTATTTTTTCTGCACATATTCAGCAATTTAGGCCTCATATTTCTTCCCAACGCGTAGTAGAGGGTCTGGCCCTTCCATAGGAAGACCAGTGATGCGATGGATGAGCACAGTGTCAATAGGGATTTGATCCTTGATCCACAAACACCCATCATGGACCAGGGCAAGCAATTGACGCACCAGACGGTCCGTGATATTGTAGTGGCCGAAATGCGACATCCTGAGCAGGTTGAGGAGCCCGGATCCTGCCACTCCGCGTACCCAGCTTACGAGGACAATTTTGATCACATCATCCTCCTGAATTCGATCAAGATATAATTCGGGCGCCAACTTAGGGAAGGCCTCTAAATTGGCCAAGTCATGATCATCAAATTTGATCTCATGGAGCCTTCCAAAAGGTTTACCAATAATGGGGACCTCTCCTGGGGTCAACGACATCTGCAGGTAGGTAATCAGGCCGTCAAGGTTCTTCGGCGTGCGTGTCGAGGGCCTGTGTGGCCGAATGAAAGGAGGTAATCAATTGATTGATTTTGCAGCCTGAGCCTCTTCCTGAGCAACACGCGCCTGGGGCGTTGCTCGCGGGAATTTTACATTTCTCGAGGAAGTACGGGGCTTCCCTCCAACCCATTTCGCGGGTTTCGGGGGTTTCCCTGAGCCCTGTGCTTTTTCCTTCCCCTTCTTCATGACTGGGCTCGGTGTGGAGATAACTTCTTCAGCCTCGGACTCAATCTCCACCACTTCCTCGGTTTCTGGCTCTGCCGAGGTCGTTGGTGCTGAGGATTCAGTAGGATTAGTGGCTGCCATTCTGGCGCAAAAAATGAATCCCAACCCCAGGTGGCTACTGCCAAAAGGGGTAGGTTGCTCAGACATGAAAGGGATGTTATAGGTGCAAAAATTCTTACAACACAAATTCGTCAAGGACAAATATGCCAAGTACAAGCTATTCAAGCGATACAGAACCCTTGTCTGAGCTATCCTTCCCTTTTTATAGCCTTTGCAATCGACCAACGGTAGGGTAAACTTCACTTGGAACTTACCATCAAGTAAACGGTAAAAAATCTCCAGAAATCGCCTCATAAAATGCCAACCGCCTGCTCCTTCCAACGGTAACTTTTTCTTTTTACCCGATTTGACTGTTCCAATGGCTAGTTTTTGCACCCTTGGTGCGCTCAGCGCAACCCTGCGTTCCCAGCGCATCCCTGCGCTTTCAGCATACCTCCTGCGCTCCCAGCGCACCTGCTGCATTTGGAGTTTATTCCTTCGAAGTTATTCCTGTGCCTCTGGCGCACTCCCCCGGGCTTCCAATCCTACGGCTGCCTCTTGCGCGGAGCATGGTACCTGCTGCGCTTACCTTCCTTGGTGGGTCTGTCCCACTTAATACAGTTACTCTAGCCATATAGTCATTTGATCCAATACGGTTTGAGCTGGCTGCCATTGATATAGCCGGGTAGCATATTGCGACAGGGTAGCTAATCGAATAGCTCTGCCATCCATGATTTCTTTAACTGTATAGGGCACAAGCCAGTGCTATCGGAACTTCCCTGGGTGTTTCGCAAATTGGCTATCGTAAAGTAGCACTAAGTCATCCTCCGCAAAGGTCTTTTGACGAATATGTCGATCGTGCCATGCCTTATCGCGTGCCTTCTGAACCTGCTGATGGAAGTTAGCAATGAAACAGTCTTCCTCCAAAGCCACAAGCTGCGCTAACCGCTCCTCCATGATATCAGATTCTGCCATATTTGTGAAGGCTGTGATACGCAAGCTAGGAACAATATATTCCATGGGCATAACGACCTCCTTGCCATAGACCATCCTAAATGGTGTTTTCCCTATCAACTTCTTACAGGTGGTTTGGTAAGCCCATAGAATAGACGGAATGCGCACGTTCCAATCGCTGTGATCGGCGTTACAGACCTTGGTCAGTGCGTGCTCCAAGACCTTATTAAAAGCTTCAACTGCTCCGTTTGTCTGAGGATGATACATAGTGCATTTCGCATGATGGATCCAGAATTCTTCCATCAAGGCCTGTATTGTTTCATTGACAAAGTGCGTATCTCTATCGCTCATCAGGATTTTCGGACATCCAAATCTGGTTAGAATCTGCTCAAAGATGAAGTGCGCAGCAGTATCTGCAATGCAGTCCTTCACTGCTTGTGCCTCGACCCACCTAGATACATGATTAGTAGCAGTTACAATGTAACGCGCACCTGTCTTCCTTCCGGGTGGGTTGATAGGTCCTACAAAATCGATGGCCCACTTGTCAAATTCTTGCAGGGCCATTTGCGATTCAAGGGGCATTTCATCCCTGCAGGACAGCCTTCTGGTGCGTTGGCATGTATCGCAGGCCTTACAATAGTCGTGAGAGTCACTATGCAGGGTAGGCCACCATAATCTAGCTCTTAAGATCTTTCGTGCCGTCGCGTTCCCTACCTAGTGACCTCCTACTACCCCATTGTGGGCTTCTGTCAAGATAGCATGCCGTTCATGTTCCAAAACGTACCTTCGCAGCACTTCATCTGCTCCCATCTTATAGAGGTGACTTGCGATGATGGTAAAATCCGCAGCGCGAGTTACCAACTCTTTCTTCTGTTGCACCGAATACTCCGCGGGTGCCATGCTTGTAGTCAGGAACTGTATGATGTCAACGAAGTGTGCGTCAACTACCTTAATAGCAAACAGCTGTGCATCAGACAATCCTTCTTCCATGTTGGTTGGTTTCTTGCCAGTCTCAATTCGGGACAAGTGATCTAGCCCAGCATTCAACTTCCCTGGTTTGACAATGATTTCAAAGTCATATTCCTGGAACAGCAGAAGCCATCGGCAGATTCCCCCCCCCCCCGCCAACACAGGCTTATTCACCAGGTACTTCAAAGCCGAATGATCTGTAAACATTTTGAAGTGTCCTCCTAACAGATAGTGCCGATACTTCTGTAATGCATAGACCATGGCCAATCCTTTCCGCTCCGTGGTGGCATAATTGCGCTCCGCGCCATAGAGTTTTTGACTAGTAAATGCAACTGGGTGATCAATGTCTCCATCTCCAGGCTGCGTAAGGACCACTCCCAGGGCGATTTCGAAAGCATCAACGTGAACATGAAATACCTTTGCCCAATCAGGAAAAATAAGGATAGGCGCACAGACCATCTTTTCCTTGAGTAGCTCAAAGCTCTTTTGACACTCGTCATCCCAAAAAAATGAAACATCCTTCTTAAGCAGCTTTTACAAAGGTGCTGTGATCAATGCGTATCCCTGAATGAACTTTCTATAGTAGCTCGTATGTTTGAGGATCGAACGCACCTGTTTCTCAGTCGTAGGTACTGCCAGATTGATGATAACTGCAACTTTCGCAGGGTCAACCATCAACCCTTGTCGGCAAACTATATGTCCAAGAAAGATTCCAAAGGGTACGCAGAAGATACACTTCTTGATATTCAGGGAAAATTGGTGCTTCTAACAGGTATCCAACATCATGCGCAGGTTCGAAACATGCGTCTTTACTAAGCCGAAGACAGTCCAATCATCAAAGTATACCTCCATAAATTTACGGATGAACTCTTTGAACACTGTGACTACTACCCGCGAGATGGCAAGGGCATTTTTGAGTCCAAACGGCATGACTGTATACTGAAAGGATCCCCATTCAGTAGCAAATGTAGTTTTGCTGCGATCTTCAAGTGCGATTCTGATGTGATGGTACCCTGAGAACCCATCAGTGAACAAGTATGCTTCTTGGCCTCCTACGCTATCCAGGATCTCATCAGAGAACAGTGTTGGAAAAGGATCATGTATACAGGCATCATTCAACTTGCGCAAGTCCACGCAGATGCGGATTTCCCCCTTCGTCTTCCTTTCCTAAACCACCATGGGACTCACCCAATCCAACTGTTTGACCGGTTCGATGATACCTGCGGTGAGCATTTTATCGATTTCTTCCCTAACCTTCTGCTTATACTTAGGGTTCAGCCAATAAGCACGTTGCTTCACAAGGTGCGCATCTAGTTTTAGTGTGATGCCCATAACCCCTAAGTCCCCCGTGATCCCCTTAAGCTCCGAAAACTTTGTCAGGAATAAGTCTTGATATTCTGTAAGTAATTCTGCAACCTTGCCTACCGTCTCATCATCCTAGTAATCCCCAATTTTAGCCAACTTGGGTTGCGCTTCCGTGCCAATGTTAACTTCTCGCAGCTTCAGAGGCTTCGTAACATCCACACTGTGTAATGGAGGTCCTACAACTGCTCGCTCCCCTTCTGATTCTGGGATTGAGACATTGCGCAGATCTTCATCACATTCTTCTATGGTGATATTGCGGCAATTGACAATATCCTGCATCTGTGTTTCCCATGTTGGTATATCCAATGTTGCATAGAGACTGGATTCACCAAATACAAAGGTATCTATATCCTGCAGAGTTTCGTCTAGCTCCTTGTTTCCTCCTGTTAGTCCAAATGTCCCCACGAATTCATCCTTTAAGGTTTCCCAATGGCAGGTGCACTGATGTAGCTTCGAATCTAAATACCACGCAGTGGGGATTGGTCCCAAGGCATGAATAAACAAGTGAATCCATTCTTCTGTAGTGCGATCCCACCATTTTTCCATCCAAGAGAACAAAAGTTCGCGAGGACCCCCTAGGCCAAGAAACATCTTGATGCGCACGTCAGCCGGAGGCTCAAATCGTAGGATAATCATATCCCAACATTCCTTCCAATCCTGGAACGCCCCCTTATGCATGTCCCACCACCTTACAGGTGTTGCGCGTATGGCTAGATTAAGGGCATGGCTAGATTAAGGGCCCATAGCCTTCGTTCTCTTAGAACCTCAGCTTCATATGTTCGCAAAAACTCCTTTACGCTACTGGAACCATCGAAGTAGGGCATTTCTCTTACCTCTGAGGATATGCATCGAAAGTCCCTTGTGATTCGTAGGTAGCGCAGCGCAGAGACATCATGTAATTGGTTTTGCCAATTTTCCATTTCTTCGTCGGAGTCAGAAAAGCATTCGCTATACTTTTCCCAGCAAAGCACACCATCGGCCGTAGGATTGATCCAATCTTCATCCCTCGCAGTTAACTTATAGATGTGATCCACCTCCTCTTCCTCACGCACTGGTTTTGTATACGTTTCTCCTTCTGCGGGGTCTAGCAGTACTACCACCCGTGTTCCTTCACTTTCAAACACCATGCTTCTCTTCTTCAAATTGATAATACCACCCATATCTATGGCCCAGTCCAATCCTAGGAGAGCAGGATAGGGGTCCGCATCTTCTACAATCTGAATGACCTCGAAGTCAGCCCGAACCTTAACTCTTGCGATATCTACCATGATCTTTGATAATCTCTCCAACAGTATGATCTTCTGCTGATTAGCCATGCGCAGCTGGATAGTGGACCATTCCAACTTAGGTTTTCCCATTCGCTGCCAAGTTTGCTTGGGTAGTACGTTTGCATCTGAGCCTAGGTCTAGAATAACCTGATCCATCTCATAATCACCGATCTGCGCGGTTAACCGCATCTCCCTACTAGTGCGTCTCTTATGTTTATACAGTTTGTGCACATCCTTAATTTCCATGGCTGGGGTTGTTCTTTCTGCGCAGCTGTCTATCAAAGCTTGGAGGTTTTCTATAGCCCTTTGGTTGCGCAACAGCTTCATACATGCCTGCAGGAATGGTTTGACCTCATCATCTGCTTTGAGGTTCGCGAGGGCTTGAGGAGTAGATGCCACAGCCTTAGCAAAGTCTTGGTGAGCTGTGACAAAGGTTTCCATTTCCTTTTGTAAGTCCAAACCTTCTTGTTTAATGGCTGCTTTACGGATAAGAGGCTCCGCCTCAGCTTTCTCTACAGCTCCTCCGGTGGTCATGCCGCTGCGTGTTATAACATTAACGCTTGGTCCTTCATCTCGAGGCTCCACCTTGACCCTTTGTATATTCTGCGTAGGTGTATGCTGCTTCTCCTGCATCTTGGCTATCAGAATTGGGCAATCTTCGATCACATGATCCAGTTGCCTACAGTATCTGCAGGATTGTCTCGCAGGGTTCGTGCAGTCCCTTGCAAAGTGCCCTATTTCTCCACAATTATAGCAAATAAGTTGTCCTCTCCCCCTACCTGCGCTTCCACCTCGGCCCCCTCCCCTACCCCTAGCAGGGGAGCCACCCATACCTGAGGGGGATCTTGGTGAAGAGGGGTCTGATTGTACCCTATATAGGTTTCCTTTGTCTATCATCAGATCATAGGTCCGACAGTTCTGCTCATCGTGTCCTACAGATTTGCAAAACCTACACAATTTTTGCTTCACTTCTGGGACATATGCGGCAAGCCGGGGGCAGTGGTTGATATCATGCAGCCTAGCCGCGCAACAATCATCGCACCACAGCACCGGCCCACTTGGCCCCGCAGCTTCCCTAGGGCGTAATGGGCTGGGTCCCCCAGCCTGTAGTCTGCTAGCAGCGGACAGTTATCCTTGGTGTGGCCATTCACCTTACATCGTATGCACCACCTGTCAGGGCTAGCCTCTGTTCCTCATTCCTTCCGCAGATTCTAGATCTCCATATGCATTGTTTCTAACTGTCCTTGTATTTGTTGTACTCCTAACTAGGTATCGTCTCTTGGCGCATCTTCCAGCTTCATCGCAATCTCTAAGGCCTTTTCCTGCGATTCAATGGCTTGATGACCCATTGGCACGTGTAGGTGGGGCAACAACATAGCGATGAACCACTCCGTGTGTTGCCTGTCATCATACAGAAATCCTCCTTCTCTAATTACCTTCTTTAACCGTTGGTCAGCTTCCCGTACAGACTTGGTCGGTCCCTGCTTGAAATTTTTCAGATTGTTCACTATCTGAGAGTAGGACTTAGGCTTCTTGAACTACTGTTTCAAGGCATTCTTAATTTCTTCAATGGTCGCATTTGCATGCTGAGCTATGTATCCCATATACCAGTCCAAGGATTTTCCTTCAAAGGCAAGGGATAGTTGCGCCCTTTTCACAGCGTCGCTGGCCACGTTCTGCGCAGTCCATACCAATCCTGCAACAAACCAAAACTGGTCCATGTCTTCATCCCCTACACCCTTGAAGGTAGGTAGCTTCATGTGTGAGGCATCTCGTCTTTTGGCGGGGGCAGAGGTATGGGTGAGTTCTTACCCCTGTGCTGGCTCGACAATGGTGCAGTTGAGGTTCTTGCGTAGTCGAATCCCTTCTTGGACTATTGACAAATCTATCTCCTTCCTGGTTAGTTTTGTAGTACTTACCACTATGCGTTGTACCCTCGCTTTGATCGGAGCTCATTCACTCTGTATGGCTACACAAAATGCTCTTTTCGCATAATAAGATCTTAATCAGTAATGGCAGAGTTTTCAGAAACTTGCCCCGGAAACCCTTGAAGAACCTTCGTTCCGCCTCAGAGTAGGACACAAATTGATCAATTGCAAATTTCGTCACAAATCCTCCTATCACACTGTCCACCCAGTGATCTACCGTGCGAGTGATGGTGTTATCATTCTTTTCTAACTGCTGGATCAGCTCTGGGGTCCACTGTGTGACCCGTTCGTCCTTCCAACACTTCTGAAAATATACGAGCCTTGCGAGCCACTCCTAAAGCTCGGTCGCAAATGTCACAAAGAAAATTTCGTAGATCTCTGTGAAAATGTACTTATTCTTCCACTTCTTTGTGGTCAGCTTTGCATTGCGATTCTCCCTCACTCCGATTTCTTGAATTTGCTTTTCGAACCACTCGTCGATCTCTTTCTTCTCAGGTCTCCAATGTGTTCTTGGCATTACCCTATCTCTCTCTCAAAATGCTCCCAGTCCCGGCAACAGAACCATTTGTTGGCTTGAGGGGTCCTGACCTAGGTTCGGAGGTTAAGGTTTGCCAACAAACCCCTATACTACTGGCCCTTTCGGCAGTGACTTGCTTGTGCAGGCCAAAGTCTCACCCGAAGCAGTATGGGAGGGTGTTGGAACCAAGTTTCTGCACCCTGAGAGAGAGTAGGTAAGTCAAGCAGGTTTGCGTTTCCCGCCTGTTGAGTTCGCACTTAAACAGATCTATTCGCAGGCTTATTGACAATATAATCCACAGTATAACAGAGCTATTCTTATGCATAGATCTATTAAATACCTTCGCATCCACGTGCGCAATACTAATCGCAGTAATTAACATATCATAGATACATATACTAGAAACATAGATACTTTAACAGTTCGCGGCAATTAAATAGACACTTTCGCAACTTAATCATATAACCCAGGTTCACATCAATCATAACCAAATAGATCCAGATAGCATCAGATGTTCAACAGTACTTCGCCTATATATTAATATCAAAATCCACTTACAATCCCAAAATACCACCTGCGCACACAGCCAGTAGGGTTCGCACACAGCAGGACTGAGGATCTCCACGCACACAGCGAGCAGGAGTCCTTACCTAAACAACCCGACAACAGATCTAACAATTCGTGCTTAGCATCAATCTCAATTCTTTCCTACCCTAAGACTCAAAAAGGTTCATCTATTTATATCGATTTAGCCTACGCATCCAATGGTTCGCAAACCGTGGTTTGTAGACTCTTGGTCTACCCTTGACCCATTACAATGCATTCGGGGCTTTGACCCACTCCAAAACCCCTGCGTTAGACTAAATAATACAAAAAATATACAAAAATGGACAAAATTCGCAGCTTTAGGAGACCCTATTCCAACAAGTTTTGGAGTCCAGAGCGGAATGTGGGCATCTATTTTGAACATACATAGCAGTGTTCGCAGCTTCTCCCCATAGAAACTTCGGAAGACCTTGGTCACATAGCATGGCGTAGGAAACTTCTACAATGGTCCTGTGCTTTCTTTCAGCAACACCATTTTGCTTAGGAGTGTACGCAGTTGTGGTCTCCCTCTTAATGCCAACTTCTCTACAAAATTCATTAAACTCATTTGACTCATATTCGGTCCCATTGTCGATCCTCAAAACTTTTATTTTCTTGTCGGTTTGATTTTCCACCAAGGCCTTGAAGGTACAAAACCATTTGAATGCTTCGTCCTTCTTCAAAAAATATATCTAGGTCTTGTGGTAGAAGTCATTTGTAAAAGTCATGTAGTAGGAACATCCTCCCAAGGATGTCATAGGCAGCATACCGGATAAGTTAGAATGTATCAACTGCAAGATATCAGTTGTCTTTGTGACACTTGAGGGGAATGGTCCCCTTGTATGCTTCCCTTTGGCACAACCCTGACATATGCCTTCATGATCATCTCTCAATTCGGGCATCCCTGTCACCACCCTCTTTGCTTCGGGAAGGGCTTTGTAATGAAGGTGTGCAAACCTCCGGTGCCATAACTCTGTTTGAAGAGTTGTATCACATGTCATAGCCTCCAATGGACTTCCTCCAACCTGGTAGAGTGTATAAACTCTAAGACCAATAAAAATAGATTCCTTGAAGTTCTTTTTCTAGATAAGTACCTTTCCATCAACGAATGCCACCTTGAACCCTTTGTCTTCCATTGTTGAAATGGACACAAGTTTCTTCTTCAAATTAGGTACACACAACATATCTTGTAATCGGATGACTTGACCTTGAGATAAATGGAGGGTCACAGTCCTTGTCCCTTTCATGGGATAGGTGGCATTATCTCCAAGGATAATTTCTAGATTAGTATCCTTCTCAACCAAATCAGAAAGGGCTTCTTTATAACTAGTGAGGTGCCTTGAAGCACCACTATCAATTAACTAGACATCCAGGGTGTCCGATGGAGATGCAACAGAGAGGGCAGATATAAGAATAAAATCATTTCCCTTATTATCAACAAAATTAGACTCATCGTACCTGGAATTTCTTGACCTCTTGAAAGGTTGCCCATTTCCAATACGATCCGAGGGAGCCTTCCTTTTTTCCTTGGAACCTGTTGTTGCTGCCATTCCTTCTCGAGTTGTTGTTGTCATCATCCCTGGGAGAGTCCCTTCTATTAGGGCACTCTCTTGCATAGTGATCAGTCTTGTTACAAGTGTAACATCTTCCCTTCCTTCCTTTGGGCCCCGCTCTACCATGGTTCTTCTTCTTTGCATGAGTGGCGAAGGCAATAGGGTCACTTTCATTACCATCAGAGGCATACTCCATCATTCTTGTTTCCTCTTGAGTGCATCTCATCAATATTTCATCAAAATCAGGAATCACATTATTATTGAGAATAGTGGTATTGAATACATGCCAATCATGAGGGAGACCTCCAAGTGCAATAAGAACCACTCTTGATCAGATATTGCTTCCCCAATAGCTAGGAGGTTATTCCTGATTTCAGTGAGCCTCATAAAATAGGATTGAATAGATTCATCCTTAACCTTCTTGATATTCTTCAATTGATTCTTGAATAAGAGGATTTGATTATCATCGCTAGCCCTAAACATGCTCAACAACTTATCATACATCTCCTTAGATGTCTTCAGCTCAGAAATGTAAGCAACCAAGTGCTTATGAATAGAATTCTGGATAATCATCTTTCCTTTGATTTCCTCTTTTCTATACGTCGTCTTCGTGGCAGCAGCTGCATTTGATGGAGGCTCTTGAATATTCCACTGTACATAGTCCATGACATCTTGATCTTCTAGTGCTAAATCCAAGGACATCTTCCATGCATGATAATCAAACTTATCAGTCAATTTATCATCAGCCTTGAAACCCTTGTAGGTTGAGGAGGCCATTTGTCCTTGATAGGATTTCTTCCTTCAGAGATAGCTTCTAACACCAACTTGAACTCTTGGACTTTGTCTTCACCTCAGCTCTGATACCATGTTAAATTTAGATAACCATGGTGTTCTATGCTTGATGCACTTTTACTTCAATCTTTCTTAGGCCCAATACTTCAATCTTTCTTAGGCTCAATACAAAATAGAAATCACATAAACTTGAAAGTAAAATGCTGATAGAACACAATAATAGATCAATAGAAGACAAGCCAAATATAGATCAGATTTACAATTCCTTTTGTCTAGCAAAGATATGAGATATTGTGGCGTTACGGCGGTCATCAGGATGCTTCAACCAGCAAAGTCTTTCTCGGTCAGCTAGCACTTTCATGTGTCACACCCACAACCCTCAAAGACAACTCATCACAAGTCAACGCAAGTCAAACTAGCGACAACACAAAAAAGTCAATGCAAGCGACTTCAGAAAAGTCAATGCAACAAACTAGGGCTTCAGTCAAACAACCCGAAATTCCTCGATTTTAGTGCCCAGCTGTACGACCTCCTAAAATCAGAATTTCTGTAGAAGATTGAGGTCAAATGACCAAGGGTTGACCATGGTCAACGTTGGTCAACGCTGCAGCAGAAAAGCCCTAAACAGATCAACACAGAAAACAGAAAGCCCTAAACAGATCATCGCAGAAAACAGCAGCTTCGCTCCACACGTGTGAGGGGAAAAAAGTCTCCAAAGGCTATCGAACCAATCAGATCACAATGAGAGAATGTGTGATGAGATGATGAAAAAATGACCTCCAAGTCTCTCCAATTTATATTCATTAATGAGGGTGTGTGACACATCTCTTAGGCATGTGGGATAAACCTGACCGACCTTGCACATGTGGAAAATAAATTCAAAAACAATGTTCTGCTCATGTGATCAAGATGATCTTTAGATCAATCTTGCACCTCTCCGAAAGAGGAATCCAACAAAAATATGACCATCGTCATATGAGCAGTGTAGCATGGAGTTTGGACCTAGTTGCCAAAAATTAACAATCTTCCTCTAGACAGAAGTACCTTGATAGAATGTGGTCAATGTTGTCCACATCTCATTTGCCGTATTGTTCTCGGCAATGTGTGGGACGACATGATCCTTCACCCCGTCCATAATCAAGCGCATAGCTCTAGCTTGATTTTCCTGATACTTCTTCAACGGATTAGCGTCAATAGGAACAACTACAACCTTCTCGGCATGATCTTTGATGTTATATTCGTCAAGGACTGACAGGATTCTAGCCTTCCAGATGACGAAGTTAGATGTTCAATCTAACCTGTCCCGATCCCTCAATCCATGAGAGGCCATCTTTGCTCAAAAATTGTTGAAACGGATACTCTTCTCCCCTCACCTGTTGCTACCCTCAACAAAGGACTCGAAACTGGGTTTCTTGGCGCTATAAACCCTCTAGAGAAAGTGCTTCCTCTGGCAAGTGATTTCCCTCCCGGAAACCCTCCACCAATTTTGTCGAATCAACCCTCTCCAATCACTCTGCTGATTAGATCTCAGACTTCTTGGCTAAAAAGTCTACCGAAGAATTGCTTCCCCTTACTTTATCAACCTTACTAGACATTGCTCTGCACCAGAAGAAACAATGCCCCACTAGCAACTTCCAAAGAACCAAACTTCACTTCTAGTCACAACAATTGGCTCAGCATCACCTCCTCTTGGACTGCCTCACCCTCTAGGGCCGGCGTGAGCCTCTGCATGAGCTAGGTTGGCTTTGCGTCACCCTTCTCGGATTGCATGAGCGTTAGGGTCAGCTCTACGTGAGCTAGGTTGGCTCTGCGTCACCTCTCTATGGCTTGCGTTGTCCCTCTTGTACGCTGCCTCTTCCGGATCTGCGCTATCACTCGGGACAACCTTCTTGTTGCAGCAAAAACTTTGTTACTTCGTTGATGGTTTCAAATCTCCTTGATCTGCAATAGCTTTGAAACCATGTGAAAATTTCTGAATCCTTATTACAGAAATCCTATTTCAAAAATCTGGTTTACTTCTCCTACTTGTGTTTTTAATTTAACAAGTTATTTTTAGAAGTATTCATCAAACATTGAAGTAAACACACTGCAGCCTACACATACATACGGATCAAACACTGAAGAATTAAGCACATTCGACAAAGGACACACAAGATTTTTTGGAAAAATGTACCCAGAAAAACCCAATGCGGGAAAACCGGTGCAACAACTCATGAGGGTTTTATTATTATGCAGAATTCTGAATATAATCTAGGGTACTAGTAGTGGTTTACCCAATAGAGAAAATCCCAATAGATGTACCTCTATCTCCGGATACAGATAATATGGCTGACTCAATTGAGGATGAAAAACCCTACAGGTGCTTACGTAGTCATTGCGTCACCCTTCGGTGTGGTTGCATCACCCTTTCAGATCTGTTGAATATGAGACCTATCTGGCCCACTGAAAGCCCAATGCAACTCTCTGAGTGACTGCGCCAAACTCTTCCCACTCTGCGTCCCTCTACGTGAGCCCTTCTGGCTCTGTGTCACCCCTACTGGGCTTACTCTGCCTCTGCGTCACCCCTCCTGGGCTTACGCTGCCTCTGCATCACTCCTCCTGGGCCTGTGTTGCTCTGTGATACGGATCTACCGCTTTGCTATTGTATTCTCGGCCTTGGAACAAAAATCCCTCTGTCGATTTGTCTAGCCTTCTAGATGACGAAGTTAGATGCTCCATCTAACCTGTCCCGATCCCTCAATCCATGAGAGGCCATCTCTGCTCAAAAATTGTCGAAACGGATACTCTTCTCCCCTCTTCTGTTGCTACCCTCAGCAAAGGACTCGGATCTGGGTTTCTTGGCACTATAAACCCTCTAGAGAAAGCGCTCCCTCTGACAAGTGATTTCCCTCCCGGAAACCCTCCACCAATTTTGTCGAATCAACTCTCTCCAATCACTCCGCTGATTAGATCTCAGACTTCTTGGCTAGAAAGCCTGCCGAGGAATTGCTTCCCCTTACTTTGTCAACCCTACTATACATTGTTCTGCATCGGAAGAAACAATGCCCCACTAGCAACTTTTGAAGAACCAAACTTCACTTCCAGTCATGACAACTGGCTCAGCATCACCCCCTCTTGGACTGTGTCACCCTCTAGGGCCGGCGTGAGCCTCTGTGTGAGCTAGGCTGGATTTGCGTCACCCTTCTCGGACTGCGTGATCGTCTGGGTTAGCTCTACGTGAGATAGGTTGGCTCTGCATCACCTCTCTAGGGCATGCATTGTCTCTCTGATACGCCGCCTCTTCCAGATCTGCGCTATCACTCGGGACAACTTTCTTGTTGCAGTAAAAACTTCATTACTTCATTGATGGCTTCAACTCTGCTTGATCTACAATAGCTTTGAAACCATGTGAAAATTTCTGAATCCTTATTATAGAAATCCATTTCAGAAATCTGGTTTACTTCTCCTACTTGTGTTTTTAATTTAACAAGTTATTTTCAGAAATATTCATAAAACATTGAAGTAAACACACTGCAGCCTACACATACATACAAATCAAGCACTGAATAATTAAGCACATTCGACAAAGGACACTCAAGATTTTTTGGACAAATGTCCCCAGAAAAACCCAATGCAGGAAAACTGGTGCAACAACTCATGAGGGTTTTATTATTATGCAAAATTCTGAAAATAATCTAAGGTACCAATAGTGGTTTACCCAATAGAGAAAATCCCGATAGATGTACCTCTATCTCCGGAGACAGATAATATGGTTGACTCAGTTGAGGATGAAGAACCCTATAGGTGCTTACGTAGTCACTGCATCACCCTTCAATGTGGTTGCGTCACCCTTTCAGATCTGTTGAATACGAGACCTATCTGGCCCACTAAAACCATAGCGCAACTCTCTGAGTGACTGCGTCAAACTCTTCCTGCTCTGCGTCCCTCTTCGTGAGCCCTTCTGGCTCTGTGTCACCCCTGTTGGGCTTACGCTGCCTCTGCGTCACCCTCTTGGGCTTACGCTGCCCCTGCATCACTCCTCCTGGGCCTGCACTGCTCTGTGGTACGGATCTGCCTCTTTGCTATTGTATTCTCGGCCTTGGAACTGAAATCCCTCTATTGATCTGCCCCCCGCTTAAATGCAAGCTCACTCAAAAATTCTCAGCAAACCACGCCCCAGAATTTCGACTTAGCTCAAGTGCTACCGCTATGTGTGTGTTGTCCAACTGACCCCAAGCCTTCGTTTAATACTTTTCTCGTTGAAGAATCAATGATCGTGATCTAATCTCTAATCGACGACTAAGATTAGAAAAGACTTAATCCTCGTTACTTAGAACATTCTCACCCACATGTTTAAATTAATTCCCTTTAATTATTTAATTTCCCTAAGTTAGACTCAGGGTTCCCATTAAAATAATTAATTGTTGGAATAACTTAAGTTCTGGGTGGAATTTCTCCAACGATTTCCTGGGTCTTGGAGATCTCATTTGTTATAGCCCCTCCATAAAGTTTTGGAGCTAGAGCACATCCGATGCTACCCAAAAATTAACAATTATAAGAGGCTCACCCATCAAATCTTGAGTGTCAATGCTACTGTCATGCTCCTATGTTATGGCATCTGTTGATGACGAGGAAAGTGCTTCACTAGCCCTTCCTTTTTCTATCAGTTCTTCCTCATGTTGTAACATGTACCAAAATAAAAATCATTGGCACTTAGTTTTCAACTTCATTAGGACATTCATCATCTAGAAAGAGAATTGTATGAAATGACCTACATTCAACAGTTGATACATGAACAAAGAAGTCTCAACAAGATATAGAGCAAAACAAGAGTGGTCAAAGTCAAGGGTTTTAAATCTCTATAAAACTTAAAAGTAAATTTATTTTATATCTATAGGTGTTTTTAAATGGAACCTGTGAGACCGAGGGACGACCCCAAATCACTACCATCTTCTAGGAAACATCCAAGAACATGCCTTTTCAAACCATTATGAATTATTACGAAGATTATCCATCAAAATGATATGAAAAATGACAGAACCATTGTTTCAAAACAATTTTTGATGTTTCTAAGAATATATTGTGGAGGGCCCATAAAAAAACTAGTTGGAAATAGAGAAAATATTGGCAAGCATAAAATTTGCACCTGGACACCAAAATAGGCTATCTGAAAATCTTGGCAAAAGTAATCAGAGACGCTTGCAACATTGATACATACCATGTTGACAAACTTTTGTCTGTAGTCAGACTTCTCATGGTTATGCGGGTCAGTCTCAATCTTCTCTAAGATCAGGTTTCTCATAGTTAGGTAGGCCAATCTCAATCTCTTGCGGGGGAGTGGTTCTTCTGTAGCAACTGTGAAAATTTCAATCTGGAAATCCACAGTTGCATTGATAGATTTATTTCTCCTACTTATTACTCCGATAAGTTATTTACAGAAATCTATCAGTAAACTTCGAAATAAATACTACTGCAACATTCACAATTATATATGCAGGTAAACAGTAAATAACATAAGCATAAGAACCAATCACATGTACACACTTATTTTTGGACAATTGTCCTTGGAAAAACCCAACGTGGGAAAACCGGTGCAGCAAATGAGGGTTTTATTATTATTCTGCAGCAAATGAATCTTTTCAAGGAATACACTGGAAAAATATAATTAGAAAACACTTGAGACAAAATTCTCGGCCCCTCTCGAAAATTTCCTGACAACCGAAAGAGCCTCTGACTCCCTCTGCATCTGTCTGGGTGTCTCTCTGTGCAGTCTGTGCACTGGACTGCGTCACTCTACGTGGGCTCTGCATGGCGCTGCCTTCTGTGACCCTCTATGTCCCTCTGTCCTCAGGCTCAGTCACTATTGACTCCCTCTTCTCCTTTTTCTTCTGTAACTCCGCCCTGCAACTCTCCCTTTGAAATCGAATTCTATTCCTTCAGAATCGATCTCCTTCGGGTACTGAGTGTATGCCCGACTTGCCTTCCAAATGACCCTCGAGCCTTCTTTTATAATATTCTCGTTAATGAATCAGCGACCCAGATTAGAAGTCTAATCAATGGCTAAGATTAAAACTTGACTTGATCTTCTTTCTCTAGAAGATTAACACTCTGTCTTATTAATACCCTTTACTTATTTAATTTCCCTAAGTTTAGACTTAGAGTGTCCATTAAAATAATTAATTATTTTAATAAGACATGAACCGAGTGGAATTTCCACAAACGGTTTTTGGGTTCTTTGGAATACTGATGTCAAAGCCTCCTTACAAAATCTGAGACTTAGAACACTTTCTGATGCTACAAAAATCAACACTCCCTCTTAGCGAGGAAGGTGTTCTAGCAATATGTCTGGTGCATGCTGCTCTACTTTGAAGCATCCTCTGCGCTGTTGATCTCTGACTGCTACCCTTCATCTGCTGCGCTGTTGCCTTTTGTAATGTTGCCCATGCCACTGCTACATTTGTATTGTGGCTCCCTCTTAATCCTGATCCTATCCATTCCTGCTACTGAAATGGATTCTTGATCATCCCCATCTTCTCTCTGAAGTAGACAAACTTGGTCTTCCCCAGAGCCTTCGTGAGAATGTCTGCCACTTGTTCTCCTGTTGGAGTGTACTGCAACTGTACAACTCCTCATTGGACATAGTCTCTGATGAAGTGACACTTGATGTTAATGTGCTTTGACTGATCATGAAACATAGGATTTTCAGAGAGCTTGATGCAACTCTGATTATCACATAGAATACTGGTCGCTTCCATTTTCTCCTTCAGTAGGTTCACAAGCAGTTTCCGAAGCCATATGAACTCACACGAAGCTGTGCTAGCTGCCATATATTCAGCCTCTGTTGAGCTCAGCGCCACGGATTTCTGTTTCCTGCTGCACTAGGAAGTCATCCCTGATCCAAGACTGAAACAATACCCACTGGTACTATTCCGATCTACTGGACTACCTGCCCAATCTACGTCCGTGAACCCACTTAACATATTGTCATTGTCCCGGGTGTACTTCAATCTGTGAAAATTTCTGAATGTTACTTATGCAAAAATCTACTGTTAGATCTGGTTATGCTCCTCCTACTTAATTAAGTTATTAAGTTGAAAATTCAGATTAATATCAAAGCAAAACACATAACATACTTTCACCAATTCAGATCAAGAAAAAGTACATGCACACATAGACAAAGTGACACAGTGATTTTCTAGACAAATAGTCCCCAGAAAAACCCAATGCAAGAAAACCAGTCTCTAGTTTCTGGAGGGTTTTATTATTAAGAGTATTTCTGAATACAACAAATCTATGTTTCAGATCTAGAAAACCTGACAGAGAAAATATAGATCTACAACTCACTAGTTGTTCTGAAGCCAAAATATTGATTGAGCCACACCCTCAAACGGGATTTACAGGAGTCAGCCAAATCTAGGCCCTAGAAACCCTAGCGCTGCCCCTGAAACCCATGTGTCAGCCTCTGCAACCTTTGCATCCCTTAGTGCTGGCCTGGAAAGGGTTGCGTAACCCCAGACTGGGTGACGCAGTCCCTATGCTGCCCCTGAGGGTCTCTGCGTAACCTTTGAGGGTTTCCAGCTGCCTAATGCTGCCCTGGGAGTGACTGCACAACACCTGCATAGCTGAAGCTGTCTCTGCGCTGCACAACTGCTGCCCTCTTTGTTGCTGATGCTCATGCTTCTCTGCGTTGCCTTTTTGAAGCTGCTCTTTGCTCTTGCTGATTCTAGACACTGGGATCAGACCATCCCCTTTGTCTAAACTCCCCTTTCTACAGCTGAAACACTTCTGAGAATTCTTAGCAAACCACGCCCTAGAATCTCAGCTTAGCTTCAGTTCTCTACCTCTGTGTGTCTTTACAAATGACACCAAGCCTTTCCTTTATACTTTTCTCGTTGGGAAACCAGCAACCATGATCATATCTTGAATCAATGGCTAAGATTAAAAGAAAGCTTGATCCATGTGACTTAAGACAATTACATCACATGTTTAATTTAATTAACTTTAATTATTTAATTTTCCTAAGTTTAGAGTCTAGACTTAGTAAATACATTAAAATAATTAATTAATTAAATATCTCCTAAACCAGATGAAATTTCCCAAATCCCTTTCTGGGTCTTGTAGATCATATGTACTCTAGTCCCTCCACAAATTTTGGGAGCTAGAGCACATCCGATGCTATCCCAACTACACAAAATATCAACACAATCCAAGCTTGATTGTTCCCTGAAGATACCTGAGAACATGCTTTGTTGCTGCCCAATTAGCCCTCTTAGGTTCCACCATAAACTGGCTGAGGGTATTTACAGCGTAACAGATGTCTGGCCTAGTGTTTACCAGATACATCAAAGATCCTATGAGCTGCCTATAATGAGTAGGATCAGCCTCATCATCTTAAGACGTGTCGATTTTCTTCCAGTTGGCGATCATTGGAGTCGTCATGGGTCTACAGTCCTCCATCTGAAATCTCTTCAGAATTTCTTTAGTATATCTTTCTTGACCAAGAAAGATCTCCCCCTTCCGTTGCCAAACTTCCAACCTCAGAAAATAGTGCATCAGCCCTAGATCCTTCATGTCAAATTCTTTAGCCAAATTCTCCTTGCAGTACTTGATGAGCCTTGATGACCCTGTCAGAAATAGATCATCTACATATAGAACAAGTATCAGGGGCTCACTCCCTACCCTTAGATAGTAGCTAAGTCACCTGATATGGGGATACGGGGATTTGAGAATCGGATTCAGATACGGTGACCCCCGGAACAAGACACTTCTGGGATACGATACGTTATATATTATTTTATTAAAAAATATATATATATTAATATATAAAAAATTAGATATTTTTTACACAAATTCATTGATTAAAACATAGATTTAAGATCTTAGATACTCATACATGATACATTGATACATCATACAATTTTCAAATTTACTCAGAAAGACAAGATAGTAAGATACTGTAGTTTTCTCATTAAGCCATCAGAATCAAAATGTGTTACATAAGTACACTGCCAATGGCAAATAGAAATAGAAAATACAAAAAAACTACAATCTACAAGACTACAAGCCTGAAGCCTCAATGAGTCAGAGTCAATGAGTCATTAATCCTCATCATCATAATCAGCATCACTGTCCTCATCCCAACCATCATGCTCACCACTGCTCTCCTTTGGCTCTGATGCATCCTCCTCCTCTGTCATCTCTACATCTGTTGGTGTGGAGGATGACGCCTCTACTCCATCATCAAATGTGACAGGCTCTAGCACTAGCGCATTGAGATCCAAGTTGGCCAATGCCAACTCAACACTGCTGTCCAGACCCATATCATTAGGAAGGACATCCCACATCTTTGTCTTTCCCTTCAACCAATCCTCCCTCTGCCTGTAGATGAGACAAAGGTTGGTGTGCACATACACCATTGTCTCTGCCCTGGACTGCTCAAGCCTGCTCTTCTTCACACTATACAAATTCCCATATGTGCTCCAATTCCTCTCGCAACAAGAGGATGAAGTCACTTGAGAGAGGAGCCTCATGGCTAATTGTTGTAGAGGAGGGCTTGTTGCCCCATGAGTTGCCCACCAAGAATAGGGCTTCTTAGCCCCCCTGTCTCGAATCACATCATAGCCTGCAAATCGCCCAGTGCCAGTGGAAAACTCTGCAAAGGCATCCTCCACCTCATCAAGGGATGCCCTGTCCTGAAAAATCCTCCTCAATGCATCTTTCGTCCCCTGTGAGATTTCACCATCAATGTGAGGAGGGAATCTGCGGGAAGGTCCACCATTCAACCACTTATGGCTGTAGTATTTTGGGTTCAAGGAGTGAGCTAAACAATGTAAAGGTGTGTAATTCTTGTCCCATCTGCTAACAAGAATATCATGTATGCTGGTGAAGAAGGCCTCTGGTGATGTCTCATACTCTGGGCACTGACTCTGTAAAGCAATGGTCCTCACAGACTCAATCATGGAATCCCATCCCTCATTAACCTCTCCTAGGATGGGTTGGTTTGTATCTGCAAATCGAAGCAAGGAAGTGATAGGCTCCATGATCTGAATAACTAGATTTATCTTCTCCCACCATAGATCATCCAACACTGTGTCCTTCACTTTCTTTGAGGCTGCTTGATCCGTCTTTCTCCAAAAAGACCAAAACTCTGAAATAACCATGGCCCCAAGAGCGGTCTTGACCTCCCTCAACCTCTTCAACATGATGAATGAAGAGGCAAACCGTGTATCTGCAATCTTCAACAATGATAGATTGTTGTACTCCTTGTAGATAGTGAGGGCATTTGTATGGTTTTGTACAAAGTTGTGGATATGTCGTGCATCCTCAATAATGGCTCCAATCCAAAGCACATCAAAAGCAATAGATTTCAGTGCCAAGTTCAATGAATGGACAATGCAAGGTGTCCAAAATATTTGTGGATATTTCTCTTCCACAATCATGCCAGTAGCCTTGCAAACAGGTGCATTATCTGTAATGATTTGCACACAAGAATCGACACCTACATCTTCAATAACTTTAATAAATAACTCACCCATATATTGTGCATCCTTGTACTGTCCAAGTGCATCCACTGATTCAAGAAAACTGGACCATTCAAGGATGACACCATGAAGTTGATGAGTGGGTGGCGTGTTGGATCTGTCCATCCATCAGAAACAATGCTAACCCCAGATGTTGGCCATGCTGATTTAATAGGCTCAAGCATTTTGTCCACCTCTTTCTTTGCGTTTGTCAACAATGTGGTTCTGAGCTTCTCTGACCCAGGAGGCACATACCCTGATGGAGCCCCATGACTAAGAGCTCGACACATCTCAATAAATAGAGGTGACCGTGCAACATTAAAGGATATGAAGTTCTGATAGGAAAAAAATGCAATGGTGAGATGAAGCTCTTCCCTCTTCTCTTTTTGAAAAATCTTGTTCATTGGACCAACTGTAGTTGCCTTTCTCTTTGCTGATTGTCCCCTACTAAAAGTCTCAAAAGGGAACTGGTTGCTGCTTTTCCTTAAGAATGGAAGAGGGTCATCATTCTTGTTTTTTTTAATTTGGATGCCACATTTGCCTCACCAATAAATTGCTCTTTCTCCAATTCCTTCATCTGTTTCGATCCAATTGCTGTACAACATTTAATGCCGCAATCTGGAATACCCAACAAATAAGCTGTCACACGGAAATATGTGCAAGTGAACTTGCCGTGGCAAAAATTGCATTTCCATGAACAATTTCCTCCTCCCTTTTTTCCTGCCCCTCCCTCTCTTGTCACATATTTCCACAATGGGTATTTGGGGTCAACAGTTTGTTTTCCCTGCACATTTAAAGCTGTTGTTGCAGCCCCACTTCCAATAGATGGAATACTTGTAGACCCTAATGAAACAGGGACAGGAGGGGCATCTCTAATGGGGACATTCTTCCCCTTTCTTTACCCCTGTCTTGCTGCCTTTGATTGAGCCATGAATACTATAAAAAATAAACAAAAATAACCAAATATATAAAACATATGCACATGCAAACACTAACAGCAAACTAAATGCAAAATATAGAGAGACAGTGCACTTACCGGATGCTCGAATCTCTTTGAAAGAACTCCCTTTCTCCTTGCTCACCCTTGCTCCTTGCTCACTTCACAAAATGAAAACAGTGAGAAAGAATGACAAAAATGGGGGTTTTATAAAAAAAAACCGCACTTTTTTCGACAGCGTGTCCGGCCGTACTCGATTCACGGGATACGGCCGTATCCGTACAGGGTATGGTCGGGATTCGCCGTACCCTGTACAGATACGGTTGTATCCCGTGAATCGGGTACGAATCTGGTCGAATCGTATTCGATTCGCCGGATTCGGGATTCGAAGCCCCTGGGGGACGAATCTGGTTTCTTAGGATAGTAGAGATTGGGATCTGCGTCACTCTTGACAAATCCCATCTTCTGCAAGTAGCTATACAAGACTCATCATAAGAGGCTTGCTTTAGTCCATACAAGGCTTTCTTAAGCCTGCACACATGAGTCTTCTATTCATGCGTCTCGAAGCCCTTTGGTTGTTCAATGTACACTTCCTCTTCTATCACCCCATTTACGAACGCAGTCTTGATGTCCATCTGGTGAATTTCCCATCCCATCTACGCTGCAAGGGATATCACGGATCTAATGGAAGTATATTTGGCTACTGGGGCGAGGGTTTCTTCATAATCTATCCCTTCCTTCTGAGCGTATCCCTAAGCCACAAACCTGGCTTTAGATTTCTCGATGCTACCATCTGCAACATACTTGATCTTGTAGATCCACCTTGAACCTACAACTAATCTATCCTTATGTAATATCCCGAATGGGAAATAAACAGTAATACAAAGCATACAACAAGATATAAAATGCTAGAAACAGATTATGAAGCAGTTACACATGAAATAGAGAGAATGCTGAGCCATTTTATTATACTGAGAAATAAAAATGAGTACAAGAGGTTATCAGAGTGATGGCACCTCGACGTGCACCAGGCAAGTGTAGGGATACTCTCAGAATATCTATGGAATCGCTGCTCTCTGCTCTGCGTCCAAGTTGCTGGAATACTGCCGTGCTGCTGCTATTGCTGGAACAAAATGAGTATTTGGGGCTACTCCCCTACTCAGAAAAAGATGAAACTCTGGAATCGGCCTCTACTCACAATACCCAGAAAAGCCCAGAGAGCGTTTCTGAAATGGTCGACCCTCGAAAATGCCTCCCTTGAGGATCTACGCTATCCTCCCAAGGGCCACGCTGGTGCTGAATGCAATCCTCCAAAATATGGCCTCCCACTCTGCCAAATGCCTCCAATAGGCAAAGGCTGGCCCCTTGCTCAATCCTCTGGCCTAAATCCTCCAAAATGGTGCCACTCCGGAGCTCCCTCAAGATGGATTGCGTCCTCCCTCTCAAGATTGCACAGTCTCTAATGGCTCTGCTCCTCCACGAATACAATCTCCGATGCTCCTGCAAAAAGCTGAGGAAAATAACTCACCCGAGCAAGCACTCGAAGTCTCCCGGGGCTGAGGGTGGGATCTCCGAACGGAGACACCCGATGCACTGAATAGTGCTGCAGCAAGCTAAAAAGCCAGCGTGCTCCAAGTTGAAATGACTAGCTCAATATGCAAAAACATGAATGACCAAATGACGGGGCTCTCCTCCCTTTTATAACGATGGGCCTCTCTCTCCCTAGGCCCCACCTCCTCCACGTGCTCCTTGGTCCACGCTGCTCCCTTCATCTGCGTGAGGTAGGCCCCATGCTACCCACGTGGTCTGTGTCCCTCTCCTGCGCTATCCACTTGGCCACTAGGCCCCACTCCTTTAATTTCGTTGTGGACTTTAGGAGAGTGTTTTATCCTAAATGAGTTAATTAATATTTTACTCACTTTATTCATGCTTCGACTATAATAAGGCAAAATTGATCAAAATTAATATTTCCAATTAGCTATCGCTAATTGGGAATATTACAGTCTCCCCCGGCAAAATGTTGCTCGACACCAAGCAACTATAGTGATGGATGCTGCAAGATCTTCTCACTCTCCCAAGTGACATCCTCATCTGGCAAATTCTTCCACCTCACTAAGAATTCTCGGACTGTCTTGCTCCGCAACTGCCTCTCCCTGATATCAATAATGGCCTCCGGTTGTAGCACCAAATGCCCCTCATCAATCGTAGGTGGAAGCTCCTCTGTCACTGTCACCTGCTGTCCCAATGCCTTCTTCAGGCACGACACGTGAAAGATGTTATGAATCTTGCTGCCTTGGGGCAGCTCCAACTCATAGGCAACCTGTCCAACCCTGCGTATCACCCTGTAAGGCCCATAAAAATGGGGCTTGAGCTTCTCAGCTCTCTTCTGCTTCCGAGTCGATTGTCAGTACGGCTGCAAAATTAGGTAGACCAAGTCCCCTACCTCAAACTGTCTCTCCACCTGACCCCTGTCGGCATACAGCTTCTGCTGGTTCTGTGCTGTAGCCACGTTATCCTTGAGAGTTCGGAGGATATCCTGACTCTCTTGGATCCAATCCTTGGCTCTTGGAGCCTTGCTAGCACCAAACATCACATCAACAAAAGATAAAGCGTGATAACCATATAATGCATAGAAAGGAGACATACTGATAGACATGTGATGTGTGTTGTTGTAGCAGTACTCTCCTAAGTGCAGCCACTTCAGCCATGCTCTTTGCTGCCCACTAACATAGTTATGCAAGTAGCCCTCCAGCCACTTGTTAACTATCTCTGTCTGCCCATCAGTCTGTGGGTGGTAGCTGGTGCTCGGTGTCAACTCTGTCCCCACCAGCTGGAAAAGATCCTGCCAAAATCCGCCAATGAAGTGGCTGTCCCTGTCACTGACAACGGTCTTGGGAAGACCATGTACCCTGAAGATATCCCTGAAGAACAGCTCCGCCACCTGCGTTGTTGTGTAATGTGCGGAAATGGCAAAAAAATGTGCATATTTCATTAGTCGATCAACGACGACGAATATACAGTCCTTGCCTTGCACCATGGGCAACCCTGTGATGAAGTCCATCGAAATACTCTCCCATTTCCCCTCTGGAATGGGAAGAGGCTGCAACAAACTTGCCGGATGGTTCATGTCCCCCTTGTTGCGCTGACAAACCTCGCACTTCCTGACATGCTGGAGTACGTCCTCCTTGAGGCCCTTCCATGAGAACCTCTCCCTGATGGCCCTGTAGGTTTTGATAAACCCCTGGTGGCCAGACAATGGTGAATCATGAGAAGCCTGCAATATCTTCTTCTTGAGTTGAGAGCCCTCAGTCAAGAAGATCCTATCCCTGTAGTAGATGATCTCATCCATCACCCTGTATCTATCATCTGTCACTTGTCCATCCAAAAACCTCACAAGCAAACCTGTCCTTGGAGTACTCCACCAAAAGTCGAGCCCTCCAATCTGCGTCCAAACTCATCAGAGACAACGCGGCTGGTCTGCGTGAAAGTGCATCAGCCACCACGTTGTTCTTCCCTTTGACATACTCAATGTCAAAGTTGTAGGCCTGGATCTTGCTGACCCACTTCTGCTGCCTCTCCTGTAGCTGTTTCTGCTCTAAGAAGAACCTGAGGTTGTTGTGGTTAGTCCTCACCCTGAACCTGTTACCTACCAAGTACTGCCGGAATTTGGCCAATGCATGCATGATGGCCAGCATCTCCTTGTCGTATATGGCATATAACCGCTCATGTGGAAGGAGCTTCCGGCTCTCAAAAGCTATCGGGTGGCCTCCCTGCATCAATACTGCGCCGATCCCCTCTCCTGATGCATCACACTCCAGAACAAATGGCTGGGTGAAATCTGGAAATGCAAGTACTGGACAACTGCTCACCACTTCCTTGAGCCTGTCAAAGGCCCACTGCACTGTATCTATCCAACTAAATGCCCCCTTCTTCGTCAGATCTGTAAGGGGTGCAACAAGTTGAGAGAAACTCTTGACGAACTTCCTGTAGTAGGTGCAGATACCCACAAACCCCCGAAATTCCGTCACATTTCACGGCTCTAGCCAATCCTTGATGGCCCTGATCTTCTCCTCGTGGACCCTCACTCCGTCCACCCCTATGATGTGTCCCAAGTATAGCATCTCCGTCAACCCAAACTAGCACTTGGAGAGCTTAGCATAAAACTGCTGCTCCTCCAAAATATGCAACACTGCCTCTATATGTTGGAGATGCTCCTCCCATGTCCTGCTATATATCAATATATCATCAAAGAAGACCAACACAAACTTCCTCAGGTGACTGTGGAAGATGTGGTTCATGCACAACTGGAAGGTGGCCGGTGTGTTGGTTAGCCCGAAGGGCATCACCAAGAACTCAAAATGGCCATAATGGCACCTGAAAGCGGTCTTGGGAATGTTCTGTTCCCTCACGTGAATCTGGTGGTACCCGGATCTCAAATCAATCTTTAAGAAGAATTGCGCCCCTCTCAACTCATCCATCAGCTCGTCAATTCATGGTATAGGGTACCTGTTCTTCATGGTCTCTTTGTTTAGGGCCCTGTAGTCAATGCACATCTGTAATGTGCCGTCCTTCTTCTTCACCAACACTACCGAAGAAGCGAAAGGACTGGTGTTAGGCCGAATGTGTCCAAGGGCTAACAGCTCACGGATAGCCCGCTCAATCTCGTCTCGATAGGCCTTGGGGTGCCTATAGGGTGTGGTAATGATGGTTTGACTGCCCTGCTCTAGCTCAATAGTATGCTCAAATCCTTGATCCGGTGGCTGACCTGGCGGTATCTCCCCAAACACTGTGGCATACCTGTCAAGGATGGTCTGTATCTTTGGATGAACTGTCTGCCCGGTGGTCCCTGCCTCTGATGCACGCAGCTCTACTGCCCACTCTATGTCTCCCTTCCTGAAGTCTGCCTCCATCCGGTGAGTTGAAACAGTCTGGGGTGGGTAAGTGTGCATTCCCCATATCTTCTCATGCTTCCCGGTCTTCTTATCATCCCACTCCATCTCCAAGGCCTCCCAATCTGTGGTGACCTTCCCTAGAGTGATCAGCCATTGTACACCCAATACCACATTGGTATCCGATATGTTAACCATGAAAAAGTGGTCAGTCACTGTGTAGGTGCCCATCGTCACTGCCAGCTCTGGAACATATCTGGCACACTGCATCGTCTGATCTCCTGCGACCAACACTAAAAACCCATTGAAGCTCTTTGTTTGTATGCCTCTTCACTCTACCATCTATGCATCAATGAAGTTGTGGGTTGCCCCACTGTCCACCAGTACTGATACCCGCTGCCCCCGTACTGTCCCTTGGACACGCAGCGTGAAATACTTGGAAACTCCTCGCAATGCTGCAAGGGTCCCCCCGATAGGTGCAAAGGCTGCACCTCCTGCTCCTGGTGGTGGAGGTGTCAAATGGTCTTGCGCTGCATGGCTGCCCCCTGCCTCCATGTCATCATACTCATCCTCTTCCCTGTTGCTCTCGGAGAAGACCTCAATAAAGTGTTCTTTGCCAGCAGCACATCTGTGTCCTGGTGCCCACGGCTCCTGACAGGTGAAACATAGCCTCTTCTTCTTCAACTCCCTCCGAGCATCATCATCCAATTGTCCCCTACCCTGATTCCCCTTTGGAGGCGAAATCCTCACATCCTTCCCCTTGGGCTGGAAAGCCTGTCTCTGGGGGTAAGGCGTCCTGGTCCTGGGTAAGGCATCCTGTAAGTCCCGGGTCCTGCCAATTGCGTCATGGAGTGTGGTTGGTCTAGTGGATCTGACCAATTCCCGAAGAGGCTCTGCTAACGCCTCAATGAACATGTAAATCATCCGTGCCGCAGATAGATCTATCATCTGGCACCATCACTGAAAGTCTCAAGAAATTTGAGATATATGTATCTGGACTCCCGGTCTGTTTGAGCCTTGTCAGCTCAACAAAGTGCTCCTCCGGATCCCTCCGATCAAATCTCTCTATCAACCTCTGGGTGAACTCGACATATGTGGTCACTGTCGAATGCCCGAGTGTAATCATCCCATGGAACCACCAATCCTGGGCCTCGCCATCCAAATGCAACGCTGCCACCTTGATGGCCTCCGTCTCTACCATCTGGTTGAGCTGGAAGTATATGTCCAGCTTCTCCACCCAAGCCTTTGTCGAACTGTTTGATGAACCATCAAACATAGGCAAGTGGAACATGTTCACCGTACGCTGAGTGTCTCCGTCATGATAATGCCGGTGTCCCCTATGATGGTCACGGGGTCTGCTGTCCCGCTGGAGCTGGACAAAATCTCGAAATGAAAGGGCATCCCTGAACTCCTGCCCGTATGCCTGATACTCGGCAAAGTAATCACCCATGTGGCCCGACTCCGGCTCCTGCTGTGCTCCTGCCCCTGTGTCTGCAGCCAGAAAAGTGGGCATAATGGAACGTGTGGGTGCATGTGATGCCATGTGCTGAGTGGCATCGTACTCCTGCAAATGGTGGGATGTGCCTGATCCCTCACCAATCTGGAAACCCCTTGGGGTTTCACGCTGTCTGGCCTCAACATCGGTGAACCTCTGTCCCATCACCTCAATCTGCCTCGACAGATCCTGTACTGACTTGAGGAGCATTTCCCCAAACTTCTTCGCATCATTATCATCTGCCATCGGTTCCTCATGTTCTGTGTCCACCACTGGAACACAGTCACCCTCTCCGTAGGTGATTTGCAACCTACGCTCTCTGTCATGGTACTTTCTACCTCTGTAGCAAATATACGGCTTCTCTCCTGGTGTCATAGACAACTCGCCCCATAGGCTGAGCTAGGTCTATGAGCTCTTATACCACTGTAATATCCCGAAGGGGAAATAAACAGTAATACAAAGCATACAACAAGATATAAAATGCTAGAGACAGATCATGAAGCAGTTACACATGAAATAGAGAGAATGCTGAGCCATTTTATTATACTGAGAAATAAAAATGAGTACAAGAGGTGATCAGAGTGATGGCACCTCAACTTGCACCAGGCAAGTGTAGGGATACTCTCAGAATATCTATGGAATCGTTGCTCTTTGCTCTGCGTCCAAGTTGCTGGAATATTGCCATGTTGCTGCTACTGCTGGAACAAAATGAGTATTTGGGGTTGCTCCCCTACTCAGAAAAAGTTGAAACTCTGGAATCGGCCTCTACTCACAATACCCAGAAAAGCCCAGAGAGCGTTCCTGAAATGGTCGACCCCCGAAAATGCCTCCCTTGAGGATCTATGCTATCCTCCCAAGGGCCACGCTAGTGCTGAATGCAATCCTCCAAAATATGGCCTCCCACTCTGCCAAATGCCTCCAATAGGCAAGGGCTGGCCCCTTGCTCAATCCTCCGGCCTAAATCCTCCAAAATGGTGCCACTCCGGAGCTCCATCAAGATGGACTGCGTCCTCCCTCTCAAGACTGCGCAGTCTCTAATGGCTTTGCTCCTCCACGAATACAATCTCCAATCCTCCTGCAAAAAGCTGATGAAAATACCTCACCCGAGCAAGCACTCGAAGTCTCCCGGGGTTGAGGGTGGGATCTCCAAATGGAGACACCCAATGCACTAAACAGTGCTGCAGACAAGCTAAACGGCCAGCGTGCTCCAAGTCGAAATGACTAGCTCAATATGCATAAACATGAATGACCAAATGAGGGGGCTCTCCTCCCTTTTATAATGTTGGGCCTCTCTCTCTCTAGGCCCCACGTGCTCCTTGGTCGATGCTGCCCCCTTCATTTGCGTGAGGTAGGCCCCACGCTGCCCACGTGGTCTGCGTCCCTCTCTTGCGCTGTCCACTTGGCCACTAGGCCCCACTCCTTTAATTTCGTTGTGGACTTTAGGAGAGTGTTTTATCCTAAGTGAGTTAATTAATATTTTAGTCACTTTATTCATGCTCCGACTATAATAAGGCAAAAATGATCAAAATTGATATTTCCAATTAGCTATCGCTAATTGGGAATATTACACCTTAGGTATGGAAACCACTTCCCAGACATCATTTGTCATGATGGAACTGTACTCTTCCACCATCGCATCTACCCATACCTGATGCTGAGCTGCTTCCCGAAAACTAGACGGTTCCCCAACCTGTGCAACCAAAGCTTGGTACCTATAAGGATGCCTGCACTGTCTCTTCACATCTCAAGGGGCTCTGACAAAGTCCTCTGCATCCCTCAAAATTTTTCGTAGTTCCCTGCTCGTTCTCCCACTGGTAGTGGGTGGATTCACCTGCTCTCCCTCCTGCAAGTCTTCGGGAGAAGTGTCCCTTGGATCCCTATACCTTGGAGAGGCAACTGTATTATATTCCGCAGGTTGTTGTGGTTGAACCAGCAGATCCTCCTCAGACTGTAGCAGAAGGCATCTCCCGAGATCTTCTGAAGGCCCTCTCCTCAATGAATTTCACATCCCTCCGCATTACAACTTTCTTGCTCTCCAGAATGTAGACGCGGTAAACCTTTTGCATTCTCGTTGTATCCTACCAGATACCCCTTTTCCGCAATCATGTCCAACTTCTTCCTCTTTTCATTGGGTACATGACAATACGCTGTACTGCCAAAGATCCTAAAGTGACTCACTTCAAGATTGCTGCAAGTGAAGTCACTTTCTGGCGTGATCTCTCCCAATGCATTGTGAGGAATCCTGTTCTGAATGTAGACAGTTGTATTACAAGCTTCATCCCACAAAAATTTGGGCATGTCTTAATCATACAACATTTCCCTTGCAACCTCAACAATGGTTCTATTTTTCCTCTCTACCACACCATTCTGCTTCGGATTATATGGAGCAGTCCACTCTCTTCTGATACCTTCCCTTGCGCAGAACGTTGTAAATTCCTTGTCCGTGTACTCTCTACCATTGTCCGAACGCAACACTTTGATCCACTTTCCTTTCAGATTTTCTACCAGAGCTTTAAACTCTTTAAACTGACTGAAGACTTCGTCCTTGGTCTTCAGAAAGTAGATCCAAGTTTTCCTGGAATGGTCATAAATAAAGGTGACGAAATAATCGACACCATTAAGAGCTCTACTGGACATTGGTCCGCAGATATCAAAGTGTATCAAGCCCAATACACTCTTAGACCTATTTCTTCTTCTCTGATATGCTGCCTTGGCATATTTTCCCAACACGCATCCTCTGTAGACATTGTCCCGCTTGGTGCTCAATTCTGGAACTCCTGTGACAATTTTCTTGAGAATCTTTAACACCCCATGATGCAAATGCCCCATTCTTCTGTGCCATAGTTCACTTAGGTACTTTTCATCAGTGTTGCCTATTAGTGCCATTGGGGATTCGAGCTGTAACTTATAAAGTTTGTTGCTCCTTACTCTGACTTGTGCTTTCTTCTTCCAATTGGGGTGTTTGACGTAAACTCTGTTACCAATGAAGTAAACGTCGTAACCTCTGTTTACAAGTTGAGACATTGAGAGTAAGTTCATCCCCAACCTGGGCACGTGTAGTAAATTAGTGGCCCGAAGCTTGTTTACAACCTCGGTCTGAAACACTACGATACCTCTTCCAATAGGGGTACAATTTTCTTTATTACCCATGGTAATTTTAAAGTTCATCTGCTCTTCTCGGTAATTGGAAAAACATTCCTGCACTCTCGTCATATGAGAAAAAGCTCGACTGTCAATGTACCAGACTTCAGGAGAAGTAGTGCTTGACACTCGAGCAAACACTTCTTCCAATTTGGATGCCAGAACAAAAACATCGTGATCCATCTGTTCTTTCATGCTTCTCTTCCTTTCTGGAGAATTGCGTGAACCCCTCTGAGCTGCCGCAGCAATGTCAGATTTATGTTCACTTGTCGATTCTCCGTTCTTGTTACTCATCTCTGGCTCTAATACCATGTGAAAATTTCAATCTGAAAATCTACAGTTGCAGTGATAGATTTATTTCTCCTACTTATTACTCCGATAAGTTGTTTACAGAAATCTATTAGTGAATTTCGAAATAAATAATACTGCAACATTCACAATTATATCTGCAGAGAAGTAAATAGTAAATAACATAAGCATAAGAACCAATCACATGTACACACTCATTTTTGGACAATTTTCCCCAGAAAAACCCAATGTGGGAAAACCAATGCAGCAGATGAGGGTTTTATTATTATTCTTTAGAAAATGAATCTTTACAAGGAATACACTGGTAGATATAATCAGAAAACACCTGAGACAAAATTCTCGGCCCCTCTCGAAAATTTCGTGACACTTAGAAGAGCCTCTGACTCCCTCTGCGTCTGTTTGCATGTCTCTCTGCGCAGTCCCTGCGCTGGACTGCGTCACCTTGCATGGGTTCACTACGTTGCCTTCTGTGACCCTCTGTGTCCCTCTGTCCTAGTGCTCAGTCACTGCTGACTCCCTCTTCTCCTTTTGCTTCTCCAACTCTGCCCTGCAACTCTCCTTTTGAATCGAATTCTATTCCTTCAGAATCGATCTCCTTCGGGTACTGAGTGTATGCCCGGCTTGCCTTCCAAATGACCCTCAACCTTCTTTTATAATCTTCTCGTTGATGAATCAACAACCCAGATTAGAAGTCTAATCAATGACTAAGATTAAAACTTGACTTGATCTTCTTTCTCTAGAAGATTCACACTCTGTCTTATTAATACCCTTTAATTATTTAATTTCCCTAATTTTAGACTTAGGGTCTCCATTAAAAGAATTAATTATTTTAATAAGACATGAACTGAGTGGAATTTCCACAAACGGTTTCTGGGTTCTTTGGAATACTAATGTCCAAGCCTCCTTACAAAATTTGAGACTTAGAACACTTTCCGATGCTACCAAAATCAATAGCAACAAATCTTCACTGCATCTTCCTCCCGTCTTCTATGGCTTACCTCGACCAAAATATTCATCTTTCTTCAGAAACAGAAGTTTTGCTTAGGAATTATACAACTTCATAGACCATTTGGAGGTTTGTAATCTCTTTTCTATGGACGTGACAAGGAAAAATGCTGTTAGCTTAGTCTAACCCTCCATGAACAGGTGAAAAATACAGCTTCATTGGCTCCAATATCTCAACCAGACAGCAGCTCAAAAGTAACCTTGATATTTTCACAGATATCCTTTAGTTTTTAACTATTAGCAAAATATCACCACATTCTGACAAGCCATATGATAACCATCATGTGGCCAGTCATTTATTTACGAAAATCTTATCCATCGATAATGTCAATGGACCCTAATATGTGTGATGATACAGATTTGTTTACATAACAGTGAAAAAACATTCAGACTGAGAGGCTTAAAATAATGTGAAAGATTGCATGAAGGGTATATTTGGAGGAGTATATGAAAATAATAATTAAATGACGAGCTTAATCTACACTCTCTTTAGTCATTACATTTTTATATAATTGAGTTAAAACTGATGAGTTTAACCTATACTCTCTTTTAGTCATCACATATTTATATAATTGAGTTAATAAGCAAACATTTAGCTAAATGTGAAAATTTTATTTACGTGTCATGCTCTAAAATCTAAAGAGAGGCTCCAAAAATTCTGAACCAGCCAACAAATTAAATTACTATACATAATTTCTTTCTTTCTTTCTTCTATACATAGGCTTCGATGCATACACTTTATCATATATTAAGAAGAAACAGTCATACCCTCTTCCGTATCAGCACACTGTTACATTGCAATTAGTACTGAAATGCTTAAAGACACTTTTTAGCGTTAATCATTCCCACCGCCCATTAGATAAAATCGTCATTGCATAGAAAAAAATAGTAGTTCCTCTATGCATGCACATATATTTACAAATGTAATCAGGAAGGCATCCTTCAATGTTGACAGTTGTTGGTGTTCAGACAATACCTTGCAGCTGCAGCAGTTAAAGGCAGAGTCATCTTGTCATCAAGCATGCCCACCAAGCAAACTTTTCCTCCAGATCTTGTGGTGTTTAATGCTGTCGTCATTGTTTTTGTTGTTCCAACACAATCAAAAGTCACATCAATTGGAGCCTCCATGGCAATCTGCATTGCTTGAGCTTCCTCATTGAGATCCTGTGCATGACACAAGCGCAAACCTTAGCTGTAATAATGACTCAATATTAATTCCTGATCTAGGCACTAAGGGAATATTTTAAGAACCCCTAGGAAAATAATCCAAAGCCTACAACACCTGAAAGTACGCATACCATGTTACATCTTGAACCATTGCGTTCAGAATAAAAGAAAAAGAGAACACAGTCCTCGGAACTAAAAAATTTAACATATGAATTAGATTATATGAATGTCAAGAGAAAAAACATTTACATACAATCACTTCACTCAGCATTATTTTTTTGTCCATCATCTGGATAATATTTATCGCTTTGCCAAGACATTGTATAGAATCTTTTTCCAGATAGACAAAAATGGTGGGTACTTGGAGTTGATTGCGATTTTGACTTCAGCTATTACATATAATTTTCAAATGCAACGTAGTAACAAACAGGCTGAAATCCTTTTCTCAATGTATCACTCATGTAATATTAATGAAATTTCACCAAAAAGGATGACCTAGCTACTAGTTAAAGCTTATCTAACCCATATTTCGTGCAGTTGATAATAAACACCAATGCTGAGTTGTATCCGAAGAACAAGTGAACCAAATTTTCCCATCACCATAACAAGAGACCAAAATGGGTCAATGACACTAGAAGGTGTGAGTCACATTGGCAAGGTGGAAGTAACTAAACAAAACTCCTATGGAATGAAAGAAATACCAATAAAATAGAAATATAGAATACAGAGCAATGTTCCACCAAGTTGAAATAAACAGTTATTGTTTATTATGGAATCAAAGAAGTATTTTTGCAAGTGTAGAATAAAATATAGAGTAATAAATGATTAATATGAATGATGTTTACATTGAGAATTACAACTGTGTATCAATATACATTGACTAGTCACAAGGTGAAGGGGTATGTAAATTCTTGATGCTTATGTTGAATGGTGTTGTCATTGATGTCAATTCTGGAGTTTGACTTTGACTAAACACCTGTCATTGATGTCAAACCGATGATGAACGCTCTTATATTTGTTTGAATTACATCAAGATGGAAGCTCCACTAAAAGGACGACTGGAAACCCTAGTTCTAGGTTCAGGTTCCCTGGACTAAGGACATACCCCACAGTTGTTGAGGGTTTTTGAAGAAGCAGATCACTGAGTTTTCCTTGGCAATCCTTGCCAATGGATTTGCCTCGTCGAGGCAATTTCGGTAGTATGTGGCATGCCCTGCGAGGCCTCCAAGTTTGAGAGGTATTTGTGTTTGAAGTTGAAGACCCCCGTTCATGGGCTAAAACTCCATGCATGGTCACATGGCACCTTACCATAGGCCATCACTTACTCAAGGAAGAAGGGTTCTTTGATCCATATTTTGACTAGAGTACTTCTTAAAAGATATTAGATATTATTTTGAGGATTATTGGACTTTATCAAATATCCACATTCTCATATAAAAAGGCAAGCGACCTTATCTTAGGGCTTCAAGTTTAAAATAAATTAAGATTCAAAAGTTACCTCCCTACATTTCCTCCAACGGCTTATTTTTTAAAGCCCCTCTTAACTCAAGACAAAACTATATAAAGGCTTTAATTAGTCCTCATAAGACATAAACTTTAATGAGAATCTTTATGGGATAGCTCTGAAATAACACCTTGGTTCTGTGAAGACAACGAAATATCTATTGAAGGCTTGGCTTTTTTGTTTTGGATTGGATATTCGTTAGGCATATATTACTTACAGGTTTGCTCAGAAGCAACGAGGGTTCTTATGGAATACGATTGGTTATTTAAAAGTCATGAAACAACTTACTTATATCTCGGCCTTGTGGAAGTCATTGAATATCTAAGGAAGGGTTTTGATTCTTTTGTTCTTGTTTTGGTTTTGGGATACGTTCAAAAATATTCTTTACTGATATAAGACTCCTCCCAAGTCTAGCGAAGGAAGACTACATACTACATATGTACGTTAGGGCACAACACAGACACAAAGAAATCTTTGGAGCGTAAAACTTAGAACAAATAGGAATATGTATATATTATTGATAAATTGATAACATGATTACAAATGGGAGAGACCATGGCTTAAATACAGCCTTGTGGTGTCTCTTGGTGAAGGGGCATGCCCTTTTTCCTAATACAACCTAATATAATCACATTTAATAATAATTAATAAATTTTATATAACATTGCCTTCCTCTCAAAAGATGCTTTGTCCTCAAAGCATACGCAACGACGGATGCTGTTGACGAAATGCTTCGGTCTCCCAAGAAGCTTCTTCTTCTGGTAAATCCTTCCACTTGATTAAGTATTCTGTGATTACACGAGATCGGAGCTTCTTTTCTCTGGTGGATATGATACCTTCTGACTCTACAATGACCCTTCCTTCATCATCTAAAAATGGAAGTGTTGTTTGTGCAGGCTGATGGTCACCAAGTGCCCTTTTTAGGCAGGATACATGGAAGACGTTGTGAACTTGACTTTTATCGAGAAGGCTTAAACTATATGCAACTTGGTTGATCTTTTTGTTGATTTGATATGGTCCATAGAACTTTGGTGCTAGTTTATGTTTCCCTTTTTGTTTCAAGGACAACTGCTTGTATCACTGGAGCTTGACAAATACCCATTCTCCAACTTCAAATTCTCTCTCAGTTCTGTTCGGCTAGCCTGTTGCTTCATATGGTTTTGTGCATTATTCAGATTTTCTTTTAGGGTCTGGGCAATCTTTTGGGTTTCTTCTAGTTGGTTTTTAACTGCTGGTAGATCTGTCTGGACGGAAGATAGATCTTTCCATTTCGGGGTTTCGTATCCATACAAAGCTTGGAATGGAGTCATTTTTGCTGATGTATGGTAAGTAGAATTATACCACAATTCAGCGAGATGCAACCATTGAACCCACTTATTTTGTTTTTCTGTAGCATAACAATGTAGGTAAGCTTCCAAACATTTATTGACAACCTTTGTTTGTCCATCTGTTTGAGGGTGGTAAGTTGAACTCATGTTTAGGTAGGTTCCTATATGGCTGAACAATTCTTTCCAAAAATTACCCTTAAATTTGGCATGTCTGTCGCTCACAATGACTTTCGAGAACCCGTGCAGTTTATAAATATGTTTGCAAAATATCTCAGCAATTTGCTTTGCTGACTCTGTTTTCTTTATCGCAATAAAGTGAGCATATTTAGCGACTCTGTCGACTACTACGAAGATCTTATCCTTGCCATCAGATACATGTAACCCTTCAATAAAATCCATTGATATTTCTTCCCATTTCTGATTCAGAATGTTTAAGGGTTAAGTAATCCAGGTGTCATAATATTTTCACTTTTATTTCTTTGACATTTGTCGCATTCAACTACATATTTCTGAATATCGTGACTCATATCCTTCCAAAAGAATGATTGACGTGCATTGTAGTAAGTTTTAAAGAATCCTAAATGTCCGGCTGACAAGGAATCATGTGACTCCTTGAGTATCTTTGATATAAACTTGGAATTTGAATTCAGATAGATCATTCCCTTGTACAATAAAATATCATTCTTCCATTCAAATTTTGAGTTTCCTGGGAGGTTATTGATTATAGTGGTTGTTTCTGGATCCTTGGCGTACTCACTTCAGATCTCATTAAGCTATTCAAGAACAACAACCGAGACTGCAAGTAGTGTTGGTTCTTCATCCTTCCTAGACAGGGCATCTGCTACCACATTGTCTTTTCCCCTTTTAGGTAATATCTCCATGTCGAAGGCGACAATTTTTTCAATCCATTTTTGTTGTTCTTCAGAAAATGTTTTTTATTGGAGGATGTGCTAAAGACTGTTGTGATCCATTCGGATGGAGAACTTACTCCCCAACAGATATTGTCTCCACTTGGCCAGTGCGTGCATAATAGTGAGCATTTCCTTGTTGTATGTGGATTTAAGATGCTCTTGTTTATTGAGCTTCCTGCTTTCAAAAGCTATTGGATACCCTTCTTGCATTAACACTACACCTGTACCGAATCTGGAGGCATCACACTCGATGATAAATGGTTTAGAGAAATTTGGAGTTGCCAATACCAGGGCATTGGACATAAACTCCTTCAATTCTTCAAAACACCTTCTCGCTTCCTCATTCCATTGAAATGAATTCTTTTTTAAAAGATTTGTAAGAGGTGCAGTTCTGTGCGCATCATTTTTAATAAATCTTTGGTAGTATCCTGTTAATCCTAAGAACCCTCTTAGCTTGGATATATTAACTGGTTTGGTCCATTCCTTTATAGCTTTGATTTTAGAGGGTCCACTTTTACGCCTTCATGGGATATTATGTGTCCGAGATATTCTACTTCTTCCTTCCCAAAGGTGCATTTGGATTTCTTTGCATAAAACTAATGCTCTTCCAATAGCGTAAGAACTTTATCCAAATGTTGCAAGTGCTCCTTCCACGTTTTACTGTAAATTAAAATATCATCAAAGAATACTAGTACAAATTTCAGTTATGGACGAAATAATTCGTTCATGGTAGCTTGGAATGTAGCTGGTGCATTTGTTAACCCAAAGGGCATTACTTTAAATTCGTAGTGACCTTCGTGTGTTCAGAACATAGTTTTTGGTATGTCTTCCAACCTGATTCTGATCTGGTAATAGCCTGACCTTAAGTCTAATTTTGAGAAGTATTTTGCGCCATGTAGTTCATCTAGCATTTCATCGATAAAGGGAATTGGAAACTTATTTTTAATTGTTATCTTATTTAATCCTCTGTAATCATTGCATAGCTAGAACAATCCATCCTTCTTTCGTACCAATACAGCTGGAGCAGCATACAAACTCTTACTTTTTGAGATGACCCCACATTTTAAAAGATCTTGGATTATCTTCTCAATTTCAGTCTTTTGGTGATGCGGATAGCGATACAGCTTGACATTGACAGGGTCTGATCCTGCTTTGACTTCTATTGTATGTTCACTTTCCTTATTAGGAGGCATTTTCATGGGCAGGTCTTGGAATAATTTTTCGTGCTTCTGAATTAGCCCTTGTACTTCTGGTGACCCTTCACTGATCATTTTGTAGATAACATTTCTAATTGGTGACATTGTACTATATAGGTTAGTGCTCCTTTTCGAATCATTTTCATCATCTGGGATGACGACACAATTTGATTTTCTGGTGCTTGGAATCCATATAACTTGTGCTTCTGCCCTTCCCATTTAAAGCTTATAAACTGCTTTTGATGGTTGGCAGAATAAGTACCTAAGGTTTGTAGCCATTGGATACCTAAGACCACATCTACTCCTCCTAGTCGTTCAGTGTAGAATGGAGATTCTAAATTAAAGTCTTGAATCTGCAATTTGACCTTATGGCAATTCCCTACTTTCTCAATCTTCTTAGGGTTACTCTGAGGCTAGAAGCATTCATTTGACCTTGAAAAGGATTACTATGAGGGTATATCCCTGAACAGACTTACCAAAGTTTAGCGAGAGGGTTATTATATGTTGAAAAGACCTACTCTACCATTGCAGACTTGTTAGCTCTTGGTCTCTGGTATATGCGCTGCATCAATAGTCCCACAGTTGCAACGTCATCTATATAGTGACAATGTTTTGAGAACCTCAGTGCTGACCTTATGCAAATAAGTATTTCTCCTAGATCGACTATTGAAACCTAGTCTCAAAGATCTGAAACCTAAGCATCTCTCCTACAGCAATTATTGAAACCTAGTCCTAAATTCCCATATCAGGTCTGTAGATTTAAGAATCAGTTATAAATGCAAGCACAATCATAGTACCCTTACTTCCACAGTCCAGAAGACACCAGTAATCAAAATATTTAGACTTAGTAAAGTATAGTCCCATACAGTGATTTGATATCACAACCTGAAGTCTCTTGAAGAAGCATATTCTACTACTGTAAGTCTGAGAATCTTTTAGGTGAAGATGTCGATAATGGGGTGAAGCTCATATCTTCAAGAATTACTGTACTATGTTGAGTTGAAGAACTTCAAGGATCAAAAGCACAAAGCCAATGGTTGATTTCTACTTTTGTTGTGTTTTGGCTTAGAGATATGACAGCTTGACTTGACAATATAACAGTAATAACAATATGTGCTTGATATAGTAGCGTGTGTAAACATGACCATGACTTAGCAAAAATAATGACCTTACAACAACAGTGACCTTATATATATATATATATAACAGTGACCTTTTGTTATATAGCCAATGATCTCGATAGATTGTTTCATTCTGTGACATGTCAGTAGTCATTGATATACATAAGATGCTGTAAATATCCTCAAAGGATTTGAACAGTACTCTTAGAGACTCTTGGCAGCAAGTGATGTCTGCTCTGAATATATGATAGGGACGTATATTTGACAACTGAGACAGTGATAGAATTAAATGTGACTAGCATATGTATGACAGAACATTGGTGGTGATTGAACAGAACTAGGCACTATATATAATAGTATTCCTCCTATTGATTGAAGTTGAAGAGTTGTAGAAGAATCTGTTTCTGGCTATAGTAAGATTATCATCACCAAAATTGGTCTCATGATCAGAAGTTCATATTTTGAGAATAGGGGTCAGTTAGGGTTTATGTTTCATCATTTCTTCAGCAGTCTGGAAGGTGTTTCATAGCTATATGTAAGAAACTATAAGACGTATGCAAGTAGGCCTCCCTGGGCAAAGTTTGAGACAGTTGCAAGAAGGTCATATGGATGACAAAAGGCATCTATGACTAAGCCGTCATCAGACATTAGTGCTTGGTACTTGCAGCAACATAAGCAGCTTGGCACAGTGGTTTGAACAAACAACCCCATGAGCCCTTTAACACATATTCATTCGTTAGAATTGCAGTGTTGGTGTCAAGGACATTAGTGGTTGCCATACAGTGACATTGACCATTGCAGGTGCATGAGTATAGGACTGACTGATACAAAGATCAAATTGATTACTTATAGCAGCAGCAATGATAGTGCGAGTGATAGTTGATGTGACAAATAGGTTTTGTAGTACAGCTGATGCAGAAGCAGATTCTAGGGTTTCTTGTGCAGTGGTGTGGTTTGGCATTGTCATTGAGCAGAGGCAGGTTTGACGATGAATATTGTTTGTCTAATATTCCTTTTTTTGGTGTTCCTTATTACAGGGTTAGGATGGACTTCCAGAGTTGGGAGCAGACAGGTCATGGGTACAAGTTGGGGTCAACAGCGGGCCCAGGGGCTTTCTAGAGGAGTTTTGAGGAGTTTTTATGAGGACCAGTGGCATTTGCTTGATACATTCCATCAACCGGACAGTTTGCCTTTCGTTCCGGTGCATTCTGACAACTTTCGGAAAACTGAGTTATATTTAGGCCTAACTCAATTAATTATGCTCAAGGTGGCATTCCGGGAGGAATATGTAATAGAACACCTTAGTGTAATAGCTCATTGGAACCAGAACGAGAATATCTACATGATAGGATGGTTGGACACGAGTTTTAGTGACCTGAGGAGACATGGTAGCCAATTTATTCTTTCCGACATTAAAAAGGAATATTCTAATTGGAAAATAAGAGGGAAAAGTGCTCCATGATTAAAATAATAATAAAATAGAAGGCTCTAGAGGGGTCCATGAGATCTATAAAAGAAGAGGAGGAAGCCATTGAGGAACATCTTGGATTTAATATATTTTCTTGTATGAGAGGTTGAGAACCTAGTTCTCTACTCCATCGGTAGCCACAGGACGGAAACCCTCGGGTGGATTGTCGAGTGTTGGACGAAAACCCAACTCTCTTTGAGGAGACTTCATTCAGAAGTTCCGTAGAGCTTCAGGGATATTGGAGTGAGGATCATTTAGATCTTCATTCGACGCTTCATTGTCTTTCAGTGAATTCAGTGGCAGCTGTTGCCGGAGGGAGAGTGCATCAGTTCAGTTTTGGAGGCTAGCGTAGTGCAACAAGTTATATTGATGGCTAGTTCTCCATCTCAGCTCTTTTAGGGCAGATATATATGTAACCCCAGTTGTCATTTATATAAAAAGTTTAGATTCTTCCTGTTCGATGTGTTAATGGATTACATTATTCTACGTGTCTTTATTTTACATGGCGATCTTTTGTTAATTAATTCAGTAATTTTATGGTAAAATGTTGGGTTCATAAAATTTCGGTAAAATTGGTAAAATATCCCATTTGGGATATTACAGTGGTATCAGAGCTTCAATCTTGGATCAACTTGGGGGTTTCCAGTTTTCAGTTGCAGCGATTATGGTTCGGGATTATTCCCATAAAAAGTTGTGTTGGCCATTCTATACGAGTTTTATTATGAAAACCATAGATGGATTCGAAAAACGACAAATTTAGCCAAAATTCTAGAGTTGAGGGCCAACATAGCAGTGCAGCAGATTTTCTTGGAGGCCAACTTTCATCTCAGCTATTTTGGTTAGAAAGACCTACGCTGTCATTGGGGGAGGCTCATTTGTGGGAGCTGCATTGGTGGGATTTTAGAGCTGGGGTGTTGGGAGATTGATAGGAGAGCCATTTGAGGAGGTTGGCTGGAATTTTGGAGAGCAATGATTGACAGTAGCAGCTGCAGTGCCAGAAAACGAAATTGGAAGAGGGCCAAACTACAAAGGGTCAGATTTTGAAGGTTGGAATTAAAGGAAACCCTTTCTGGGTTTTTCTAGTTTTTGGCCAAGGATCACCTTCCCAAATTCCTAGAATTTTCTGAGCAGTTTTCAGTGGGTAAATCAGAAGCCGAAGTCAGGCAGTAGTGTACTCTTGGAGCAACAACATAGTTTTTGGAGGAGCTTTCTATTGGAGCAGTTGGATTTACTTGCACTCATCACCTGGTGGTTGTAGCTTGCCTTGTGCAAGTCCAAGTGTATTTTCTCCAACTATTTTGTACCACAACATAATCATATAACAAAGTTCGACCAGTTTGTGGAGTTAGTGTCAAAAGCTATTTTTATAGGAAATCCATAAAGTGTAGTGAGCTGAGTTTTTCTATCTTGCTGTCAGTATTTACCCTCCGCTTATATGTTGTGTACCGAGTTAAAAAAAACTATTGTTGTAGTGGTCAGTGAATGTCATGAGGAGTGAGTAGAATTGGCTTCTAGAGTACATCTGTATTTTCACATGCTGATATGGTAGCTTTCTATTGTCATGTTCATGACTGACTGATTTTAGATAAACCACAGTTACTTCCATATATGTTGCTGAACAATGGGGTTTTTAAAACACCTCATAAACCCACATAACAACACAACAGTCGATGCCTTAAACCACAATCCTTCTATGGACTAAGAACCCAAGCAGAACAACATACCTTTTTCCAAGAAGGCACATAGTTTACTCCAAACAAAAGCATCCGAGGCATTTACAGAAGGAGAGAGAAGTGGGAAATTAGCTTTATGCACTTGGGATGGACTTAAAGAATGGAAGATCATAATGACTTTCCCATGTTGGAGAAACTGGAATCCTATCTTTCAAAGGTAGAGCAATCTAATTGGAGTTTAAATTGGGCTTTGGAGCCATCTATGCTTCAATTGGTACAAGCCAAATTCTTGGAATGTCCAAGTGAGAGAGTCAAGCTTATAGCTGCCTCTTCTTTCAATGATATATTGAGGATAGTAGCACCCTTTCCTCCCTAATATGACGATGTTATGAAGAGAATTTTAGACTGATGGTAGAGACTTTTCAGGAGTTGGACAACTGTGCAGGCTCTACATTTGGGAAGAAACTTAAGATTTTAGGAGTCATGGCCATGACCCGAACTTATGAGGACATGTTTGATCTTGAGTGTGATGGCTTGATTCTGTAGATGTTCCAATGCTTCTTCAGCATTAGGAGACATCATCCTGACATAGTCATAGCACACATGTAGTCCATCCTGTCGTCATGTATGAGAGACCATGATGCCATTTGCCGAGAGTTCCAGACTAGGTTGTTGAGCATTTGGAGGAGAAAGCAGTTGTTCTCACCTGCTACTTATGAGCTAGCCCAAGGGCTGGTCGAGCAGAACGTTGGGCTATTCAGGAGACAATTCACCAGGGAGGAGTTGCTCTAGTTTGGTGGACCAGGAAGAAAAAATGAGTCGAGGAGGAAGGAACTTTGCTTCATCTGCAAAAATCCTTAGGGACATGACCACTCATGCTTGAGAGATGCAGATGAGGTGGCAGAGGTAGAGCAGGAGGACATTCCTTTTGTATGTCAAGATGAGGACTCTTCTTCGAATGAGTCCATGGGGTCATATGAGGATGCTTTTGGGGAGCATGAGAAGTCATGTGAAGTTGATGACAGTAGGCCGGATTTGTATTCCAGTGTGCAGGGTGAGTAGTCAGGGGACTCTATGGGAGATATTCAAGATGATGAGTCACTTGAGATGATTAAGCCAGAGCAGCATATGGTGGAGCATGAGTTAGCTGAAGAGGAGGCTATGCACATCATGCATGACAGTCCTTTGGGGGAGAGCCAAATGGAGGCTCACATTGAGTCTGTGATGGATATGCAGCTAACCTTGGGGTCGGCCATTGAGGATGAGCAGACGATGCACAGACATCTATTACAGTAGTTGTAGATACTTATCCTCAGGAGATGTTGGAGGTTGATGGGGTATTTTTGCGGAAGGCTAGTAGATAGCAGGAGTATGACATTCCTAATCAGGAGAGGGAGGAGCCGTTGGAGATGGTGGTGCATCCATCTTTGGGTTGACCCATTGATGAGGTGTACGTAGATGCACATACAGTTAGCAGGGTTGTAGTACTTTCAGGGAGCAACACTCTCCAGGAGTACATCGATGGGGCTTGCAGCATATCTTTCCCACCTTGGCCTATTATAGAGAGGGGGGCCTTCTTTTTCAAGTAGTTCTCGTTGACAAGCAGGACAGAGCAACATTAGTTGAGTATGGGCTGGCGACAACACTCCAGACGTGTTTCATGTGCAGATGTCACTACATTGGATTCTTCTTTTGGGATAGATTGGCGGGAGATCATGAGTTGATACCCTATTGATGGTACGATCTTCTTCGTAGGGAGCATAGCAGAGCAAGGACCCTTAGACATGACAGATCCTGCAACTTACAGTTAGTCGTGGGTGTAAGGACCCAACTCGAGTTATAGGGAACATAGAAATATTAGCATGCATATGATAGCTACATATGCATGTATCACGTGTACTACACTAGTATATGAACTAACCAATTATGAAAGGGTCTCAATGTAGGGTAATGAGTGAATTATTGAAGTATTGAGTAAATACCTAATTCACCAGAATATAATGAATGTATTGTGAGGTAAAAGCTGTACCTACCACTATCATAATATAGCTAATATATTGTTAAAGGAAAGTAAAAGCATTGACTTATGCAAATGAAAGATTATATTTTAATAAAATCCAAGATATTTACTACATCATGATATTTAATAATAAATCCAAGATATTTATTAAATAATATTTTAATATAAATCTAAGATATTTATTAAAAGAGGATATTTTAATAAATATCTCGAAAGGGGATTTGACTAAGATATTTATTAAAAGAGGATATTTTAATAAATATCTTGAAAGGGGATTTGTGAATAAAAGGAGAAGGGGGGGAAACTTGATGGGCATGGGTGAATGAGGTGGGAAAACTGACCTGGATGCTGTCAGAGGATTTCTAACTGTGGAAGACAAGAGAAGTGAGTTCTAACAGAGTCATGGAGTGATCTTGATTGTTATTGGAGTTTTGGGCACGGGGGCCAGAGGACTTGTCTTCTGGATCTGGGGACCAGAGAGGTTGACCCCAAATAGGCTGTGTTGACCACACTTTGTCAACGACCCCATAGCAGTACACCCCCATTTTTCCAAATGGGACTTATCATGTTCGAGGTTCACGTCATCCAAATTTCATCGATAGACGACATTTTGTTATAAATGATGTAAACCTATTCTGCATGTTATGATGTAAATGATCTAAGTAAGACCCTCAATGTATGTAACAACCTAGGTAAGCCTAGTATGTTGGTGACGATTTCTATCCTAGGAGGTTTTTTGTCTCACTGATTTACTTTTGTTTTTCGACACAAGTGATTGACAGAGTTTTCCCCTCCAGCCTCATCCCAAAGCTAGGGTGGATTTTGTCATCAGCATGGTAAGTGAGTCCTAGTGTTTTCTATCGAGTCCTTGTAAAGGTAGTTTGGGAATAATCCTAGCTATTTGGCTAGATTATTTTATTACAAGCTACTTGGTCTACTAGATCATGTTTTGAGTCGCAAAATTGGGTATTTGTTTGAGGGTCTATACGAATGGGTATTCCCCCTTCATGTGTCTAAATGTATTTATCTTATGTAAAGAGGGTTGGAAAAAATAATTAAAATCCCCTCTCAGTCAATTAATTAAAATTTCTGGTCAAATTAATTAAAAATCCTAAGCCAGAAATTTAATTAATTTAGTAATTTTTAGGTCGATGAAAGATAAAATTCGTCAAAGGCAAAATTCGTTGGTCCTTAAAAAATAAATTTTTAAAGGCCCCAGGTCGAGGGAATATTGAGAATTTTAAGAAATTTTGGACCCTTGGTCCTAGGTGGTTAAGTCAAAGTCAAAATTTTGGGGTAATTAACTCAAAAATAATATTTTTGAGTTAATTAAAATGGATTTAAATGATAAATTCGTTTTTTTCCCAAATTTATAATTTCGACGGTCTAGATTAAAAGATGATCAAATCTTATCGATGGTCGAGATTATTTTGACATGGATCAACCGAACTAGCCGTTGGTGATTTTGTCCTATAAATTAAAGGTCTTTGTCAGTCTTGAGGCATCCGATCTTAGGATCGTGGCACTTGTCTTGGAAGCTCTTGTAATTTCTTTTGATGAATAAAGCATAAAGACTTTGGGGTTACAAACTTTGGTGTTCCTTTCCAGATCTATGTGGTGATTCATTTCTAAACTCTGCTACTTTGTTTGATATTTTTATGGTTGATGGCCTTCATGGATTAATCTGCATACAGGTATCTTGTGCAGTTTTCTGGGTTCATAAAATGACATTTTGATTTTTCTGAAGGATCTCATGTTATTTTCTTAAATCTCTATTATCTAAAGTTCAAATTTAAGTGTGCAGGGAAAACTTTTTTTTTAGATTTGAGCGTCTGGGGAAGTCTTCAGTTGGACTAGCCGACTCTCAGATTCGTAGATCTGAAAAAGCTCATTGTTTCTAATTTCCTGAATCTATCTTATGAATGTGTGTTTTTACAGGGTCTTTTAAGGCTTGTGCCTCTCTTTAAAACTTCAAAATTCTAAAAATTGTGCTGAAATGGGTTTAAATTTGGCCATGAGGGCCTTAGATCTGTAAATTAGATTGTAAATTTGTATTTTTATTAGGGCTGTAAGGGTTTAATTATTTTTCTTTGGTATATATATTTTCAGGAACTGACTGGTTTCGCAGGTTGCAAGGTTTACTCAGAATTGTTTTTTAGATCTAAGTTAGATCTAACCCCAAGGGCCAGATCTGGCCTCAGAATCGCTTCTGTGGGAAAATCTGAAAGTTATATGATTAAAGGAGCATCTAAATCTAAGTTTAACGAGAGAAATTTTAATTTATCTGGGCGTTTCAATTGTACTGGGTTATTCTGTCCGCTGTCAATTCCCATCGATTTCTGCAAACCTATTGATCTGCATCAATCGATTTCTCTCTGCTGCTTCAAAATCGATTCGCTACCATACTTTTGCCCGTCCAACACTCATTTCCTCATTACCATCGAGCCTTTCCTTCCTCATTACCGTCCAGCTCATACTCCTCTGCCGCTTTTTCCTCTGCCTTTGTGTTTCTTCTCCACCGCTCAGCATATTCATCACGCTGCTCCATTTCTCTACTGCGTTAATCCTCCTCCGCCGTTCAGCCTTCATCCATACTCTTCTTCCCTTGCCATCGAATCCTTCTGCCCTCGCCGTCTTACCTCTCGCTTCCTGCAAACAAACCCACGTTGCATAGCTCTGCCTTCACGTCCTGTCGTCCTCCTTTACCAACCTTCGTCCGACTTGCATTTGTTAGCTCCCCCTCCTACGCTGTCGTCAACCTCGTTCTCCCTCTCCTGCCGTCTAACTTGCACGCAAACGCAAACAAAAAACTCATGTATGCATTAAAACTCAAGGTCAGTGTTTAAATTTGTTGAATGCGGATTCATATTTGTGGTAGCTTAAGTTTAGTCTTAGGTTTAAATTTTTTTTTTTTTAAGTTCGACTTTTGTCATTTAGCATTAGTTTTGTTTAAACCTTCGTTTACTTTAGAGCGTAGTTTTTAGTTTTAAATTTTTGTTTAGATTTTAATTAATGCTTAGTTAGAACTTAGTTTAGAGTTAGGATTTAAATTCGTTTTTTTTTTTTTTTTTAGTTTAGTTTAGTTTAGTTAGATTTCGATTTTGGTAAATTTTAGTTAGGTTTTAAATTTTCACTTCAGATTTAATATAGTCTTAGTTTAGTTTTAAATTTTGTTATTTAATTTCTAGTTTTAGAATTTAGAATTAGCGTTAGATTTTTTCCAAAGTTTTAGATTTTATTTTTATTGTTAACTTTAGAGTTAGGCCTTAGTTTGATTTAGATTTTTGTTATTTAACTTTTAAATTTTTTAGTTATAGACTTTAATTTTTTAATTAGTTTAGTTTTAGATCCAACTTTAGGATTTCATTTTTTTAGTTTTGTTTAAAAATAAATAAAATAATAAAAAGTTAAAATTTTTTCAAAAAAGTCTAAAATTTTTTTATAGTCAAATGAGCTTAAATTTTTTATCTAAGATTTGACTATGGAACATTTCTAAATTCTGGATTGGGTTATAATTGAGATATCATAGATTCAGAAATATTTCAAGCATCTGGCATTTTAATTTAAATGATCGTCTCATGATAAGCTTTGCTAATTGGTTTAAGTATCTTAATGAATGGTTGTGGTTCTTTTTACTGAATATCATCGAATATCATTTGTATCTTCATAGCAGCAGTTATACATCCATTACTTGGTTTTAATTGCATAACGAGATTTTTTAACTCCGTAAGGCACTGGTTTTAATATAATTAATCTTGGAAATCTCGTTAATCTTATCAAGTATGTGGTGTTTTAGCTGTGTCTCCTAGATTGGTTGATTTGCAACCAATTCTTGTCCTTCATTTCTGTTAGGGTCTACCTTCCTTAGCTTGCAAGGAGACAGCTTAGATAGAGAGATTGGGGATAAAGGTGGCAGCTCCCGATCTAAGCCGTTGTCGCGGTGCCTAGACATTCTGTGCGAAAACATTTTTTGGCGCCGTTGCCACGGATAGAGTTTTTCTGTCCTTGGTCTTAAACGACATTTTCTAATCTTCTAATCTTCTTTCGCCATTCATTAGCCTGTCACAAGGGATCACATTTTCTGGCATCATTTCATCTCTTCATCTTTTCATCATCTTATCTTTCGTCATATCACTAATCATTTCATCATCGTATCTTTAGCACTAGGACATTTCGGTTGGCTTCTTGTTTGGGTGGCAACTCCACTTATTCATCTATTTACTCCCAGACAAGAATTCCCCCGTGATATCCATCTGCTACTCTCGATTATTCTTCTGTTTTAGAATTAGTTTCATGTTCAAGTGGTGACTCTAATTCTTTCATTTCTTACGAGAATTTCTATTAAGAAGCTCGCTTCTTGTGGATCTCTTGATTTTTTTTGAACAAGGATCTCTTTCTTTAACATCCATTTGGTTTTTCCATTTAAGTCATCATGGATGATCCTTTTTATGACATGCCAATGGAAGCCATTCGAGAAATCCCTGTGTTCTTAGGTGGTAATTCAGCCGCTGCTCGAAATCATCTCTTAGCAATTACTGATATAATAAACAGATATTGTCTTCCTTCACAATATAATCGAGAAGATATCAAGATGCGTCTCTTTTGTTGTTCCTTAGATGGTGATGTTCTAAAAGGGTTGGATAATTGGCCTGGGGGTTATATTACTTCTTGGCGAAGTATCATCAAAGCTTTTGTAGAAAAATATATGGCACCAGATGATTCGCCTTGTGCTCCCAGTATTGTGCAAAATAATGAAATTGATCGTGTAGAGAACTCAACTATCAACATGAGATTTCCAGACAATTCTCAGGATGAATCCACTTGTGCCATGATAGCACAAATCCATGATAGTGGTGAAGCAGAAACAAGTTGTCAAACTAGTGTTGACAACGATAAACATCTTGTTAACGAATTGATTCAGATGGTTAAGAATATACAGCTAAATCAAGCTCAGGTAATCAAGAATATGGAGGCCAACCAAGCTAAAATCATTAAGAATATGGAACTTAACCAAGCAAGATTAACCGTTGATCATACCAGGGAAATTGATGCTATACAAAACAAATTGTTAGCCTTAGAGGAAAAGATGACGATCATGGAATTCAATCACTCCAATCAAATAATTGCCATGGAAGAAAAGCATATTGAAGAAATGATGATCATGGAATTTAGTAACTCTAATCAAATGGCCACCATGCAAAATCATTTGATCACCATGGAAGCAAATCATAAGAAAGAAATGAACTATATTCATAATTGCTTCATGGCCATGAAAGCGGGTAATGATAAAATTATAAGGGACATGGAAACCGGTCAAATGTCTCTTCAACACAGGTTATTGACTGTTGAAAAGAGTCAAGCGAAGGAAATTAGTACTATAAAGGTTAAGCATTCTAATCAAATGACTATTATTCAGAATAAGTTGGAAAAAACGGAAAGATCACATATACAGAATGTTCAACCCAAGGTCAGAATTGTCAACAGATCATAGGCCTCCCAGTTTGCTGAAGCAAGCTCCATCCTATTATGAGGAGACCATTTCTTCCATTGAAAAGTGGTTGACTGAAGGAGACTCGGATAAAAGGAAAACCGAAGAGAATCAGGTTAATACATCACCTTTGACAGAGCAGATGCAGAATGAAGAGAGGCATGTCACACATATATTGTTTACTGTAATATCCCATTTCTGGGATATCTCTAAAACACAAGCAAACTCCAACTAGAGATGGATTGGGAGGGCGTTTACCAGATATTTCACCTCTGTGAAGAGGGTGAGATCTGGAGGCTACCTGGCCCTTTCCAGACTCTGTCTAAGAGTATGAGATAAACACACCAAGTGGTATAGAACTAGAATGCCCGAAAATACATAAAGATAACAATAAAGTAGACATACAATAGCATAGATAGAATGTACGACAAATCATCCAGAAATATAGAGAGAGAATGCTAAGCCAGTTTATTATACTGAGAAATATAATGAAGTACAATAGGTGATTAGAGTGATGGCACCTAGACTTGCTCAAGGCAAGTGAAGAAATACTCTCAGAATATCCAAGAAATGGCTGCTCTCTGAACTGCGTCCCAGCTGCTGGAAAACTGCCGTGTAGCTGCTATTGCTGAACTGAACTGATGACTTGGGGCTGATCCCCTTGCCGGATTGAGCCGAAAATCTGGAAACCACCTCGACTCATCAACCACAACAAAACCTAGAAATCATATCTGAAATGACTGACCCCCGGAAATCACCCCCATTGGGGAATTACGCTGTCCTCCAAGGCTCTGCGCAGATGCTGAATAGGAATCACTGAAATGCGGCCTCAAACTCCACCAAAATCCTCCCAAAGGCAAAGGCTGATCCTTTGCTCAAACTCCAAGCTCAAAACCCCTGCAAGAAACTCAATCCGGATCTCCCCTAGAATGGATTGCGTCCTCCCTCTCAAGACTGCGCAGTCTCTGAATGCCCACCTCCACAAGAAAACCCAAACATCAATCCTCTCACAAAATGCTGAAGAAACTACCTTGCCCAAGCAGGCACTCGAAGTCCCCCGGGGCTAAGGGCGAGATCTCCGATCGGAAACACTCAACGCACTAAACAGTGCTGCAGACAGGCTAAATAGCCAGTGTGCTCAAGAAGTCGAAACGACTAGCTCAATATCATCAACAACGAATGATCAAAATGAGGAGGCACTCCCCTCTATATAGCGTTAGCCCCTCTCAACCCTAAGGCTCACCTCCTCGAACATTGCCATGTGCTCCCTCGTGGCCTGCGCAGTCCCTCCATGTGTCTAAGTGGGCCCCCTCTCTACGTGGTCTCTTGGCCCCCTTGGCTCACTTAAGTTACAACGTTGTGCTACTAGGGAGTGAAATTTTATTTCTAAAGTGAGTTATGTCTTCTCTACTCACCTTTTTATTTATGAATAAACTATAGACGACAAAATTGAGCAAAATCGAATATTCCAATTAGCCATAGCTAATTAGGAATATTACAGTCTCCCCTAGCAAAATGTTGCTTGTCCTCAAGAAACTGAAGTGATGGATGCTGCAAAATTTTCTCACTCTCCCAAGTGGCATCCTCATCCGGCAAATTTTTCCACCTCACCAAGAATTCCCAGACTATCTTGCTCCATAGCTGCCTCTCCCTAGTATCAATAATAGCCTCTGGCTGCAACACCAAATGCCCCTCATCATCCGTGGGTGGTAGCTCATCTGTCATTGTCACCTGCTGCCCCAGTGCCTTTTTCAGGCATGATACATGAAAAACATTGTGAATCTTGCTGCCTTGGGGCAACTCCAACTCATATGCAACCTGTCCAATCCTGCGTATCACCCTGTATGGCCCGTAAAAGCGGGGCTTGAGCTTCTCAGCTCCCTTTTGCTTTAGTGACAGCTGTCGGTATGGCTGTAATCGTAGGTAGACCAAGTCCCCTACCTCAAATTGTCTCTCCACCCGACCTCTGTCAGCATATAGCTTCTGCTGGTTTTTTGTTGTAGCCATATTATCCTTGAGAGCTTGGAGAATATCCTGATTCTCTTGGATCCAAATCTTGGCTCTTGGAGCCTTATTAGCACCAAACATCACATCAGCAAAAGATAAAGAATGATACCCATACAAGGCATAGAATGGTGACATACCAATGGACATGTGATGCGTAGTGTTGTAGCAGTACTCCCCCAGATGCAACCACTTCAGCCATGCTCGCTGCTGTCCATTGACATAGTTACGCAAGTAGCCCTCCAACCACTTGTTAACTATCTCCGTCTGCCCATTTGTCTGTGGGTGATAACTGGTACTCGGTGTTAACTCTGTCCCCACCAACCGGAAAAGCTCTTGCCAAAATCCGCCCATGAAGCGGCTGTCCATATCACTGATGATGGTCTTAGGAAGACCATGTAGCCTGAAAACCTCTCTGAAGAACAGCTCGGCCACCTGTGCTGCTGTGTAATGCGCGGATATGGCAAAAAAATGCGCATACTTTGTCAGTCGATCAACGACGACAAAGATACAATCCTTGCCCTGCACCATGGGCAACCCTGTGATGAAGTCCATCGAAATACTCTCCCATTTCCTCTCCGGAATGGGAAGAGGCTGCAATAATCCTACGGGATGGCTCATCTCCCCCTTGTTCCTCTGGCAAACATCGCACTCCCTGATGTCCTGGAGTACGTCCTCCTTGAGGCCCTTCCATGAGAACCTCTCTCTAATGGCCCTGTAGGTTTTGGTAAACCCCTGATGGCCGGCCAATGGTGAATCATGTGATGCCTGAAGTATCTTCTTCTTGAGCTAAGATCCCTCAGTCAAGAAGATCCGGTCCCTGTAGTAGATGATCTCATCGACCACCCTGTACCTGTCATCCGCCACTTGTCCATCCAGAACCTCACATGCAAATCTGTCCTTGGAGTACTCAACTAAAAGTCGAGCCCTCCAGTCTGTATCCAAGCTCATAAGAGACAACGTGGCTGGTCTACGTGAAAGGGCATCTGCTACCACGTTGTTCTTACCCTTGACATACTCAATGTCAAAGTCATATGCCTGGATCTTACTAATCCACTTCTATTGCCTCTCCTGTAGCTGCTTCTGCTCCAAAAAGAACCTGAGGCTGTTGTGATCAGTCCTCACCCTGAACCTGTTCCCCACCAAATACTGCCGGAATTTGGCCAATGCATGCATAATGGCCAGCATCTCCTTCTCGTATATAGAATACAACCTCTCGTGTGGAAGGAGCTTCCGACTCTCAAAGGCTATAGGGTGACCTCCCTGCGTCAATACTGCGCCGATCCCCTCTCCTGACGCATCACACTCCAAAACAAATGGCTGCGTAAAATCCGGCAGTGCAAGCACTGGGCAGCTGCTCATCACCTCCTTGAGCCTATCAAAGGCTCGCTGCGCTGTATCCGACCAACTGAATGCCCCCTTCTTCGTCAAATCTGTAAGGGGTGCAGCAAGCTGTGAGAAACTCTTGACGAACGTCCTGTAATAAGTACAAATGCCAATGAATCCTCGAAGTTCTATCACGTTCCTCGGCTCCAGCCAATCTCTGATGGCCCTGATCTTCTCCTCGTGGACTCTCACTCCATCCACCCCTATGATATGTCCCAAGTACAACATCTCTTACAACCCAAACTCACACTGGGAGAGCTTGGCATAGAACTACTGCTCCTCCAAAATGTGCAACACTGTCTCAATGTGCTGGAGATGCTCCTCCCAAGTCCTGCTATAAATGAGGATATCATCAAAGAACACCAACACAAACTTCCTCAAGTGACTGCGGAAGATGTGATTCATGCAAGACTGGAATGTCGCTGGTGCGTTGGTTAGCCCGAAGGGCATCACCAAAAACTCAAAGTGCCCATAGTGACACCTGAAGGCGGTCTTGGGAATGTCCTATTCCCTCACGCGAATCTGATGGTACCCCGATCTCAAATCAATCTTTGAGAAGAACCGGGCTCCTCTCAACTCATCCATCAACTCATCTGTAATATCCCGTTTCGGGGATATCTCTAAAACACAGCAAACTCCAACCAGAGATGGACTGGGAGGGCATTTACCGGATATTCCGCCTCTGAAAGAGGACGAGATCCAGAGGCTACCTGGCCCTTTCCAGACTCTGTCTAAGAGTGATAGATAAACACACCAAGTGGTATAGAACTAGAATGCTTAAGAATATATAAGAATAACAGTGCAGCAGACATATAATAGCACAGAAAGAAAATACGGCAACTCATCCAAAAACATAAAGAGGAAATGCTAAGCCATTTTATTAATCTGAGAAATATAATGAAGTACAATAGGTGATCAAAATGATGGCACCTAATCTTGCTCAAGGAAAGTGAAGAAATGCTCTCAGAATATACAGGAAATGGCTGCTCTCTGAACTGCGTCCCAGCTGCTGGAAAACTGCCGTGTAGCTGCTACTACTGGAATGAACTTAAGACTAGGGGCTGATCCCCTTGCCGGAATGAGCTGAAAATCTGCAAACCTCCTCTACTCACCAATCCCGACAAAACCCAGAAACCATATCAAAAATGGCGGACCCCCAAAAATCACCAGAAAATACCTCCTCAGGGAATTACGCTGGCCTCCAAGGCTCTACACAGAGGTTAAATGAGAATAGCTGAAACACTGCCTCAAAATCCACCAAAATCCTCCTACAAGCAAAGGCTGATCCTCTGCTCAAAATCTCGGCTAAATCTCCTAAAGAAATCCCGATCCGGAGCACCTCCAAAATGAACTGCGTCCTCTCTCCCAGTGACTGTGCAGTCTCTACTGAAACATAGCTCCGCAGCAAACCCAAACAACAAACCTCTCACAAAATACTGAAGAAATAACCTTGCCCGAGCAGGCACTCGAAGTCCTCCGGGGCTAAGGGCGAGATCTCCAACCGAAGACACTCAATGCACTAAACAGCGCTGCAGACAGGCTAAACAGCCAGCGTGCTCAAGAAGACAAAACATCTAGCTCAATATCATCAACAACAGAATGAATCAAATGAGAAGGCTCCCCCTTCTTTTATAATGTTGGCCTTCCTCCAATCCCAAGGCCATCTCCTCAACGTAGCCTCCATCTCTTGCCACGTGTCCAACCTCTCCTGCGCAAAAGCTTTTAGAGCTAACGTAGGCCCCCTCTCTACGTGGTTCTTGGCTCCCCCTTAAGTCACAACATTGGGCTACTAAGAGGGTGTTTTATTTCACTTAAGTGAGTTAGACCCTCTCCACTCACTTTTTATTTATTTACAACTATAGACGGAAAAACTAAACAAAATCGAATATTCCAATTAGTTGTCACTAATTAGGAATATTACAGTCTCCCCCCACAAAATGTTGCTTGTCCTCAAGCAACTGAAGTGATGGATGTTGCAAAATCTTCTCGCTCTCCCAAGTGGCATCCTCATCCGGCAAATTCTTCCACCTCACCAAGAATTCCAGGACTGTCCTGCTCCGTAACTGCCTCTCCCTGGTATCAATAATGGCTTCTGGCTGCAACACCAAGTGCCCCTCATCATCCGTAGGTGGTAGCTCCTCTGTCACTATCACCTGCTGCCCCAGCGCCTTCTTCAGGCATGATACATGGAAAACGTTGTGGATCTTGCTGCCTTGGGGCAGCTCCAACTCATACGCAATCTGCCCAATCCTGCATATCACCCTGTATGGCCTGTAAAAGCGAGGCTTGAGCTTCTCAGCTCCCTTCTGCTTCAGCGATGACTGTCGGTATGGCTGTAATCGTAGGTAGACCAAGTCTCCTACCTCAAACTGTCTCTCCACCCGACCTCTGTCGGCATACATCGTCTGCTGGTTTTGTGCTGTAGCCATATTGTCCTTGAGAGCTCGGAGGATGTCTTGACTCTCTTGGATCCAAATCTTGGCTCTAGGAGCCTTGCTAGCACCGAACATCACATCAGCAAAAGATAAGGAATGGTACCCATACAAAGCATAAAACGGTGACATACCAATGGACATGTGATGTGTCGTGTTGTAGCATAACTCCCCCAAATGCAACCATCTCAACCATGCTCGCTGCTGCCCACTAACATAGTTACGCAAGTAGCCCTCCAGCCACTTGTTAACTATCTCCGTCTGTCCATCCGTCTGTGGGTGATAACTAGTACTCGGTGTCAATTCTGTCCCCACCAGTCGGAAAAGCTCCTGTCAAAATCTGCCCATGAAGCGACTGTCCCTGTCACTGATGATGGTCTTAGGAAGACCATGCAGCCTAAAAACCTCTCTGAAGAACAGCTCGACCACCTGTGCTGCTGTGTAATGCGCAGATATGGCGAAAAAGTGCGCATACTTTGTTAGCTGGTCAACGACGACAAAGATACAATCCTTGCCCTGCACCATGGGCAACCCTGTGATGAAGTCCATCAATATGCTCTCCCATTTCCCCTCCGGAATGGATAGAGGCTGCAACATTCCTGCGGGATGGCTCATCTCCCCCTTGTTCCTCTGACAAACATCGCACTTCCTGATGTGCTGGAGTACGTCCTCATTGAGGTCCTTCCATGAGAACCTCTCTCTAATGGCCCTGTAGGTTTTGGTAAACCCCTGATGGCCTGCCAATGGAGAATCATGTGATGCCTAGAGTATCTTCTTCGTAAGTTGATATCCCTCAGTCAAGAAGATCCTATCCCTGTAGTAGATGATCTCATCAACCACCCTGTACCTGTCATCCGCCACCTGTCCATCCAGCACCTCACATGCAAATCCTTCCTTGGAGTACTCCACTAAAAGTCGAGCCCTCCAATCTGTATCCAAGCTCATAAGAGATAACGTGGCTGGTCTATGTGAAAGGGCATCTGCTACCACGTTATTCTTACCCTTGACATACTCAATGTCAAAGTCATATGCCTGGATCTTACTGATCCACTTCTGCTGCCTCTCCTGTAGCTGCTTCTGCTCCAAAAAGAACTTGAGGCTGTTGTGATCAGTCCTCACCCTGAACCTGTTCCCTACTAGATACTGCCTAAATTTGGCCAAGGCATGCATGATGGCCAACATCTCCTTGTCGTATATAGAATACAACCTCTCATGCGGAAGGAGCTTCCGGCTCTCAAAGGCTATAGGGTGTCCCCCCTGCATCAATACTGTGCCGATCCCCTCTCCCGACGCATCACACTCCAAGACAAATGGCTGCGTAAAATCCGACAACGCAAGCACTGGGCAGCTACTCATCACCTCCTTGAGCCTATCAAAGGCTCGCTGCGCTGTATCTGACCAACTGAATGCCTCCTTCTTCGTCAAATCTGTAAGGGGTGCAGCAAGCTGTGAGAAACCTCTGACGAACTTCCTGTAATAGGTACATATCCCAATGAACCCTCGAAGTTCCGTCACGTTCCTCGGCTCCAGCCAATCTCTGATGGCGCTAATCTTCTCCTCATGGACCCTCGCTCCGTCCACTCCAATAATGTCACCCAGATACAACATCTTCGTCATCCCAAACTCACACTTGGAGAGCTTAGCATAGAACTGTTGCTCTTACAAGATGCGTAGCACTGCCTCTATATGATGGAGATGCTCCTCCCAAGTCCTGCTATATATGAGTATGTCATCGAAGAAGACCAATACAAACTTCCTCAGATGACTGCGGAAGATATGGTTCATGCAAAACTGAAAGGTGGCTGGTGCATTGGTCAGCCCAAAAGGCATAACCAAAAACTCAAAGTGCCCATAATGACACCTGAAGGTGGTCTTGGGAATGTCTTGTTCCCTCACGCGAATCTGGTGGTACCCTGATCTCAAATCAATCTTCGAGAAGAACTTGGCTCCTCTCAGCTCATCCATCAAATCATCGATCCTGGGTATAGGATACCTGTTCTTCAGTGTCTTCTTGTTCAGGGCCCTGTAATCAATGCACATCCTCAGGGTGCCGTCCTTCTTCTTCACCAGCACTACGAAAGAAGCAAACGGACTCGTGCTCGGTCTGATGTGCCCAAGACCCAACAACTCCTGGATGGCCCACTCAATCTCATCCCGATAGGCTTTGGGATGCCTATAGGAGGTAGTGATCACTACCTGGATACCCTTCTCAAGCTCAATGGTGTGCTCAAATCCTCGGTCCAGTGGCCGACCTAGTGGTATATCCCCAAACACTATATCATGCCTGTCAAGGATGGCCTGTATATTCGGATGAATTGCTCGACCGGTGGTCTCTTCCTCTGATGCCCACAACTCAACCGCCCACTCTATGTCTCCCTTCCGGAAGTCTGCCTCCATCCGGTGTGCCGAAACTGTCTGAGGTGGGTAAGTGTGCATCCCACGGATCTTCTCATGCTGTTCGGTCTTCTTGTCATCCCACTCCATCTCTAAGGCCTCCCAATCCGTGGTGACCTTTCCCAGAGTAATCAACCATTGAACACCCAATACCACATTGGTATCTGGTATGTTGACCACGAAAAAGTGATCGGTCACGGTGTAGGTACCCATCGTCACTGCCAACTCTGGAACATACTGGGGACACTGCATCGTTTGGGCTCCTGGGACCAAAACCGAAAATCTGTCAAAGCTCTCGGTCGGTATACCTCTCCGCTCAACCATCTGTGCATCAATGAAGTTGTGGGTTGCCCCACTGTCAACCAAAACTGACACTCGCTGGCCACGTACTGTCCCTCGTACATGCAATGTCAAATACTTGGGAACTCCTCGCAAGGCTGCAAGGGTCCCTCCTGTGGGTGCAAAAACTACACCTCCTGTCCCTAGAGGTGGAAGTGGCAACTGATCCTGGGCCGTCTGACTATCTCCTGCCTCCTCCTCATCATCCTCCTCATCCTCTTCCCCACTATCATCGGAGAAGACCTCAATGAAGTGTGCTTTACCAGCGGCACACCTATGCCTTGGTGCCCACGGCTCCTGACAAGTGAAGCACAACCGCTTCTTCCTCAACTCCCTCCTGGCATCATCATCTATCTGTGCCCGTCCTGGATTCCCCTTTGGAGGAGGAACCCTCACATCCTTCCCCTTGGGCTGGAAGCCCTGTCTCTGGGGATAAGGTGTCCGCATCCTGGGCAATGCATCCTGTAAGTCCCTGGTCCTGCTGATAGCATCCTGGAGTGTAGCTGGTCTAGTAGATCTGACTAGACCTCGAAGTGGCTCTGCCAATCCCTCCACAAACATATAGATCATCCGTGCCGCGAATAGATCTGGCACCATCACCGAAACTCTCAAGAAATTTGCAATGTATGTCTTTGAGCTCCCTATCTGCTTGAGCCTCGTCAGCTCAACAAAATGTTGTTCCGGATCCCTCTGGTCAAAACGCTCCATCAACCTCTTGGTAAACTCAGCATATGTCGTCACTGTAGAGTGTCCGAGTGTAACGATCCCATGGAACCACCAGTCCTGGGCCTCACCATCCAAATGTAATGTCACCACCTTGATGGCCTCTGTCTCTGACATCTGGTTAAGCTGGAAATAGATGTCCAGCTTCTCCACCCAAGACTTTGCTGAACTGTTTGATGAGCCATCAAATGTAGGAAAATGGAATTTGCTAGATGTACGGTGGGAATCTCCATCATGGTAATGTCGGTGCCCTTTATGATGGTCGCAGGGTCTACTGTCCCGCTGGAGCTGAACAAAATCTCGGAATGAGAGAGCATCCCTAAACTCCTGCCCATAGGCTTGATACTCTGCAAAATACTCACCCATGTGTCCGGGCTCTGCCTCCTGCTGGGCTCCTGCCCCTCTGTCTGCTCCCAGGAAAGAGGGCATAGTAGAGCGGGTAGGTGCACGTGAAACCATCGGCTGAGGAGTATCACGCTGAGCAGCACCATGCTCCGACAAATGATAGGATGTACCTGATCCCTCTCCTACCTGGTGGGGTCTCACGCTGTCTAGCCTCTACAGCAGTGAATCTCTGACCCATCATCACCTCAATCTGTCTAGCTAAATCCTGCACCGATTTGAGGAGTGCCTCCCCACACTGTTTGGCCTTTGTGTCATCTGCCATCGGCCCTCTCTGCTCTGAATCTAATACGGGCTCCTCCTGCTCTGCGTCTGTCATAGGCTCTCTCTCCTGCTCTGTGTCCACTACCCGAACACAGACGCCCTTTCCGTAGGTGTTCTCTAACCTATGCTCACGGTCTCTGTACTTCCTGCCTCTATAACAAATATATGGTCTCCTCCCCGATGTCATAGACCACAGGCTGAGCCAGAACTATGCTCTGATACCACTGTAATATCCCGTTTCGGGGATATCTCTAAAACACGGCAAACTCCAACCAGAGATGGAATGGGAGGGCATTTACCGAATATTCTGCTTCTGAAAGAGGACAAGATCCGAAGGCTACCTGGCCCTTTCTAGACTCTGTCTAAGAGTGATAGATAAACACACCAAGTGGTATAGAACTAGAATGCCCGAGCATATATAATAACAGTGCAGGAGACATATAATAGCATAGAAAGGAAATACGACAACTCATCCAGAAACATAGAGAGGAAATGCTAAGCCATTTTATTAATCTGAGAAATATAATGAAGTACAATAGGTGATCAGAATGATGGCACCTAATCTTGCTCAAGGCAAGTGAAGAAATGCTCTCAGAATATATAGGAAATGGTTGCTCTCTGAACTGCGTCCTAGTTGCTGGAAAACTGCCGTGTAGCTGCTACTAATGGAATAGACTGGAGACTAGGGGCTGATCCCCTTGCCGGAATGAGCTGAAAATCTGCAATCCTCCTCTACTCACCAATCCCGACAAAAGCCAGAAACCATATAAAAAATGGCCAACCCCCGAAAATCACCAGAAAATACCTCCTCAGGGAATTACGCTGGCCTCCAAGGCTCTGCGTAGAGGCTAAATGAGAATAGCTGAAACACCGCCTCAAACTCCACCAAAATCCTCCTACAAGCAAAGGTCAATCCTCGGCTCAAAATCTCGGCTAAATCTCCTGAAGAAATCCCGATCCGGAGCACCTCCAAAATGAACTGCGTCCTCTCTCCCAGTGACTGCGCAGTCTCTACTAAAACCCAGCTCCGCAACAAACCCAAACAACAAACCTCTCACAAAATACTGAAGAAATAACCTTGCCCGAGCAGGCACTCGAAGTCCCCCGGGGCTAAGGCCGAGATCTCCGACCGGAGACACTCAATGCACTAAACAGTGCTGCAGACAGGCTAAACAGCCAACGTGCTCAAGAAGACAAAACGTCTAGCTCAATATCATCAACAACGAGATGGATCTACGAGGCCCTGCGTGGCCTTCCTCCAATCCCAAGGCCATCTCCTCAACGTAGCCTCCATCTCTTGCCACGTGTCCAATCTCTCCTGCGCAGAAGCTTCTAGAGCTAACATAGGCCCCCTCTCTACGTGGTTCTTGGCCCCCTTTGCTCCCCCTTAAGTAACAACATTGTGCTACTAGGAGGGTGTTTTATTTCACTTAAGTGAGTTAGACCCTCTCCACTCACTTTTTATTTATTTACAAACTATAGACGGCAAAACTAAACAAAATCGAATATTCCAATTAGCTGTCGCTAATTAGGAATATTACATTATCGGTGCTGGGTATAGGGTACCTGTTCTTCAGGGTCTTCTTGTTCAAGGCTCGGTAGTCAATACACATCCTCAAGGTGCCGTCCTTCTTCTTCACCAACACCACGGAAGAAGCAAAAGGACTCGTGCTCGGCCGGATGTGCCCAAGAGCTAGCAACTCCTGGATGGCCCGCTCAATCTCATCCCGATAGGCTTTGGGATGCCTATAGGGGGTAGTAATCACTGCCTGTATGCCTTGCTCAAGCTCAATGGTGTGCTCAAACCCTCGGTCCGGTCACCGGTGGCTGTCCTAGCGGAATATCCCCAAACACTGTGGCATACCTGTCAAGGATGCGCTGTATCTCTGGGTGCACTGTCTACCATGTAGTCCCTGCCTCTGATGCACGCAACTCCACTGCCCACTCTATGTCTCCCTTACGGAAGACTGCCTCCATCCGATGAGCCGAAACAGTCTAAGGCGGATATGTGTGCTGTCCCCGTATCTTCTCATGCCTCCCTGTCTTCTCATCATCCCACTCCATCTCTAGGGCCTTCCAATCTGTAATGACCTTCCCTAGAGTGATAAGCCACTAAACACCAAGTACCATGTTGGTGTCCGGAATATTGACCACAAAAAAGTGATTAGTCAGTGTGTAGGTGCCCATCGTCACTGATAACTCTGGAACATAACGAGCACACATCATGGTCTGATCTCCTGGGACCAAAACTGAAAATCCATCGAAGCTCTCCGTCTGAATACCTCTCCGCTCAACCATCTATGCATCGATGAAGTTGTGGGTTGCCCCACTGTCGACCAAAACTGATACTCGTTGACCACGTACTGTCCCCCGTACGCGCAACGTCAAATACTTAGGAACTCCTTGCAACGCTGCAAGGGCTCCTCCGGTAGATGCAAAAGCTGCCCCACCTGCTGGTGGTGGTGGAGGTGGCAAAGGATCCTGCGCTGCATGACTATCTCCTACCTCCACGTCATCCTTCTCTTCCCCGCTGCTCTCGGAGAAGATCTCAATAAAATGTGCTTTGCCAGCAGCACATCTATGTCCCGGTGCCCACGGCTCCTGACAGGTAAAGCACAACCGCTTCTTCCTCAGCTCCCTCTTGGCATCATCATCCAACTCTGCCCGTCCTGGATTCCCCTTTGGAGGCAGAATCCTCACATCCTTCCCCTTGGGCTGGAAAGCCTGTCTCTGGGGGTAAGGTGTCCAAGTCCTGGGTAAGGCATCCTGTAAATCCCGGGTCTTGCTAATAGCATCCTGGAGTGTGGCTGGTCTCGTAGATCTGACTAGACCTCGAAGTGGCTCTGCTAACCCCTCAACAAACATGTAGATCATCCGTGTCGCGGATAGATCTGGCACCATCACTGAAACCCTCAAGAAGTCTGCAATATATGTCTCTAGGCTCCCGGTCTGTTTGAGCCTCGTCAGCTCAACAAAGTGCTGTTCCGGATCCCTCTGGTCAAATCTCTCTATCAACCTCCTGGTGAACTCGGCATATGTCATCACTGTAGAATGTTCGAGTGTAACCATCCCATGGAACCACCAGTCCTGGGCCTCACCATCCAAATGTAGTGTCGCCACCTTGATGGCCTCTGTCTCCGACATCTGGTTAAGCTGGAAATAGATGTCCAGCTTCTCCACCCACGACTTTGCTGAAATGTTTGATGAACCATCAAACGTAGGCAAGTGGAATCTGCTAGCAGTGCGGTGGGTATCTTCGTCATGATAATGCCGGCCCTCTATGATGGTCGTGGGGTCTACTGTTCCGCTAAAGCTGAAGAAAATCTCTGAACGAGAGAGCATCCCTGAACTCCTGCCCGTAGGCCTAATACTCTGCAAAATAATCGCCCATATGGCCGGGCTCTGTCTCCTGTTGGGTTCCTGCCCCTGTGTCTGCTCCCAGAAAAGTGGGCATGGTAGAGCGTGTCGGTGCATGTGAAACCATCTGCTGAGTAGTATCATGCTGAGTAGCACCATGCTTCGGCAAATGGTGGGATGTACCTGACCCCTCACTAACCTGGAAAACCCATGGGGTCTCACGCTGTCTAGCCTCCACAACAGTGAATCTATGACCCATCTCCTCAATCTGTCTCGCTAGATCCTGCACTGATTTTAGGAGTGCCTCCCCAAACTGTTTTGCCTCACTATCATCTGCCATAGGTTCTCTCTACTCTGAATCTAACACACGCTCCTCCTGCTCTGCGTCTATCACAGGCTCCTCCTGTTCTGTGTCCACCACCCGAACACAGTCTCCCTCTCCATAGGTGTTCTCCAACCTACACTTACGATCTCTGTACTTTCTGCCTCTGTAACAAATGTAGGGCCTCTTCCCCGGTGTCATAGACAACTAGCTCCACAATCTGAGCCAAAACTATGCTCTGATACCACTGTAATATCCCGTTTCGGGGATATCTCTAAAACACAAGAAAACTCCAACCAGAGATGGACTGGGAGGGCGTTTACCAGATATTTCACCTCTGTGAAGAGGGTGAGATCTGGAGGCTACCTAGCCCTTTCCAGACTCTGTCTAAGAATATGAGATAAACACTCCAAGTGGTATAGAACTAGAATGCCCGAAAATACATAAAGATAACAATAAAGTAGACATACAATAGCATAGATAGAATGTATGACAAATCATCCAGAAATATAGAGAGAGAATGCTAAGCCATTTTATTATACTGAGAAATATAATGAAGTACAATACGTGATCAGAGTGATGGCACCTAGACTTGCTCAAGGCAAGTGAAGAAATACTCTCAGAATATCCAAGAAATGGCTGCTCTCTGAACTGCGTCCCAACGGCTGGAAAACTGCCGTGTAGCTACTACTATTGAATTGAACTGATGACTTGGGGCTGATCCCCTTGCCGGAATGAGCTGAAAATCTGGAAACCACCTCGACTCATCAACCACAACAAAACCCAGAAATCATATCTGAAATAACTGACCCCCGGAAATCACCCCCCTTGGGAAATTACGTTGTCCTCCAAGGCTCTGTGCAGATGCTAAATAGGAATCACTGAAATGCAGCCTCAAACTCCACCAAAATCCTCCCAAAGGAAAAGGCTGATCCTTTGCTCAAACTCCAAGCTCAAAACCCCTGCAAGAAACTCAATCCGGAGCTCCCCTAGAATGGACTGCGTCCTCCCTCTCACGACTGCGCAATCTCTGAATGCCCAGCTCCACAAGAAAACCCAAACATCAATCCTCTCACAAAATGCTGAAGAAACTACCTTGCCCGAGCATGCACTCGAAGTCCCTCGGGGCTAAGGGCGAGATCTCCGATTGGAGACACTCAACGCACTAAACAGTGCTGTAGATAGGCTAAACAGCCAGCATGCTCAATAAGTCGAAATGACCAGCTCAATATCATCAACAACGAATGATCAAAATGAGGAGGCTCTCCCCTTTATATAGCGTTAGCCCCTCTCAACCCTAAGGCTCACCTCCTCCAATGTTGCCACGTGCTCCCTCTTGGCCTACGCAGTCCCTCCATGTGTCTACGTGGGCCCCCTCTCTGTGTGGTCTCTTGGCCCCCTTGGCTCACTTAAGTTACAACGTTGTGCTACTAGGGTGTGAAATTTTATTTCTAAAGTGAGTTATTTCTTCTCTACTCACCTTTTTATTTATGAATAAACTATAGACGGAAAAATTGAGCAAAATTGAATATTCCAATTAGCCATAGTTAATTAGGAATATTACATTTACTTCGTCTGAAAGTTCACAAGCAGAATGTTCCACATCATCAACAATACCGTCTTCCACGAAGAAGAGCCTGAAGCGAAAAGGAAAAAGAATAAGTAAGCGGTTTGATTCGTCTGATGGCCGAGAGCAGCTTGACATTTGGATAAGACAAAGTCCTACATTATGCAGGATCGGGTGTGGCACATCTGAAAAGCAGCCAACAGACTTGCCTGAAAGCAGGTAAATGCTCAGCATGCACTATATTGAGTACATCTGATGCCATAGGGCATCCTCTGTATTGTATTTCTAACCCTACTCCTTGTTATTTCAGCATTTCATTTTGCAGTTAGAGTAGATTTACTTTTCATGTTAAGTAGAATAATAAATAAAAAAAGAGCTTCGATTTTTCGTGTGCTTAATGTTATTTGGATGGACGCTACTTATGTAATTTTGTGTGTTGCTTGGATATAGATTCTGGAATCTCACATTCCTCTAATGAAGCAACGTGTCCCCAAGTAGAGCCAGATGTTGACCACACTTTGCAACGACCCCATAGCAGTACACCCCCATTTTTCCAAATGGGACTTATCATGTTCGAGGTTCACGTCATCCAGATTTCATCGACAGGCGACATTTTGTTATAAATGATGTAAACCCATTCTGCATGTTATGATGTAAATGATCTAAGTAAGACCGTCAATGTATGTAACATCCTAGGTAAGCTTAGTATGTTGGTGACGATTTCTATCCTAGGAGGTCTTTTGTCTCACTGATTTACTTGTGTTTTTCGACACAAGTGATCGGCAGAGTTTTCCCCTCCAGCTTCACCCCAAAGCTAGGGTGGATTTTGTCATCAACATGCTAAGTGAGTCGTAGTGTTTTCTATCGAGTCCTTGTAAAAGTAATTTGGGAATAATCCTAGCTATTTGGCTAGATTATTTTATTACAAGCTACTTGGTCTACTAGATCATGTTTTGAGTCGCAGAATTAGGTATTTATTTGAGGGTCTATATGAATGGGTATTCCCCCTTCACGTGTCTAAATGTATTTATCTTATATAAAGAGGGTTGGAAAAAATAATTAAAATCCCCTCTCAGTCAATTAATTAAAATTTCTGGTCAAATTAATTAAAAATCTTAAGTCAGAAATTTAATTAATTTTAGGTCCTAGGTGAGGATAAAATTCTTCAAAGGCAAAATTCGTTGGTCCTTAAAAAATAAATTCTTAAAAGCCCCAGGTCAAGGGAATATTGGAATTTTAAGAAATTTTGGACCCTTGGTCCTAGGTAGTTAAGTCAAAGTCAAAATTTGGGGGTAATTAACTCAAAAATAATATTTTTGAGTTAATTAAAATGGATTTAAATGATAAATTCGTTTTTTCCTCAAATTTATAATTTCGACGGTCTAGATTAAAAGATGATCAAATCTTATCGATGGTCGAGATTATTTTGACATGGATCAACCAAACTAGCCGTTGGAGATTTTGTCCTATAAATTAAAGGTCTTTGTCAGTCTTGAGGAATCCGATCTTAGGATCGTGGCACTTGTTTTGGAAGTTATTGTAATTTCTTTTGATGAATAAAGCATAAAGACTTTGGGGTTACAAACTTTGGTGTTCCTTTTCCAGATCTATGTGGTGATTCATTTCTAAACTCTGCTACTTTGTTTGATATTTTTATGGTTGATGGCCTTCATGGATTAATCTGCATATAGGTATCTTGTTGTAATATTCCTAATTAGCACCGCTAATTGGAATATTTGATTTTTGTATAGTTTTACCGACTATAGTTAATTAATAAATAAAAGTGAGAAAAGGGGTCTAACTCACTTAAATAAAATAAAGTGTTTCCCTAGTAGAGGCAACGTTGTAACTTAAAGGGGGAAGCCTTGGGGGTCCACACACACATGAGAGAGGCCTCACGTAAACTCCTAAGGTAACTGCGCAGGTCAAGGAGGAACTCAAGGACGCAGTTAGGGTTTGAGGGGAGCTAGCACTATAAAAGGTGGGGGTTTCACTCCATTTGGTATTATGGATATGTTATTGATATTGAGAGCTAGACTTCTGTCTACTTCAGCACGCCGGTTGTTTAGTCGGTCTGCAGCACTGTTTAGTGCGAACTGAGTGTCTTCGGTCGGAGATCTCACCCTTGGCTCCGGGGGACTTCGAGTGCATGCTCGAGCAAGGTTTTCCCTTCAGTTCCAGTTGGTGGTTTGCAGTGGTTTCTGGTGGACGTTTTGCAGAGGAGCTGCCCTTTTGAGTGACTGCGCAGTCTAGGAGAGAGGACGCAGTTTCAGTTGAGGAGGACGCAGTCTTTGTTGAGCAGCGTTGTTGGGTGGTTATTTGGCAGTGGTTTCAGCGTTTTTCAGCCTTGAGGAGGTTGCCATTTCAGCCGGAGGTTTTGCAGGAGGATTCAGGCCCTTTCCTCAGCGTGTTTCTTGAGCTTCTGCGTTGTTCCTGGAGGCACAACGTTTTTGTAGGAGGAGGGTTTCTGGGGGTGATTTTCGGAGGTGGTCCGTTTGGTATATGGTTTCTGGGTTTTGTCTGGAGCAGCGAGTATAGGTGATCTGTAGATTTTTAGCTCATTCCGGCAAGGGGATCAGCCCCTAGCTTCAGTTCATTCCAGCAGCAGCAATTTACGGCAGTTTCTTCCAGCAGCTGGGATGCAGTTTCTGTAGTAGCCATTTCCTATTTTCCTGAGAGGATTCTTCACTTGCCTTGAGCAAGGATAGGTGCATTTATTCTGATTATCCATTGTATCTCATTATATTCTCAGATTAATAAAATGGCTTAGCATTTCCGGCATTTTTATGTCTATTTGTTCCATATTCTAGTTCTGGCATTTTGCTCTATATAGCTGCTTGTTATTTTGCTGTGTATTACTGTTTATTTCCCATTGGGGATATTACACTTGTGCAGTTTTCTGGGTTCATAAAATGACATTTTGATTTTTCTGAAGGATCTCATGTTATTTTCTTAAATCTCTATCAGTGTAAAGTTTAGATTTAAGTGTGCAGGGAAATTTTTTTTTTTAGATTTGAGCGTCTGAGGAAGTCTTCAGTTGGACCAGTCGACTCTCAGATTCGTAAATCTGAAAAAGCCCATTGTTTCTAATTTCCTGAATCTATCTTACGAATGTGTGTTTTTACAAGATCTTTTAAGGCTTGTGCCTCTCTTTAAAACTTCAAAATTCTAAAAATTGCGCTGAAATGGGATTAAATCTGGCCATGAGGGCCTCAGATCTATAAATTAGCTTGTAAATTTGTATTTTTATTAGGGTTGTAAGGGTTTAATAAATTTTTTGGTATATATATTTTCAGGATCTGACTGGTTTTGCAGGTTGCAGGGTTTACTCAGAATTTTTTCTTAGATCTGAGTCAGATCTAACCCCAAGGGCCAGATCTGGCCTCAGAATCGCTTCTGTGGGCAAATCTGAAAGTTATATGATTAAAGGAGCATCTAAATCTGAGTTTAACGAGAGAAATTTTAATTTATCTGGGCGTTTCAATTGTACTGGGTTATTTTGTCCGCTGTCAATTCCCATCGATTTCTGCAAACCTATCGATCTACATCAATCAATTTCTCTCTGCTGCTTCAAAATTGATTCGCTGCCATACTTTTGCCCGTCCAACCCTCATTTTCTCATTACCATCGAGCCTTTCCTTCCTCATTACCGTCCAACTCATCCTCCTCTGCCGCTTTCTCCTCTGCCTTTGTGTTTCTTCTCCACTGCTCAGCATATTCATCACGCTGCTCCATTTCTCTACTGTGTTAATCCTCCTCCGCCGTTCAGCCTTCATCCATACTCTTCTTCCCTTGCCATCGAATCCTTCTGCCCTCGCCGTCTTACTTCTCGCTTCCTGCAAACAAACCCATGTTGCATAGCTCCGCCTTCACGTCCTGTCGTCCTCCTTTACCAACCTTTGTCCGACTTGCATTTGTTAGCTCCTCCTCCTACGCTGTCGTCGACCTCGTTCTCCCTCTCCTGCTGTCTAACCTGCACGGAAACGTAAACAAAAAACTCACGTATGCATTAGAACTCAAGGTCAGCGTTTAAATTTGTTGAATGCGGATTCATATTTGGGGTAGCTTAAGTTTAGTCTTAGGTTTCAAATTTTTTTCTTTTTTAAGTTCGATTTTTGTCATTTAGCGTTAGTTTTGTTTAAACCTTTGTTTACTTTAGAGTGTAGTTTTTAGTTTTAAATTTTTGTTTAGATTTTAATTAATGCTTAGTTAGTTTAGAGTTAGGATTTAAATTCTTTTTTTTTTTCTTTTTTTTTAGTTTAGTCTAGTTAGATTTCGATTTTGGTAAATTTTACTTAGGTTTTAAATTTTCACTTTAGATTTAATATATTCTTAGTTTAGTTTTAAATTTTGTTATTTAATTTCTAGTTTTAGAATTTCGAATTAGCGTTAGATTTTTTCCAAAGTTTTAGATTTTATTTTTATTGTTACCTTTAGAGTTAGGCCTTAGTTTGATTTAGATTTTTGTTATTTAACTTTTAAATTTTTTAGTTATAGACTTTAATTTTTTAATTAGTTTAGTTTTAGATCCAACTTTAGGATTTCAATTTTTTAGTTTTGTTTAAAAATAAATAAATAAATAAAAAATTTAAAAATTTTCAAAAAAGTCTAAAAATTTTTATAGTCAAATGAGCTTAAATTTTTTATCTAAGATTTGACTATGGAACATTTCTAAATTCTGGATTGGGTTATAATTGAGATATCATAGAATCAGAAATATTTCAAGCATCTGGCATTTTAATTTAAATGATCGTCTCATGATAATTTTTGCTAATTGGTTTAAGTATCTTAATGAATGGTTGTGGTCCTTTTTACTGAATATCATCGAATATCATTTGTATCTTCATAGCAGCAGTTATACATCCATTCCCTGGTTTTAATTGCATAACGAGATTTTTTAACTCCACAAGGCACTGGTTTTAATATAATTAATCTTGGAAATCTCGTTAATCTTATCAAGTATTTGGTGTTTTAGTTGTCTCCTAGATTGGTTGATTTGCAACCAATTCTTGCCCTTCATTTCTGTTAGGATCTACCTCCCTTAGCTTGCAAGGAGACAGCTTAGATAGAGAGATTGGGGATAAAGGTGACAGCCCCTGATCTAAGCCGTTGTCACGGTGCCTAGACATTCTGTGCGACAACAGACTGGAAGGAAAATGGCAGTTTGGTAATGGGAGCAGGAGCCATGGCGGGTCAAGAACATCTTCAAACACGGTTCCAGGTAAGTATTAAATAGTGAATTGATATATTCTGCTTCAAAAATTCCACTCTGAATTGTGTAGTATCAATTTTGTTAATAATTGTTAATTCTGAAACTTAGGACCTTACAGTGGGGCACAGGTCAACAGCTCTATAGCATTCCATCCCAAGTTCAGGAGAGCAGGGTTAGCATGAGATTTAGTCAGGAGTTGGATTGGAGAGAGGTGATGAGTTGGTACGCAGTTGGTGTGGTAGCTTACACGGTCAGAGCTACAACACAGCGGAGCATTGATGCTTTTTGGTGGTCTTTGCTTCATGGGGCAGCAGCTATAGCCAGAGGCAGTGCGCAGTCTGAGCCATGGGACTCCGGCGATGATTGGCCATGGTGGCACTGGAATCCGGGAGGATTGATTGATGATAGGTGTGGAGAGAGATCAATTTGGGATCCTGACATTGAGGGGTCTATTCCGGGGAGCTTGTCACAGGAGCATAGCCGCACTCAGGGGTTTGTATGGGATCTGGGCATTGGGTCTCAGTTGCATCGGGTCAGCAGGGTGGCCCACATATTTGGATTTCTTGAGGGAAAGCAATCTTGGGGTGGAAGGTCTGTAATATTCCTTTTTTTAGTGTTCCTTATGACAGGGTTAAGATGGACTTCCAGAGTTAGGAGCAGACCGGTCACGGGTACAGGTTGGGGTCATCAGTGGGCCCAGGGGCTTTCTAGAGGGGTTTTGAGGAGTTTTTATGAGGGCCGATGGCATTCGCTTGATATATTCCATCAACTGGATAGTTTGCCTTTCATTCTGGTGCATTCCGACAAATTTTGGAAAACTGAGTTATTTTTAGGCTTAACTCAATTAATTACGCTCAAGGTGGCATTCCGGGAGGAATATGTAATAGAACACCTTAGTGTAATAGCTCATTCGAACCAGAACGAGAATACCTACATTACGGGATAGTTGGACACGAGTTTCAGTGACTAGAGGAGACGTGGTAGCCGATTTACTCTTTCTGGCATTAAAAAGGAATATTATAATTGGAAAATAAGAGGGAAAAGTGCTCCATGATTAAAATAATAATAAAATAGAAGGCTCTAGAGGGGTCCATGAGATCTATAAAAGAAGAGGAGGAGGCCATTGAGGAACATTTTGGATTTGATATATTTTCTTATATGAGAGGTTGAGAACCCACTTCTCTACTCCATCGGTTGCCCCAAGACGAAAACCCTCGGGTGGATTGTTGAGTGTTGGACGAAAACCCAACTCCCTTTGAGGAGACTTCATTCAAAAGTTCTGCAGAGCTTTAGGGATATTTGAGTGAGGATCATTAAGATCTTCAATCGGCGCTTCATTGCCTTTCAATGGATTCAGTGGCAGCTGTTGCCGGAGGGAGAGTGAAGCAGTTCAATTTTGGAGGCCAGCGTAGTGCAACAATTTATATTGATGGCCAGTTCTCCATCTCAACTCTTTTGGGTCAGATATATATGTAACCCCAGTTGTCATTTATAATAAAAAGTTGAGATTCTTCCTGTTCGATGTATTAATGGATTGCAGTATTCTATGTGTCCTTATTTTACATGGCAATCTTCTGTTTATTAATTCAGTAATTTTATGGTAAAATGTTGGGTTAGTAAAATTTCGGTAAAATTGGTAAAATATCCCATTTGGGATATTACACTTTGAGGTACGATTGTGCAATGGCCAGTTTGAGAAAATTCAAGCAGTGAGGCTGTCAAGACTTGACATGATATACATACCAAGCAGAGCAACAAAACTTTCATTATAGTTTCTTTATATTGATTTTGAGCGCACCAGTCTAAAAATTGTGAAACATGGTTCGCTAGCTAATCAGGGTGGCAGGGTGGTGCAAGGCTGGTGATTGGAATCGCCTTAAGGTTGGGGCCTGAGAACCCTTCAAGGTGGACAGGTGGTGCTAGGGAAGGTTGTAGCCTGCACAGGGTGTTGGAGGGGCCATCCAATTGCAGTTGATACATAGGGTGTTGGAGCATCCATTGGGTTGGAGCTCGAGATCTAGGGTGTTGGAGCGTCCTCCTAGATGCATTTGGTAAACAGGGTGTTGGAACATCCTACAGGTTGGAGCCTATAAATCAAGGGATTGGAGCCTACTTCAATTGGAGCTGAAAACTTGATGTAATTATTTTTGAAGACAAATATTAAGAAGTGTTCGATGGTTTTTGACTCGGAGGGGGTTTTCCACCTAACAATCTGTGTCTACTGTTGATTATTGTTCATTGTTGAATGGTGTTGTTTGTTGTTGATGAATGTTTATATTTATCTAATCCTAATGACAATTAATTCTTTGAAGATTAAAATTAACTAACTAGAAATAAATATTGATTCACTCCCCTCTCAGTATTTCCAACAATCTTAGGAGCTAATTATTATTTTTATTGTGTAAAGAATGGTTTGTCCTCAAAGCATCGCATATAGGATTTTTTATAATTAAACATGGTTTCTAGATGGCATCATCTTTATCTGGCTCTGGAGGTTTGACTTGGTTCCTGATTTGTGGATTAGCAAGGCTCCTTTGTGGCATGTGAAGACTTTTGACTTGGTTGTTTAACATGAAGCTTTGATATTCCTTGGTAACATACTTTCCTAGCTTTCACTATTGTATGTCTTTTTGTGCTTCTCGCTTCTTTTTAATAAGCTATGGATCACTTTTTTTGTGATGGGAACTTTTCAACCCCATATAATTTCCACTGTTGTCCTTTCCAATTAAATTCCGTGAATTGTTTTTCAAGGTTATGTGAAAATTCCTAAACCAGAATCCTACTTTAATAACTGGAAATTATTCTCCTAATTGTTAATTTAATTAAATAATTTATTTGTTGTTTGCTACGGCAAATATTGAATAAATCACACTGCAATCTACACAAATAAAACTGTGGAAGAATAAACGCTAGAAGAAATGCTAGCACACACATAAAAATAACACAATTTTTAGACAAGTCCCTGGAAAAACCCAACTCGGAAAAATCGATGCAGCAAATGAGGATTTTATTTTATTATGCAACAGTGAAATCTAAGTACATCTATGGATTCCCAATTGGCAATCCAAATAGCAAGAAAATCTGGGAAAAATACTGAAGGAAATTGCCCTTCTCCCACAAGCAATCTCTGGCATGACTTGCGTTCAACAAACTAGTCGTCCAAACCTTAGCATGAGCCCTTTTGCGCTGTCTCTCACACATGTGGCTCGAAACTGCCTCTGATAAAGTCATTTTGCCTCTAGTTGCTGAGGAAATCATCTCTCCGGCCTTCTGGACCCTCTGCTCGATCTCTGGAACTGAGAATGATTTTTCTCACAACCAAATCAGTCTACCTAATGAAGCTATTACACAAAGCCTCTACGCTGCCTCTCTGGAATAACTCAGCCCTCTTGTTGCTACCTCTCCAGATTTGGAGACCTTTCCTCCAGATCATTGTCCTTGCCCCTCACACTTCTTCGATCTCTTTGACTCTCTCTCCGACAACTGATTACTACTACTCTGGAAACTGATCTGCTAATTAAATCAAACTTTGTAAGCGTATTCTCCATCACCACATCAACCTCCTCTTATAATCCTCTGTTGCAGCACCAATGGGCAAGATTAAAACATAATCGATGGCTAGGATGATCTTGGAGTCTATCTGTGTGAGTTTCTAGACTATTCTCACCTTGTCTCAGTTAATACTGATTAATTAACCATAATCCATAAGTTTAGACTTGGGAAATATTTATAAAATTGGTTAATAATCTAATTGAGACACTTCTAGGTGGAAATTCCAAAAACGATTTCTGGGTTTTGGAGATCTCATGTATTCTAGCCTCTCCACAAAGTTTCGTGGCTAGAACGCATCTGATGCTACAAAAACTAACACTCCCTCTTAGCGAGGAATGTATTCTAGTGCTGCACCTACTGCCATAATACCCTGTCTCTGCATCATCACCTGTCACGCTGCTGATGTCTGGCTACTTCTACTCGCCAACCACTGTGCAACTCTAATATGTGTTGCATCTATGTTGTTGTTGACCTTGCTGAACTGCTACCAACACTGCTTCTGCACTGCGACTCCCTCTCATCTGCTGCTGCTGCAACTACAACATCTGCAACAGGAAAAATCCAAAATACTGAACCAACTGTGTTTAGTATGATGCATCTGTCACTCGAGTCCTAATTGCTACTAGCGTCTGCACTGTCACTGAGGAATCTGCGTTGGTGCTAACTCTGCACTTCGCTCCCCAGTATCTGACTTCTACTAGTCTCTGGAACTATCACTCTAGTATCTGACTGCACCAACTACCACTGGTCCATCTTGCTACAGAATACACTAGGCCCCTGTAGCTAGGTATTGATCCAAGAGGTGGACTCCTCAACGATCTTGCCCATCTGTAGCTCTCTGGGGCTACAACACCAACTCACCCCACCTCACCCCTAAAGGTATATTAGCGAACATAGCGAAGTCTTCCTCCAGGCTAGAGGAAAGCCTATCGATCTCTGCAGAAGATGCCTACTGGTCCTGCTTCTCCTCCTTGTCCTTCTTCCTAAGAGGACATTGGTTATTGTAGTGGCCTAGCTCACCACATTTGAAACACTTGACCTTTGACATGTCCTTCTTGTTCTTCTTCTGCTCCCCCTATCCCTAAATGGCACCCTTTAACGCAAGGGACACATTCTCCTCTTCCTTCACTGTCTTCTGCCTGTTGTTGCTGCCATTAATGGCGCTATTCAAAAGAGCTCGTCTCAACTCTTGCTGCAAGTCAGCCCACATCCTGTCCCATCCTGGTAGCATGTCTCTGCCCAATATACTTTGGACAAACACTTGCCACTCTTCAGAGACACTATTGAGTGCCAATCTCACTCGCTCTGTGGGTTGAGGCATTGCCCCAAAAACTGACAACTGGTCTCAGACCTCTTGAATTCTAGTAAGGAAGGGGTCTATGCCTTTTGCTTTATGCATCTCGATGCATCTCAGCTTCTCCTCGAGGTACATCTTCCGCTGCTCAGAAGTACCCTAATATAATGTGGCGAGAGAATCCCACATTTGCTTGGCAGTATCCTTACCAGCTATATGCGAGACTACATGATCCCAGACTCCATCTAGGATCAATCGCTTTGCCCATGCCATCTCCTTTTTGTACTCCTTCAGTTGATCTGCATCCATGGGAACCGCCACCACATTATCGATATATGCGTTCAGGCCAAATTCATATAGAGGGAAGAGATCCTTTCCTTCCAAATGACATAGTTGGAAGCACCATCCAACCTGTTCTAATCTCTCAGCCCTACAATGGCCATCTTTGAAAAAATGTCGAAAACTCCCTCTTCCCTTGTGCTCGACTGCTACTCTGCTACTCGCACTCCCTCTTGGAATGCGTGGCTCTGCTAGGCGCTACTGTTGATCTACAATTCGAAATTTGAACTTCCAAGACAAGAAGTTCCCTGAGAGAAATTTTGCCTCTATGTGTGCTCTTCTTCCACCCGACGCAGGTTATGCTTTAGCGAACTGCTGCAAAAATCCTCTGCGTCCAGCTAGAGATCTATCAAATGAAAATTTTGAGCTGCTCCCTCTGCCTCTGGAATCAATCGTTTTGGAAAACCCGAATTTTTCTGCCTCGCAGAAAAATTGAATTTCCTCAAGCAACTCGGATTCTTGGCAAAGTGACTGCGCTGCCCCTTGGGAATTTCGATCTACTGCCCACACTGAACAATGAAATTCCTCCTTTTCGCTTCTGAGCTCTTCGGATGATTAGTTGCACTCTGATGCCATGTGAAAATTCCTAAACCGAAATCCTATTGCAGCAAATGGAAATTATTCTCCTAATTGTTAATGTAATTAAACAATTTATTTGTTGTTTTCTATGACAAATAGTGAATAAATCACATTGCAATCTACACAAATAAAAATACGGAAGAATAAACACTGGAAGAAATGCTAGCACACACATAAAAATAACACAATTATTTTTGGACAAAAGTCCCTGGAAAAACCCAACTCGGGAAAACCGGTGCAGCAAATGAGGGTTTTATTTTATTATGCAATAGTGAAATTTGAGTACATCTATGGATGCCCAACTAGCAATCCAAACAACAAGAAAGTCTGGGCAAAATACTGAATGGAATTACCCTTCTCCCATAACCAATCTTTGGCATGACTTGCCTTCAGCAAACTAGCCACCCAAACCTCAGCATGAGCCCTTCTGCGCTGCCTCCACACGTGTGGCTCGAAACTGCCTCTAATGACATTGTTCTACCTCTAGCAGCTGAGGAAATTGTCTCTTCGGCCTTCTGAACCCTCTTCACGACCTCTAAAACTGAGTACGATTTTTCTCACAACCTAATCGATCTACCTGCTGAAGCTACTGTCCAGAGCCTCTACGCTGCCTCTCTGGTGTTGAGATTTTGGGTAGCATAGGGTGTGCTCTAGCTCCAAAATTTTGTGGAGGGGCTAAGACACACAAAATCTCCAAAACCCAGAGAGCGTTTGGAGAAATTTTATCTGGTGTTGAAGTTATTCTAATAATTTTTTTTTTTTAATGAGGACCCTAAGTCTAACTTAGGGAATTAGAAAAATTAAAGTGAATTAATTAAACACGTGATGAAATGTTCTAAGTGACTTGGATCAAGTAGTCTTTTAATCTGAGTCGTTGATTAAAGATTAGATCACAGTCGTTGGTTTTCCAACGAGAAAAGTATAAAGGAAAGGCTTGGGGTCAATTGGAGAACACACACACAGGCAGAGCATTGAAGCTAAGTCGAATTTCTGGGGCGGGGTTTGTTGAGGAATTCGAAGCGAGTTCGTAGTGCAGTGAGGGACAGAGATCGACAAGGGATGATCTAGGCCGAGAATATAGCAACAGAGAGGTAGTAAGTACCAGACAACGCAAAATCAGCCCGAAGGTCGCAGTTCAACCAGCACCACGCAGAGAACTACGCAGAGGCTGTGTAAGCCCAGCCAAGGTGACGCAGACCCAGCCAGCGTAGCGCAGGGGCAGCAGAGCACCAGCCAGGGTGATGCGGGCCCAGTCGGGGCAACGCAGAGGCAGCGTAACACCAGCTAGGGTGATGCAGTGGGGACCCTGGCCAGTCAGGGCTAATGCAAAGGCTGCAGAGGTAGCGCTGAGGGTTCCAGTGGCCCAAAAAGAGCTCATGATCCATAAATCCCGATTCAGGGTGTGATATAGCCATATTTTCTGTCTTCGAGTGAAAGGTACTTCTGACGTGTAATTTCTCTATAGGGCCAACCATTTCTGGTGCCCAGAATGTTGTATTTAGATTTTGCATAATAATAAAACCCTCTGCAGCTGCTGCACCAGTTTTCCCGCATTGGGTTTTTCCGGAGACATTTGTTCGAAAAATCATGTAATCTTGTCACATGTGCATATTGTAAAGTAAATGATCTGTAGATGTGTAGGCTGCAGTTTGTTATGCTTTAATGTTTTTTTGAATAATTCAGTTAAATAGCCTGTTAAGTAAATTAAAAAAGTAGGCGAAGTAGATCTAGACACTACAGTAGGGTTTCTGTTTTGAAACTTTAAAATGGTATCGGAGCATTACAGATCAAGCTAAACCACCAACAGAAAGGCTGAAGAAAATTGTTGCAGAGAGGGCAGTTAAAGTAGCAGAGTTCGAGAAGAGGGCAGCGTAGCACCAAGAGGGACGCAGCCCAACCAGGTTGACGTAGAGGCCACGCAGAGGCTGACGCAGAGCCATCTGAGTGACGCAGAGGAGTACCTGTTTCAACAAATTTGAGAAAAGATGGTTACTCATGGACTGAGAGATCAGGAGAGGTTGGACGGTGGGTCCAAATTTTTTATCTAGAGGGCTAGGATCCTGATAGTCCTGGATGAGTACGACATCAAGGACCATGCTGAAAATGTCCTAGTTGTGCCTATCGATGCAAATCCCTTGAAGACATTCAACGAGAATCAGGCGCAGACTAAGCGCTTGATCATGGATGGAGTCAAGGATCACGTGGTTCCACATATTGTCGGGAAGAACACGGCAAATGAAAAATGGGCAACTTTGAACACAATGTATCAGTGAATCTCCGTCCAGAGGAAGATGCTTCTGGAGAATCAGATGCGGTTGTTCTAGATGTAGAAGGGTGAGGAAATCGATCCCTTCCTCTTTAGGCTTCAGACTATCCAGGACCAACTGATTGCCATGGGTACGACTCCAGATGAAGGGCTCTTGGTGAGGACTACCTTGAATGCAGTCACCGATGAATGGGAAACGTTTGTTCAAACTCCAAAGCATTTTGGGCAAGGCAATGTTACCATCGTGGGCGGACATGTGGGCAATCCTCTGTCAGGAGGAAATCAGGGATTTACCTAGAGGCAAAGCAACAGCGGAGTCAAAGTAAAGAAAAAGGAGAAGGAGGATGCGGCCCTTGCATCAAAGGGACAAAGGCAACAAGGGAAGAAGAAGAGGGACCTATCCAAGCTCTGGTGCTTTAATTGTGGTGAACTTGGACACTTCGTCAGCAATTGTCCTAAGAAGAAGGACAAGGGATCTTCTGAATCTAAGGCAACAACAGCAAAAGGGGACAGTGGTAGTGACGATGATGTAGCCATGAGTGCTCATGAATCACGGAAGTGGGGTGATATTGATCTGTAGAGCAACTATAGATGGGAGGTAGAATCCTTAAGGTGCCCAAACTCTTGGATCACATATGAGTTATAGGAGCCTTAAGACAGTAGCAGGACGAGTAGAGCAGTGGGTGCAGAAGATCACTGTGAAGCAAAGGCAAGCTGAGATACTGAAGTCTGGAGGAGCGCAGAGGAGAGGCAGTAGAAACGTGGAAGCAGCAACGCAGAGATTGATGGGATTTTAGCAGTGCAAAGGAAGTACTTACGCAGTGCAGTGCAGCAGACAACGTAGTGCTTCAGAGAGACAACGCAATGCAGCAACATAGGGAGCTTTAGTGATGAGTTGCAGCCCGACTGTCTTGTCTGTCAGAGATTGGGTGATGGTCCTTCAGTTGCTTACTTATCAGCAACTGAGTTGCAGTGCAACAGTTAACAGTGGCAGTGCTATGGGCAGCATGATGAAGCAAATTGAGAGGGATTTGCAGTACAGATGTGGCAGTGTTAGTGGAAGTGACATGGGCAGTAGTACAGAGGCAACAGCGTAGTGGATGTAGGGCAGCAGGCCAAGAATCAACAGCACAGAGACCGATGTCGAGATTAGGCAATACTTCAGTGTGGGTGTATTGCTAGAGCAACCTCCTCACTAAGAGTGAGTGTTGAGATTTTGGGTAACATCGAGTGTGCTCTAGCTCCAAAATTTTGTGGAGGGGCTAAGACACAAAATCTCGAAAACCCAGAAAGCCCTTGGAGAAATTTCATCTGGTGTTGAAGTTATTCTAATAATTATTTTTTTTAATGAGGACCCTAAGTCTAACTTAGGGAATTAGAAAAATTAAAGTGAATTAATTAAACACATGTGATGAAATGTTCTACATGGATCAAGCAGTCTTTTAATCTGAGCCATCGATTAGAGATTAGATCACGGATGTTGGTTTTCCAGTGAGAAAAGTATAAAGGAAAGGCTTGGGGTCAGTTGGAGAACACACACATAGGCAGAGCAGTGAAGCTAAGTCGAATTTCTGGGGCGGGGTTTCCTGAGGAATTCGAAGCGAGTTTGTAGTGCAGTGAGGGGCAGAGATCGGCAAGGGATGATCTGATCCAAGGCTGAGAATACAACAACAGAGAGGCAGCGAGTACCAGACATCACAGAGCCAGCCAGAGTTCGCAGTTCAACCAACACCACGTAGAGGACTATGCAGAGGCTGTGTAAACCCAACCACGGTGACACAGACCCAGCCAGGGTGACGCAGGCCCAGTGAAGGCAACGCAACACCAGCTAGGGTGATGCAGTGGGGACACTGGCCAGTCAGGTTTGACGCAGAGGCTGCAGAGGCAGCACTGAGGGTTCCAGTGGGCCAGAAAGGGCTCGTGATCTGTAAATTCGGATTTAGGGTGCGATATAGCCATATTTTCTGTCTCCGAGTGAAAGGTACTTCTGACGCGTAATTTCTCTGTAGTGCCAACCATTTCTGGTGCCCAGAATGTTGTATTTAGATTCTGCATAATAATAAAACCCTCTATAAATGGCCACAGACATGCAGATTGAAGAAGATCCATTGGTACAGCCTCAACGACCTACAGAGGAGAGGTCAAGTGCCTCTCCAAGGCACAATAATTCTGAGAAGAGCTCCTTCGAAGAAGAACAGGAGGAAGAACAAGTGAGACCGCCCACAACTGATGGGAGACCGAGCAGAGAACTTCAACAAATTCTTAAGGATGCAGAAGAATTTGTTGGAGCCTCTAGAGAAGGAAAGAGGATAAGGAAACAACCAGACAGATATCAGGCACTGGTAGCTTAGGTTGGTGAACCATCTACCTTTCAGGAAGCAGCTCAACATCAAGTAGGGTGGATGCCATGGTGGAGGAGCATAGCTTCATCATGAAAAATGATGTATGGGAAGTAGTCCCTAGACCACAAGACAAATCGGTTGTAGGATCCAGAAGGATCTATAAGATCAAATATGCTGCAGATGGCAGCATAGAGAAGTTCAAGGCAAGGTTTGTAGTTAAGGGGTATGCACAGAAAGAAGGAATTGACTATGAAGAAACCTTCGCTCCAGTAGAGCGATACACTTCTATCAAATCCGTCATCTCTCTGGCCGCACAAATGGGATGGAAGATTCACCAAATGGATGTCAAGACAGCATTCTTGAACGGGGTGATAGAGGAGGAAGTGTACATAAAGCAGCCAAAGGGCTTCGAGACACATAGCAGAAGACTCATGTTTGCAGATTTAAGAAAGCCTTGTATGGCTTAAAGCAAGCCCCCAAGAAATGGTATGGATGGATTAATAGCTACTTGCAAAATATGGGGTTCGTCAAGAGTGACGCAGATCCCAACCTATAATACTTGAGAGTAGGAGACAAGCCGCTTATTCTTGTTCTTTATGTGGATGACCTGTTTTTGACCGGATCATCCAAGCTCATCAAGGACTGCAAGGAGAATATGGCAACAGAATTCGAAATGAAGGACCTGGGGCAGATGCACTATTTTCTTGGATTAGAAATCTGGCAGCAGAAAGGGGAAATCTTCCTAGGACAAGGAAGATACACAATAGAAATTCTGAAGAGATTTCAAATGGAAGACTGTAGACCCATGGCGACGCCAATGATTACTAACCGGAAGAAGATAGACACATCAGAGAACGATGAGGCTGATCCCACATTGTACAGACAACTCATCAGATCATTGATGTATCTGGTCAATACAAGACCAGACATCTGTTATGCAATGAATACCCTCAGTCAGTTCATGGTGGAACCGAGGGTTCACTGGGCAGTAGGCAAACATGTTCTCAGATACTTGAGAGGGACAGTCGAGTATGGGCTGAAGTACACCAAGGGTAGTGAGATCCAGTTGAGTGGGTTCACAGATGCAGACTGGGCTGGAAGCACAATAGATCGGAAAAGTAACAGTGGGTACTGTTTCAGTCTCGGATCAGGAATGACCTCCTGGTGCAGCAAGAAACAGAAGTCCGTAGCACTAAGCTTAGCCGAGGTAGAGTACATGGCAGCAAGCACAGCTTCGTGCGAGGCCATATGGCTCCGCAAATTGCTCTCAAACCTACTCAAGAAGCGGATATAACCGACCGAGATTATGTGCGATAATCAGAGCTACATTAGGCTCTCTGAAAATCTTGTGTTTCATGACTGGTCGAAACACATTGACATTTGGTGTCACTTTATCAGGGACTATGTCTAGAGGGGAGCAATATAGTTGTGCTACACTCCTACAGGAGATCAGGTGGCAGATATCCTCACAAAGGCTCTAAGTAAGATCAAGTTCACTTACTTTAGAGAGAAGATGGGGATGGTCGAGAACCCCTTCAATTAGAGGAAAGGGTGGTCTTCAAGTGAAGAGGGAGCTCCAGTACAGATGCTGCAGTGGTAGGGCAGCAGTACAGGAAGCAACAGCGCAGAGATGAGGGGCAGCAACCAGGACATCATTAGCGCAGCAGATCATGTAGAGTCAGAGTATTAAAGCGGTATCTTGCTTAAACACTTTCCTCGCTAAGAGGGAGTGTTGATTTCTATAGCATCGGAAAGTGTTCTAAGTCTCATTTTTGGTAGAGAGGCTTGGACATCAGTTATCCAGAGAACCCATAAATCGTTTGTGGAAATTCCACTCGGATATGGCTTTATTAAAATAATTAATTATTTTAATGCAAACCTTAAGTTTAAACTTGGGGAAATAAAATAATTAAAAGGTATTAACAGAGCAGAGTGTAAATCATCTAGAAAACAAAGATCAAGTCATCTTTTAATCAGAGCCATTGATTAACGATATAATCTTGGTCATTGATTCATCAACGAGAAGACTATAAGAAAAGACTTGAGGGACATTTGGAAATCAAGCCAGGGACACTCTCAGTACCCGAAGGAAACCGATTCCAAAGCAAGAGAATTCGATTTCAGTGGGTGAGATTATAGAGGCAGGGTTGCAGAAGCAGAAGGAGGGAGGAGTCAGTTATCGGGAAGCAGAAGTCAGGAGGATGAAGGGAAGGGTGAGCTAATTAGCAGCAAGACCCCCTCCACGTAGAATCATGTAGTCCGGGGAGAGACTGCGCAAAGCTCTCGTGCTGGATGACGCAGAGGGTGAAGGAGGTCACCTCGAGGGTCTGAAATTTGTCTGGAAGGTCCAGAAGCTTCAGCCAGGTGTTTGCAAATTTTTCTATGCTCATCAGACTCTTGTAAATGTGCTTTCCATTTCTGAAGATAAATATTAAACCCTCATCTGTTGCACCAGTTTTCCCACATTGGGCTTTTTCGAGGACAATTGTCCAAAAATAACTGTGTTCATGTGGTTTATTCTATTGTGCTACTTGTGTAAATTATCTTTCTGTTCTTATGCTCTTAATGATAGTGAAAATCTGCAAATGTGTTTATTTCAGAATTTACTAAAGAATCTGTAAATAACTTATCTCATAAGTAGGAGAAATAAATCAAGTATTGCAGAAATATTTTCCTCTTGAAAATTTCACATATTTATTACACAGTAATTTAATTAGTTATCTGGGATATATTTTAAAATCTGAGTACCATAATGGTTTTAGTGTAAGATCTGCATGCTATAAGTTATACATAATAAAGCATCTCACGCTTATCACCGATCATATTGGGTTAAACAAATTTTGATATGTAGTCCCACAGCAAGACATAATTTCATTGAGGCACAACATACTAATTACAATTGTAGCATATATATATATACTCTATCTAGTAAAGGGTCTTGTGAATTCTAGTTAACATTCTTTTTCCAGACTCCAACCATCACCTGATCATATCTTAACCTGTAACCATAACTCCTGCATGTTGTATTATATTTGATTTAGTCATTTTATAGAAAATCTCAGTAGTGGAGATTTGTAATATTCCTAATTGGAAATTAGGAGTAATAACAATGCATCAATAGACATTAACAATAGAAAAAATAATTACACCATGAAAACACAAACTAGGGCCATAAAATTCAGGTCTGAGCCATTTTACTAATTCTGATATAAGTGTACAATGTCGATGCTGGAATGATGGCACCTGGGCTTGCTCAAGGTAAGCTGAAGTAGCCTTTTTCACAAGCTCAAACCAACCCCCAAAGGTACACTGTACTGCTCTAGCTCTATGCAGTCTTGGCCCATAAATGTTGTTGTTGCTCCACTAAATCTGTTGGTAGGGCCTGGAATAATGCTAAAAAAAAATTGGCCTTTTAACCCCAAACTCTACTCACAAAACCCACAATAATCGGCGAAGGAATTGTGGAATGGCTGACCCCGAAAATTGGCCCTCTTGGCATGGCCCTCTACACTGTTAGCTGAAACTGTGCACCTGGGAATGTCACTGCAAAATGCTCCCAAAAGATGTGCAATAACCATGTTAGGAAGCTCACAGCCTCCTCAAAATCTCCTGCACTCCTCAACACTTAGATGATCTCTCTCTCACTACTATGCAGCAACTGTGTTGTTGGGACTGTGTTGCATTGTTGTTGATGGTGAATACGTTCGGAATGGATCCCACAGATCCTCCCTGAATCGAACTGATGAAATCTCCTCCCTAGGGAAGCCACTTGAAGTCCCCCGAAGCAGAGGTTGAGATTCCTGCTCGGGAACACTCGGTTGCTAAGCAACAATGCAGACTTGGCACTTGCTCAAGTGTGCTCTGTCAAAAGACAAGTCGAATTAGATGATTGAATGAATGACCAAAATGAGTTGCCTCTTCCCTTTTGTCTCCAAAGGCCCAACGTTCCCCTTGGGCCCCACAAAATTCTGCGTTGCCCCTCCTTGAGCCACTCCTGTGTTGCCTCTCCCTGTCCAGTCACTGTGCTGCCTTCCTGGATGGCACAGTGCCTCATTGGCTCATCGTGCCCCCACCAAGGCCGTAATATTTTCCTCTCCACAATAGGAAAATGCCATAGTTTAATTTAATCTAATTTGTGGGTCCCCAACCCACATTATTTTTGGCTAACATTAGGAAATGCAAAATTGTCAAAACTTTAATATTTCTAATTAGCAGAATAGCTAATTAGGAACATTACAGTCCTCCCTGCAAAGATGTTGCTTTTCCTCAAGCAACTGCAAAGATGGGTGTTGGAGGATCTTCTCTCCTTCACAGGTGGCATCCTCATCTGGCAAATTTCTCCACCTGATCAGAAACTCCTTAATCACTCTCCTCCTCAAATACCTCTCCCTGGTGTCCAAAATAGCCTCTGGCTATAGTACTAAGTGCCCCTCATCATCCATGGGAGGCAACTCAACTGCTGTTGACACCTGTTGTCCCAAGGCCTTTCTCAAGCTGGATACATGAAATATGTTATGCACTCGAATCCCCGGGGGTAGCTCTAGCTCGTATGCTACCTCCCCCACTCTCTGAGTGACCTTGTAAGGCCCATAGAAATGAGGATTAAGCTTCTCGTCCCCTTTCTACTTCAACGTGGTCTACTTGTATGGCTGGAGGCGGAGGTATACTAAGTCCTCAACCTCAAACTGTCTCTCCACACGGCCCCCTGTCAGCATAGATCTTTTGTTGGTTCTGCGTTGCCCTCATGTTGTCCTTAAGAGCCCTCAAAATGTCTTGGCACTCTTGGATCCAATCCTTGGCCCAGGGGGCCTTGCTGTTTCCAAACATGAGATCAACAAATGTCAGAGCATCATAACCATACAAAGCACGAAATGGAGACATACCTATAGACATGTGGAAGGTGGTGTTGTAGAAATATTCTTCGATGTGTAGCCACCTCAACCATGCCTTCTACTACCCTATGACGTAGTTACGCAAGTAGCCCTCTAGCCACTTGTTAACTATCTCCATTTGGCCATCCATTTGGTGATAGTAGCTCGTACTACGAGTGAGCTCGGTACCCACCAATCAGAATAGATCCTGTCAAAATCTACCCATGAAACGACTGTCCTGATCACTGACAATGGACTTGGGGAGACCATGCAATCGGAATCTCTCTCTGAAGAACAACTCAGCCACCTGTGTAGCCGTGTACTTGGTCGAGATCGTGAAGAAATGTGCATACTTCATCAAGTGATCAACAACCCTTGCCCTACATCGTGGGCAACTCGGTGATGAAATCCATTGAGATGCTCTCCCATTTCCCCTTAGGAATGGGAAGTGGCTGAAGCAACCCCACTGAATGTGTCATATCTCCCTTGTTCCGTTGGCACACCTCACACTCCCTGATGTGCTGTAGAACATCATCCTTGAGACCCCTCCATGAGAACCTCTCTCTGATGGCCTTGTACGATTTTGTGAACCCCTGGTGCCCTGCCAATGGTGAATCGTGGGTTGCATGTAGAATCTCCTCCCGCAGTTGGGAGTTGGCCACCAAATATATGCGGTCTCGATAGTATATCACTCCATCCATCACCTAGTAGTTGTCATCAATTAACTGTCCCTCCAGTACTTCACATGCTTGGTGTACTCTACCAACAAATGAGCCTTCCAATCCAGCTCAATGCTCATCAATGAAAGAGAAGCCGACCTCCTGGAAAATGCATCACCTACCACATTGTGCTTCGCCTTGACATACTCAATGTCAAAATCATAGGCCTGAATCTTACTCACCCACTTCGGTTGCCTCTCCTGCAACTGTTTCTGCTCTAAAAATAATTTGAGGCTGTTGTGATCTGTCCTCACCCTAAATTTGTTCCCCGCTAAGTATTACTTGAACTTGGCTAGCGCATGCATGATGGCTAGCATCTCCTTGTCATAAATGGGGTACAACCTCTCCGGAGGCAATAACTTCCGACTCTTGAAAGTTATGGGGTGTCCCCCCTGCATCAACACTTCCCCCACTCCTTCCCCAAATGCATCACACTCCAGGACAAAAGGTTGTGTGAAATCAGGAAGAGCGAGCACTGGGCATCTGCTCATCGCCTACCTAAGGCGCTCAAAAGCTTCCTGTGTTGTCGTGGTCCATAGACAAGCTCCCTTCTTAGTCAAATCTGTGAGGCGTGCTGCCAACTATGAAAAGCCCTTCACGAACTTCCTATAGTAGGCACATATGCCCAAAAACCTCCGAAGTTCTGTCACATTCTTTGACTCTGGCCAATCCTCGATGGCCCTGATCTTCTCCTAATGGACCCTCACTAAATCAACTCCAATGATATGCCCCAAATAGAGCATCTCAGTCAAACCAAACTCACACTTTGACAACTTTGCATCAAACTGCTGCTCCTTTAGGATACGCAGTACTGCCTCTATGTGCTGCAAGTGTTGATGCATGGTAGCATCGGATGTGCTCTAGCCTTGTAAATTTGTATATAGGCTAAGACACATGTATAACATAAAACCCAGAAAGGGTTTTGGAAAATTCCACTTGGAGATGGTTTAATTAAATTAAATAATCGTTTTTTAATGTTTTCCTAAGTCTAAACTTAGGAAAATTGATTAATTAAAGGGTATTAATTAAACTAAGTGTAAATCTTCTAGATAAAGTCATGGATCACCTCGAAGTTAATCTTACCCTTGATTATGTTTTAATCTTGGTCGTTGAAGGGTCAACAGAAGCATATAAGGAGGGTGAGGGGCCTATGGAAAATACAATTGAGCACATTGAGCATTTGGCATTTTTGAGCTTGTGAGAGAGACACAACTTGTGATCAAGATTGAATCACTAAGGCAGGGTTTGCTAAGTGATTTTGATTCAGTGATCAGTTTCAGAGAAGGGCAGAGGCAGTAACTAGTTAGGAGGACCAGGAGTACATTTCAAAGAGAGGCAACAGTGACACAGATAGAGACAGCGCAGTCACCTGGAAGGGTGACGCACTTCCTGAAGGAACTCACGTAGAAGTGACACAGTGTCTCTTTGATTCTATGTGGAGATAGCTGGAAGCTGGGGTTTCTAAGCCAGGAGAGCCGAAACCCAGTTTCAAATCAGCCCAGATCAGTTGTTGAGCAGAGGTGACGCAGTTCCAGATATTTCCCACATAGGCTTACGTAGTTCTAGCATAGGCATCACGCAGAGGGAGAGAGGGGCTTCACCAGTGCTGTTCAGATCAGCCGGGGATTTGCAGAGTGAGGTATACCTCACATTTTCACCTGTTGTTTAGATTTCTCTGAAGGGTGAGCTGGATATTGGCACTCTAGTTGTACTCAACATTTTGCTGCTTAATAATACAAAACCCTCAGATCTGCTGCACCGGTTTTCCCGAGTTGGGTTTTTCCGAGGACTTAGTCCAAAAATCACTGGGTCAAATATGGATGTTTTTCATTGTATTTTGTTCAGTTTGTTTCAACACTTAGATTTATTCCGCAACATTATTTGTGTAGGTTGCTTCAATAATTACTTCAGTATTTTATTGTAATGAAATAATTATGAAAAATAATAGGAGAAGTAATTCAGATTTGTTGCAGTAGGAATCCAAATTTAGGATTTTTCACATGGTATCAGAGCTTATTTAAGTTGAAGTGCAGGAGAAACAAGGGTGAACTAGTAGATCAGCGCAGAAGAGACTGGGAGCTGTGTAAGCAGCAGTAAACACTCCCAGAAATTACGTTGTCTAGGCCAGGAGGGCAATCCAGTGCAGAAAAGGCTCCCTCTGAGAGAGTTGACAGAGGGGTAAGTTTTTTCAGGTGCAGAAGAGGCAACATAGCTGAAGGACACAGTTGTTGCACAACATTGAGTGCTAGTGCACAAGTGTCAGAAAATTTCTGAAAAGCACAGAGTGGGGATTTCTTGACCTCAGAGAGTTTTCTTACTCAAAGAAACTTAGTTTTTCCCGTGCAGTAGCAGAAGCATTTGACTTACTGCATAAGGAGTGTGTAAGTCTAGCTAAGCAGAGCGTTAGAGGAAGATATCGACAGTTGAGGAGATGGCCAACAACGGATTGCGTGACCAAGATAGATTGGAGGGTGCCTCCAACTATGTTATTTGGAAATCAAGGATTTAGTTTCTCATTGATGAGCATGATCTACAGGCCCTCATAGACAACGCAGTTACAGAACCTTTGGATGTAGCACATCTGAGAGCCTTCAAGGAGAACATGGCTAGGGCCAAACGATTGATCCAAGACAGTGTGAAGGATCACATCGTACCTTACATAGCAGCAAAGAACACTGCTAGAGAAATGTGGGTAGGGATGGAAAAGCTATACCAAGGATCTTCCGAACAATGGAAGATGTATCTGGAGGAGAAGATGCGTAATACCAGGATGAAGAAGGGACGACGTTTTGACTCCTTCCTGTATAGAATTCAGGATAACTGAGATCAGCTGTCAGTAGTGGGATCAGCACCCAAAGACTCAGAGCCAGTAAGGCCTACTCTGAACTCTGTTTTAGAAGATTATCAGGTCTTTGTCCAAAGCATTTTGGGCAGAGAAAAGATTCCAGGATGGGAAGCAATGTGGGCAACCTTGCAACAAGAAGAGTTCAGGAGAGATCTCCTCAAAATTCATATTGAGGATGGGAGCAGCGGTTTGAAAGTCAAGGAGGAAGAAGATAACAATGCCCTTGCATCAAAGGGGCAACAAAAGCAGAAGAAGAAAGATCTGTCCAAGATCAAGTGCTTCAGGTGTGGAGAAATGGGACATTATGCCACACAATGTCCTCATAAGAAAAAGGATAAGGGGGAGAAGCAAGATCCTCAAGCCGCAGCTGCCAAGATTGAGGCAGAAGCAGATTGTGCTATGTTAGCTCATATTCCGAAAGGAGAGAAGTGGGCTGACTTGGAGTTGTAGATCCAGAATCTACAGATGGCAGGATCCTTAAGTATTTCCGGACTCTTGGATCACATGTGAGCTACGACAGCCTAAAGACAGTAGCAGGATGGACAGTTGCAGCAGAAGATGAAAAGACAATGCAGTGGCTAGCAGAACTAGAGTCTGTTCAACGCAAAGAGACAGCAGCAACATCAGCAGTTGAACAGCACCAACGCAAGACACATTGGTGAAGCGTAGTGCAGTGTACTGCTCACGCAGTGCAGAGCAGCAACAACGCAGTATTTTTAGAGAGCTAGTGCAGAAGTTAGCAGTAGTCAGTCTTATTTTTCAGATGCAGATTTACTTGTCCAATTTTGGATGTTTTTCTGTTGCAATTAGCAACAGTGCAGCAGTGCAGCAGCAGCAGTAGTTGAGAAGCAGCAACAGCAGTAGTTGAGAAGCAGCAGCAGCGCAGTGCACAAGTGGTGCAGCGCAGTGTAGAGTAGTGCTCACGCAGTGCAGAACAGTGCTCACGCACTCAGCAGCATGGTTGCAAAATATAGAGGGAGTTGTAGTACAGTGGAAGTTGGCAGCAGCATGCAAAGTTAGCAACACTACAGATGCAGCATTTTCTGTGCAGTGTTGGTGAGTAGCATGAAAGAGCACAACAACAGATGCTCCAGAAGTTAGAGCAACTCATTGAGTTGTCTTGCTATAGCACTTTCCTTGCTAAGAGGGAGTGTTGATTTATGGTAGCATCGGATGTGCTCTAGCCTTGTAACTTTGTATATACGCTAAGACACATGTATTCCATAAAACCCAGAAATGGTTTTGGAAAATTCCACTTAGAGATGTTTTAATTAAATTAAATAATCAATTTTTAATGTTTTCCTAAGTCTAAATTTAGGGAAACTGATTAATTAAAGTGTATTAAATAAACTAAGTGTGAATCTTCTAGATAAAGTCATGGTCCATGGATCACCTCCAAGTTAATCTTAGCCCTTGATTATGTTTTAATCTTGGTTGTTGAAGGGTCAACGGAAGAATATAAGGAGGGTGAGGGGCCTATGGAAAATACAATTGAGCACATTGAGCATTTGGCATTTTCGAGCTTGTGAGAGAGACACAACTTGTGATCAAGATCGAATCACTAGGGCAGGGTTTGCTAAGAGATTTTGATTCAGTGATCAGTTTCAGAGAGGGGCAAAGGCGGTAATTGGTCAGGAGGAGCAGGAGTACATTTCAGAGAGAGGCAACAATGACACAGAGAGAGACAGCACAATCACTTGGAGGGGTGATGCAGTTCCTGAAGGAACTCACGCAGAAGTGACATAGTGTCTCTTTGATTCAATCTGGAGATAGCTGGAAGCTAGGGTTTCTAAGCCAGGAGGGCCAAAACCCAGTTTTAGATCAACCTAGATCAGTTGTTGAGCAGAGGTGACGTAGTTCCAAAGCTTTCCCACGTAGGCTTACACAGTTGCAGCATAGGCATTATGCAGAGGTAGAGAGGGGCTTCACTAGTGCTGTTTAGATCAGCCGAGGATTTGCAAAGTGAGGTATACCTCACATTTTCATCTGTTGTCTAGATTTCTCTTAAGGGTGAGTCGGATATTGGCACCCTAGTTGTACTCAAGATTCAACTGCTGAATAATACAAAACCCTCAGATCTGCTACACTGGTTTTCTCGAGTTGGGTTTTTTCGGGGACTTAGTCCAAAAAATAACTGTGTCAAATGTGGATGTTTTTCATTGTATTTTGTTTAGTTTGTTTCAACACTTTGATTTATTCCGCATCATTATTTGTGTAGACTGCTTCAGTAATTACTTTGGTATTTCACTGTAATGAAATAATTATGAAAAATAATAGGAGAAGTACTGCAAATTTGTTCAGTAGGAATCCAAATTTAGGATTTTTCACACCATCTGCTCATAAATTTGTCGAAACTGATTCTCCTCTCTCTCTGCTAGAGACTCAGATCTAGGGTCCTTGGCTAGAAAGGCACCCTTTGCTCCCTCTGAAAACTGACACCCTCTCTCTTGGTAGTCTGCAAAAAAACACAACGAATCAACTCTCTTCGATCTTCAGATTTCTTTGGTAGGAAATCCTCTGAGAAGCTGTTCTCCTCCTGCTCTTTGTCAACTTAGCTTAGGCTAAATTCTACATCGACAGAATTTTCACCCCACCAGCAACTACTGAAGCTCTGCAACTTCAGCGTCTGGATCACGACACTCTGTACAACAATCAGCCTTTGGACTGCGTCACCCTGGTTGGCCTCTGTGTGGGTAGACTGGCCCAGCGCAGACTCTGCGTAGTCCAGGCTGCTGTTGCGTCCCTCTGGGTGGCTCTCCGCTGCCTCTGCGTCGCCCAATAAAGACTATGTCAGCCCTCAGTGTGACTCTGCTGCCTCTGTGTCCCTCTGCTGCTGCGCTGCCCTCTCCGGGTTATGTGCTGCTATTGCTGCTGCTTTCTGCAGCAAAGATTCTTTAGCCTTCTTGTTGGAGATTAAGCTAGATCTGCAATCGCTCTGAAACCATGTGAAATTTTTTGAATATGCTCAAACAGAAACCCTACTGTTAAATTTTTGATTTACTTCTCCTACTTACATTAAGTTATTAATTTGAAATCTTCAACATTAACATCGAAGTAAATACATTAACAACTTACACATGCAGACCTAAACTAGATAATATGCACAATGACAAAGTGACACACAAGGATTTTCTGGATAACTGTCTGCGGAAAATCCCAATACGGGAATAATGGTCTTATGGCTGCTAGAGTTTTTTTATTATTACGCAGAATCTAATTACAACAAATATGGGCACCAAACTGGTTAACCCGTTAGAGAAATAAAAGACTGCAACTATACCTCTGTTCTGGAGACAAAAAACTGACTGATTCACACCCTCAAATGGGATTTACAGAACTCATCCTTTTTCAGTCTTCAGAAACCCTAGCACTGCTCTGAAGCCCTCTGCATCAACCCTGTTGGTCTGTGTCAGCCCCTGCATTGCTCAGGATGGGCTTGTGTCACCCTTGACTGGGTTACGTTGCCCCTGCGCTGCCTTGGATGGCTAGCGTCAATCCTCCTAGGATTGCGTCAACCTTCCTGGGACTGCGTCAGGCCTCCTGGCCTCCTGATGCCCCTGCTGGGCTATGGCTGCTGCTTCCTCTGCGCTTCCCCTGCTAGGCTATGGTTGCTGCTTCCTCTGTGCTTCTCTGGTCTGCTGCTTCTCTGCCCTCGTTGCATTCTTAGCCTGGGACTACACCATCTCCCTCGCCAATACCGCCTCTCGCTGCAGCTGAAACACTTCCAATTAGTGGTGACCTTCCCTAGCATATACAAGCACTGAACTCCCAACACTGCGTTGGTATCTAGGATATCAACAACAAAGAAATTGTCGGTGAGAGACTAGCTGCCCATCTGTAGAGTCAATTCTAGGACATATCTAGTACACTGCATGGTCCGGGCTCTAGGTATCAAGACTGAGAATCCATCAAACGTGGCTGTGTGGATGCCTTTACGCTTCACCATTTGGGAATCAAGAAAATTGTGGGTGGCCCCACTGTTAACCAAAATTGACACACGCTGCCCCTTAATGGTCCCCCTGACTTTGAGTGTTAGGTACTTCGGCACACCGCGAAGTGAAGGAAGAACTCCTCCTAATGGAGCAAATGGTCCTCCTCCATGTGGGGGTGGTGTTGGTCCTCCTACTCCTGATGGACCTCCCTCATTCCTCGGCTCCTCCACTATCTTGGTCTCCTTCTCTGGCTCACTATCCGAGAACACCTCAATGAAATGGGCCTTGCCCTTGGTGAACTTGTAACCTGGTGCCCAAGGCTCCTGGCACGTGAAACACAATCTCCTGCTTCTGAGGTCCCTCTGTGTCTCATCATCCTACTGACCATGCCCTCCATCTCTCTGTGGTGGCCTCATATCTTTGTTTCCTTGTGGGGTTGTGGGTCTTTAGGGAATGAAGGCCCTGTTCTTGGGCACTACCTCAATCATATCTCTAGCTCAAGAGATGGCATCCTATAATGATGTGGGCTTGTAAGCCCTCACCCATCCACGCAGTGGCTTAGCAAGCCCCTCTACGAACAACATGATCAATCGACTCTTAGAAATATCTGTCACCGTCACTGCTAGCCTCTAGAACTCAGTGATGTAGGCCTCTGCACTACCTATCTGTCTCAAGTGGGCCAACTCTTTGAAGTGCAACTCTGGATCCTTCCTGCCAAATCTCTCCAACAAGCTCTGGGTGAACTCTTGGTATGAAGTGATATGAATATGCCCCAGTGTGATCAACCCATGGTACCACCATTCTTGGGAATCTCCCTCCAAGTGAAGAGTGGAAAATTTTATGGCATTTGTTTGCTTCATGGGATTCAAATGAAAATAGGTGTCCAACTTTTGTATCCATGCTTGTGCTGAACTTTTTGCACCCCAATCGAAATTTGAAAGTGTGACCTTCTTTGCCAACCTTTGCACCTCATGGCTGTATGATCCTCCTCTGGAATAATTACCAGCCCTTGTGGTATGTCTCTCCTTTAGGTGAATGAATTCACCAAAGGACATTACCCGTCTGATCCGGGCATCCAATCCCTCATACTTATCGATGCCCGATGCCACTGAGTGTACTAGATCAACAACTAGATTTGGCTCCCTCTCTGGCTCTGGCTCCTACGAAATTTGGCAACAAGGGTTTGCCAATCTGCCCACGCTGTGGAGTGTGTGGGAGTTGGTAATTAACGACTGCCTCCTGCTCTGGAACCCCATTACCTTGAGGTTCTGCTGCTCCATCTGGTCTTGCACGCACATGCAATCCCATTACCTGCTGCATCATGTCCATCATGACCTGCCCTTGTCTCACCATCTGCTGATTCGCTCTCAACAGCTCCTCCAAAATCTGATCCTGGCCCCTTGGCCTAGGCTGCTCCTCCTCGTCGTGCTAGTCCATACCACCCCTTCTGCCTTCTATTTTCGTGTCTGACAATGGGTTTGTGTTACCTTCTCTCCCACGACCTCTACCTCTGTCTCTGCCACAACCTCTATGAAAAAACACTCCTTGGTATCTTCGTGGCATTACCTGCTCCTGTTACCCACACTGGCCAAGAACATGCTCCGATACCACTGTAATATTCCAAATAGAAAATTTGCAGTGAAAAAGAAAACGTGCAACAAATTAAACACAAATTTTTACTTCAGCAACACATATACAATAAATAAGCCCGAAACACCAAATTTTATTAATATAGATGGTTGGACTACAATATAAGATGGAAGATGTGCACTTGGGCTTGCACAAGGCAAGCTACAAGCCTCAAGTGAACAATAGAAAAATGATACAGCTGTTGTAATAAGCTACTCCTCTGAATACTACATTGTCCCTAGCTTCTGCAACTATTGGCTGACTTCGGCACTATATTTTCCCACTGAAACATGCTCAGAAAATTCTAGGAATTTGGGAAGGTGATCCTTACCGAAAACCCAAAAAAACCTAGAAAGATTTTCCCCATCTTCCATTCTCCGAAATTGGACCCTTATTTGCTTGACACTTCTGCAAATTCAAAATCTGCTGCTGTAGCTACTACTGAAGATTTCTGCACTCCAAAACACCAACAAACTTCCTGAACTATGCCTCTAATCAGACCTCCAACTCCTCAACCCAAAACACCTCCAGCAAATGCTACAACTGAATGCTGCCCTCCAATGACTGCGCAGTCACTGGGTCAATGGCGCAGTTTTTGAAGGAAGAATAGTAGGGACTGCGTGTAGTTGGTCTCTCAGGGACTGAAGCTACTGCAACACTCTTGAAATCCACCAATGACCCCTCGAATGGCTGCTCCGGAAGATTTCCTTCACAACCCAACTCTCCCACAACAACTGACTTCCTCTGTGCAGTCTCAACTCCTCACTGCATCCCAGCTACTCCAGAAATGTGTGGATCTATGGTGCTGCCTCTTCGGATCACAAAAGACTGAAGAAACCTTTCTTGAGTGGCACTCGAAGTTCACCTGAAAAGGGTGAGGTTCTCTCCTTGGGAAGTTCATGTGCTAAGCAGCGCAATGTTTGGCTCAGCGAAACAGCCAAGGCAATTCGAAAGTTTGAATATGCAAATGGTGCCTAAGCCTTCTCCAAACCTTCCTTTTATAAGTGCTAGCGATCCAAAATCATGGGTGCTTCCATTCATTTCGATTCACCCAAGGAAATCGACTTTATTTCTTCCCCAATACGCTACCCTTGTGGATCGCAACTTCCACTAACAACTTAATTTATTCTTTTCCTTCTTTATTTCCTATATTAGCCGCAAAAAAGGTACTTTATATTATTTAATTCAAAATTGGCAAAATGTATTTTCCAAACATTAGGAAAATTTAGGAAGGGACATTACATGTGCTGCATTAAGTTTTGATACAACCAATAAGACTGTTATATGAGATTCCAATGTATAAACGAATTCTGCTATGAATTAATTGAGATTTATTGCAACGTCTATTATCAAATCTTCTGTGGCTGTTTCCACATATTTGCATCTTTTCCAATTGTCAATAAAATTGTCAAAGTATTTTTCTGGAGTTTTATTATCATTTCATGCCCTTATTTCCCCCTCTCATAAACACATATGGAAAATGGATATTCTATTATGGCCATATTTAAGGTGTTTTGCAATATGATATCAAATTCTACCTCCTCCCAAGGAACACGGGAGTTGGGCAAAGAAAGGAAAGCAACTTTTGACTTACAAAAAACAGATTCTATCTGCTTTCTTATATCTTGTTATTTGACCAAATTTATTGGATGCTCTAACATTGTTTTTGTAGTTACAGATTGCAATCATGGCTGATGCTATATATGCTGTTTGGGCCAAATATCGCTTACAAATTACAGGTAAGATCATTTACATGTTAATATATAGACCTTTCCATAAAATATTTTTAGTTTATTGGCATTCCTGAATTGTAATGCTAACTGTTTCTCCATACTTTATATATATACTTTTATTGAAGTTGATATTTACAAGTAACTATGTAAAGGCATTCTGACATGATATATATATATATAAATTTTTGAAATCAAAACTGATGTAGAAGTAACTACCTTCAACTTCAATTACAGATCAATTTTAATGTAATTAAAAGACAATTTTCAGGTAGGGGTGGGCTCAAGAGGAATGACTATCCATTTTATGGCATTTATGTAAATTGTCAGGGAAATTGGTTATGGAACTGAAAAGGTTAATGTGGCCCCAAGTTGTATTGAACACATAGATTGAAGACAGTAAATATTTTCACACAAAATCTAAGGATTAGATGATATCTCTTGTATCCTCCAAAGGAACTTGTATTGTTGATTTTGAACATTTATTTCTTTGGAAGGTCTTGATATTGGAATGAAACAAATCATTAAGAAGTCAGCACAACTCCATTGTGTAATATCCCTAAGGAGAATTTACAGTAAATAACAGACACACATAGACATAAAAATGCACAGAAATAAACACACAAATCAGAACACCATTTGACCATAAAAAACTGCGCTGCTGAGCCATTTTATTAACATGAAAGGTTGTACAGTATGGGTGCTGGAAGGAATGCACCTGGGCTTGCTCAAGGCAAGCTAGAGAAACCCAAAAATATAATGTCGGACACCCTCTGTCCCCTGTGCTCTGCGTGGCTGTAGCTCTGTGCTGGAAATGCCCAAAAATGGTGCTACTGCGTGGAATGATCTGCTGCTGTGGCCTGCTATGCTGATAATAAAATTCCAGGAAATTAAACCTGACCTCTCCTCAATAAGCCCAGAATAACCCATGAAGGGTTTGGACAAAGCTTGACCCTGGAAATTGGCCCTATTGGGCTTGGATGGCTCTGTTGCTGGGCAATTTGGTCCTCATAAAGAATCTGCTATTGAATGCCACGAAAATTTCTTCAATCCCTGTTAGAAGGCTTCCCAAGACTTCCCCGCAAGTTTCCTCCAAAAACACCCTTCACTCCTCAACCTCCCGGAGTGACTCCCTCAATGACCGCGCAACCTCTGCACTGCTGTAGCTACCTCTGTGTTGCTGTAGCTTTCTCTGCGCTGTGGTGTGAAATCGCTACTGATGAACTGAACCAGAACAAGATGGAACTCCCTCCTTGGGCCGACACTTGAAGTCCACCGATGCAAGGGCTGGGATCTCCGCTCGGAAACACCCGTGTGCTGATAAACACATGCAGACTTAGTGTGAAAATTTCTGAATACAATAATGCAGAAACCCTATTGTAGTATCTTGGTATACTTCTCCTACTTGTGATTAAATTATACAAGTTATTTCCAGAAAATATTCAGAAAATACCGAAGTAAACACAACTAACAACCTACACACATATAGATCATTTACTGAATATTACGCTCATTCAACAAAATGGCACAAATTTTTTGGAAAATGTCCCCGGAAACACCCAATGTGGGAAATTGGTGCAACATATATGAGGTTTTATTATTATGAAGTTGAATCTGAGTACAACAAATCTAGGCACCTTACTGGTTAACTCGACAGAGAAAAAATAGATCTACAGCTAACTTGCTGTTTCGGAGATTGAAACTTTGATAGATCCCCACCCTCAAACGAGATTTACAAGACTCAGCCAAATTCTGCCTCTAGAAACCCCAGCGCTGCCCCTGAAGCCCTTGCATAAGCTCTGCTAGCCTCTGCGCTGGCCTGGAGAGGGTTGCATAATCCCAGAATGGGTGACACAGTCCCTACGTTGCCTTGGATGGCCTCTGCGTAACCCTGGAGGGTCTCGTACTGCTTAGCGCTGCCCTTTCTGGGCCTGCGTAGTGGTTGAAGCCCTCTGCGCTGCGCAATTGCTGCATAGCCTCTACTTCCTCTATGCTGCTTTTGGTTGCTGACGTAGTTGGACACACCGTCCGACCTGTCCTGATCTCTTAGCCCATGAAAAGCCATCTAGCTCGAATCTGATGGAAAAAATACTCTTCTTCCTCTTTCTGTGGCAACACAAAAACACTGGATCTGGGTTTCTTGGTGACTAGAAACCCTCTAGTAACTGCTCCTTCTGAAAACTGATTTCCTTCCTGGAAATCTTCAGCCAAAATAATCAGACAGTTCTCTCTGATCCTACTGATCGAATCTCAGATCTGTTTGGCTAAGATCTGCTGAGTGACTGTCTTCCTCCCGCTCTTTGTTGACTTAGCTAGGCACAATTCTGCACCAGCAGAATCTCCACCACACCAGCATTGCTGAAGATCTGAAGCATTGCTTCCGGATCTTGGCAATACTGCTGCACAACAGGAAAAATATCTGGACTGCGTCCCTCTGACTGGCCTCTACATGAGTGGATTGGCCCAACACAGCCTCTGCACAACGCACGCTGTTATTTTGTCCCTCTGGAAGCTGCTACGCTGTCTCTGTGTCACCCAGATGGGATTACATAGCCCTTGCGTAGCCTGTTCTGGGACTGCGTCCTCCTGCTTCTCTACAGAAAATATGTCTTCAACTGATTTTGCTGGAGATTCAGCATGATCTGCAATCGATCTGATACCATGTGAAAATTTCTGAATATAATAATGTAGAAATCCTACTATAGTATCTTGGTTTACTTCTCCTACTTGTGATTAAATTATACAAGTTATTTCCAGAAAATATTCAGAAAATACTGAAGTAAACATAACTAACAGCCTACATAGATACAGATCATTTACTGAATATTACGCTCATTCAACAAAGTGAGACACAAATTTTTCGGACATATGTCTCCAGAAAAACCCAATGCGGGAAAACTGGTGCAGTAGATATGGGTGTTTTTTATTATTAAGTAGAATTTGAGTACAACAAATCTGGGCACCTGATCCAGGTGGATATTGGTGGTCACCCGCCTATTCCACTTGGGGCTCCACCATTGTCTCTTTCAGTTTTCTAGTTTCGACACAGTTTACTATTTTTAGCAGTTTTTCGGGTCCTAAACTTCTGAAGCCGTTTTGAGGCCCTAAACGACGTTTTTTGGGAAAACGGAGAGCAACATGGGTCCATGGACCGATGTTGCTCGTTCCAAATTTGTAGTCCTCGGATAGATCTTTCTAACGAGGTATGGTACGCGTCAAACGGAGATCATATGCCAAAGTTACGCCCCTGGGAAGTTGAAACACCAATTTACCCAAACGGGGCCCATAGTTTTAGCGCTTCATCTCCTAGGGTTAGGGTTTTGGCTGTTTAGGATTTCCCATTGTTTCTAAATGATAAATAGGCCCTCGAGCCTCATTGTAACTCAGTTCAGAGGCCTGTAGCCGCCACATCTCTTCTCAGAGATAGCTACGAGCGCCCTAGCTAGTTTTATTTCCATTCTGTCTGTAAGCAAATTTCAGTTCTTTGATATTAATGAAATGAAGTGTTATTTCCGCTGCATCTCTGTATTTATGGTTATGTGTTTATTTTGTTGCGTTCCTGCATAAATCCGGATCAGTGGTATCAGAGCGGTCTGCTTTTTTTCGATCCTTCTTTGCATGTCCCCAACGAGGTCGGGGTATAAGGAGCTAGGGCTTGATCTGGTGGAACCTTTGCAAGATCAGCCTCGCAAACCTCGACGGACGCCCATGGGGGACGAAAAGAAAGATGAGGGAGCAGGAGATCCTATCAAAATATTGCTCGAGGAGGCCCTCGAAAAACAAAGGAACGCGATGATGGACAACTTTGCTCAGATCCTTCAATGGCTACCCACCGGCGGCGCATCTGCATCCAGTAGCCACTCTGGAGGCGCGACTCCTTTTAAGGTACAAGTAAATTTTGACATTCCCATATTTGAGGGTCAAATAGACGCAGATGCCGTAGATAGATGGTTGAATGTGTTAGAAGGATATTTCTCGGTTCATGACTTTTCAGACCGGGAGAAGATTATTTTTGCACTCCTCAAAGCTAGCCCCCATGTTAAGGACTAGTGGGAAACCTACTGTGAGAACAAGGACTAGATAGAACCCTCTCTGTTCTCGGTCGTACCAACTTGGAATTCTTTTCGAGACGCCGTCAAGGAACAGTACTATCCCGTGGGGAGCTATGAGGACAAGTACATACAATGGACCACACTACGACAACAAAGGGATCAAGATGTACATGAGCTGACGAATCTATTCCATACCCTGCTCACAAAGTTGGGTATCAAAGATTCAGAGAAACATTTGGTGCTAAAGTATCGCCGCTGTCTGCACAGATACATTCAGGAGGAAATGGAGTTCCTCGACATCTCCTCGCTTGGTACGACATACCGGTATGCTACCAAGATTGAGTAGAAATTCAAGCAGAAGAAGCGAGACTTTGGATCTGCGAATCAAAAGCAAGGGAAAGGTGCTTCCAAACCGCAGAGCAAAGGACAAAGCCAAGGCACGGCGGCTAAAGACAACTCGTCGAAGCCACAAGAAAAGAACAGCACCGCAAAGCCAAAGAAGGACACGGGAAAGTGGTGTGAGTTCCATAAGAGCTCCACTCACAACACAAGTGAGTGTCGGGCCAAGCAGTCGCTAGTGGCCGAGATGAGGGCTTCTGAGTCAGATGCATGCTCCGACTCTGAATCAGAACCTGAAAAGGGGAATGAAAAGGGAAACAGATTATTGATGCGGAGCCCAACCCACTGTTGCCACTGCAAAGATCCAAAAGGAGGAACCGGAAGATCCACAGGAGGAGGAACGTCTCTTCCACTCCCAGATGTGGGTAAAGGGCTCCCCGGTACAGTTCATTGTCGACAATGGGAGCCAAAAGAACCTCATTTCAGCAGACACCGTGAAGCGGTTGGGCTTGCCGACCACAGCTCACCCACATCCATACACCATCAGGTGGCTTCACCAAGGACGAGATCTCCGCGTCAGCCAGCAGTGCCGCCTTCCCTATACCATCAAGCCCTTCACGGATGAGGTATTATGTGACGTTGCTCCTATTGATGTTTCGGATGTATTATTAGGACAACCATACTTGTGGAAGCGTCATGCTGTGTATGAGTCTCGACCTCGTGCTGTTATTATTACTTTGGGAAATAAGTTGTACAGGATACCAGAGGTACCACCTCCTACGACTATCTCTTTGGTTACTGCAAAACAATGTAGTAAGCTCATTTCCCAAACCAGGAAATTCGTTTTCCTGATGATCCGCCCCCAGGGCAAGAAGAAGACTGTGGCCACGACCTCCAGAAAGGGCTCCTCTGCACAACAACAACAAATGGATAAGGTTGTGGAGGAGTACGTGGACATATTCACCTCACCCACAGGGGTTCCTCTGCACTGTCAGGTCAAGCACCCGATTGATCTGACCCCCGGTGCGCCGCTACCTAATGGACCGATCTATCGGCGCTCTGTTCGGGAGAATGATGAAATCAAGAGGCAGATTCAGGAGCTGTTGCAGAAAGGTCACATCAGACCAAGTTCATCGCCCTGTGGGAGCCCGATCGTGTTGGTACAGAAGAAGGATGGGACGTGGAGACTCTGTATTGACTATCGGGCGCCGAACAAGATCACTGTCCGGAATAGGTACCCAATCCCACGGATTGATGACCTTCTGGACCAACTCAAAGGTGCAAAATATTTCAGCAAGATCGACCTGAAGTCTGGGTATCACCAGGTACCAATTGAACCCTCCGATGTGTGGAAGATTGCCTTCAAAGCCAAGGAAGGCCTTTTCGAATGGCTAGTCATGCCTTTCGGGTTGACGAATGCTCCCGCCACCTTCATGAGGATGATGGATGACATCTTGCGGCAATTCACCAACTCATTTGTAGTGGTGTACTTGGATGACATTCTGATCTTCAGCCAGACTTGGGAAGAGCACCTTCACCACATCCGACAAGTCCTCCAAACACTGCGGCAACACAAGTTGTGTGCCAATTTGGAGAAGTGCACTTTTGGCATGACCCAGGTTCAATATCCGGGATACATTATTGATGAAAGGGGGGTGCATGTGGATCCAGCCAAGATCCAAGTCATTCGGGATTGGCCAGCCCCAACCACTATAACAGAGCTTCGCAGCTTTCTGGGTCTTGCTAATTTCTACCATAGATTCGTGTTGGGATTCTCTCATATCACTTGGCCCTTAAGTCAAGTCACCAAGGGAGGAGCGAGAGAAAAATTCTTTTGGTCGGAACCTCAACAGAAGGCATTCACAGAATTGAAAAATCACCTCTGTTCTGCCCCAGTGCTCACATTACCAGACTTGCAACAGCCATTTGAGATCGAGACAGATGCCTCTGACTATGCTATTGGGGCAGTTCTTACTCAACAGGGACATCCAGTGGCATATCACAGTGAGACATTGTCTGAGACAGTTCGCAAGTATCCCACCTATGACAAAGAAATGTATTCCATTGTGCAAGCCTGTCGACAATGGAAGCATTACATTTTGGGGAAGGAAACAATCGTCCACACAGACCACCGGCCCCTGCAGTTCATACAGACACAAGGGAAGTTGCAGAATGATCGCCATCAGAAGTGGTCCACATATCTGCAACAGTTTCATTTGAACATCAAGTACAAGAAGGGTAGCACCAATCATGTTGCAGACTGCCTCAGCCGACCACCGATCGTGGCGTTCACCACTGTGCTCAACTCTTGTGGGCACGAGACTTCTGATTGGCCGCTTCTCTATGAGAGTGACCCAGAATTCAGCCACACTTACAAGGCACTCTTGAGGGGTACGCAAGTTCCAAATTTTCACCTCCAAGATGCACTTTTATGTCACATGGGACACCTTTGTGTTCCTTCAAGCGAGCGTGCCAAGATGATATGGGAAGCACACTACAGTCGAGTCGCTGGGCATTTCGGGGTCGATAAAACAGTAGCAATCCTACAAAAGTATTTCTATTGGTCGAACCTTCGAAAGGATGTCGAGAAGCACATCAGATCCTGCACTGCTTGTGCCATTGCCAAACCGACCATCAAGAAGCAAGGCCTATATACTCCTCTACCTACCCCTAGTCGACCTTGGGAATCCATCTCTATGGATTACATGTCGGGCCTGCCTTCTACTAAGCAGGGAAATGACTGTGTTTTTGTGGTCGTTGACAGATTCTCGAAGATGGCCATTATGGCGGCCTGCAAGAAGAATATCACAGCAGAAGCCACTGCTAAACTCTTCTTTTAACGAGTGTGGGTGCACTTTGGGATCCCACAGTCTATCATATCAGATCGGGATAGCAGGTTCCTCAGCACATTTTGGTCCAGCCTCTGGTCGATGTTGGATACCAATCTCACCAAGTCCACAGCTTTCCATCCCCAAACAGATGGCCAGACATAGGTCGTCAACAGAATGATTGTACACATTCTGCGCATGTACAATTCAAAGCATCCACGCACATGGGACAAGAGCCTCCCTTATGTACAACATAGTTATAATCGGGCTCTCCACAGTTCAATTGGCCATAGCCCCTTTCAGGTGGGCTTGGGATTCCAGCCACTATGTCCCATCGACGTAGCCATGCCATTTGCAGCTGCTCAGGCCAATTCAACTCATGTCCAGTCTGAAGTTGACAAAGCAAGTAGCTTCATCGAGCGCATTCAACACATTCGCCAACAGGTTCATGATATATTGGACAGAGCCAATGCCAAGTACAAGAAACGCCATGATCAACACCGGGTGCCACACAACTTCCAGGTGGGCGACAAATTATGGCTACATTTGCAGAAGGAGCGCCTCACTGGACCCCACCGCAAGCTTTGCCCGCTCCGATACGGGTCGTACACCATCACCAAGGCTGTAGGGAACAATGCATTCGAGCTCAGTATTCCACCATTCCTTGGTCTGCACCCAGTCTTCAATGTGGATCACCTTCGTCCTTACTTCCCACCTCTACTGGACACCTCGGACATTGCAGAACAACTCACACCAATAGAGTTAAATCCAGATTGCATGGAACAGGCCACCACAGATTGTATCATGGACATGCAAATCAAGAACACTCGCCAACAGAAGATCCAACTATATCGGGTTGTCAAAGCTGGCCAACTCCTGCACCAAGGAAAGTGGTTCACCAGGGACCAAGTTCAGTAGAAATTTCCTCATCTCATGGAGGAACTTAACGCAATGGGGACCATTGCTTCCTAAGGGGGAGGAATGATCCAGGTGGATATTGGTGGTCACCCACCTATTCCACTTGGGGCTCCACCATTGTCTATTTCAGTTTTTCAGTTTCGGCACAGTTTATTATTTTTAGCAGTTTTTCGGGTCCTAAACTTCTGGAGCCGTTTTGAGGCCCTAAACGACGTTTTTTGGGAAAATGGAGAGCAACATGGGTCCATGGACCGATGTTGCTCGTTCCAAATTTGTAGTCCTCGGATAGATCTTTCTAACGAGGTATGGTACGCGTCAAACGGAGATCGTATGCCAAAGTTACGCCCCTGGGAAGTTGAAACACCAATTTACCCAAACGGGGCCCATAGTTTTGGCGTTTCATCTCCTAGGGTTAGGGTTTTGGCTGTTTAGGATTTCCCATTGTTTCTAAATAATAAATAGGCCCTCGAGCCTCATTGTAACTCAGTTCAGAGGCTTGTAGCCGCCACATCTCTTCTCAGAGATAGCTACCAGTGCCCTGGCTAGTTTTATTTCCATTTTGTCTGTAAGCAAATTTCAGTTCTTTGATTTTAATGAAATGAAGTGTTATTTCTGCTGCATCTCTGAATTTATGGTTATATGTTTATTCTGTTGCGTTCCTGCATAAATCCGGATCAGCACCTTACTGGTAAAGCCAATAGAAAAAAAATAGATATGCAACTAACTTGTTGTTCCAGAGACTAAAACTTTGACTGATCCAGACCCTCAAACGAGATTTACAAAACAGCCAAATTCTGCCTCTAGAAACCCCAGCTCTGCCTCTGAAGCCCCTTCGTTAGCCTTGCTAGCCTCTGTGTGCCTCTGCCCTGGCCTAGAGAGGGTTGCGTAACCCCAGACTGGGTGACGCAGTCCCTACGCTGCCATGGATGGCCTCTGCGTAACCCTGGAGGGTCTCCTGCTGCTCATTACTGCCCTTTCTGGGCCTACGTAGCGGCTGAAGCCCTCTGCGCTGCGCAGCTGTTGTGTAGCCTTCGCTTCCTCTGCACTGCTCCTGGTTGTTGCTTCTCTGCCTCTTGCTGACTCTTGGCTCCGGGATCAGATCATCCCCTCAGCCAATACTACCCCTTGCTGCAGAAAACTCTTGTAGAAATTCTTAGCAAACCCACCCTAGAATTCCAGCTTAGTCTCTCAGCTCTGCCTCCGTGTGTGTCTCCAATTGACCCTCAAGCCTTTCTCTTATACTTTTTCGTTGAGACATCAACGACCGTGATTTAATCTCTTATCGACGGCTCAGATTAAAACTCTGCTTGATCCGCGTCACTTATAACATTTCATCACATGTGTTTAATTAATTCACTTTAATTTTTCTAATTTCGTAAGTTAGACTTAGGATCCTCATTAAAAAATTAATTATTTTAATATCTCACACATAAAATGAAATTTCTCCAAACGCTTTCTAGGTTTTGGAGATGTTGTGTTTCTTAGCCCTTCCTCAAAATTTCAGGGCTAGAGCACACCCGATGCTACCCCAATACACAAAATCTCAACACTCCCTCTTAGCATGGAGTGTGCTTTAGCAATACATCCACACCATGTATCACAAGATCTTGACATTGGTCTCTGCATTGTTGATGCTTGGCCTGCTACCCGCCATCCACTGCGTTGCTGCTCTCTGTACTGTTTCCCATGTCACTATCACTGACACTGTCACATTTGTACTGCAACTCCCTCTCAAATTGCTGCATCATGTTGCCCATAGCACTGCCATTGCTAACTGTTGCACTGCAATTCAGTTGCCGAGAAGTAAGCAACTGAAAGACTCTTGCCCAATCGTTGACAGACAAGTTAGGCTGCATCCCATCATTGAAACTTCCTTGGCTTCTGCTTTACGTTGTCCTCCTAAAGCCACTGCACTACTATAGCTCAGCACTGCGTGAGCACTGCCTCTCTGCGCTGCTCAAGTCCCATTAGCCCCTGCGTTGCTGCCTCTACACTGCCGCTGCTCCCTCTATCGCATCTCAGGACTGCCCTCTGCTTCACTGTGAACTTCTGCATCCATCTACTTGTCCTGCTACCGTCTTCAGGCTCCCGTAGCTCGTATGTGATCCAAGAGTTGGGCTTGCTCAAGGATCCTGCCACCTCCATCTGTAGTTGCTCTACAGATCCATATCACCCCACTTATGTGGCTCATGAGCACTCATGGCTACGTCATCATCACTTCCATCGTCCTTTGCTACTGCAGCCTTGGAATCAAAAGCTTCTTTATCCTTCTTCTTAGGACAAGTGCTGGCGAAGTGTCCATTTTTGCCACAGTTAAAGCACCGAACCTTGGATAAGTCCCTCTTCTTCTTCCCTTATTTCCTTCGCTCCTTCGATGCAAGGGCTACATCATCTTCCTCTTCTTTCTTCATCCTGACAGTTCTGCTACTGTTGTTCTGCCTCTTGGTGATTCTCTTGATCTCCTCTTGATGGAGGATTGCCCACATGTCCACCCAGGATGGTAACGCTGCCCTGCCGAATATGCTTTGGACAAACTTTTCCCACTCATCGGTGACTGCATTCAGGGCAGTCCTTACCAAGAGTCCTTCTTCCGAAGTTGCACCCATGGCAATCAGTTGATCTCGGATAGTCTGAAGTTGGAAAAGGAAGGGATCTATCTCCTCACCCTTCTACATCTGGAATAGCCTCATCTGATTCTGTAGAAGCATCTTTCATTGAACAGAGTGCAGAGCAGTGCAATGCAGTTCAGAGCAGCAGTAGCACAGTGCAGAGCAACAACAACGCAATGTAGAGCAACAGCAACGCAGTGCATCAGAGGGACAGTGCACTAGCATCACTGAACACTTGTTCATTTTTTGGGTGATTTTAGTTACTTCTCTCAGCAACTGAGTTGTAGTGCAAATGTAGTATTAGCAGTGGCAGTGCTAGCAGCAGAGCAGATTCAAAATTTGAGAGGGAGATGTAGTACAGATGCAGAAGTGGTACTGGCAGTGTCATGGGCAACAATACAGTTGTAGCAGTAGCGCAATGGTTGGTGGACAACTTGTTAGACATCATCAGCGCAGAGGATGCTTAAGGGTCAGAGCAGTATGCAACAGATATATTGTTAGAGCACTTTCCTCGCTAATAGGGAGTGTTGATTTTTCGGTAGTGTTGACCACACTTTGTCAACGACCCCATAGCAGTACACCTCCATTTTTTCAAATGGGATTCATCATGTTTGACGTGGTCGCGCCATTCAGATTCCATCATCAGTCGACAATTTTATGAATAATGTAAACCCATTCTACATGTTTATGATGTAAATGATCTAAGTAAGACCGTCATGTATGTAACAACCTAGGTAAGCCTAGTATGTTGGTGACGATTTCTATCCTAGGAGGTTTTTTGTCTCACTGATTTACTTGTGTTTTTTGACCCAAGTTATCGGCAGAGTTTTCCCCTCCAGCCTCACCGCAAAGCTAGGGTGGATCTTGTCATCAGCATGCTAAGTGAGTTCTAGTGTTTTCTATCGAGTCCTTGTAAAAGAAGTTTGGGAATAATCCTAGCTATTTGGCCAGATTATTTTATTACAAGCTACTTGGTCTACTAGATCATGTTTTGAGTCGCAGAATCGGGTATTTATTTGAGGGTTTATACGAATGGGTATTCCCCCTTCATGTGTCTAAATGTATTTATCTTATGTAAAGAGGGTTGGAAAAATAATTAAAATCCCCTCTCAATCAATTAATTAATTAAATTTTCTGGTCAATTAATTAAAAAATCTTAAACCAGAAATTTAATTAATTTTAGGTCCTAAGTGAGATAAAATTCTTCAAAGGAAAAATTCGTTGGTCCTTAAAAAATGAATTTTTAAAGGCCCCAGACCAAGGGAATATTGAGAATTTAAAAAAAATTTGGACCCTTGGTCCTAGGTGGTTAAGTCAAAGTCAAAATTTTGGGGTAATTAACTCAAAAATAATATTTTTGAGTTAATTAAAATGGATTTAAATGATAAATTCGTTTTTCCCCCAAATTTATAATTTCGACGGTGCAGATTAAAAGATGATCAAATCTTTTCGACGGTCGAGATTATTTTGACATGGATCAATCGAACTAGCCATTGGAGATTTTGTTCTATAAATTAGAGGTCCTTGTCAGTGTTGAGTCATTCGATCTTATGATTGTGCACTTGTCTTGGAAGCTCTTGTAATTTCTTTTGATGAATAAAGCATAAAGACTTTGGGGTTACAAACTTTGGTGTTCCTTTTCCAGATCTATGTGGTGATATTGTCTCTAAACTCTGCTACTTTATTTGGCATTTTTATGGTTGATGGCCTTCATGGATTAATCTGCATACAGGTATCTTGTGCATTTTTTTGCCTTCATAAAATGACATTTTGATTTTTCTCAAGGATCTTATATTATTTTCTTAAATCTCTATCGATCTAAATTTCAGATCTAAGTGTGCAGGGAAATTTCTTTTAAGATTTGAGCGTCTGGGGAAGTCTTCAGTTGAACCAGCGAACTCTTAGATTTCGTAAATCTGTAAAAGCCCACTGTTTCTAAATTCTCAAAGCTATTTTACGAAATTGTGGTTTTGCAGAGTCTTCTAGGACTTGTGCCTCTCTTTAAAATTTAAAATTTCTAAAAATCGTGCTGAAATGGATTTAAATTTGGCCACGAGGGCCTCAGATCTGTAAATTAGCTTGTAAATTTGTATTTTTATTAGGGCTGTAAGGGTTTAATAATTTTTTTTTTTGGTGTATATATTTTCAGGATCTAATTGCTTTTGCAGGTTGCAGGATTTACTCCAATTTTTTTTTTATAGATATGAGCCAGATCTAACCCCCAAGGGCCAGATTTGGCCTCAAAATTGCTTCTGTGGGCAAATCTGAATATTATATGATTAAAGGAGCATCAAAGATCAGAGTTTGATGGAAGAATTTTAAGTTTGTTGGACGTTTTAAATGTGTACTGGGTTTGTTTTTATCACTGCCTCTGTCTGTCGCCCCTTCTCCACGCTGTCCCTGTCAACGATTTCTTCTGCCTTCATTTGCTCTGTGCTGCTCCATCTCCATTCTGCTGTGTTAACCCTCCTCTGCTTTCCAGCATCTTCATTTCCATTCGACCTTCATTCACGTCCTTACTACCTCCGCGATCCAGCCTTTTCCGTCCGATTTGCATATGCTCCAAGTCTGCCACCGACCATCCTCTTAGCCGCTGCATCATTTGCGTTATCCCTTTGTGTCGACATTTTTTTCTTCAGCCGCCATCCATCCCGTCCTCTGCTGTCGTGCCTCCCTCTCCTACACGTCCCTTCGACCTTCGTTCTCTTCATCGCGTTAGCTCGTCTCATTCCAGTCGTCCGAGCTCCACTTCTTCACGCCGCAGCTGCTTCCATCAACTTCAACCTGCAAGAAGAACGCACATAATAAAAAAACTTCAAGCATCACGTATATGTGTTTTGAAATCTTCGTTAGGTTTAGTTTCATTTGTAATATTCCCAATTAGCAATGGCTAATTGGAAATATCGATTTTGGTCAATTTTGTCTTATGTAGCTAAATTATAAATAAAAGTGAGTAGAAGGGGTCATAACTCACTCTAAAAATAAAGTGCACTCCCTAGTAGACACAACGTTGTAACTTAAAGTGAGCCAAGGGGGCCAAGAGACCACGTAGAGAGGGGACCCACGTAGACCACATGGAGGGACTACGCAGGTTGAGTGAGCACGTGGCAAAGGGAGGCTACGTTGGAGGAGGTGGGCCTTAGGGTTTGAGAGAGGCCAAAGCTATATAGAGAGGAGAGCCTCCTCATTTTGGTCATTTGATGTTTATGATATTGAGCTGGTCAGTTCGACTTCTTGAGCATGCTGGTTGTTTAGCTAGTCTGCAGCACTGTTTAGTGCACCGAGTGTCTCCGTTCGGAGATCTCACCCTCAGCCCCGGGGGACTTCGAGTGCCTGCTCGGGTGAGGTTGTTCCATCAGTATTTTGCAGGAGGATTGATGTTTGGCATTCGTGGAGGAGCAGTGCATCCATAGACTGTGCAGTCTTGAGAGGGAGGACGCAGCCCATTTCTTGGGAGCTCCGGATTGAGTTTCTTTTGGGGATTTCGAGCTTGGAGATTGAGCAAGGGGCCAGCCCTTGCCCATTGGAGGATTTTGGCAGAGTTTGAGGTAGTATTTTGGTGGATTCCTTTCAGTGTCTGCGCAGAGCCTTGGAGGATAGCGTAGATCCTCAAGGGGGTGATTTTCGGGGGTTGGCTATTTCAGAAACGCTCTCTGGGCTTTTCTGGGTTTGGTGAATAGAGGAGGATTCTAGAGTCTCAGCTTTTTCCGAGTAGGGGAGCAACCCCAAATACTCATTTTGGTTCCAGTAGTAGCAGTAGCACAGCAGTTCTCCAGCAGCTTGGATGCAGATCAGAGAGCATCCATTTCTTGGTCATTCTGAGAGCTTTTCTTCATTTGCCTGGTGCAATTCTAGTTGCCATCACTCTGATCACCTATTGTACTCATTTCTATTCTTAGTATAATAAAATGGCTCAGCATTCTCTCTGCATTTCTTGAGTATCTGTTACTTGTTTTATATATGCCATTGTATGCTTGCACTACTGTTATTTTTCTCTTCGAGCATTCCAGTTACGATACCACTTATTGTGTTTTCTCCATACTGTTAGACAGAGTCTGGAAAGGGCTAGGTAGCCTCCAGATCTCACCCTCTTCTCAGAGGTGAAATATCTGGTAAATGCCCTCCCAATCCATCTCTGGTTGGAGTTTGCTTGTGTTTGAGGGATATCCCTGAAAAGGGATATTACATCGTTCCTTAGTTCGATTTTGAATTTTAATGTAGAGTTTTAGCTTTAGGTTTTAAATTTTTTTTCGATTTTGATTTAATTTAGTTTAGTTTTGTTTTAGTGTAGGTTTAGTTTAGCTTTAGATTTAGATTTTAAATTTTAGTTTTTCTTTAGATTTTAGACTTTGGATAGTTTATTTTTAAATTGTAATTCGATTTAGATTTTAGTTTAGTTTGTTTTTAGTTTAAATTTTTGTAGATTTAAATTTAAATTTTAATGTGTAGCTATAGTTTTCAATTAGGATTTTGATTTAGTTTAGTTTTTAGCTCTGGTTTAATTTTTAGATTTTAAATTTTAGTTTTAAATTTTTGTAGATTTTGTTAAAAAATATTATAAAAAATAAAAAATTTTAAAAAATTTTAAAAAATTTAAAAAATTTCTAAGTCCTATAGTCAAACGAGTATAAAATTTTTATCCAAAGTTTGACTATATAGGAGCATTTTAAATTTCTGGATTGAGTCATTTAGAATATCATAAATTCGGAAATATTGCAATGATCTGACATTTAATTTCGATGGGACCTTCATGATAATATTTTATCTCGAATTTAAACCGTTGGTTCAAAGTTTAATATTTAGTTGTGGTTGATGATTTTGAGGTATCTTTAATTGTGGTTTTAAGTTGCTTGAGATTGGTATATAATTGTTTAAAGTTCACTTTGGAAATATTTCAAGTAATGATAAATCGCATATCTTTATCAAACATGGTTAATGCATAATTTTGAGGGTGTTTCATTGAATATCATTTGTGTTTTCATAGCAGCAGTTATACGTCAATTACTTGGCTTTAATTTTTATAATGGGATCTTTTAACTCCATAAGGCACTGGTTTTAATTTTCAAATCTAATTGGGTCTGTGAAATCTTGTTAATCTTAACAAGTATTTGGTGTTTTAGTTGTGTCTCCCAGATTGGTTGGTTTTCAACCAATCCTTTTCCTTCATTTTCTAATTAGGGTCTACCTCCCTTAGCTTGCAAGGAGACAACTTAGATAGAGATATTGGGAATCAGGGTGATAGCCCCCCGATCTGAGTCGTTGTCGCAGTGTCTAGACATTTTGTGCGACAACATTTTTTGGCGCCATTGCCGGGGACAGAGTTTTTTCTGTCCTTGGTCTTAGCGACATTTTCTAATCTTTTAAGTCTTCTTCCGCCATTCATTAGCTTGTCACAAGGGATCACATTTTCTGGCATCATTTCATCTCTTCATATCTTCATCATCTTATCTTTCATCATCTCACTAATCATTTCATCTTTAGCACCTGGACATTTCGATGGGCTTCTTGTTTGGGTGGCGACTCTACTTATTCATCTATTTACTCCCAGACAAGAATCGCCCCTGATATCCATCTGTTATCTCTCGATTATTTCTTCTGTTTTAGAATTAATTTCATGTCCAGGCGGCGACTCCAATTCTTTCATTTCTTACAACAGTTCCTGCTAAGAAGTTCGCTTCTTGAGGACCTTTTGACTATTCTTGAACACGGATCTATTTCTTAAATCCTAAGCACGATATCATGGAAGTATTTAACCCGTGTAATTTTGCTAAATATTCAGGGTTATCCCCATGATTTCCCTCAAGTTGGAATGGATAAATTACCTTCTTTTCAAGGAAATGATGCAGTTAGTGTCAAATCTCATTTGTTTGCTTTTGCTAATTGGTGGAATAGATTTGCAGTTGCAAATAACAATATTGATGATGTAAAGATGAGACTCTTTGTTCTTACTTTTGGCCAAGATGTTGCAGACTGGTTTACTAAAAAACCTGATAATTCATTTGATACCTTTGAATCAATTGTGACTGTTTTTAAGGACAAGTATGGTGATAAAAGGGAAGATAAGAATTTGGTTAGAGATATCAGCGTCATAAAGAAAAAAGAAAATGAAACAGTAGAGGAATTTAATAACAACTTTAATGGTATTATTAAAGAATTATCTCAAGATTTAAACCTCCTGCCAGGTTCCTTTTTTATTGTTATATTGATGCCTTTGATGTTGATACTTCTTATGAGTTGAGGCGAGCTAAAGTTAATGATTATAAGGCTGCCCAGGTTTTCGCTGAGGAGATTGAAAAGGATAAGAAAGCATCTGGAATGTCCAAAACTCCAGATTTTGATAGGTCTTTGACAGATTCTAAGGGAAAAGAAATTGACAAATTTGATGAGGACCCTATGCATAAATTGATGCAAAAATTTGAAAGCATAGAACTTGATCAGGAAAAGTTAATATCTAATCATTCTGAACAAATAAGTGTCTTACAGGCTAGGTTGGTCCAAATGGAAGGATCTCAAGCACAAAATTTCCAACCTAGAAATAATAATGCTTTGCAGAAGAGAGGCCTATCTAATGAGCAGAGACCGACAAATAAACTTGAGTTTGCAAATCTTGTGGATGAAGCTCTGCCTTATTGTAGAGCCTGTAATGCAATTCATGAAGAGGTTATGTAATATTCCCAATTAGCAGCAGCTAATTGGAAATATTAATTTTGATCAATTTTGCCTACTATAGTTAAATTATAAATAAAAGTGAGTAGAGGGGGACATAACTCACTCTAAACATAAAGTTCACTCCCTAGTAGACACAATGTTGTAACTTAAGTAGGCCAAGGGGGGAAAAGAGACCATGTAGAGAGGGGACCCACTAGAGCACGTGGAGGGACTGCGCAGGTTGAGTTGGCAGCGTGGGGCCAAGCGAGGCTACGTTGGAGATGATGGGCCTAGGGTTTGAGAGAGAGGCCAACATTATAAAAGGAAGAGAGCCTCCTCATTTGGGTCATTCGATGTTTATGATATTGAGCTGGTCATTTCGACTTCCTGAGCACACTGGTTGTTTAGCTAGTCTGCAACACTGTTTAGTGCATCGAGTGTCTCCGTTCGGAGATCTCACTCTCAGCCCCGGGGGACTTCGAGTGCCTGCTCGGGTGAGGTTGTTCCATCAGTATTTGCAAGAGGATTGGTGTTTGGCTTTTGTGGAGGAGTAGTGCATTCAGAGACTGCGCAGTCCTGAGAGGGAGGACACAGTCCATTCTTCGGGAGCTCCGGAGTGGGTTTCTTTTGGAGGATTTGATCCTGAAGATTGAGCAAGGGGCCATCCCTTGCTCATTGGAGGATTTTGGTAGAGTTTGTGGCCATCTTTTGGTGATTTCCATTCAGCCTCAGCGCAGAGCCTTGGAGGATAGCGTAGATCCTCAAGGGAGTGATTTTCAGGGGTCGGCCATTTCAGAAATGCTTTCTGGGGTTTTCTGGGTTTGGTGAGCAGAGGCAGATTCCAGTGTTTCAGCTCATTTCGATGTAATATCCTGGATGGGATATTTTTACTAAAAATGTAGATAAATAAATAAACTCCACAAAATGCTGCAATATCAACATTTACTTACAGAAGATTGCCATGTAAAATAAAAAGACAGGAAACACTGCAATCCAATACCATATAGAACAGAAGAAAAATCTCAGCTTTTATTATAGATAATAAAAAGGGTTTACATATAGATCTGACCCAAAAAGAACTGAGGTAGAAAACTGGCCACCAGGATAAGCTACTGAACAGTGCTGGCCACAAACTGAACTGCTGCACTCTCCCTCCGGCAACAGCTGACACTGAACCCACTGAAAATGATGAAGCCCAAGTTGAAGATCTGAATGATCCTCACACCAAACTCTAAAGCTCTGTGAAACTCCTAAGGCTTGCTCCTCAAGAGTATTGGGTTTTCGTCCAATACTCAAATCACCCGAGGGTTTCCGTCCTGGGGCTATGGCATGAAGTAGAGAACCACGTCCTCAAACCTCCCATACACAAGAAAATGATCTACTCCAAATATGTCTCCCAATGGCCTCCTCCCTTTCTTTTATAGATCCCTTGGAGCCTTCTAGAGCATTATTTTATTATTATTTTATTCATGGAGCACTTTTCCCTTTTATTAAAATATTATAAAATATTCCTTTTTAATGCAGAAAAAGGTAAATTGGCTACCACGCCTCGTCCGGTCACTGAAATCTGTGTCTAACTGTCCCACCATGTAGGTATTCTCGTCTCAGTTCCAATGAGCTATTACACTAAGGTGTTCCATCATGTATTCCTCCCGGAATGCCACCTTGAGCATAATCAACTGAGTTAAGCCCATAAATAACTCAAATTTCGGAAAGTTATCGGAATGCATCGGAACGAAAGCCAAACTGCTCGGATGATGGAATATATCAAGGGAATGCCTCCGGAGACCATGAAAACTCCTCAAAACTCCTCCGAAAAGCCCCTGAGCCTGTTGATAACACCAATTTGTACATGTGACCTGTCTGCTCCTAACTCTGGAAGACCAACCTGGCCCTGTCATAGGTGTCGCCAAAAATGGGAATATTACAGACCTTCCGCCCCAAGATTGCTTGCCCTCAAGCAATCGAAATATGTGGACCACTCTATTGGCCCGCCGCAACTGGGACCCAATGCCCGGATCCCATACAAACCTCTGGGCGTTGCTATGCACCTGTGTCAAACCACTTGGAATAGACCCCTCAACGCCAAGATCCCAAACTGATATCTCACTGTACCAGCCAACAAACAATCCTCCTGGATCCCAATGCCACCATGGCCAATCATTGCCCAAGTCCCACAGCTCAGGCTGTGCACTGCCTCTGGCTATAGCTGATGCGCTAAGAGGTGAAGACCACCAACAAGCATCAATGCTCTCGGGCTCCTGCTGTGCTATACCTGTAACTGCATATGCTGTCCCACCAACTGCATACCAACTCATCACCTCTCTCCAATCCAAGCCCTGACTCAATCCCACACTGATCCTACTCTCCTGAAATCGGGATGGAGTGCTGAAGAAACGACGACCTGTGCCCTCCTGCCAACTGGAATCTGTAACATCTACTATCTCTGAGGGCCCTCGCTCTGCTGTGCTCCCTACGAAGAATATCGTACCATCAAGAGGGTACCAACTCATGATCTCCTGCCAGTCCATCTTGGAAGAAGAATCCAATGTAGCAACAACTGCACATGGAACATGCCCAGAGTGTTTCCGCCAGCCCGTAATCAACTCCCACTGCTCTGCCCTGTCCGCCAATGGAAGCTGCCTGTAGAAGGAAGCCCCTCTCTCTATAGTGGGCCAAAGTGGGCAAGACATGGTGCAAGCCCCATCGATGTACTCTTGGAGAATGCTACTCGTTGGAAATACTGCAGTTCTGCTTACTTCGTGTACATCTGTTTGCGCCTCATCCCTGTGTCGACTCACAGTTGGATGCTCCACCATATCCAACAACTCCTCCCACTCCTGATCAGGAATGTCATGCTCCCGCTGTCTACTGGGCCCCTGCAGAACAATCCCATCAACCTCCAACGCCTCCCGAGGATATGGATCTGCAACTGCCATCACTGTACTCGGTGTCTATGCATCTGACTGCTCGTCCTCAAAGGCTGACCCCAATGTTAGCCGCATATCCATCATAGGCTCAATGTGGGCGCCCATCTGGACCTCACCCAAGGAAATGTCATGCCTGATGTCCATAGTATCCTCCTCTGCTGACTCAGGCCCCATCATATGTTGCTCTGGCTGAATTGTCACAAGTGACTCGTCACCCAGAGTATCTCTCATAGAGTCCCATGACTGCTCACCCTGCTCACTGGAACACAACTCTGGCCTACTGTCATCCTCTCTGCATGGCTGCTCTCGCTCCCCAGAAGCATCTTCAATTGATCCCACGGACTCATTTGAAGAAGTGCTCTCGCCCTGGCATACAGAAGGAATTCCCTCCTGTCCTGTCTCCGCCACATCACCTGCATCTCCCCAACATGAGTGATTAGACCCCCAAGGTTCTTTGCAAGTGAAGCAAAGTCCCTTCCTCATAAGCTCATTTCTGTTGCCTGACCCACCAAACTAGAGCAGCTCCTCCTTGGTCAACTATTTCCTGAATAGCCCAATATTCTGCTCAACCAGCCCTTGGGCTAGCTCATAAGCAGCAAGTGAGACCAACTGCTCTCTCCTCCAAATGCTCAACAACCGGGTCTGCAACTCTCGGCCAATGGTCCCATGGTCTCTCATACATGACGACAAAATGGACTGCATGCGTGCTATGACAGTATCAGGATGATGTCTCCTAATGCTGAAGAAGCATTGGAACATCTGCAGGATCAAGTCATCACACTCAAGGTCAAACATGATGACATAAGTCTCGAATGTGGCCATACCCCATAAAATCTCAAGCTTCTTCTCGAAGGTAGAGCCTGCGCTGTTGTCCAAATCCTGAAAAGTCTCTACAATCAACCTCATAATCCTCCTCATAATATCATCATTTTATGGAGCTATAGGTGCAGTTAACTTCATGATGTTACAGAGACAAGCTGCAACTGGAAGTGTGACCCCCTCACAAGGTTCCTCCAAAAATTTGCGCTGTATAAGAGTAAGCATTGCCGGTTTTAAAGCCCAAATCAGTTTCTTCCCTTCTTCTTGGCTTATTTTGGACAAAAGTTCATTAAACTCCTCTAGTTTGGACAAAACTCTCCATGACATCTTCATGTGTGTCAGATTTGTCCCAAGTGCAAAGATTTTGTGACCAACCCCCGATTCTTCCTACAAATCTTTTGGCTGTCCTTTTTGAAGGATGGCATAAATTCCTCTTGAAAAGGGTTTGCTGTTTGGTTTTGTTTCCTGGTCTTCTGATGCATGGTGGTTTAAGGAACCAACTTCTATTTTTATTTTCATCAATCTGTTTAGGAATCCCTCCATGGTTCAACCAATGATGTGGTCATTGTTTTTCTTCTGCAATATTCTAATTAGCATGGTGGAATATTTGATTTTGTATAGTTTTGCCGCCTATAGTTAATTAATAAATAAAAGTGAGAAAAGAGGGGCTAACTCACTTAAAAAAAATAAAGTGCTTCCCTAGTAGGAGCAACGTTATAACTTAAAGGGGAGCCTTGGGGGTCCACACCACGTATGAGGGAGGCCTCACGTAGCCTCTAGGAGCATCTGCGCAGACTTGGGAGGAGCACGTGGAGAGAGGGGGACCACGTTAGGGTTTTTTTAGGAGAGCTAGCATTATAAAAGGTGGGAGAGCCATTTCATTTGGCATTCTTGTTGTTGATGATATTTGAGCTAGACTTCTGTCTACTTGAGCACGCTGGCTGTTTAGTCGGTCTGCAGCACTGTTTAGTGCGACTGAGTGTCTCCGGTCGGAGATCTCACCCTTGGCCCCGGGGGACTTCGAGTGCCTGCTCGGGCAAGGTATTTCTTCAGTCTTTAGCAGGTGATTTGGTTGGGTGTTTTGTTGAGGAGCTGAGCTTCATTGGGTGACTGCGCAGTCTTTGGAGGGAGGACGCAGTTTGAGTTGGAGCTATTCAGTGGTGGGAATTTCTGCAGGGGATTCAATGCTATTTCGGTGTGGAGGTTCAGTGTTATCAGTTGGAGAGTTTCCTGAGGAGTTTGTGGCCCCATCTCAGTATATTTCAGTTGGTATCTGCGCTGGGCCTGGAGGGACAAAGTTTTTCCTTGAGGAGGGCTTCGAGGGCTTTTTCTCGTGGCCGACCATTTTCTATATGGTTTCCGGGTTTTGTCCGGGTGGTGAGTTCCGGGGATTCCGCCCATTTTCAGCTCATTCCCGCAAGGACTGCCCCTAGTTTCCCGCTCATTCCAAAGAACGTAGTTTACTAAAGCTTTTCCGTTGTACCGGGACGCAACACCAAGGGCACCATTTCCTGTTTCTGAGAGGGTTCTTCACTTGCCTTGTGCAAGGATAGGTGCACTTATTCTGATTATCCATTGTACCATATATATTCTCAGATTAATAAAATGGCTTAGCATTCCTGGCATTTTATGTGTACTTGCTTTATATTCTATTTCCGGCATTTTCCTATATAGTTGTATGCTTGTATTGCTGTGTATCGCTGTCTATTTCCTATTCGGAATATTACAGTGGTATCAGAGCATAGTTCTGGCTCAGCCTGTGGTCTATGACATCGGGAAAGAGATCATACAGAGGTTTGCTGGAATTTTGGAGAGCACTAGCAGTTGCAGTACCAAAAACGAAATTGGAAAAAGGGCCAAAATATAAAGGGTCAAATTTTGAAGGTTGGAATTCGAAGAAACCATTTCTGGGTTTTTCTGGGTTTTGGGCAAGGATCACCTTCCCAAATTCCTAGAATTTTTTGAGCAGCTTCCAGTGGGTAAATCGGAGGTCGAAGTTAAGCAGTAGTATGGTTTTGGAGCAGCAGTGCCATTTCATGGGGAGCCTGTAGACACATAGCAGAAAGAGCCGATGGCAGGTGATGATGATGAGAGGAGATTTAGAGAGGCGCTCCTCCAACACATGCAGGATGTGTCACAGAGACTCACTGCGCTGGAGGTTAGGCAGCGGGAAACCCCAAGGGGTTTTCAGGTCGGTGAGGGGTCAGGCACGTCACACCATATGCCGGAGCGTGATGCTATCCCCATCATGGCATCGCATGCACCCACGCGACCCACTATGCCCACTTTCCTAGCAGAGGACACAGGGGCAGCGGCACAGCGGGAGCCGGCGGTTGACCCTGGCCAGATGGACGCCTACATTGTAGAGTACCTGGCATGCGGGCCGACGATCAGAGATCTTATCTCATTCAGAGATTATGTTCAGCTCCAACGTGATAGTAGACCTCACAACTTTCACAGAGGGAACAGGCGCTCACATGATGGGGGCTTACAGCGCACAGTGGATAGATTCCATCTACCGACATTTGACGGGTCATCCAGGCGCTCAGAAAAAGCTTGGGTGGACAAGTTGGATACCTCTTTCCAGCTTGACCGAGTATCGGAGAGGGAAACCATTAAAATGGTTACCTCGCACTTGGAGGATGAGGGAACACAGGGTTGCAGGGAGTCCGAGGTTACACCTAGTGTGACATAGGATTCACCCTCATTGGAGACCTCCTTGGCCATGTCGGTTGATGTGGTAGTGGAGAAGGTAGAGCCTACCTCAGTAGAGCCATCCATTGAGGTGATGACCAGAGTCGTGTCCGAGTCTTCAGGTGGTAGCAGCACACGACAGATGGGTGAGGCGTTAGGAGATATATCCACCTTCGATGAGGCACTAGCAGGTACAGAGGTATTGGATGATGGTCGCAGACAGCGGTATCATCGGCTTCGGACGGACCTTCGAGTTTTGAGAGGGAAGGCCACATCAGTACGGGAGGCCATTTTGTTGCAGGACCAGGAGCTGGAGGGTATGAGAGTGACTTGTGCCAAGTCGGCGGCCAAGTTGGTCCGCATTGGGGAACGACTCGATTCCCTGATGGTACAATCAGAGGGCACGTTGGAGCGTCAGATCATTCCCCTTCACGCATGCATGGATGGGACTAGCAGTGTTGTTGGGTCATCTCTTCCCGTTGGAGAGAGAGAGGCAGAGCCACCTAGTCAGATCTCATATGTTGACTTGGATAGCGGTATGAGACGATTAGAGTTGCACAGGGTACAGCATCCACATGTTGAGGTTGGATGGCGAGAGATTTTGAGTTGGTACTCGGTGGAGCGGGCTATGGAGATAGTGATGGATCCGAGTGTAGCTCAGCAGGATTTTCTATGCATGGGGAATACAGGAACCCCAGATTGGCATTGGGATCTAGGTGGGATCACCTACCGTTTTCCAGGCAGGTCGGCTAACTATGCCTTGGAGAGTACAGTTGGCCTAGTAGTAGAGCATGTGCAATTTCGGTCAGCTCCAGTGGCCAACCAGTTTATTGGCAGACTCCCTAGGTTGTCTTGGCATGACATTCATACACGGGATCACGGGGTGGTCAGCACACCTTGGCAGGAGCTTGTCGGAGGAGGTGGCATTGGCAGGCCACCATATGGCACCTTGTATGGGGCCAAGGATTCTTCACCTTTGTGTGGGGCACAGAGGACGCAGCGGAGCCGAGCAGTGGTGGTAACACTACTGACACACAGGGAGATTCACTTCTCGGACCCCTTGAGGAGGATTTGGAGTGATGATCCTTTCGTCGGCAGGTATAGTGATATGACGGTGGAGACGATGTTACCGATTGGTGGTAGTCCGACATGTAGGGGCACAGCTCTAGGTCATCACATCCAGGGATGTGTGGGAGCCTCTAGCATTGAGCGATGGATTGCCGGTGGACATGGAGTAGCATGGTGGTGTACCATAGTGTGTGGGACTGCATTGTGGAGTAGGAGTATCCTACATCACATTGAGAGCATGCGAAGAGTGACCGATGCCTGGACACAGTCAGGGCACGAGACGGTACAGGGTGCTACAGCAGTAGCACATGGTATCCAGCAGCATACCGAGGTATGCCTCAGTGTGCAGTGGCATGTTGAGGAGTATATGGATGATCAGTGGTATGCGAGGGCATACGGTGCTGCACATCAGGGTCTTAGAGCATTGCTTCCAGAGAGACTCATGGACAGGGACATCGGGCTTACCTTTGGTAGTAGTTCACCCAGGATCGATGGAGAGACAAAGGAGCAGTACTTGGCGGTATCTATGGGGACTCACACACCTGACTCGCTTCGACATCACTCACAGGTACAGCTGATTATGTTTTTGACCCTTGGCACTTTGGGCGTGAGCAGCAGGGTACGCGAGGTTCACCCTAGATATTTGGATGACACTCAGTACACTAGGCGAGAGACTTCTCAGCAGTGGCACTGGGTTGGTGTGCTAGTTGACAGCGACAGGTTGGGGGATGAGATGATCCTTTGCAGAGGTGGTGCATCAGTCATCACTGAGCCTACGCTTGGGGAGCAGGTCATGAGGGAGACATGCATCACTTTTCCCTCACGGCATGTCGAGAACATGCATGGGCAGAGGATACTGGGTTCAGTAGAGATAGCATTCCAGCATGCGTCTGGACTCCAGACATTGTATCGACACTTCATCGAGAGGGTGGATGGCATATTCAATGCAGATGAGGTGGCGGAGGTAGAACAGGAGGGCATTCCTTCTGTATGTCATGGTGAGGACTCTCTTTCATATGAGTCCATAGGATCAGTTGAGGTTGCTTCTGTGGAGCAAGAGCAGTCATGCAGGTATGATGACAGTAGATTGCAGCCGTATTACAGTGTGCAGGGTGAGCAGTCAGGGGACTGTATAGGAGATACTCTGGGTGATGAGTCACTTGTGACGCTTCAACTAAAGCAGCACATGATGGAGCCTGAGTCAGCAGAGGAGGATACTATGGACATCAGGCATGACATTTCCTTGGGTGAGGTCCAGATGGGTGCCCACATTGAGCCTATGATGGATATGTGGCTAGCATTGGGGTCATCCTTTGAGGTGGAGCAGTCAGATGCACAGACACCGAGTACCGTGACAGCAGCTACAGATCCATATCCTCGGGAGATGTTGGAGGTAGATGTGATAGTTTGGCAGTGGGAGATGATTACGGGTTGGCGGCAACCTTCCAGGCATGTTCCACATGCAGTTGTTGTTGCTACATCAGATGCTTCCTCCGAGATGGACTGGCGGGAGATCATAAGTTGGTACCCTCTTGATGGTACGGTATTCTTCGTAGGAAGCACAGCGGAGCAGGGGCCCTTGGACATAGTAGATGTTACAAATCCCAGTCGGCAGGAGGGCACCAGTTATCGTTACTTCAGGACTCCTTCCCAATTTCAGGAGAACGGGATCAGCATGGGATTGAGTCATGACTTGGATTGGAGAGAGGTGATGAGTTGGTATGCAGTTGGAGGGGTAGCATATGTAGCTACAGGTACAACGCAGCAGGAGCCCAGGAGCATTGATGCTTATTGGTGGTCTTCACCTCTTAGAGCATTAGTCATGGCCAGAGGCAGTGCACGGTCCGAGCCGTGGGACTTGGGCGATTATTGGCCATGGTGGCGATGGGATCCGGGGGGATTATTGGTTGACTGGTACTGTGAGAGGCCCGTTTGGGATCCTGGCATTGAGATATCCCTTCGTATCAGGGTGATGCAGGAGACAGAGAGGTTTCAGTGGGACCCAGGCACATTTTGCAGTATCGGTGGGGAGCATCAGCTAGAGAGTAGGCAATTGTTCAAGCGTTGCTTGAGGACAAGCAATTTTTGCCTGATGAGGATGCCACTTGGGAGGATGAGGATTTCTACAAAGATAGTTCACTGCAGCCATTTAGAGGAGCTTGAACATTTTGTCGGAGATCAGACATTCGTAATTAGCACCGCTAATTGGAATATTTGATTTTTGTATAGTTTTGCCGCCTATAGTTAATAAATAAATAAAAGTGAGAAAAGAGGGGCTAACTCACTTAAATAAAATAAAGTGTTTCCCTAGTAGGAGCAATTATAACTTAAAGGGGAGCTCGGGGGTCCACACCACGTATGAGGGAGGCCTCACGTAGCCTCAGAGCATCTCAGCAGATTGGGAGGGCACGTGGAGAGAGGTGGACCACGTTAGGGTTTTTTTGAGGAGAGCTAGCATTATAAATGGTGGGAGGTTTACCATTTTTCCAGCATTCGTTGCTGATGATATTTGGAGCTAGACTTCTGTTTACTTGAGCACACCGATCGTTTTAGTCCGCCTCCGTTAAAGACCGTTGCGACCGAGTGTTCCTGGGCTGGAGATCTCACCCTTGGCCCCACTGAGTGCTCACTCAGCAAGGTATTTCTTCGCCCTTTAAAGTGTGATTTGGTTGGGTGTTTTGTTGAGGAGCCGAGCTTCACGGTGATTGCGGCTAGCCTTCCGGAGGGACGGCTTGAGTTGGAGTCGTTCTGGGCAGATTTCTCTGCAGGGGATTCAAGCATATTTCGGTGTGGAGGTTCAAGGAGCACATTGGAGAGTTTCCGAGGAGTTTGTGGCCCCATCTCGAAGATATTTCGGTTGGCACCGCGCCCGGGCCCGAGGGACAACGTTTCGAGGAGGGCTTTTGAGGCGAGCTTCTGGTGGTCGACCATTTTCTATATGGTTTATGGGTTTTGTCCGGGTGGTGAGTTCAGGGTCCGCCAGATTTTCAGCTCATTCCGGCGAGGGGATCAGCCCCTAGCTTTACATTTTTGTCTCCAAAGAGCGTAGTTTACTATTTATCTTCTTCCGGCCACTGACGCAGCTACATAGCCCATTTCCCTTCGTTTTTTCTAAGAGGGTTCTTCACTTGCCTTGCGCAAGGATAGGTGCTCTCATTCTGATTATCCATTGTACCCATTTATATTCTCAGATTAATAAAATGGCTTAGAATTCCTGGCATTTTATGTGTACTTGCTTTATATTCTATTTCCGGCATTTTTCTATATAGTTGTAAGCTTGTATTGCTGTCTATTTCCTATTGGGGATATTACATTTTCTGAGTGTGTTTTAGGTGTAATTTCTTTGAGAAGTATTTTCAAGCTGGGTTAGTGCACAGTGTTGAGTCTTCAATATGATTCTCAGCCTTCATATATCTCAGCAAGGGCGATCTTTTGGGAGTAACCACTTCAGTCCTCTACTTTACGATGTCTGCTACAGCCATATGAAGCTACAATACTTCACACTGTTGAAGATATACATGTCCAGCAAACCGACCCAGCTTCGTTCTCATCGAAATGATTGTCTCCAGAAAGTATTTGCTAAATCAAAATTTGAAATTCATTTGGAGATGTGTATAAGGACTGCTTTCCCTGTGCCTCCCAGCAACTTAGAAAACTAATTGAAAAGTCTGGGGAGAAGATAACAGATGCTACAGCTAATGGATCATCCATACCATCTACCATGATCCAATCTGCCACTTTGGCTCTTTGAACATTATCACAATATGGTAAGTATGGTTTGATATCAAGTACTAGCGTCCCATCACTAGATCAACACCAGATAGAAGCAGCATATGCCCATGTACAACTTCTACCTGATTTTTGATGGCAATGTAATGACTGGCCAGGGTTCACATTGATCCTTAGCTCCCCGGAATTGGTTTATTGTCCTTAATACTTTGTTGTTCTGGTGCCTTCAAATTGTACGCCCAGCTAACAAAAAATACATAAAAATTTGCGGTTGGCGGTCTAGGAAATATGCACCGTCTCTATTTCCCAAACTAAATCAGGAGTCAAGCATTTGGCATACCGTTCTTCTCCCAACAATTTTCCATAGCACATACATAAGGCAAAAAAATAGTTGCCACATTCAACAAAACAAGGCCACAGCTTGCTCAGAAGGTAGTGGATATAAAGCTTCAATTTCCTTTCTTCCTCAGCTAGACACGTTCAAACAATAGCACCCTATCCAGCAAGTACGCCTTTAAACAATGGTTGCGTTCTTGGCATTTTGAATAAACCCGACGTCACCATAAATAATTCGGCTTCAATCACCATAAATTCTCGGTCCTGGCGTGTATTCCACCACTCTTGACAGTTCTGAAACCGAGAAGTAATTTACCTAAAAATTTTGCTCTTTATAAAAATTTTAGCTCAACTTTTTTTTTTTTACAGTGGCTCCTTCAATCGCTACTTGACCCTGTCCTCAGGATTCGACCTCGATAAATTTTTGTGACACCTCGACGAATTTTGCGGCTCTAGACCATTTTCTATCTTTCCGCTGATTTCGTCAGACCTTCAACCTCCTTCAGCATCATGACTTCCTGTAGAGACAGTTTTTTCGTTCCCCCTTCTAATCGACAGTTTCTGGATTCGAGCTCGGCCCTTTTGATGGCCTCGCTTAGCAATGTCGATAAAAATCTCTACAACGACTTTCGATCATATCGGCCACTGCTTCGTGCACTATGGATCTGCTCGCACGATTCTAATCTGGCACGAGTAGTATGGACAATCCAACAATTGTTACAGTGATTGCCTTGCGGAATTGGTGCCACCTTTAACTATCGCCTGAATCGACGTTGAAATCCTTGGCCTTCGCTGAAATCAACGCAGCTCCGCATGGGTTACTTACTTGGGTCATTTGCCCTCTGCCATCCTTGGCTTTAAATTCGGCTCCAACATTTTTGATGGCACAATGGAACTCGGTTTTTACAAATATTCCTACCTCTAATAAAATTTGTTGACTGAGATTACTCACGTCTCTGCAATGTGATTCGACCTCTTGAATTAGTGATTTTGATTGGTAATGCAGCCACAGCTTCGATGGCGCCTCTCACAAGGTGGATGCGGCAGTGTCAAATTCCCTGTCGGATGACTGCAGCTTCGAATCTTTGGTTTCCGGCTCCACCGTCCTGAATTATATAGTCGGCCTTCTTCATAAATACTTGGCCGAGGTGAATGATTCAACTTCCACTATAATTTGAATCGGCTCCTGAAATATTTCAACTGTCGGCCCCCTTTAAAACATTTTTGGCAATTCGGATTTGACATGAAATATGAGTCGGCTCCGTTTCAACAATTCGTGGACAATTGATTCAACAATTTCAAATAGAAATTGTTGAATATTTAAGTGACGATTTCACACAACTTTCAGGAAAATACCTGCATTAATTTTAGTCACAAACTTTCTTCGAAATTTATCTGCAATAACCCTGGAACTTGGCTTTTCAAATCAATCCCATGGCTAAGCCAAGATCAGTGCTCCGATACCACTGTAATATCCTGGATGGGATATTTTTACTAAAAATGCAGACAAATAAATAAACTCCACAAAATGCCGCAAAATCAACATTTACTTACAAAAGATTGCCATATAAAATAAAAAGACAGGAAACACTGCAATACAATACCATATAGAACAGAAGAAAAATCTCAGCTTTTATTATAGATAATAAAAATGGGTTTACATATAGATCTGACTCAGAAAGAGTTGAGATAGAAAACTGGCCACCAAGATAAGCTACTGAACGACGTTGGCCACAAACTAAACTACTGCACTCTCCCTCCGGCAACAGCTGACATTGAACCCACTGAAAATGATGAAGCCCAAGTTGAAGATCTGAATGATCCTCACACCAAACTCTAAAGCTCTGTGAAACTCCTAAGTGAAGTCTCCTCAAGAGTATTGGGTTTCCGTCCAATACTCACAAATCACTTGAGGGTTTCCGTCCTGGGGCTACGGCATGAAGTAGAGAACCATGTCCTCAAACCTCCCATACACAAGAAAATGATCTACTCCAAAGATATCTCCCAATGGCCTCCTCCCTTTCTTTTATAGATCCCTTGGAGCCTTCTAGAGCATTATTTTATTATTATTTTATTCACGGAGCACTTTTCCCTTTTATTAAAATATTATAAAATATTCCTTTTTAATGCAGAAAAAGGTAAATCGACTACCACGCCTCCTCCGGTCACTGAAATCTGTGTTTAACTGTCCGACCATGTAGGTATTCTCGTCTCGGTTCCAATGAGCTATTACACTAAGGTGTCCATCATGTATTCCTCTCGGAATGCCACCTTGAGCATAATCAGCTGAGTTAAGCGCATAAATAACTCAAATTTCCGAAAGTTATCGGAATGCAGCGGAACGAAAGCCAAACTGCTCGGATGATGGAATATATCAAGCGATGTTATCGGAACCGAACCGGTTATCGAACCGGAAAACCTTGTGGACCGGGAACCGGTCGGAACCGGACCGGAACCGGAAAAAAACCGGAAAAAAACCGGTTTACCAAAAACACATAAAATATTCATATTTTAAAGAAAAACCAGATATATTCATGTACATCCATATTAATCCAAACCATTTAAACACAAATATGCAAAAGTTTTCATTATATAGGTGCAGATAGCCAAAATAGCACTTAGTGCAAAACATCGCTAAACAAAAAATGTAACAAACATCAAGAAACAGGCTCTAAAAGGCCTTTATAGTCCAAAATAACATGTTAGATCATAGTATTATACTATAGCCTACAATACTACAAGCTACATATGATCAAATCATCAATCATCATCAGAATCCCTAAGTAACCTGATATGGGGATACGAGGATTCGAAAAATCGGATACGGGTACGGTGACCCCGGAACAGGATACTTTTGGGATACGATACGTTATATATTATTTTATTAAAAAATATATATATTTTAAAATATATATATATATATATATATATATTAAAAATTAGATATTTTTTACACAAATTCATACTTAATTCATTGATTTAAACATAGATTTATCTATCATCTTCGATAGTCAAGGTTTTGTTTGAGTGATAGGTACATTTTTAGTAGGGTCATGATAGAGGAGTTTGACAACCAATGTCACTAACATCAAGGTACATAGAGGGATTGGTGCTCTTGATTAAATACGAGTTCCATATCCTAATACATGACAAAATTAGATGGAAACATTGCAATAACCCAATCCTGAAATCCTAAAAAACTGATAAGTTTGCTGGATTTTGAATGAGATCTAAAATTCTACTTTCTCCATATGAAATCCAATGAGGTCGGAACCACTCTCAAACATCCTGAGTCATTTCATGGTAATGTTAAAAATTTAAGTAAAAGGATGAAAATGAAGATTAAGGATAAAGTAAAAGGATGAAAATGAAGATTAAGGAGAATGTCACTTTTACTTTAAGAATTTAACATTACCATGAATAGTGTGAGGGAAATAGAGGGGGTGGGGGTGTTTAAGACTTTAAGTAGCTTTAGGGGGGGCTAGGGTAGCGTTATTAACTAGGAAAAATAATAATTTAGAAAAAAAATTTAAAAAAAATTAAGAAAAGAAAAATTTTTTTTTTTAGTGCCCAGGCTTGTGAATCGGTGGAACCGGTCTACGGCAGGCTTAGAGTCCCCCCGAACCGACAGACAGGAACCGGCATTGATGCAGGCTCGGTCATTTCGGTTTGGAGGGCCGGTTCGGACAGTTTGCTAAACCCGGTCGTAGATCTAGGTTTTGAGCAGTTCGGTTACGATAACGTGATAATAGCGAATGCCTCCAGAGACCATGAAAACTCCTCAAAACTCCTCCAAGAAGCCTCTGAGCCCGCTGATGACACCAATCTGTACCTATGACCTGTCTGCTCCTAACTCTGGAAGACCAACCTGGCCCTGTTGTAGGTGTCACCAAAAATGGGAATATTACATCCAAGGAGGGGAGTAGCCCCAAATCCTCATTTTGTTCCAGCAGTAGCAGCTACACGGCAATTTTCCAACAGCTTGGACACAGATCAGAGAGCAGCCATTTCCTTGCCATTCTGAGAGTATTTCTTCACTTGCCTTGAGCAAGTCTAGGTGCTATCACTCTGATCACCTATTGTACTCCATTATATTTTTCAGTATAATAAAATGGCTTAGCATTCTTTCTATATTTCTGGAGTATTTGTTACATGTTCGATGTATGCTATTTTATGCTTGCACTACTGTTATTTCTCTCTCTTTGAGCATTTCAGTTACTATACCATTCGGTGTTTCCCCATACTCTTAGACAGAGTCTGGAAAGGGCTAGGTACCCTCCAGATCTCACCCTCTTTTTAGAGGTGAAATATCTGGTAAATGCCCTCCCAGTCCATCTCTGGTTGGAGTTTGCTTGTGTTTTAGAGATATCCCTGAAACGAGATATTATAGTGGTATCAGAGCTCATAGACCTGGCTCAGCCTGTGGGTGGAGCAAGTTGTCTATGACACCGTAAGAGAAGTCGTGGGGTTTCTATGAACAAAGAGGGTAGGGGGGTCTCACAACAGTGTGACCAACATTTACCAGCCTTCAGTAGGCCAACCAGGATCACGATGCCTACATTCTTACCTCCAATACCGAGTGAGAAAGGTAGGCGACATGATTATATACCCTTTGGAGATTATTTCCGCGAATGGCAGTCCATGGGGGGAAACTTCAGAGCAGCTTTTCCCTTCAGAGATTACTGTCAGCTCAGGCAGGATGAAGGAGGAAGGAATAGTGGGGGGTCTAGCACGCAGAGTTCAGAGTTGCAGAGTACCACTGGGAGGACACCTTTTCCCACGTTTGATGGATCCACTGATTGCATGGTTTGGGATCAGGTGGAAGAGCTGGATACCTCTTTCTAGCTTGACCAAATAATGGAGGGGGAAACCATCAAAATGGCTACCTCACACTTGGAGGATGATGGCACACAGGATCATGGGGAGCATGTGGATACACCCAGTATGACGCAGGGGTCACCTGTGTTGGAGACTTCTTTGACCATATCGGTTGACATCTTAGTAGAGAGAGTAGAGCTTACCCCAGTAGTACCATCCATTGAAGTGATGACCAGGGTAGTGTCCGAGTCTTCGAGTGGTAGCAGCATGCGACAGATGGGTGAGGTGCCAGAAGATGTATCCACCTTTGATGAGGCACTAGGAGATACAGAGGTATTGGATGATGGTCGCACACAACGGTGTCATCAGCTTCGAGCCAACCTTATAGTTTTGAAAGGGAAGGCCACATCAGTACGAGAGGCTATTTTGTTACAGAACAAGGAGCTAGAGGGCATGAGAGTGGTTTGTGCCGAGTCAGCGGCCAAGTTGGCCCACATTGGGGAACGACTGGATTCCCTAATGGTACAGCTAGAGGGCACATTGGAGTGTCAGAGCAGCCCCCTTCAGGCATGCATAGACGGGGCTAGCAGCATTATTGGGTCACCTCTTTCCATTGGAGAGAGAGAGGCAGAGCCACCTAGTTAGATCTCATACGTTGACTTGGATAGTGGTATGAGACAATCAGAGTTGCACAGGGTATAGCACCCACATGTTGAGGTTGGATGGCGAGAGATTTTGAGTTGGTACCCAGTGGAGTGGGTTATGGAGATAGTGGTGGACCCGGGTGTAGTTCAGCAGGAGTTTCCAGGTGCTGGGAATACAGGAACCGCAGACTGGCATTGGGATCTAGGCGGGATCACCTATCATTTCCCAGGCAGGTCGGTTGACTATGTCTTGGAGGGTACAGTTGGCCTAGCAGTTGAGCATGCACATTTGCTAGGGGAGTTCCGGTCGGCCCCAGTGGCCAACCAGTTTATGCGCAGACTCCCTAGGTTGTCTTGGTATGACACTTGTACACGGGGTCACAGGGTGATCAACATACCTTGGCAGGAGCTTGTCGGAGGAGGTGGCATTGGCAGGCCACTAGATGGCGCCTTGTATGGGGTGAAGGATTCTTCACCTTTGTGTGGGGCATAGAGGACACAGCGGAGCCGAGCAGTGGTGGTATCAATACTGACACATAGGGAGATTCACTTCTCGGACCCCTCGGGGAGGGTTTGGAGTGATGATCCATTGGTCGGCGGGTATAGCAATGCGACGATGGAGATGATGATACCGATTGGGGGTGGTCCGACATGTAGAGGCACAACTCTAGGTCATCACATCCAAGGATGTGTGGGAGCCTCTAGCAGTGAGCAGTGGACTACCGGTGGACATGGAGTTGCATGGTGGTGTACCATAGTGTGTGGGACTGCATTGTGGAGTAGGAGTGTCCTACATCAAATTGAGAACACGCGGGAAGTGACCAATGCCTGGACACAGACAAGGCATGAGACGGTACAAGGTGGTATAGCAGTAGCAGGGGGTATCCAGCAGTATACAGGGGTATGCCTCAGTGTGCAGTGGCATGTCGAGGATTACATGGATGATCGGTGGTATGCGAGGGCGTATGGTGCCGCACAGCAGGGTCTTAGAGTATTGCATCCAGGGAGACTCACAGACAGGGACACCAGGCTTAACTTTGGGGGTAGTTCACCCAGGATCGATGGGGAGACAGATGAGCGATACTTGACGGTATCTGTGGGGACTCACGCACCCGACCCTCTTCTACATCACTAACGGGCACAGCCGATTTTTTTGTTGTCCTTTGGCACTTTGGGCATGAGTAGCAGGGTACGCGAGGCTCACCCAAGATATTTGGATGGCACTCAGCACACTAGGGGAGAGACTTCTCAGCAGTGGCAATGGGTCAGTGCGCTAGTTAGCAGCCACAGGTCAGGGGATGAGATGATCCTCTGCAGGGGTGGCACATCAGTCATCGTTGAGCCTACGATTTGGGAGCAGGTCATGAGGGAGACATGCGTCACTCTTTTCTCAGGGCGTGTCGAGACCATGCATGAGCAGAGGATACTGGGTACAGCAGAGGTAGCATCCCAGTATGTGTCTGGGCTCCAGACAAAGTATCGACACATTATCGAGAGGGTGGATGGCATATTCAATGCAGATGATGTGGCGAAGGTAGAACAGGAGGGCATTCCTTCTGTATGCCAAGGTGAGGACTCTTCTTTATATTAGTCCATAGGATCAGTTGAGGACGCTTCTGGGGAGTGAGAGTAGTCATGCAGAGATGATGACAGTAGACCGGAGCTGCATTCTAGTGTATAGGGTGAGCAGTCAGGGGACTCTACAGGAGATACTCTAGGCGATGAGTCACTTGTGACGATTCAACCAGAGCAGTATAGGATGGAGCCTGAGTCAGCAAAGGAGGATACTATGCACATCGTGCATGATAGTCCTTTGGGGGAGAGCCAGATGGAGGCTCACATCGAGTCCGTGATGGATATGCGGCTAACCTTGGGGTCAGCCATTGAGGAGGAGCAGTCAGATGCACTGACATCGAGTACGGTGACAGCAGTTGCACATCCATATCCTCTGGGGATGTTAGAGATTGATGGGATAGTCTTGCAGGGGGCGAGTAGACACCAGGAGCATTACATTCCCGATCAGGAGAGGGATGAGCTGTTGGAGATGGTGGAGCACCCATTGTTGGGCCGACACACTGATGAGGTACAGATAGATGCACATGCATCCAGCAGGGCTATAGTACTTTCAGGGAGCTACATTCTCCAGGGGTACATCGACGGGGCTTGCAGCGTATCTAGCCCACTTTGGCACTTTATAGAGAGAGGTGCCTTCCGCTACAAGCAGATCTCGTCGGTAGACGGGACAGAGCAGCGTGAGTTCAGTATGGGCTGGCGACAACGCTCTAGACGTGTCTCGTATGCAGTTGTCACTACCTTGGATCCTTCTTCCAGGATAGATTGGCGGGAGATCATGAGTTGGTACCCTCTTGATGGTACGATCTTCTTCATTGGGATCATAGCGGAGCAGGGGCCCTTACACATGATAGATGTTACAGATTCTAATTGGCAGTGGGACACAGGTCAACATTTCTTCAACATTCCATCCTGACTTCAGGAGAGAAGGTTTAGCATTGGATTGAGTCAGGGGCTAGATTGGAGGGAGGTGATGAGTTGGTACGCAGTTGGTGGGGCAGCATATACAGTTACAGGTACAGCACAACAGGAGCCAAGGAGCATTGTTGCTTGTTGGTGGTCTTCACTTCTTAGAGCATCAGTTATAGCCAGAAGTAGTGCGCAGTCCGAGCCATGGGACTTGGGCGATGATTGGCCATCATGGCATGGGGATCCGGGAGGATTGTTTGATGACAGGTACAGTGAGAGATCAGTTTGGGATCTCGGCATTGAGAAATCCCTCCATATCAGGGTGATACAGAGGATAGGGGAGATTCAGTGGTGCATCTAGGACCCAGGCACATTTTACAGTGATGGTGGGGAGCATCAGCTAGAGAGGGGGCTTGTTCAGGCATTGCTTGAGGACAAACAATTTTTGGCGGGGAGGACTGTAATATTCCCAATTAGCAGCAGTTAATTGGAAATATTAATTTTGATCAATTTTGCCTACTATAGTTAAATTATAAATAAAAGTGAGTAGAGGGGGACATAACTCACTCTAAACATAAAGTTCACTCCCTAGTAGACACAACGTTGTAACTTAAGTAGGCCAAGGGGGGCAAAGAGACCACGTAGAGAGGGGACCCACTAGAGCAAGTGGAGGGACTACGCAGGTTGAGTTGGAAACGTGGGGCCAAGAGAGGCTACGTTGGAGATGATGGGCCTAGGGTTTGAGAGAGAGGCCAACGTTATAAAAGGAGGAGAGCCTCCTCATTTTGGTCATTCGATGTTTATGATATTGAGCTGGTCATTTCGACTTCTTGAGCACGCTGGTTGTTTAGCTAGTCTGCAGCACTGTTTAGTGCACTGAGTGTCTCCGTTCGGAGATCTCACCCTCAGCCCCGGGGGACTTCGAGTGCCTGCTCGGGTGAGGTTGTTCCATCAGTATTTTGCAGGAGGATTGGTGCTTGGCTTTTGTGGAGGAGCAGTGCATTCAGAGACTGCGCAGTCGTGAGAGGGAGGACGTAGTCCATTCTTGGGGAGCTCCGGATTGGGTTTCTTTTGAGGATTCGAGCCTAGAGATTGAGCAAGGGGCCAGCCCTTGCCCATTAGAGGATTTTGGTAGAGTTTGTGGCTGTATTTTGGCAGTTTCCATTCAACCTCAACGCAAAGCTTTGGAGGATAACATAGATCCTCAAGGGGGTGATTTTCGGGGGTCGGCAATTTCAAAAATGCTTCCTGGGCTTTTCTGGGTTTGGTGAGTAGAGGCAGATTCCAGGGTTTCATCTCATTCCGAGGTGGGGAGCAGCCCCAAATCCTCATTTTGTTTCAGCAGTAGCAGCTGCACGGCAGTTTTCCAGCAGCTTGGATGCAGATCAGAGAACAGCCATTTCCTTGTCATTCTGAGAGCATTTCTTCACTTGCCTTGAGAAAGTCTAGGTGCCATCACTCTGATCACCTATTGTGCTCCCTTATATTTCTCAGTATAATAAAATGGCTTAGCATTCTCTCAATATTTATGGAGTATTTGTTACATGTTCGAAATATGTTATTGTATGCTTGCACTACTGTTATTTCTCTCTCTTTGAGCATTTCAGTTACTATACCATTTGGTGTGTTTTCTCCATACTCTTAAGACGAGTCTTGAAAAGGGCTAGAGTACCCTCCGGATCTCACCCTCTTTTGAGGTGGGAAATATACGTTAAATGCCCTCCAGTCCATCTCTGGTTGGAGTTTGCTTGTGTTTAGAGATATCCACAAAACGGGATATTCGGATTACTTGCCATGTTGTCAAAAGAATCATAGATAGTAGAATGGCAGGGTCGAGCATCAAATTAATGTTGTTGGTAAGGACTATCACATGCATATAGAAGATCATGAAAGTCATGTTAAGGAACCAGCTCAGATGATTAAGGATATGCAACCCAATCATACGCAAATGTTTCAAAACATGGATGCTAACCTAATCAATCTTCAAAATAGGATAAATTCCATGGAAGCAAGTCATGCACAGGAAATAAATGTCATGGAAAACAGGTTAAAGATAATGGAAGTTAATCATTCTAATTAGATGTCCATTATACAGAATCATATGATTGCAATGGAAGCAAGACACACCCAGGAAATGACTGCCATGAAGGAAAATCACTTGTTGGAAATAAAAAATATGGAGGCAAATCAGACCAATCTACAAGACAGATTCGTGAAAACAGAAATCAATCAAGCGAAATTAATAGTAAGGCATGCTAGGGAGATGAGTTCCATACAGAAAAGGTTGGAAAAAATGGAAAAATTACATATACAAAAGTTTCAGCCGAAATTTGATTATGAAGATTCATCAACAGATCATAAGACTTCTTGTCTGCTAAAGCAATTCCCATCTCATCACAGGGAGGTCACTTTTCCCATTAAGGAAAAATTAACTATGGTTTCAAAGGATGTTAAGAAAGACCAAGCTTATGTGTCACCATTGACAGAGTATATCCAGAATAAGATTGGTCACGCTCCAGGTTCTTCAGATATTTTGTACAAACATCTTCAAGATAAGGACAAGAAATCTACAGTGGTCTCATTGCTGACATCACAACCCACTCAGAAGAAGAGAAAGAAGCAGAAAAGAAGAAGTAAGTGGTTTGATTCGTCTGATGGTCGAGAGCAGCTTGACATTCGGATAAGACAGAGTCCTACAATTAGCAAGATTGGACATGGCACATCTGAAAAGCAGCCCACAGACTTGCCTGAAAGCAGGCAAATGCTCAGCATGCACTATATTGAGCACATCTGATGCCACAGGGCATCCTTTGTATTGTATCTCTAACCTTACACCTTGTTATTTCAGCATTTCATTTTGTAGTTAGAGTAGATTTACTTTTCATGTTAAGTAGAATAATAAATGATAGAAGAGCTTCTATTTTTCATGAGCTTAATGTTATATGATGATATTTGGATGGACGCTACTTATGTAATTTTGTGTGTTGCTTGGATACAGATTCTGGATTCTCACATTCCTCCGATGAAGCAACATGTCCCCAAGTAGAGCCAGATGTTGACCACACTTTGTCAACGACCCCATAGCAGTACACTCCCATTTTTTCAAATGGGATTCATCATGTTCGACGTGGTCACGCCATTCAGATTCCATCATCAGTCGACAGTTTTATGAATAATGTAAACCCATTCTGCATGTTTATGATGTAAATGATCTAAGTAAGACCGTCATGTCTGTAACAAACTAGGTAAGCCTAGTATGTTGGTGACGATTTCTATCCTAGGAGGTTTTTTGTCTCATTGATTTACTTGTGTTTTTCGACACAAGTTATCGGCAGAGTTTTCCCCTCCAGCCTCACCCCAAAGCTAGGGTGGATTTTGTCATCAGCATGCTAAGTGAGTCCTAGTGTTTTCTATCGAGTCCTTGTAAAAGTAGTTTGGATCCTAGCTATTTGGTTAGATTATTTTATTACAAGCTACTTGGTCTACTAGATCATGTTTTGAATCGCAGAATTGGGTAACTATTTGAGGATCTATATGAACAGGTTTTCCCCCTTCATGTGTCTAAATGTATTTATGTTATCTAAAGAGGGTTGGAAAAAATAATTAAAATCCCCTCTCAATCAATTAATTAAATTTTTTGGTAAAATTAATTAGAAAAATCTTAAGCCATAAATTTAATTAATTTTAGGTCCTAGGTGAGTATAAAATCCTTCAAAGGAAAAATTCGTTGGTCCTTAAAAAATGAATTTTTAAAGGCCCCAGGCCAAGGGAATATTGAGAATTTTAAGAAATTTTGGACCCTTGGGCCTAGGTGGTTAAGTCAAAGTCAAAATTTTGAGGTAATTAACTCAAAAATAGTATTTTTGAGTTAATTAAAATGGATTTAAATGATAAATTCGTTTTTTCCCCAAATTTATAATTTCGACGGTCCAGATTAAAAGATGATCAAATCTTTTCGACAATCGAGATTATTTTCACATGGATCAACCGAATTAGCCGTTGGAGATTGTCCTATAAATTAGAGGTCTTTGTCAGTCTTGAGTCATCCGATCTTAGGATCGTGCACTTGTCTTGGAAACTCTTGTAATTTCTTTTGATGAATAAAGCATAAAGACTTTGGGGTTACAAACTTTGGTGTTCCTTTTCCAGATCTATGTGGTGATATTGTCTCTAAACTCTGCTACTTTATTTGGCATTTTTATGGTTGATGACTTTCATGGATTAATCTGCATATAGGTATCTTGTGCAGTTTTCTGGGTTCATAAAATGACATTTTGATTTTTCTCAAGGATCTTATGTTATTTTCTTAAATCTCTATCGATCTAAATTTCAGATCTAAGTGTGTAGGGAAATTTTTTTTAAGATTTGAATGTCTGGGGAAGTCTTCAGTTGGACCAGCCGACTCTCAGATTTCGTAAATCTGAAAAAGCCCATTGTTTATAAATTCTCAAAGCTATCTTACAAAATTGTGGTTTTGCAGAGTCTTCTAGGACTTGTGCCTCTCTTTAAAATTTCAAATTTCTAAAAATTGCGCTGAAATGGGTTTAAATTTGGCCATGATGGCCTCAGATCTGTAAATTAGCTTGTAAATTTGTATTTTTATTAGGGCTGTAAGGGTTTAATAATTTTTCTTTTTTTGTATATATTTTCAGGATATGATTGGTTTTGCAGGTTGCAGGGTTTACTCCGATTTTTTTTTTTTAGATATGAGCCAGATCTAACCCCCAAGGTCCAGATCTGGCCTCAAAATCGCTTCTGTGGGCAAATCTGAATATTATATGATTAAAGGAGCATCAAAGATCAGAGTTTGACAGAAGAATTTTAAGTTTGTTGGACGTTTTAAATGTGTACTGGGTTTGTTTTTATCACTGCCTTTGTCTGCTGCCCCTTATCCACGCTGTCCCTGTCAACGATTTCTTCTGCCTTCATTTGCTCTGCGTTGCTCCATCTCCATTTTACTGTGTTAACCCTCCTCTTCTTTCCAGCATCTTCATTTCCGTTCGACCTTCATTCACGTACTTACTACCTCCGCCATCCAGCCGTTTCCGTCCGATCTGCATACGCTCTAAGTCTGCCGTCGACCATTGTCTTAGCCACTGCATCATTCGCGTTATCCCTTTGCGTCGACATCTTTTTCCTCATCTGCCATCCATCCCGTCCTCTGCCGTCGTGCCTCCCTCTCCTACGCATCCCTTCGACCTTCGTTCTCTTCATCGCGTTAGCCTGTCTCATTCCAGTCGTCCGAGCTCCACTTCTTCACGACGCATCTGCTTCCATCGACTTCAACCTGCAAGACGAATGCACATAATAAAAAAACTTCAAGCGTCACGTATATGTGTTTTGAAATTTTCGTTAGGTTTAGTTTCATTCCTTAGTTCGATTTTAAATTTTAATGTAGAGTTTTAGCTTTAGGTTTTAAATTTTTTTCGATTTTGATTTAATTTAGTTTTGTTTTGTTTTAGTGTAGGTTTAGTTTAGCTTTAGATTTAGATTTTAGACTTTAGTTAGTTTAGTTTTAAATTGTAATTCGATTTAGATTTTAGTTTAGTTTTTTTTTTAGTTTTAATTTTTGTAGATTTAAATTTAATTTTTAATGTGTAGCTATAGTTTTCAATTAGGATTTTGATTTAGTTTAGTTTTTAGCTTTGGTTTAATTTTTAGATTTTAAATTTTAGTTTTAAATTTTTCTAGATTTTGTTGAAAAATATTATAAAAAATAAAAAATTTCTAAGTCCTATAGTCAAGTGAGTATAAAATTTTTATTTAAAGTTTGACTATATAGGAGCATTTTAAATTTCTGGATTGGGTCATTTAGAATATCTTAAATTCGGAAATATTGCAATGATCTGACATTTAATTTCGATGGGACCTTCATGATAATATTTTATCTCGAATTTAAATCTTTGGTTCAAAGTTTAATATTTAGTTGTGGTTGATGATTTTGAGGTATCTTTAATTGTGGTTTTAAGTTGCTTGAGATTGGTATATAATTGTTTAAAGTTCACTTTGGAAATATTTCAAGTAATGATAAATCGCATATCTTTCTCGAACATGGTTAATGCATAATTGTGAGGGTGTTTCATCGAATATCATTTGTGTTTTCATAGCAGCAGTTATACATCAATTACTTGGCTTTAATTTTTATAACAGGATCTTTTGACTCCATAAAGCACTGGTTTTAATTTTCAAATCTAATTGGGTCTTTGAAATCTCGTTAATCTTAACAAGTATTTGGTGTTTTAGCTGTGTCTCCCAGATTGGTTGGTTTTCAACCAATCATTTTCCTTCATTTTCTGATTAGGGTCTACCTCCCTTAGCTTACAAGGAGATAGCTTAGATAGAGAGATTGGGGATCAGGGTGACAACCCCCGATCTGAGCCATTGTCGCATTGCCTAGACATTCTGTGCGACAACAGGTAGCATTAGAACTGCTTTAAGTCTCCAAATTTCTGGAGAGGCTTAAGCACATGTATTCCAAAGAACCCAGAAATCGTTTGTGAAAATTCCACTCGGAATATGTTTTATTGTAAAAATTAATTATTTTAATGGTGACCCTAAGACTAAACTTAGGGAAATTGAATAATTAAAGGGTATTAATAAAACAAAATGTGAATGTTCTACAAAATGCGAAGATCAAGTTAAGTTATAATTTTAGCCGTTGAGTAGAGATCTAATCTTGGTCGTTGATGTTTCAACGAGAAGACTATGAAGAAAGGCTTGATGGTCATTTGGAAAGACACACCGAGTGAATCTAGTGATCGAATTCTTTTCATGGAGCAAGTTCTCAGACGAAGATCAAATCTAAGTGATTCTAACGCAGAGAGGGGCAAAGATAGCTTCCGAAGAGAGTGATTTTCTTAGTCAGAGAATCATCAACAGATTGAGGCAGAGAGTGATCATGCAGCTCTCACGCAGAGGGTGACGCAGAGCCACGCAGGGCTACGCAGAGGCAATGTAGAGGGTTAGAGAGAATTCGAGATTTTGCAGAAGAATCAGTTTTAGAAGCTGGGAGCCGGGGTATGAGACCGGGAGGTTGAAAACAGTGATTCCGAGCTACAAAGCAATCTTCTAGTTGGGTGACGTAGTGCATAGTGAGGGTGACGTATGGACTGCGTAGTGGCAGCATAGAGCCTGCCAGGGGCACCTCATCTAGTGACCGGATGTAATATCCCAAATTGGGAATAGACAGTAATGCAAAGCAGCATAAACAAAAACTACAACCAATAGAAGCATACAATGAAATCACTGCAAATAAACCAGAACTGTTGAGCCATTTTATTATATTTCTAAAATGAGGGACAAGAACAAGTAGTGCTCAGAATGATAGCACCTTGGCATGCTCTAGGCAGGCTGGAATGATCTCTCTCTCCCTGCTCAGAAAGTCTGCTCCATCTTTGCTCTGTGTGGCTCCTCCTCTGCGTTGTCCTGCTGGAAATGTTGCTGCTTGCTGGAAAGGGACTGCAAGATAGGGTTGTTCTGCTGCTCATAAAAATCTGAAACTCAAACTCCAGACTCTCCTCCAAAAACCCAGAATAACGTGTGAAGGAATCCTGGAAAGGTTGACCGCGGAAAATCACCCCCTTGGGATGACTACGCACTTCTACTGGGTACACTGGCCTCTGAGATGAAATGATGGAAAGAAAGGACTCCAACTACCCAAGGAACTCAGCGATGGAAGGGATAATCCCCTCAAAAGCCTCTGGACTGGAATCTCAAAGCTTCCTCCTCTCCCGGAGTTGCTCTTCTCCTTGACTGTGTAATCCTCTGAGTGACTGTGTTGCCCTGAAGATGACTGCGTAATCCTCATGGCTAGCTCAATGTTGCTGCTCTAAAAAACCGAAGGTAGGACTACTCTCCTGAGCGGGCACTCGAAGTCCCCCGTGGACGAGGTTGGGATCTTCGCTTGGAGACACCTGTGTGCTAAATAGGACTATAGACTCAGCTAAATAGCTTAAGCGTGCTCTAGTCTTGATAAACAAAAAATCTGAAGATGTATGAATGAATGAGAGTGGCTTCCCTCATGCCGTTTTTATGCTAATGAGCCTCCAATGTTCCCTTGGGCTCACTAGTCCTGTGTTGTCCCCACGTTGTCCCCACACTGCTTTGCCCTGCCTGTCCCCACGCTGCCATTGTGCTACCTATTCCCACGCTACCTCTGCACTATCCAAGCTGCCACCTCTCCTGCGTTGTCACTTGGCGTCATGGACCCCACCTTGCCTTTTAATTATTCTTCCTAAGTGACATTAGGAAAGTGTTTTTATTCTAATATTGAGTTATGGGTGCCATCACCCCTTTATTTCCTGCTGAAGTTTAGAAAGGCGAAATTTAACAAAATTGAATATTCCAATTAGCTGTATGCTAATTGGGAATATTACAGTCCTCCTTGCCAAAATGTTGCTTGTCCTCAAGCAACTACAAGGATGGATGCTGCAAAATCTTTTCCCCCTCCCAAGTGGCATCCTCATTTGGAAGGTTCCTCCACCTGATCAGATACTCCTTGACAATTCTGCTCCTTAGATGTCTCTCCTGTGTGTCTAGAATGGCCTTTGGTTGCAGCACCAAATGCTCCTCATCATCTATAGGTGGGAGCTCCATAGTTGCAGTCACCTGCTGCCTAGAACTTTCTTCAAGCATGAGACGTGGAAAATGTTGTGGATTCGGTTCCCAGTTGGCAGGTCTAGCTCATACGCTACCTCCCCAACTCGTCTAATCACCCTGTATGGTCCATGGAAGCGAGGTTTGAGCTTCTCTACTCCTTTTTGCTTTAGCATGGATTGTTTGTATGGCTGAAGACAGAGGTAAACTAGATCATCCACCTCAAACTGTCTCTCTATGCGTCTTTTATCTGCATACAATTTTTGTTGGTTCTGTGTTGTGGACAGGTTGTCCTTGAGAGCCCAGAGCATGTCTTGGCTCTCTTGGATCCAATCTTTGGCCCTTGGGGCCTTGCTAGTTCCAAACATGACATCAACAAAAGTAAGATCATTGTCTCCATACAAAGCATAAAATGGAGACATATCAATCGACATATGGAATGTCGTGTTGTAGCAGTACTCTCCCAGGCGAATCCAATGTAGCCAAGCCTTCTACTGCCCCATGACATAGTTTCTCAAGTAGCCCTCCAGCCACTTGTTCACTATCTCAGTTTGCCCATTCGTATGTGTATGATAATTGGTACTAGATGTCAACTTGGTACCCACCAAATGGAATAACTCTTGCCAAAAGCCACCCATGAACCGGCTGTCCCGATCACTAACTATGGGCTTTGGAAGACCATGGAGCCTGAAAATATCCCGAAAGAACAACTTGGCTACCTATGAAGCAGTATACCGTGCGGAGATGGCGAAGAAATGTGAATACTTTATCAGTCGATCAACAATTAGAAAGATGCAATCTTTGTCCTGCACCATGGGCAATCCTGTAATAAAATTCATGGAGATGCTCTCCCATTTCCCCTCCAGAATGGGAAGAGGCTGTAGCAATCTTGCGGGGTGACTCAACTCCCCTTTGTTCCTTTGACAAACTTCACACACCCTGACATGTTAGAGTATGTCCTCCTTGAGGCCCCTCCATGAGAACCTCTCCCTGATGGCCCTGTAATTTTTGGTGAGCCCTTGATGGCCTGAAAGCAGTGAGTCATGGGTTGCACGCAAGATCTTCCCCCTGAGCTGGGAGTTACTTGTCAAGAAAATCCTATCCCTGTAATAGATGAGCTCATCCATCACCCGATGCCTGTCATCTGTCACATCCCCATCGAACACTTCAGTAGCAAAACGGTCCTTGGAATACTCCACCAACGTCTGAGCCCTCCAGTCTGCATCAAGGCTCATCAAGGACCGTGCTGCTGGTCTCCGTGACAAGGCATCCACCACCACATTGTTCTTCCCTTTGACATACTCGATGTCAAAATCATAGGCTTAGATCTTGCTGACCCATTTCTATTGTCTCTCCTGCAAGTGCTTTTGCTCAAGGAAGAACCAGAGACTGTTGTGGTCAGTCCTCACCCAAAACCTGTTACCCACCAAGTACTGTCGGAACTTGGCCAACACGTGCATGATGGCCAACATCTCTTTGTCGTATATAAGGTACAATCTCTCATGCGACAGTAGCTTTCAACTCTCGAAAGCTATAGGATGGCCCCCCTGCATCAAAACTGCGACTACTCCCTCTCTCGAAGCATCACACTCCAGCACAAAGGGGTGCGTGAAATCCGGCAATGCTAACACCGGGAAACTGCTCATCACCTCCTTGAGCCTGTCAAAGGCCCTCTGCGCAGCATCTGTCCAGCCAAAAGCCCCTTTCTTGGTGAGATCTGTGAGGGGTGCTACAAGTTGTGAAAACCATTTGACAAACTTTCGGTAGTAGGTGCGGATGCCTACAAACCCCCAACGTTCTGTCAAGTTCTTCGGTTCTGGCCAATCCCATGGAGCGGATCTTCTCCTCATGGACCGTCATCCCATCCACTCCGATGATATGCCCCAAGTAGAGCATATCTGTAATCCCAAACTCGCACTTGGATAGTTTAGTATAGAAATGTTGCTCCTCCAAGATACGTAGTACAACCTCATTGTGCTGCAAGTGTTCCTCTCATGTGTGGCTATAGATGAGAATGTCATCGAAAAATACCAGCACAAAGTTCCTCAACTGACCATGTAATATGTGGTTCATACAAGACTGGAAGGTGGCTGAAGCATTGGTCAGCCCAAGGGCATCACCAAAAACTCAAAGTGGCCGTAGTGGCATCTGAACGCAGTTTTGGGGACATCCTGGTCCCTCACCTTGATCTGATGGTACCCCGACCTCAGATTGATCTTGGAGAAGAACTTCGCTCCCGTCATCTCATCCATCAGCTCATCGATCCTGGGGATGGGGTAGCGGTTCTTCATGGTTTTATTGTTTAGTGCCCTGTAGTCGATGCACATCTGTAATGTGTCGTCCTTCTTCTTCACCAAGACTATGGAAGAAGCAAAGGGACTAGTGCTGGGCTTGATGTGTCCCAATGCTAAGAGCTCATTGTAATATTCCCTTTTTGGTGTCACCTACGACAAAGTTAGGTTGGACTTCCAGAGTTAGGAGCAGACAGGTCACAGGTATAGATTGGTGCTATTAGTGGGCTCAGGGGCTTTTTAGAGGAGTTTTGAGGAGTTTCCATGGTGTCCGGTGGCATTTGCTTGATATATTCCATCATCCGAGCAGTTTGGCTTTCGTTTTGGTGCATTTCAACAACTTTCGGAAATTTGAGTTATTTGTGGGCTTAACTCCGCTGATTACGCTCAAGGTGGCATTCCAGGAGGAATACATGATGGAATAGCTTAGTGTAATAGCTCATTGGAATCGGGACGAAGATACCTACATGATGGGACGATTGGGCATGAGTTTCAGTGACCAGAGGGGTCATAGTAGCCAATTTACTCTTTTCTGCGTTAAAAAGGAATATTTTAATAAGAGGGAAAAGTGCACCATGAATAAAATAATAATAAAATAATGCCCTAGAAGGCTCCAAGAGATCTATAAAAGAAAGGGAGGAGGCCATTGAGGGATATCTTTTGGATCATATCATTTTCTTGTGTGAGAGGTTTGAGATGTGGCTCTCTACTTCAACCATAGCCCCAAGACGGAAACCCTCGAGTGATTTATGAGTGTTGGGCGAAAACCCAACTCTCTTGAGGAGACTTCATTCAGAAGTTTCGCGGAGCTTCAGGGATTGGTGTGAGGATCATTCAGATCTTCAACTTGTGCTTCATTATCTTCAGTGGGTTCAGTGACATCTGTTTCCAGAGGGAGAGTGCAGCAGTTCAGTTTTGAGGCCAATGCAGTGCAACAACTCATCTTGGTGGCCAGTTCTCCATCTCAGCTCTTTCTTTGGGTCAAATGTATTTGTAACCCCAGTTATTATCTATAATAAAATGATGAGATTCTTCCTATTTGATGTGTTGATAGATTGCAGTGCTTATGTGTTTTATTTTACATGGCAACCTTCTATTGAGTAAATAGTGATTTTACGGCATATTGTGGATTTTAGTTATTTTTCTGCATTCTTAGTTCAAATATCCCTTTCGGGATATTACAGTGGTATCAAAGCCTTGGTCTTGGCTTCGCCTGCGTGTTTTCAGTTTCCAATTGCAACGATTATTATCGGAGGGTTTGGGGAGAGAAGTCAAAGACCTAGTTTTGTGCAGCAAAATACAGGCTTATTCAAAGAACTCAACAAATTTTCTCACTAACTATGCGACAATTTTCTCAGAAATTGTTGGATGCATATTAAGAATTCGGCAAAATCGCCATGAGTCGAATATATGATTTTGTTGCCGTTTTGGGACTGGTTTCTCAGCCAAATTTATTTGAAAACCACTATGGGCATCTACTAGGAAATTTTTGGGCTATAAGCGATTATTAAAGGAAAAAAAAAAAAAAACACTGACTGTCATCGTGGAAATAATTCAACTCCCAACTCCATTGTCGTAAGGCATCAAAAGTGAGCTTCCAAAAATCGTGGAGCTGAGAAAAAGAGAGCCGCAAGCGTATTTGAAGAAGACCAATGTTAATTAAAAGGCCGACTTCAGTACCTTGTAACAGTCGTGGGGGTAAATTAATGAAGGCAAAATTTTACCAAATGTTTATTTCGTGAAGGTTGTAAAATTTGACGTGTCTGAGACCGTCGAACTTTTGGAGACCAGGGGTGGCGGATTACAACTTTGGGGAGCCGAGAAATTATCCGAGCCCAGACGGAGTTAAAATTATCATCGTGAGTCAGAATGCCAGGACTTGGGTGTTCTTGGTAAAATCGACGCAACATTTTATAACAGGGCTCGATTCCGATTTACTGGTTTGATGGTCGAGCTGCTCTCTCTTTCGGAAGGCCAAGAGATTATCTATTCATGCTGCAAATTGTAGAAGTCGTGAGCCGATTTTGAGATGGTGGAACATTTGTCTTGCAAGCCACATCCGTCTGGCAAGGTTTCGTGGAATTCTATAGTGCTTGGAAGCTAATTTTTTTTCTGAAGCCGAGACTCTTATGCGTGGGGGTCGCTGGAGCCAGTAGATTTCCTTGTGAAAGCTACTGTAAATATCTGCAAACCTGGGCGTTGATTGACATTAAGCGTTGACTGGTCCGGCGTTAGGCAGAAGTGGAACTGAACTAGTGCATTAACGACCGCGTATAGTGACGACAACCATTTTCTGGGCAATGATCTATGCATGTGTTACGCACAGTAGCTGATGAGATCAAATAGACAACAATTTTGTTGTATGCTAACCATACATAAATGGAGTTTATCATTGCGGCCCCTAGATCTCGTATCTTGCAGAGCATTGTGGCACCGGAAACCTGGGCAATCGACTGAGGCTGCATTAATTCGACCATATCCGGACCTCTTGGAGTGTGATTGGTGTTGGTTCGATTTCCAGTAATACAGTGAGTTGTTTTGGTGTGCTGCAATTTTAGAAGGCAGAACATTTTGATTGTATTACTAGAGTATGGGGTCAGGACAAAATATAGTTGTTCTTCAGGGCAACATAAGATTGTTATTCTCTAAACCAAGGGAGGCCCTCTGGTAGAAGAATACCCTCTGGACCAAGTTAAATCCTGTAGCAGATTTGTCTAGAAGCAGAGTGTCCAATGATGCGTGATATGGTCATGAATCAAATTGCCTTGAAAGCTGTGATTATCAGTTGTTGATGTAAGTTGTTTACTGAAAATTGTTGCTGAAGGATCATCACCATTTTGAAGATTATATCCCTGAAGTTTATATTACACTCTTGGAGTGCGCACCAAGTTCAATTGCTCTTATCTGCTCACCATATATTCCTGTTTTAAGTTGAGAAGGACTGTTTATATTGGTGTTAATTCCATATTTTAATTTTTGGGTCTGATATAAATTAGAGCAAGTCTACTGGGAATATATTATAAACTGTCCTCAAAATAAAAATAATAACAGAACACCTACAACAAGTTTGCTACCTAACAGTTTGACAATACTTCTCAAAGAAATTACACCAAATATACTCAGAAAAATAGCGACCACATCATTGGTTGAACCATGGAGGAATTCCTAAACAGCTTGAGAAGAATAAAAGTTGGTTCCTTGAACCACCATGCATCAGAAGACCAGAAAACAAAACCAAACAACAGACTCTTTTCAAGGGGGATTTATGCCATCCTTCAAAAGGGACAGCCAAAAGACTTACAGGAAGAATTGGCGATTGGTCACAGAATTTTTGCACTTGGGACAGATTTGAAACGCATGAAGATGTCATGGAGAGTTTTTTCCAAACTCGATGAGCTTAATGAACTTCTGCCTAAAATAAGCCAAGAAGAAGGGAAGAAACTGATTTGGGCTCTAAAACCTGCCATGCTTGCTCTTATACAACCCAAATTCTTGGAGGAACTGTGTGAGGGGGTTAGCCTTCCAGTTGCATCATGCATCAGCAACATCATGAAGTTGACCGCACCTATAGCTCCATACAGTGATGAAGTTATGAGGAAGATTATGAGATTGATAGTAGAGACTTTTTAGGATCTGGACAACAGTGCGGGCTCTACCTTTGGGAAGAAGCTTGAGATTTTATGGAGTATGGCCACATTCGAGACGTATGTCATCATGTTTGACCTTGAGTGTGATGACTTGATTCTGCAGATGTTCCAATGCTTCTTTAGCATTAGGAGACGTCATTCTGACACCGTCTTAGCACATATGCAGTCGATCCTGTCATCATGTATGAGAGACTGTGAGACCATTGGCTGATATTTGTAGACTAGGTTGTTGAGCATTTGGAGGAGAGAGTAGTTGGTCTCACCTGCTGCTTATGAGCTAGCCCAAGGGCTGGTTGAGCAGAATATTGGGCTATTCAAAAGACAATTGACCAGGGAGGAGCTGCTCCAGTTTGGTGGATCTGGCAGTAGAAATGAGCTGAGAAGGAAGGGACTTTGCTTCATCTGCAAAGGACCTTGGGGGCCTGATCACTCATGCTTGAGTGATGTAGATGATGTGGCAGATGTAGAATAGAAGGGCATTCCTTCTATATGCCACAGGGTGAGGACTCTTCTTCAGATGAGTCCAGGGGATCAGTTGAGGATGCTTTTGGGGAGCGAGAGCAGTTATGCATAGATGATGACAATAGGCCGGAGTTGTATTCCAGTGTGCAGGGTGAGCAGTCAGGGGACTCTACGGGAGATACTCTGGGTGATGAGTCACTTGTGACGATTCAACTAGAGAAGCATATGATGGAGCCCGAGTCAGTAGAGGAGGATACTATACACATCATGCATGATAGTCCTTTGAGGGAGAGCCAGATGGAGGCTCACATTGAGTCTATGATGGATATGCGGCTAACCTTGGGGTCAACCACTGAGGAGGAGTAGTCAGATGCACAGACACCGAGCACGGTGACAGCAGTTGCAGATCCATATCCTCTAGAGATGTTGGAGGTTGAGAGGATAGTTCTGCAGGGGGCTAGGGGACAACAAGAGCATTACACTCCCGATGAGAGGGATGAGCTGTTGGAGATGGTGGAGCATCAATCTTTGGGTTGACACATTGATGAGGTGCAGATAGATGTACATGCAGTCGGCAGAGCTGTAGTACTTTTAGTGAGTAGCACTCTCCAAGAGTACATCGATGGGGTTTGCAGCATGTCTTGCCCACTTTGGCCCATTATAGAGAGAGGGGCTTTCTTATACAGGCAGCGTTCATTGGCAAATAGGGCAGAGTAGTGTGATTTGATTACGGGCTAGCGACAACACTCCAAGCGTGTTCCATATGCAGTTGTTGCTACATTGGATTCTTCTTCCAGGATGGATTGGTGGGAGATCATGAGTTGGTACCCTCTTGATGGTACGATATTCTTCGTATGGAGCACAACGGAGCAGGGGCCCTTAGACATGACAGATGATACAGATTCCAGTTGGTAGTGGGGCACAGATCGACATTTCTTCAGCATCCCATCTCGGTTTCAGGAGAGCAGGATCAGCATTGGATTTAGTCAGGGGTTGGATTGGAGAGAGGTGATGAGTTCGTACACAGTTGGTGGGGTAGCTTACATTGTCATAGATACAGTGCAGCAGGAGACGTGGTCTTCACCTCTTAGAGCATCAGTTATAGCCAGAGGCAGTGCGCAGTCCAAGCCATGGGACTTGGGCGATGATTGGCCATCGTGGCATGGGAATCTGGGAGGATTGTTTGATGACAGTTATAGTGAGAGATCAGTTGGGATCCCGGCATTGAGGGGTCTATTCCGAGTGGCTAGGTACAGGTACATAGTAGCACCAGGAGGTTTGTATGGGATCCGAGCATTGGGTCTCAGTTGCATCAGGCTGACAGAGTGGCCCACATATTTGGATTGCTTGGGGGCAAGCAATCTTGGGGCGGAGCCGTAGAAGGTTTATAATATTCCCTTTTTTGGTGTCACCTACGATAGGGTTAGGTTGGACTTCCAGAGTTAGGAGCAGACAAGTCACAGGTACAGATTGGTGCTATCAATGGGCTCAGGGGCTTTTTGGAGGAGTTTTGAGGAGTTTCTATGGTGTCCAGTGGCATTCGCTTGATATATTCCATTATCCGAGCAGTCTGGCTTTCGTTCCGGTGCATTCTGACAACTTTCGGAAATTTGAGTTATTTGTGGGCTTAACTCAGCTGATTACGCTCAAGGTGGCATTCTAGGAGGAATACATGATGGAACACCTTAGTCTAATAGCTCATTGGAATCGGGACGAAGATACCTACATGATGGGACGATTGGGCATGAGTTTCAGTGACCAGAGGAGTCATGGTAGCCGATTTACTCGTTTCTGCATTAAAAAGGAATATTTTAATAGGAGGGAAAAGTGCACCATGAATAAAATAATAATAAAATAATGCCCTAGAAGGCTCCAAGAGATCTATAAAAGAAATGGAGGAGGCCATTGAGGGATATCTTTTGGATCATATCATTTTCTTGTGTGAAAGGTTTGAGATGTGGCTCTCTACTTCAGTCGTAGCCCCAAGACGAAAACCCTCGGGTGATTTATGAGTGTTGGACAAAAACCCAACTCTCTTGAGGAGACTTCATTCAGAAGTTTCGCGGAGCTTCAGGGATTGGTGTGAGGATCATTCAGATCTTTAACTTGTGCTTCATTATCTTCAGTGGGTTCAGTGACAGTTGTTGCCGGAGGGAGAGTGAAACAGTTCAGTTTTGAGGCTAGTGCAGTGCAACAACTCTTCTTGGTGGCCAGTTCTCGATCTCAGCTCTTTGTTTGGGTCAGATGTATTTGTAACCCAAGTTATTATCTATAATAAAATACTGAGATTCTTCCTATTTGATGTGTTGATAGATTGCAGTGCTTATGTGTTTTATTTTACATGGCAATCTTCTGTTGAGTAAATAGTGATTTTAAGGCATATTGTGGAGTTTAGTTATTTTTCTACATTCTTAGTTAAAATATTACTTTCGGGATATTACACTCATGGATGGCTCTCTCAATCTCATCCCTGTAGGCTTTGGGGTGCCTACAGGGAGTGGTGATCACTACTTGGATCCCCTACTCCAGCTCAATAGTATGCTCGAACCCCCGATCCGGTGGTTGCCCTAGTGGTATGTCCACAAAAATCATCAAGTAACGGTCCATTATAGACTGCACATCAGGATGCACTGGTTGCCCTGTGACTCCTGCCTTTGAAACACGCAGCTCCGCTGCCCACTCTTTGTCTCCTTTCTTGAAATTTGCCTCTATTCGGTGTGCAGAGACTGTTTGGGGAGGGTATGTGTGCATGCCTTTGATCGTAACATGCTTCCCACTCTTCTTATCCGTACACTCCATCTCCAATGTCTCCCAATATGTAGTGACCTTCCCAAGTGTAATAAGCCACTATACACCCAATACCACATTGGTATCTAGAATGTCGGCCACAAAAAAGTGATCCGTCACTGTGTATGTCCCCATGGTCACTGCTAATGCTGAAACATACTGCATGCACTACATGGTCCTGGTACCTGGAACTAATACGGAGAAGCCATCAAACTCTCTGTCGGTATGCCCCTCCTCTGCACTAGTTGGGCATCAATGAAGTTTTGTGTGGCCCCGCTATCCACCATTACTGAGACATGTTGCCCCTGAACTGTGCCTCGGACTCTCAACGTCAAGTACTTGGGAACCCCCCGCAAAGATGCAAGGACTCCTCCGATAGGTGCAAATGCTGCTGCTGGGGGAGGTGGTGGTGGATGATCTCCTCCTAGTGCACCAACACTGGAATCTCCCTCCAACTTCTCATATGCCTCTTCTTCTCCCTCATTGTCGGAGAAAACCTCAATGTAGTGTGCCTTTCCTATGGCACAACGATGACCCGGTGCCCATGGCTCTTGGCAAGTGAAGCACAACTTCCTCCGTCTCAAATCTCTCCGAGTATCATCATCCAAAGGCCCTCGGCCCTAGTTCCCCCTCAGCAGTGGAGTTCTCGTGTCTTTCCCCCTTTGCTGGTACACTGGTTTGTGGGGAAAAGAGCTCTCGTCCTCGGCATGGCATCCTGCAAGTCCCTAGTCCTCCCCACTGCGTCTTGTAGCGTAGTAGGCCTAGTGGATCTGACTAGCCCACGCAAAGGTTCCGCCAATCTGTCAATAAAAAAATATACTCTCTTGGCCACGGACAGGTCGAGCACCATCATTGAAAGCTTCAAGAACTCAAAAATGTAAGTTTCTGGGCCCCCCGTCTGTTTGAGCTTGGTCAGCTCAACAAAATGTTCCTCCGGGTCCTTCCGATCAAATATCTCCACCAATCTCCGAGTGAACTCCACATATGTTGTCACCCCTGCATGGACCAGCGTAGAAATCTCGTGGAACCACCAGTCGTGGGCTTCTCCCTCAAGGTGCAGCGCTTCCACCTTCATAGCCTCTACCTCCGCCATTTGGCTCAGATGAAAATAAATGTCCAGCTTCTCCACCCAAGCCTTAGCTGAACACTTCGATGATCCATCATAAGTAGGTAAGAAAAATCTTCCCACGGTACGTTGCAGGTCACTCCCCTGCGTGTACCCTCCTCCTCTATTCTGGCTGCATGGTCTGCTATTGTTTTTTAGCTGGTAGAACTCGTTGAAGGTGAGGACATCTCCAAACTCCGGCTCATATGACTGATATTTTGCAAAATACTAGTAATGAGTCACCTTCGGCTCTTGGGGTCCTCCCATTCCCGCTCCCGAAGTCAAGAATGTGGGCATAGTGGAACGTCGGGGAGTGCGTAGAACTACCTGCTATGCAGCGTTCTACTCCAAAACATGGTGAGAGGTACCAGACCCTTCTTCATTGTGAAACTCCCTTGGGATCTCACGCTGTCTGTTTTCTCTGGCAATCTTCTGCCCCATTTCCTCTATCTTCTTGGAAAGCTCTTGTATTGATTTTAAGAGGAGGTTACCAAATTCCTTCTCCTCATCCCTTTCATCTGCCATTGGTGCCTTCCCTTTGTCCTCCTCAATCGGAATGTTGTCCTCTTTGGCAGGTGTGATTTCGAGCCTACGCTTTCTGATTCTGTACCTCTACTTCCGGTATGTGATGAACTCTCTATCTACGGGTGTCATAGACTAATTGCTCCACAGACTGAGCCAAGTCTATGAGCTCTGATACCACTGTAATATCCCAAATTGGGAATAGACAGTAATGCAAAGCAACACAAACAAAAACTACAACAAATAGAAGCATACAATGAAAACACTGCAAATAAACTAGAACTGCTGAGCCATTTTATTATATTTCTGAAATGAGGGACAAGTACAAGTAGTGCTCAGAATGATAGCACCTTGGCCTGCTCTAGGCAGGCTGGAATGATCTCTCTGTCCCTGCTCAGAAAGTCTGCTCCATCTCTGCTCTGCGTGGCTCCTCCTCTGCGCTGTCCTGCTGGAAATCCTGCTACTGGATGGAAAGGGATCGCGAGATAGGTCTATTCTACTGCTCAGAAAAATCTAAAACTCAGACTCCAGACCCTTCCAAAACCCTAGAATAACCCGTGAAGGAATCCCAAAAAGGCTGACCTCGGAAAATCACCCCCTTGTGATGACTACGCACTGCTACTAGGTACGTTGGCCTCTGAGATGAAATGATGGAAAGAAAGGCCTCCAACTACCCAAGGAATTCAGCTATGGAAGGGAGGATCTCCTCACAAGCCTCCAGACTGGAATCTCACAAGATTCTTCCTCTCCCGGAGCTGCTCTCCTCCTTCACTGCGTAATCCTCTTAGTGACTGCGTTGCCCTGGAGATGACTACGTAATCCTGGTGGTTGGCTCAATGATGTTGCTCTCAAAAACTGAAGGTAGGACTGCTCTCTTGAGCGGGCACTGGAAGTCCCTCGAGGACGAGGTTGGGATCTCCGCTCGGAGATAGTCGTGTGCTAAATAGCACTGCAGACTCAGCTAAACAGCTTAAGCGTGCTCTAGTCTTGATAGACAAAACATATGAAGATGTATGAATGAATGAGAATGGCTGCGCTCATCCCCTTTTTATGCTAATGAGCCTCCAACGTTCCCTTGGGCCCACTAGTGCTGCGCCATCTCATGCTGTCCCCACGCTGCTCTGCACTGCCTGTCCCCACGCTGCCACTGCGCTGCATGTCCCACGCTGCCTCTTCACTGTCCAAGCTACCACCTCTTCTGCGCTATCACTTGGCCTCATGGACCTTGCCTTTCCTTTTAATTATTTTGCGTAAGTGACTTTAGGAAAGTATTTTTATTCTATTGTTGAGTTATGGTTCCCATCACCCCTTTATTTCTTGTTGAACTTTAGAAAGACAAAATTTAGCAAAAATGAATATTCCAATTCGCTGTTTGCTAATTGGGAATATTACACAAGATCAACTAGGTTTTTTCAGTGATTGTATGAGGTAATCTCACAAATATTTCTGCCAATATTTCTCTCTTTGCAACTGAATAACCCTTGAGGTATTCAGAGTTTTCTACTGCTTCATAAGAATAAACCCTCGGATCTGCTGCACCGGTTTTCCCGCATTGGATTTTTCCGGGGACTTTCGTCCAAAACAAAGGTGTCCTATGTGACTGTTTTTCTTTGCTCAGTTTCCTTGTTTCAGAATCATATTTAATTAAGTGTAGGTTTGCTTCAATAATTTACTTCAATGTTTCAAAAAATAATCTGAAATAATTTTGTAATGTAATTTACAAAGTAGGTGAGGTAGATTCAACTGGTTGCAGTAGGATTCCTGAGATTGCTATATATAGGAATTTTCACAATCTTGACTATCTCCCAGCAAAATTGCGAACTCCTTTTGAAGCTCTGCACTGCCTCTGCATGGCACTGTGCTACCTCTCTGTGGCTCTCAACGTCTTCTTTGCCTTGGACTCCCCGGATCTGGAACACTTCCTCCAGTTTACAATATCTGCTCCTCACTGTAATTATCTCACTCGATCTTTCTCTAGCAACTCAGCACTGCCTCTTTGAGAATTCGATCTTCCAGCAAAATTGATTTATGCAAATCTCAAGTGTGTTCTCCAAGTGCCCATCGCGCTCCTTCTTATAATCTGTCATTGATATATCAATGACCAAGATTATATATTAATCGATGGCTTAGATTATCTAGGACTTGATCCACGCCTTTATCTAGAAGATTCACACCCTATTTAATTAATACCCTTTAATTATTCTCATTTCCTAAGTTTAGACTGCAGAATATATTAAAAATAATTAATTATTTTAATTAAATCATCTCCAGGTGGAATTTTCCCAAAAAATTTATGGGTCTTGGAGAATGCATGTGTCTTAGCTTGTCTTCAAAATCTCGAGGCTAGAGCACATCCGATGCTACAAAAATAAACACTCCCTCTTAGCGAGGAATGTGCTCAAGTGTTGCAACCCACTGAAGCATCACTCTGACTTTGTATCACCTCCTGCTAAGCTGCTGATGTCTGGACTTATTGCCCCACCAACTACTGCGAAGCTTTGATTTTGCGTTGCATCCGTGCTTTTTTTGACTCTGCATACTGCTACCAACTACTGCATCTGCACTGCAACTCTGTTGCTATTGCCACTGCAACATCTGCAACTCTGTCTCTCATCTATTGCTGCTGCAATTGAGAGATGTCTATCATACTGAACCAAATTTGTACAGTCTGATGCACCTGTCACTCGAGTCCTGATTGTTGCTAGTCTCTGCGCTGTCACTGAAGCCTCTACGCTACAACTGACTCTGCACTGTGCCAAGTGCACTGCTACCAACTCCGCTTTGCGCTGCTCAGTCTCAGACCACTACTAACCACTACATCTGTCACTCTGGCACTTGACTGTACCAACTGTCTGTGAAAATTTCTGAAAGTTACTTTATGCAGAAATCTACTGTTAGATATGGTTATACTTCTCCTACTTAAACAAGTTATTAATGTTGAAATCTTCAAATTAATATTGAAGTAAACACACAACCGACTTTCACCAATTCAGATTTAAAATAGAAAAGTACATGCACACATACAAAGTGACACAAGATTTTATGGACAACTGTCCCCGGAAAAACCCAATGCGGGAAAATTGCTCTTCTACTAAGAAATCAGATTCGCAGTGTGGGGCCCACGTGTCCCGAATCTGTCGTGTCAGACACGACACGTACGGATTTGTATCCTTTTTGCCGGATTCGATCGTGTCCATACAGGACACGTCGAATCCCGATCGTGTCCTATACGGACACGATCGAATCCCATACAACTGGACACGTGCAGTGCAACAGTGCGAGTTTGAGGTTATAAAACTCGGTTTTCCCTCATTCTTTCTCACCGAAGTTTGTTTGTGAAGTGAACAAGGAGCAAGGGTTAGCAAGGAGAAAGGGAATGTTTTCAAAGAGATTGGAGCATCCGGTAAGTGCACTGTCTCTTTATGTTTTTGCATTTAGTTTGCTATTAATGTTTGCATGTGCATATGTTTTATATATTTGGTCATTTTTGTTTATTTTTTACAGTGTTCATGGCTCAATCAAGGGCAGCAAGGCAGGGCCAAAGGAAGCGGAATAATGTCTCCATTGGAGATGCCCCTCCTGTCCCTATTTCATCAGGGTGTGCAAATATTTCATCTATTTGAAGTGGGGCTGCAACAACATCTTCAAATGTTCAGGGAAAACAAACTCATGACCCCAAATACCCATTGTGGAAATATGTGACAAGAGAGGCAGGGCCAGGCAGCAAGGCAAATGGAGGAGGCAATGTTTCATGGAAATGCAATTTTTGCCACTGCTATTTCACTAGCACATATTACCGTGTGAAAACTCATTTGTTGGCTTTGCCAAGTTGTGGCATTTCAGCGTGTGCAGTAATTGAATCACTACAAAGGAAGGAATTGGAGAAAGAGGCATTTGGGTCGGCATGAGCGCAGCATACGTACATGTTGCCGCCTACACCTACCTACGGTTGGGCAGGAAAAACTGTGGCCACAGTGTGGTTGGTGGCAAGAACCTCAGGAAAGAAGAGCTGTCCCTATTCCCAACTCTCTCCATTTTAAAGCTATCTCCTAGGTTAAGCTAGAGATTGGTCTCAAGGAAAAACTAAGTTAAAGATGTGAGATTTCTAAGAATTGATTAGAAGGAATTTACTTATCAAGATGACTCGATTTTCAGTATATAGGCAAAAGCATATAAAGTATAAAACTATTATTCATCAGCATCATTAAATATGGTGAAGTGTTTTAAAAATGAATGTAGTAACAACACGTAAAATTCAAAATATGACAATAATCCACAAGGAAGTGTTAGACCAAAGATTACAATATAAATTAAATTTGCAACACCAAATAAGGGGTATTTGCCAACAGAAAACAGAATATAAATATTAATAAAAACAATGATCATTAAAAATGACAACATGCAATGAAATGCAGTATCAAAGCAAATTTCAAGTACCATAGAGCCATACTTGTTTATAAATTTAAGGAATTAAAATCTTGCATCCAAAGTGCTTCTTGAGATAATATTTGCATGTGAATACACAAACCATCAGATGGCAAAAAAAAATTTGGGAACTTTGCAGTAAATGTGATGAGATAGTGCACTTGGTTTTATTTTATTAATTAATTCTACAACAGGGGTCACAATTGAACTCTAATCCTCCAGACCTCATATCTTCCAAATATTTGGATCTCAGTGAAGAGTCAGGGGCTGAGAAGGTCCCTAAAACGTCTATTCAGCAGCAGTTGGAGGTAAGTTAAAGATGCAAATCAGCACTGAAAAATTGAAATACCTAATGATATAAAAGTAGTTTGCAAGTGCTATTGAGGAAGATGGAGATGATTCAATTAAATATGCTTCATAGTTAGAACAATAACTCAAGTTGCCATAAATTGAAAGTGTAACATATGTAGAAATATTGTGAAACTTATCAAATGAGAAATGAATCACAAAATATAAATAGTGATGGCAAATGAGATTTTGAATTAAGAAATTAAAATATTCTCGATTTGTGTTACTTTCCATGACATGCATATGTGATGTGAAAAAAAAAAAAAACAATCAAAGCCCTAAATTAATCATCTACAAGACCTGTCCTTTGGAATGGAGAGATAAGGATGCCAATGGGGAAAACCCACGCTCCCTAACCTTGAGGGTACATTAATTTTGCAAGGTAATAGAAGGCAGCCATGAGGGCTTTCTAAACCAGGAAAATCTTTACAAATAAAATTGAGATCTAGACTTTTCCTGAATAGAATTTACAAGAACTCAAAATAAATTCGAGACACCACAGCAGGAGAAGAGAAGCTAAGCCTCTTCTATACCTAACCAAAAGAAGAGGATATATATCATTTAAAATTTCAGCCCCAAAAGGTCCGCAGCAAACTCGTTAGTAATTTCTTGCAGTTGTCCTCAGCTATACAAAGAAAAAAGAATCGAAAAGAGGCTACAAAGCCAATCAAATATTAGATAGATAAAATAACAAATATTCTTTAATAATTTACAAAGAGGCAAGCCAAAGGGTTCAGTACACTCTCCTCTTTCTTAGTCATATTCAAACTCTTAAATAACAAATGAAAGCAATAGAAGTATAATGTTTTAAAAAATATTCCGATTTAAAGTATTTAAATATATATACAAACAACACAAATAAAAAAAAAAAAAAAAAAAAAAAAAAGAAAACCACTGTAAGATAAGACTATGAAGGTTCAAAGAACAAATGGAAGACTCTTTGAGAATGTATCAAGAGTGGTTATTCTCAAAGACTTCTAACATACAGTTGCTGATCTAACAAGGATATTTCCTCTACAAAACTTCAATGAGAATTAGTTCCATATAGATCTAGCAATAAACATTGATAGAAAACTGCAGAATTCTTTAAAATAAACTAGAAGCATTCTATACCTAAAGCATACTCCACAAATCAAATATAATTAGCCAAGATAGCTCTGCAATAACCAAGATCTACAGAGCATATGAGAAACAGATTAGATCAAAGCATAGGTAAAATGAATTATACAATGATCAACAATTATTACCTCAAGGAGAACACATATGGATGAAGCCAAATCTTTGTGTCATTTACGAAAGTGTAGAAGCGGTAAACGCTTATAAACACAATAGCTAGTAAACAATCATTACAATATGAAAACCATGGCGCTATTATACCTAAGTTGGGAGCAAATCCCAATGAAGAACCATATGCCAAGTGGTGAAGGAGAGATCTCAGGAAAAGCAAATTCAAAGATTTGGTAAGTGGAGCTTCAGTATAAAATTAACAAAATCAAATTCTAGCAAGTGGGCATCATTTTCTTCTTCCCTTATGTGCAAATTCAGACACTTATGATACATGTATGTATATAGTTGGGCAACCCCATGTAGGACAATTTCACAAAATCTCCATAAATATTATACAATCCTCCAAATGTAAATGTTGCAATTCAAATTCCAATGCTTAACTCTCATTTAATGCAGGAAATTCATTTCTTCAAACATGTCTTTTCTTTGATTTTAGAAGTCACCTCTGTGGGACTTCACTTTAACTCCTCCATAATTTTCCACCTCATTTCCACCTCATTTAGCATGTGTGGATATTTATTTTTCTCCATTTATTTAATTTGTAAGCAATTAATTGTAGTTTCCATTGAACTGGAAAATGGGTTTGCAGGAACTCAAAACACATTTTTAGCCCCTCCAAAGTGTTATCACAGTAGAAAACAGAGCGTAGGGGTATAATTTTGATTACTCATGCCCCATACAACTTCTCCAGACAGCACTTGTCTACAATTCAATTACAATTTTTTATTCAGTGATTTAGGCTGCGTCTAAATTAAAATCACTACTGGACTATTAGAATTCCTAAAATTTTTAAAATCTAAATGTATTAGCTGCCAGTGACTCTGAACACTGGAGTCACAAGGCCTCACCATCAAAGCCATTGCCTAGGCTTTGGGGTAAAATTGAAGGAAAAACTAGACCATTATTAACTCCTAATAGGGAGATGATAATTAACCAAGTAAAAAAAACCTCGAGTAATACTCACTTGTTGGAAAGGTCCCAGACTGCCTGGGCATATTCTGATTATCTGACAACTCATCATTACTTTAGCATCACTTATTTTAATTCCCATTAGGCGTGGGAATCTGGGCACAAAAGCATTCCGTGAGAAATGAGTTTAAAGCTTTATTTGAGCCAGTAAATATAAATTACGTACAAATGTCTCTGGTTCATCTTGAGCATGGAGTCTTCTCATTATCATCAAGTACACTCCGATGGTCAACATTTAACTCCATGGGGATGCATGCTAGATATGATGGTGTTTGAGTACTGATCTGCATCCATAAATAAGATATATTAGCGATATCCATTCAAAATAACATCAAATAAAATCAGTCAGAAGTAATTATTCACAAGGAAACACCAGTAACAATTTATTCATGACAAAACTTCTTAAACAAAATTTACAAGGGATAAGGTTAGAAATATGATACAAAAAGATTACACATGTCAAATGTCTTACGGTGAAATCTATCTTGAGAACACACTGCTCTGACAAATCCATATGCTCTTTCTACGTGTGCCTTGACATGCAGCCATCCAGGACTATGACCCTTGCTGGCTAACTTGTTTGTGGCCATGGTCACCAATCTTCCTTTCCTTCCCTTGACTTTTGATGCGTTGAGAGTTTGATCACTCAAATCAGTGGATTCATTTTTTATATGTTTTTTTCTTTTTTCGTTTTTTCTTTTTTTCTTCTTGGTTAGTTGGGATGGCGATGATGATGCAATTCTTTGTCAATCTGTCATGTGAAAAATGCTCATTTGGAAGATTTGAAGTACCCAAGCCTTTTGAGCTATGCCTAATCTCTTCATGCTGAATAAGTTGCATTGGGGAAGAAAATTTGTCAACACAACATCTTCTATGCAGCGCTGATCTATAGATAATCTCATTGTTAGGTCTCCTTGAATCCTCCAACATGATATCTTTCTCTAACTCTCGATCAAGTCGACAAATTTATTATACGCATAGGATGGTAACCATGATGATCAATTTTACCCAAAGGCCACCTAATCATTTTTATTTTTGATAGGAGCATTCCCCACCAGATCAGGAACATCTATCACAACAATATCCATAGTCATTGCGGCATCACAGAGTATAAACTTGAGAAAACACAACAAATCTGGGTATCCACACACTTCAATTTCTTTTAGAATCATTACTGAACATATATTTGTGATAGGGCTTCGTACCATAAATTCCGGTTGCTCCATGGCTTTCTTTAATTCATGACTGATAGAAAACTGCAGATCAATCATACAGTGTAAACAGTCATTCCTATCAAAGAAACATAAAATAGTAGATGATCTTCGTTCCCCACATAACAATTCATACTTTTCAATATAATTTCTTCATCTTCTTCATTCATTGTCGGCCTTCTTCTCTTTGAGTAGCACAATTATAGTAACCTGGCCCTTTGAGATGGTATCTTTAAAAGCTCTATACTGGGATAGAAACCTTTGCATTATTACCCAATTGACCAAGTCAAGTGAATGCAGTAGGAGGAAAATTTCTCAGTTATTCACAGTGTGAATGTTCCTTCTCTGATAAGTCATCCCTTGTGTTTGCCATAGCAGAATTTGTCCGGATGTATGCTTTTCCCCAAAAATCTTAGTGACTTTGTCAAAATTTTGCAATCATATTGTAACCCCAGATTATTAGGACTATGGTCAATCTCTTGAATTTCTTTCAATGACATATATTGATCTTGCATGGAGAACATGATTTATTCACCGTTTCCTACATGTTCCTCTCCCAACATACTACCTTCCATAATTCTCCTTTGCTCTCGACCGCCATGGCTTCTTCATGGAACTCATTTCGCAATACAAAAGGAGTGATCCACCCGTTGGTGATTCAATGGTTTGAGGCCTATAATCACATTGGGGTCCTTTATTCTTTTGCCATCCATTATTTTGCCTGATTTGGAATCTTTGCACTTGCGGTCTTTCCCACCCAATACCAAATCACGCTTTACATGACTTAGCACTTTTAGATATGGTTTGCTTCCTTTTCTTGATGAGTTGGTCCAGTGCCTGACATGAATCATGTATGCAGTGTCTTCCTTGACGCACGCCAGAATCGTGGTTGATGACCCTCCTAGTGAAGCCGGGAATCTTGGGTTGCTTTCGGCCCTCTCCATTTTCAAGGAAACATTTGGGCTTCACCCAAGTTGCGAGCTCCTTTCTTCTCCAATTCATAAACGGTCTCCTTTGAGAATCTAGATAGGAACATAAAGAAATTCATCAGGAGGGGTTTTATGATGGCTGTGCTTTTGTCATTCATTGAATCTCTTGTTAAACTCCTCCATGGTTTCATTCTCATTCTTTCTTCTATGAGTCCTAATGTGCCGATCCAAGTAATATTCTCTCTTCTCTCTCTCCATACTTTCCCATGAAAGCATTAACAATAAACATAAGATCTCCAGGTCTAGGGAGGTTGCGGCAGACCAATCGAGCATATACGCCCAAGAGAGAACGAAAAGCCTCATCATCTCTGGTTAACGTTACACCGCAAAGACCAAACCCCATTAAAGTTCTTCACATGTGATGCGGCGCTAATGGCATTGTTACCTTGAAAGAAGGCAACCTTTCAATGGCAACATTAGGGATGTTGAGGATAGCCATCGTGTTAATAAGAACACAAAGACAAAAAGATCATTCATGAGTGATGAGGCTCAACTTGTCCTTGAAAGCAGGCAAATGAATGTCGAAGAGCTGCTCTTGCCAGACTATGAGAGCTCTACTATGAAAGAATCTATTTAACACTACAAAAACCCTTTCGGGATCGGGAGAGGCCAACTGTTCATGAATTTCTCCTAGTAGAAACTCTTGCAAAATCAGATCAGTGGGTACCTTGGGCAAAGTCTAAATCTAATTCAAAAAATGCAAAGCAAAGTTAGTCCATTTCCCAGTTTACAAAGAGACTTGTCTCGGCCGCGGCGCCAAAAAAATGTTGTAAACACACGCCTACACCTACCTACAGTTAGTGGAAAAGCCTTCAGCTTTGGGGTGGTTGGTATAGGAACTCGGAAGAAAAGGCTGCCCTATTACAACTCTCAACGTTTAAACTATCTATAGGATGCAGCTGGGGGTGGTCCCCTAAAGGAAAACTAAGTTAAGATCTTCAAATTTCTGGAGAATTGATTACAGGGGCCCTTATCAAAGATGACTCGGTGCAATATCTGTTCAGCATGTAAATGCAAACAATGGAAATAATGACGTATTCAAAAATATAGACAAATTAACAAGTAGATAACAAATGTACCTTAAAAATAAAATTCAAAATCTCAATATAATAATCCCACAAAGGAAGTGTTAGACCAAGATCACAATATGAAATTAAATTTGCAACACCAAATAAGGGTATTTGCCAATAAGAAAGCATGAATATATCAATCATCCATAAGCATAATGATCATTAAAATGACAACATGCAATGAAGTAGTATGTAGAAGCAAATTTCCAAGTACCATAGAATTATGCTTGTTGCAAAATTTAAGGAATTAAAATGCTTGCATCCAAAGTGCTTCTTAAAGGAACAATATTTATAGCGAATCTTTAAGCCTCAGATGGCAAAAATTTGGGAACTTTACAGAAGTAAGTGTGAAGATAGTGCTCTTGGTTTGCCTGATGGTCTACAACAAGGTTAATTGAACTCAGCTCTCCAGACCTCCTTTCTTTATCATGGATCTGCGATGGGAGTCCATGGGGTGGGGACCCTAAAGCATTATTAGTAACTTAAGTTGGGTAAGTTACCAGAGATGCAAGTCTAGTGAAAAGTGAAATGCCTAAATGATATAAAAGTGAGTTTTTGCAAGTGCTATTGAGAAGATCGGTGGTTTAAATTAAATAATAGCTTCATAGTTCAGACAATAACTCAAGTTATAAGTGGAAAGATTTTCATACTTCTTCTTGCTAGTATATTAGAAACTTATCAAATGAAATAGATACAAAACATAAGTAAGTGATGGCTTGATAAGTTACAATTAAGAAATTAAATGACTATCTGGACATGTTACTTTCCATGAAGGCATACATATATAAATGTAACTTAGGAAATAAATGCTAAGTCAAATCTGTCTACAAAGTCTCCTTTGGAATGGAGAGAATCTAAGGATGCTAAATGGGTAAAAACCCACCGCTCCCACACAACAGACGAAGGCACACATTAATTTTAAGGTAAATATTTTCAGAGGCTTTTTCTAGGCAAAGAAGTCTTTTCCAAATAAAAATTGAATCATAGACTTTTCCTCGAGTGAGAGACACCTAGAACTCAGAAACAGTCAGGACTTTACAGCAGAGAGAAAGCTAAGCAGCCTCTTCTATATACAACCAAAGAAGAGGGGTATCTTTCTGTTTGAAATTAAACCCAGTCACGCAACAACTTGTTAGTAATTTCTTACGATTTGTCACTCAAAAGACATCACAGAAAAAAGTGAGAAGACTACAAAACCAATCAAATGTAAGATAGATAAAATTACAAAATATTGCACAATTTACAAAAGACTAAATAAAAAGAGTTAGATAAACTCTATCTTTATGATATATTCAAACTATGAATACATAAAATGAAAGCAAATGAAGTATATGTTTTAAAAGATATTCAAATTTAGAAGTATTTGAAGCACATATACAAGCTATAATGTAAACAAAACCACTTTGTAGAGATAAGACTATGAAGAGTTCAAAGAAAAAAATGAGAGATAACGAGAAGATGTATCAGAGTGGGTTGGTCTCTTCAAAGAATTCCCCAACAGCAGGATTCTTTGATCCCCATGGAATGCCAGCTCTACAAACTTAGTCAGAATTAGTTCCACATATGCGATCTAGCAATAAACAATGATAAGCATGAGATTTATTTGAAATAGCTAGAGCATTCTATACTGAACATACTCTAAATCCAAATGTCAATGTAAGATAACCTACATTAACAAATTTACGAAACATATGAAAACAAATTCAGATAAAACATAGGTAAAGAATTATACCAATTAATAATTATATCCACCTTCAAAGGAGAACACTGCCTCATGGAATGAAACCCCAAAGTCTTTATTGATATTTAGAAGTGCTTGCAGCTGACGCTTCCACTTAAATACAATAAACTGTGTATTATTACAATAGAGGCCAACGAAACAATGTATATAGAAAGTTGGGGAGAAATCCCAATGAAAAGACATATGCAGTGGTAGGAGATATAAAAGCAAATTCAGATTTGATAAATTAGACTCCCGATGCCAGTGTAAAAAATCAATTCAGCAGTGACATCATTTTTTATTTTATTTATATATTTAAATTCAGATTTTATGATGAAATGACATGTGTATGGTTGTAACCCATGTGGACAATTTCACACCAAAATCTCCACCAAATATTCCCTCCAAATCTCCCAAATATGCATCATTTTACAATTCAATTTCCAATCAACAACTTTTCTGACTTAATAAAATTCATTTTATTTAAAACACATGTATTTTCTTTGATTTTAGGAGTCATATCACCTTGGGACTTCTTTACTCTCTGTTTTCCACCTCATTTCCCACCTCATTTAGCATGTGTGGATATTTATTTTTCTCTCCATTTATTTAATTTATGGCTTAAATTAATTTATGGGATTTCCTAAACTTAGGAAAGACTGGGTTTTGAGGCTCAAAACACATTTTAACCTAAAGTATACTTAAGTAGAAAGTTGAGCGTGGAGATTGTAATTTTGATTATATTTTATACAACTACTGAATAAGCACTTCAGTACAATTCTAATTACATTTTTATTACCATTTTGAAACCACGGGAAATCTAAAATTAAAAAAATCACACCTGGAGCCTAATAAATTCAAAGTGCTGTGTATTCAGTATGAAGTAATATATAAATTGACTCTAGACACTAGGGGTCACCAAAAACCTCACCATCCAGAAAACCCATCTACCTTGGATTGGAGATGAAATGAAGGAAAAAACTCAATTAGTATTAATATAAGTAGGAGAATGATAGTCATAAGTAAAAAACACTAGAGTAATATTCACTTCATGGAAAGGTCGGTACACCTGGGCACAATTCACCGGACTCAATATGAAACAGCTCATCATTACTAGCATCACCCAGCTAAATTCCCGTAGGAGATGTGAAGTCTGGGTACAAGAAGAAACGATGAAGATAGAAATGAGTTGGCTTTTCTGTTGAGCTGATGATATACGATGGTACAAATGTCTGGTTCATCAGGCATGGTCTTCTCATTATCATCAAGTGCCACTCTAGTGGTCAACAACATCAAAATCAAAACAAACAAGAATGATGACCTCTTTCCATGCTTAAGGAAAATCAACAAGAAGTTCCCTTTTGAGAGTTTTAGTGGGGGACAGTGAACAAAAAGAAAGGCAACTACACTTGGTCCAATGGACGAATTTTCCAAAAAGAGAAGAGGAAGAGCTTGATCTCACCATTGCATTTTTTTTCTATTAGAAGTTCCTATCCTTTAATGTTGCATGGTCACCTCTATTTATTGAGATGTGTCGAGCTCTTAGTCATGGGGCTCCATCGGGGTATGTGCCTCCTGGGTCGGAGAAGCTCGAGAACTACATTGTTGACAAAGGCAAAGTAGAGGTGGAAAAAATGCTTGATCGTAAATCAGCATGGCCGACATGCAGGGTTAGCATTTTTTTCTAATGGATGGACAAATCTAGCACGCCACCCACTCTCGTCAACTTCATGGTGTCATCCTTGGTAGGTCCGAGGTTTCTTGAAATCGGTGGATGCACTTGGACAATACAAGAATGCACAATATATGGGTGAGTTATTTATTAGGTATTGAAGATGTAGGTGTCGATTCTTGTGTGCAAATCATTACGAGATAATGCACATGTTTGCAAAGTGGCATGATTGTGGGGAAGAAAAATATCCACAAATATTTTGGACACACCCATTGTCCATTCATTGAACTTATGCCCCGAAATCTATTGCCTATGATGTGCTTTGGATTGGAGCCATTGACGAGGATGCACGACATATCCGCAACTTTATGCATAAAACCATACAAATGCCCTCACTACATTAGGGAATTTTGAAGTCTAAAAATGGGCCTCTAAGGAAAATGTACAATCAAAATTCACTTTATGAGAGCAGATCACATTTTAGGGGATGACATCATCCCTAATAGTTTGAGTGGCATTGCTTGAGTTAACGGTACTTACTTGTACAATCTCAATGATGGATAGAAACTCATGGTTAACCATGGTAATGCTCTAAGTGCTTTTAAAGTTAAAGTAAAGTACTCAATACATGTCATTTCACACTTTTTGAATAAAAATATATTATTGTCATTTCATATTTCTTGAAAGAAACAATGCATATCCCTATACATTTATTATATTATATTATTTTTATATACTATATTAATTACATGTTATTATACAATTTAAATAATATAAATTTTAATTAATAGCATATAATATAATTAAGAATTTATAAATTTATATTTATATTTTATTTTAAGTTATTAAGTACAAAGGACAAATGCATTAGTTGTTCAATGATAATGACTTTTTTCTTGAAAAACTCATTCTTATTTATAGTCACATCAATAAGACACCTTTTTATTAATTTTATTTTGGTACAACTTTATAATTGAATTTAACTATGGTTACATGGATTATGCAATTTAAAAAGTGAATTACAAATTCATAAATATTATTTTATTGGTTTAGCTATTATTTTTATTATTTCCTTAGGAGGCCCATTTTAAACCTCCAAAATTCCCCCTAATGTCTACAATTACCTGCAATCTATCATTATTGAAGATTGCGGATACACGGTTACCTCTTCATTCATCACGTTGAAGAGGTTAAAGGAGAAAATCAAAGGCTTGCTCTTGGGGCCATGGTTATTTCGAGTTTTGGTCTTTTTGGAGAAATATGGATCAAGTAGCCTCAAAGAAAGTGAAGGGCCAGTGTTGGATGATGTCTAGTGGGAGAAGGTAGATCTGGTTATTCGAGATCATGAAGCCTATCATTTCCTTGATTCTATATGCAAATACGAGACCAACCCATCTAGGAGAGGTTTATGAGGGATGGGATTCCATGATTGACTGCGCGGGGACCATTGTTTTACGAGTCGTGCCCCCGAGTATGAGACATCACGGAGGCCTTCTTCACCGACATACATGATATTTCTTGTCGACGGACTAGGACAAGAATTGCACTGCCCCACATTGTTTGACTCACTCCTCGAACCCAAAATACTACGGTAATTAGTGGTCGAATGGTGGACCTTCACTTGAGATTCCCTCTTCACATGGATGAAAAAAATCTCACGGGGGAGGAAAGATGCATTCGGGGAGGATTTTCGAGGAGAGGGCATCCCTTGATGAGGTGGAGGATGCCTTTGCAGATTTTTCCACGCCGTATGAAAGATTTAGCCCAGGCTATGATGTGATTTAGAAGGGGGGCTAAGAAGCCCTATTCTTGGTGGGCAACTCATGGGGCAACAAGGCCTCCTCTACGGCGATTAGCCATGAGGCTCCTCTCGAGGCGACTTCATCCTCTTGGTGTGAGAGGAATTGGAGCACATATGGGGACGCGCGCAGGTGTAGAAGAGAGTCGACGCGGCCGGTCCGGGCGAGAGACAATGGTGTATGTGCACACCAACCTTCATCTCATCTACGAGCGAGAGGGAGGATTGGTCAGAAGGAAAGACAAGGATGTGGGATGTCTTTCCTAATGATATGTGTCTGGACAACGGTGTTGAGTTGGCATTGACGACTTGGATCTCAATATGCCGGTGCTAGAGCCTATCACATTTGATGATGGCGATACGGTAGAAGGCGTCATCCTCCGCAACAAATGCAAAGATGTCGAGGAGGAGGAGGATGCAACGAGAGGGGAAGGTGGTGAGCATGATGATCGGGGTGAAGCAGAGTGATAATGATTATGATGATGAGGATTGATGACTCATTGAGGCTTGTAGTCTTGTAGAGTTGTAGACTAGTTGTTTTGTATTTTCTATTTCTATTTTCCATTGGCCGAGTGTACTACCTAAGAATATAGAGGCTAGTACTTATTTAACACATTTTGATTTTGATGAGTTAATGAGAAAACTACGGTGTCTTAGTATCTTGTCTTTACGAGTTTCTCCTATTGGATCATTGATGAATATGTCTATAACTAATACTTTGTAAATTTGTAATATGTATGATTGACAATTGTATGATGTATCAATGTATCATGTATGAGTATCTAAGATCTTAAATCTATGTTTGAATCAATGAATTTTTGTAGATTTGTGTAAAAAAATATCTAGTTTTTAATATATATATATATAATAAAATAATATATAACGTGTCGGACGTGTCCTGTTCTAGAGGTCACCATGTCACGAATGCGATTCTCGAATCCACGTGTCGATCGAATCTTGTGTCCTGATATAGGTGACTTGGGTCTTCTAGGCTATTGGAGGTTTATATTATTAGGTAGTTTTAAGATATAGCATGTACGGGCACCTCCATGGTTAACTTGAGCATAGAAAAATATAAATGCGGCTAGCTTGCTCTTTTGAGACCAAAACCAGTGATACACACCCTCAGCAGAGATTTACAAGACTCGGCCAATTTCTAGCCCTAGAAACTCCGGTCTTTTGCCCACAGAGCCCACACAGGCAAAAGCCTGTCGGCCTGCGCGCATAAATGTGCAGTGCGGAGAGAGGGTTCGTATTTAAAAATGGGTGACGCGGACCCTACGTTTGCCCTAGAAAGGCTGCGTAGCTAAAGGCCCCCTTTCTATGGCCCCGCCTGCGGTTGTTGCTCTTGTCTCTTGTTGATTCGTGGCAACGTGATCGGACCATCCCCTTTACCAATACTACCCCTCTCTACAACTTAAACACTTCACGGGAAATTCTTAGCAAACCACACCTTAGAATTCCGGCTTAGTCTTAGTGCTCTTGCCTTCGTGTGTGTGTTCTCCAGGCGACCCCAAGCCTTTCCTTTATACTTTCTCGTTGGGAAACCAACGACCATGATCTAATCTTGAATCGATGGCTAAGATTAAAGAAAGCTTGATTCGGGTGACTTAAAGTCATTCCATCACATGTGTTTTAATTAATTATCTTTAATATTTTAATTTTCCTAAGTTAGACTTAGGGTCCTTAAAATTAAAAATATTAATTAGTCAATTATCTCCCAAATATTTGGATGGAATTTCCCAAATCCACCCAGGGTCTTGGAGATCTCATGTACTCGAATCCCTCCACAAATTTTTGGAGCTAGAGCACATCAGATGCTACCCCAACACTCAAGAAAGCTCGAACACTCCCTCTTAGCGAGGAATGTGCTCTAGTACAACTGCTTCACTCAGAAGCTGCGATCTGGTGTGGGTCTACGCGCTAATCTTTAAGGACTTGCTACCCTTCATCAACTGGCATCTTCTTGCCATTTTATCTTGTTTCCTATGGCCTTCCCTTGTCATTGCCATATACGTAGTGCAACTCCCTATCAATCTCTTGCACCATCTTTGCAAATTGTTGTACTTGCATCTTCGGTCATGAGAGAATAAGCTGAATCCCTTGCCAATCTTTGACGGACAAGTTAGTTGGGGCACATCCTCATCCTTTGAAGCTCTATCGAGTGGCGATTTGTGTTGTCATACGGAGGATGATACCTGACTTCTGACTACTGCTGCTTGCGTAAGTAGACTCCTTTTGCATTCTTTGAAGTCACATCAACCCTTGTCTTTGAGAAATCTCTCCCGTCTGCAACTGCGCTGTTCAGCAGAGTACATCAACCCCTGTCTTAGTTGTTGCATTTGCCTCTTGTTGCTCTCATCGACGTTCAACTCCGCCTGCAGCTGTAGTGATTCTCTGCACCATTTGCTCCACTTGTCTGCTACTATCTTAAGACTCCCGTAGCTCGGATGTGATCGAGGGTAATTTGGTCGAGGATCCCTTTGTTATCACTAGGTTCGTACGGATAGGTACTCCACCACACAGCCTAGGTAACTCTTCCGAATAACCATTTGAAAAAGTGGCCTTTCAACTTGAGAGGCTCTCAAAGTAAATATGATTTGTTCAAATATAATTCAATCGAGATGGCAATATTAACTGTTTTGTAATAGTGTCTTGAATGTGTTTGTATGCGAGGTAAAAAAATGTATAGGGTTTACTACTGTTGGGCTTATGGAGTCGGTCTTTAGGAAACTCGATGACATGGTTCTCCTTGTGGAAAGAGTGAGGCATGTGGATGTTTTTAATGAAAGGAAAGCACACACATATTACAATAGCTTAATGTTTAAAGGAAGTACGAGCATGATGTACATGAATTACGAGTAATCAAACATTAAGATGCGAAAACAAAATAGTAAGATACATAAGACAAATGCTCATGAAAACATCGGATGGGTGAAGAAAGAAAACCCACGGTACTTGTATATTATTGATCGAGAAAAAGTTTACAATAGTAGTAGTGTAAAAAATAACATCTTTCAAAACTTCTATTCTTCGAAATCCTGCCTATTAATAGGCCTTAGTCACTTTACATTGGATATACCTACATGGCTAGATCATCAGAAAAGCTACTTTGCCAGTATTCTATCTTAACAAGAAACAAAATACATGGGAATGAAACTAACACCCTCTTGACTTTATGATTTAGAGACCTACTAGGACTCTTCCCTTATTTATTACATCTACTAAGCAAGAAAAAACTGCATATCTACATTGAAGATGGTTATATGCTTAAGTGGCATAACCATGATCAAGACATTAATGCCCCTACTAGAATTAGGAAACCGGTCATCCTATTTTTAAGGAAGTGGTGTCATGATAATTGCGGTGTCTTTATGTTGAGTTGATGAACTAGACGACCTTTTCGAATACCAAACCTCTTGCTAGAATATTCCTGCGATACTCTTTAAACTCTCCACGTGGTTGGTTGACCTCCAATGAGCCATCAAAACACAAAATTGCTACGTAGTGCTCGTTCTGCGAGAAACGGAGGAATCAAGGCAATTTGTGGCAATTTTAGTAGCAAATTGACTTCACCCATCTATGTCCTTTTGGCCACTCTTTACAGTGATTTGGAAATGATTGTTGAACCAAATGAGCTAAATACAAATTTTCTCCCTCCTTGATCTGTATATAGTTGTGATTACAAGCAAAAAGTCACCTGCAACGATTTTGTGTACAAAGTGGGCTTCAAGTACGGGATTATTTATGAAATTGCCTAGTGGCAGAGAAAACTCAAAATTTGTCCTTCTTCTTCAAAATTTTGCACATGGATCTGCAAATTCGATTCTGAAGGATGCAAGAAATGTCAAAAGGAAATTGGTCTACTCTTGAACTTTGGAACCTACTCCTTTGGTAGTAGGAACTTGAATACCTTCGGAGTTCATTTTACGTGATTTTGAGGTCCTTTTTCTTTAACTACTTGCCGTATCATCTCTAGTTGCTCTTCTAGCTCTTTGACACGACCTTTTAAGTTTCTTCCTTTCGGCTTGTAACCACAAATTTCTCTTTCTTGTGTGCTTCATTACCCTTCTCAAAGGAATTGTTCTTTTCGGTAGCTTCTTGGCATTGATTAATGACTCATCATATTGATTTAGTTGGTCATTTACCTTTTCTTTGAAATCTTCCATCAACTTCATCTACCTTAGCTTCACAGCAACTCCAATTTGGTCTCAATAACCTTTTTCTCTAGCCTCTCTCAATTTCTCTTATAACTTTGCACTTCAATTTTCTCAACCATTTCTCCTTACCCTTCCTTTGCACAATGATCTCCTACGCGAAATTTTGGAGACAAATCAATGATATCTTCTATAGTAGGTTGCTTTCCTTTGTCGATAATCTCTGTCTTCTTATTTTCCATGACACCCTTGGCAAGTTGTTTCACCTTTAATATGTTTAGCTGCGACCAACGGAGTCTCCTCTATGTCTATAGCTCTAAGAATGTCTTAGTGCCTTTTTCAATTGTTTGATTTACAGTTTACCCTTCCATGGATTTTCTTGCGTCTTTTTGTTTGCTGATTGCGGGTGTACGTATGGAGTTTAAATGCTCTTATAGGGGCTCTGTTCAATATCCATTAGCTCTATAATGGGCTCTATCTCCTCCTCATTGACACCCTTTGTCTCAAGCTGAGTTTGTCACTCTTTTCGAAGGAGTGCCTTTTGACTTTGGAGTTTTCTTGGGTGTTGCCTAATCAATCTCATAACCCTTTGAGAAAAAGAAAACGTAGCCAGTCTGTTTAGTTTCTTCCGCTCTCAAGTACTGAGTTTAATCAAACCATGGTGGAAGATTGAGGTCTCACGCTACGCTTTGCTTTGAACCTTGTTACGACATCTTCCCTAAGCTCCTAAACAAGAAAAAAGGAAGATCGAGAGGCCCTTGCTAGTAAAGTGCAACAAAAAGCTTGAAATAGGTATCGGTAGACCATATGAAATCTCCTCACAAGTAAATTACTTTTGAACTACAAACAACAATTTGGAGTAGTTTTCTTTCATGTAGCTCCTTGGAATTCCGGAAGTCATATCGATTTCCAATGTGCTATGGTTTAATAAATCCATCAGTTATGCATCTTAGCTGGTGGCTGAAAACCACTCTTCACCTTCTCTTGGTATCTACGCTAGGCTGTACGTTGTCTGCAGTGACACTACAAACTTGCACTTTCGAGAGGTTATACTTGTAAGGAATTCTTGCAAAGTCCTTTGATATCTAAGCATGAAAACCTTGAAGTTTTTGATAGAATTCCAGGCATCCAATGTTGTTGAAAGCTTCTACAAAGGCCCAGGTCTTCATTTAGTAACTTGAGATCCATAGGTTCATATCTTACACGAGGCCTCCTATGTTTGTTTTCTTCTTCATGGCCATCTCTTTAAAACCACATGCCTTTTTGCGTGCTTATTTTGCGAGGAAAAAGAGCGCACAACAAGTTGCTTGCGGTTAGGCTAGACTCTTCCAAGGATGATAATCGGTTGATGCGTACAAAGCTCGAAGGGAGGATGAAAGAAAGTGCTTTGGAGGTGAGTTTAAAAAGATGAAATTGAATATGGGAAGGATAATGACAAATGAGAGGAGTGAAGTGTAATGATGGATCACACTCATGATTACGCAAGTGTGGATGACTCTAATAATCGATCATGTGACCTCACATTCACCCTAACCTCTAAAAATTTAACAACTCATCATCCCCTTGTGAACTGCGGGGAAAAACATGATTCCTCGGCATTTCGGTTATAAACAGCGATTCACTTCGCACTAGTCGGGTGGGTACGAAGTAGCGAAAACAACTTGTTGGTAGTTATATTCGGCTATGACGAACTTGGGAAAAAAATTAAATGGGTGGCCACTACCTCGATCCAGCCAATGCATGTAAACCTTTGGGAGATTTTGATGGATTTGACTCTAATGACATAACCCATGGACTATTCTAGACTTAGGATAATGACTATTTCATGAGTTTTCATCAATTTCATGAACAAATTTTTATTATACAAATGAGACCTAGGCTAATGACCCTATCAACCAAGAATTGAAATTTTATGTGTGATAACACCGCCCTCGCTACGCCATTGCTCTACGGATCCATGTTGCCCCACTTTTGTGGTTCATGAGTGCTCATGGCTACGTCATCTTCGACACATCGTCGCCATAGTAGCCTTGGAAGTAGAAGCTTCCTTGTCCTTCTTCTTCTAAGGACAATTACGTCGAAATGTCCAAGTTATTTGCCTTTGAAACACTTGATCTTGGATAGATCACACTTCTTCTTCCCTTGTTGCCTCTTTGATGAAAATTTGCATTTTTCTCCTGTATACCTTATGACCCCAGTGTTATCTTGCTTCTTGGTAGATACGGGTTCTTCTTGATGAAGGATTGCCCACATGTTGTCGTAGTCGGGAAGGTCAGCCTCTTGCCTAGGACACTTTGGACAAAGGTTTCTCACTCTTTTGTGACCGCATTGATTGCAATCCTTAACATCACATCATCACTCCACCTTTGCTCCCATGGTAGACAATCGATCTACGATCGTCGTAATCTAAAAAGGAAGGGCTCTATTTCTTCTCCCTTGGTCATCATGAATGACCTTGTTGATTCTACGGAAACATTTTCCTGCGACGAACTTTCCCTCATATGGGGTTGTTAAGGCTTTCCACATCTCATTAGCTATTTTCTTTTCGGCTATGTAAGAACTATATGGTCCTTAACCCCATCAGTATGAAACGTTTCGCATGTGCCGCAACTTCCTCGTGCTTCTTCAAAAGGAAGATCACACGCTGAAGTCGGTAAGCTGCCGGACGTTTTCTGTATGATCCCTTGGACGTATGCCTCCATGACTACCAAGATTTTGGCCTTCCGGTGCAAGAAGTTGGACGGGGCCGTCCGACCTATCTGATCATGTGGTACGACGAGGGTGCCATCTCGCCGAGATCTACTGCGCTCAGAACAAATCTTCCTCTCCGCTTCTCTCTTGAAGCTCGGATCTAGGATCCTTGGCGAAAAGGAACCCTCTGCTCCCCTCGCTGGCGATTTCCTCTCTTGGAAATACGCCGTCGCTCGCAAACAACTCTCTTCGATCCGTGATGCGATTTGCGGTTCTTTGGCTAGAAACGCGGCAGTCTCTATAAGCTCTTTGTCTCCTAGTGCTTAGACTAAATTCTGAATCTTTAGAAATTTAACTTGACAACTTACCGAAGTTTTGCGGCTCTTTTCGAGTCATACATGAATCAACACGACTTGAGATGTGCGTCACCCTAGGCGGCCTTTACGTGAGGCAGCAGTCCCAACGTTGTCTCTGCCTTGCCCTCTTTATGCGATAAGTATGTGGACTTGCGTGGAGGCTTGTGTCCACTCTAGCCTCTGCGTGGTTCTTCTCCTACGTTGTTTGTCTTTGTCCCTTCCAAATACGGCTTTTGTGGTTGTTGCTCCTCTCTCTGCTTTGACAAGATTCTTTAGTCTTACATTGGTGACCACACTAGATGCCTTATTGCTGCGATACCATGTGAAAATTTTGAAAGTTACTTTATGAAGAAATATCTTAGATACAGTTGCTCTTTCCTCCTTAAACAAGTTATTAATCTTTGAAATGTCGATTAATATCGAAGTAAACACATAACAGACTTTTTACCAGATTCCGGATCTAAAACAAAAAAAATGCATGCACGGAGACAAGAGTGACCACACGAGATTTTACGGGAAGACTATCCTAGGAAAAACCCAATGCGGGAAAACCGATGTTTTGGGCGGTGGAGGGTTTATATTATTAAGTACTTTTCTAAATACAATAAATGCAGGTATCTTATTGGTTAACACGATAAATATAGATCTATAGCTAACCCTCTTGTTCTAAGACCAAAAACTTGGTGATCCACTCCCTTAGTAAAGTTTACGGGACTCAACCAATTTCGGCCCTAGGAACACCCGATCTTGCCCTTGAATCCCCTAGTCAACCCTATCGGCCTGCATGCCTGCGCACCTTTGCGGCAACACAGAGGTTACGTAACTGACATCGATGGAACCCTGTTGCCTAGAGAAGGGTCTTTGCGTGACCCTGGAGGGTCCCTGTTGCCTAAGCGGTTGCTCCAAAAGTGCCTATGTAGCACCTGCGTATTGTTGCTCTTTGTCTTTGCCATGACGGTGCATAGCGGTGTTGCTACCTGGCTTCTGTGTTGCCTGCGGATGCGCTCTCTGCCTCTTGCGCCGATTCTTGGCAACGGAATCGGACCATCCCCCTTTGCCAATTGTACCCCTCTCTACGAACTGACTTATACGGAAATTCTTAGCAAACCACGCCCTGGAATTGACAGTCCGATGATGCCGCCTCCCCGTGTGTGTGTTCTCCAAACGACCCCAAGCCTTTCCTTTATACTTTCTGCGTTGGTAAACCAACAACCATGATCTAATCTTGAATCGATGGCTAAGATTAAAGAAAGCTTGATTCGTGTGAAACTTAAGTCAATTCCATCGGATGTTTTAATTAATTACCTTTAATATTTTAATTTTCCCAAGTTAGACTTAGTGGCTTTAATTAAAAATATTAATTATTAATTAATTATCTAGCGGTTAAATTTCCCAAATCCCTTTACGGGTCTTGGGAATATGCTACTCTAGTCACTCCACAAATTTTGGGAGCTAGAGCACATACGATGCTACCCCAACACTCAGAAAACTCAGCAACACTCCCTCTTAGCGAGGAATGTGTCTAGTACAACTCTACTTCACTCAGAAGCTCTGTGATCTGCAGTGTGGTCTCTGCTTGTTGATGCGGACCTCTTTGCCTTCATCACTACGGCTAGCTGCTTTGTATTCTTGTCTTGTTGCCTATGGCGCACACCGTCATTGCACATACGTATTGCGTGACTCCTCTCATCTCTTTGCCACCATGCGCAGCGGTGGCTTCACATCTTCGGTTGCTAAGAGAAACAAGCGGAATCTCTTGCCCAATCTTTGACAAAAAAAGTCGGTTGGGTTTGCATCCTCATCAACGGCTGTCGAACATTTGATCGTATTTGTCATGCGGAGGATGATGCACAGCTACGATTTTACCTTTGCGTGACGAACTCCTTTTACTTCTTCTTGAAGTCACATCATCACTTGTCTTTGAAATCTCTCATAGATGCCCAGATGGTATGAAGGCGGGGGTATCCGGACGGAAGGGTTTGATGGACTCTCTGTGCTAGTTAAGGTAGAATCATGCGATTGCATGCGGTATATTCCACCTTCGACGGTGACTATGGGGACATACTCGGTGACAAACCATTTCTTTGTGGTCGCATTGAGACACACCAACATGGTGTTGGGGTCTAGTAGCTCATCACACTTGGTAGAGTTACTACCAATTGGTGGAAGTTGGAGATGGAGTTCCTAGATAAGAAGAGCGGGGAAGCCGATGAGACATAGAGTGGGTAGTTGAGCTAAGGATTTCGGAGGCGAATGGTATAGCTCGACCCACCGCACCTCGATGTCAAGCCATCCTAGACCTTTACTCCACGGTTTGAGGACCTCACTAGTGCAACCACAGAAAAGTTGTTTTGACACACTATCAAATTGGAGCCCGACATTCGAGCGGTGATCACCACCCCCTATAAGCATCCCAAGGCCTACAAGGATGAGATTAAGAGGGCCATTACGCCAGGCTCTTGGCATTGGGGCACATCGAGTTACATAGAGTCTTACTGCTTCTTTTGTTGTTTTGGTGAAGAAGGATGGGACGGGGATGTGCATGAGCTAGATTACTTTTGAACAAGAAAACCATGGCTTAGCTACCCATCCCTAGGATCGATGAGTTGATGGATGAGGTGAGGGGGAGCGAAGTTCTTCTCAAGATTGATACGAAGTTGGGCACACGGATACGGGTGAGGGGACAAGGATGTCCCCAAGTGCGTTAGTGTCACTATGGCCACTTTGAGTTATTGGTGATGCCTTTGGGGTGACCAAATGCTACGACCACTTTCCGATCTTGCATGGTCATATCTTTAGTGACCAACTAAGGAAGTTTGTGCTAGTATTTTTTGACGATATTCGATATACAACCACGCATGAGAGAGCACTTATAACACATAGGATTTGTACTACAATCCGGAGGAACTAACAATTCTATTGAGAGTTGTCAAAGTGCGAGTTCGGTTTGACGGAGATGCTCCCTATTTGGGGCATATCATTGGGGTGAATGGAGTGAGGGTCCACGAGGAGAAGATAAGGGCCATAAGGGATTGGCCAAAGCCCATGAATGTGACGGAGAACTTCGGGGGTTTGTGGGTGTTTTCACCTACTACGGGAAGTTTGTAAAGGGCTTTTCGCGACACGACAACCCTCGCATATCTAACTAAAAAGGGGGGATTTCGGTTGGACGTGACAACGCAGAGCTTTTGATTGGCTTAGCGAGGTGATGAAAGCGGTTGTACGTTGCTCCACGCTACCCAAATTCACGCATCCATTTGTCTTTGAGTTCGATGCTTCGGGGAGGGTAGGCGCAATGCGTGCAAGAGGACATCTCATAGCTTTCGAGAGCTAGAAGCTGACCCAAGCCGGATGAAGGTTGTATCCCATCTACGATAAGGAGATGCGGCCATCATGCATGCGCTAGCCAAGTTCTACAGCGATGTCTTGTGAGGCAGTTACGTGTGAAGATGATGACCACAACATCCTTAGATGTTTCTGAGTATCGCGTAGTTAGGGAGAGCGACAAAAGTGGGTGAGCAAGATCTAGGCCTATGATTTCAATTTTCGACATCAAGTATGTCGAGGGCTTATAATGTAGTGAACGTGCGTTGTCCGAGAGCCGACTTCTTTTCTTGATGAGTATTAGTAGAATTGGAAGGCTCGTTTCTTTGGTAAGTACTCCGAGGACCGTTTTGCTTGAGGGTCTTGGAGGGCGGAGTGACTAATGACCACTACGGGGTGATGGATGAGGGTGATATATTATGAAATAGGATCTATTTGGTAGTAACTCTAGTTCGTAGGAGAGAAGATCTACCACCTTGACCCATGATTCACCATTGGTCGGGCACCAAGGGCACCCAAAACTTGCGGGGGCGATTGGGGAGAGATTCTCCATGGAAGGGCATCAAGGAGGATGTTTTGCGGCACATTAGGGAGTGCGAAGTGTGCCGGCGGAACAAGGGAGATGCCACACTCGGCGAGGTTGCTTCGGCCACTAGCCATCCCCGAGGAAATGGGAGAGCATTTCATGGATTTCATCACGGGGTTGCCCATGACACGAGCCAAAGGTGCATTTATGTGGTTGTGGATCGCTTGACCAAATATGCTCACTTTTTTACGATCTCGGCCAGAGTACAGGCTCCTGGTGTAAACTATTCTTCGGAAAGTATTTCGGTTGCATGGTCTCATCGAGGCCATTTTCGGTGACCAAGGCAATCATTTCATGATTTTGGCGAGGGCTATTTCGGTTGGTGGTCTGAGCTCACTCCTAGTACAAGCTACCATCCCCAAATGGATGGCAGGATGGAGATAGTTAACAAGTGGTTGGAAGGCTACTAACGAAACTATGTCACCGGGTAGCATAAGGCGTGGTTGAGATGGCTACACATGGGAGAGTATTGCTACAACACCACCATACATGTCGGTAGGTATGTCTCCATTTCTTGGCTTGTATAGTTATGATGCTCGACTTTCATTTATGTCATGTTTAGACGATGAGGCACAGGGCCAAGGAATGGATCCGAGGAGAGCGAAGACATCTTGAGGGCCCTCAAGGACAACTTGCGGGCATCACATAACAAACAAAAGATCTATGTTGACGGGGGGCTGCGTGGAGAGACACTGAGGTTGGGGATCTAGTGTACCAACGCCTCCGGTGTACAAGTAGTCCCACGTTGAACCGGAAAGGGAGAAGAAAGGCAGAAGTTGCATTTTTATGGACCTTATAGGGTCACTTGGAGAGTGGGAGGTAGCATATGAGTTGGAGCTATCCTGGGGGGCTTCGGGTGCACAATATCTCCCATGTATCTTTCTTGAAAGAGGATTTGGGCCGGTGATAGCGACGGCTAGAAAGTTGCCTCCATGGATGATGAGGGGCATTTGGTACTTCAGCCGGAGAAATTTGTATTGGATACCGAGGGAGAAGCACTTGAGGAGGTAGGGTGGTGAAGGAATACTTGATCGGATGGAGGAACCTCCTGGGATGAGGATGCCACTTGGAAGGGGGAGAAGATTCTTCGGCACCCATCTTTGCGATTCTTGAGGAAAAAGCAACATTACGGCGGGGAGGGGTTTGTAATATCCCCAATTAACGGTCGGCTAATTGGGAATATTAATTTTTGACAAATTTTGGCTTTCTAATGTTAGGCGGAAATAATGTGGGTCGGGACCCACAAATTATATTAAAGAAAAGCGGGGTATTTTTTCCTATAGTTAGAGGCAAAAATTGTGGCCTGGAGTGAGGACGGGAGAGCCAATGAAAAGGCTCTACGTTTGGCTAAGTGGCAACGGCGAGAGTGACGAGGAGGGCGGCGCGGTGGGCTGAGTGAGGGCGGCGCGGAGTCTAGGTGGGGCCAAAGAGGAACTTTGAAATTTGTGGAGACAAAAGGGAAGATGCGACTCATTCCTCATCATTCATTCCTGAAGATATCTTCAAGCAAAGATCTCAACCTCTACCTCGGGGGACTTCGAGTGCTTGTTTAGGAGAGGAAGTTCCACCATTTTGTGAAGAGATTTAGAGAATACTGGCGGGAGGACGCGGTCCCTTCAAGGCACGGCGTAAAACCGGTCTAGACGATGCGATGCCTACGCGGTCGGCCAGGAAAGTGTCGGGGGTAGAAGAAGGGCCCCAAGAAGAGGAGATTAGACGAGAAGATTTGGAGGGGAGGCTAGCCACCTCCTACTAGGGATTTTGGAATTATTTAGAGGAGGCATTTTCTAGTATTTTCAGCTAGAAGGTCGGATTCCCCCGACGGAAGCGAGTGTGCTAAGCCCAAAGTCATTTTTCGTGTCGAGATTTTTTGCAAACCCTTTTTCGGGTTTTTGTGGGTTTAGTGAGAGGAATATGGTGACCAATTCACCAAATTTTTTGAGCAGGAGGTAGGCCATCTAGCCGAGTCCGAAATTAGGCAACAACAATAAATTCCGGGGCCGGGGCGGCGTAGTGGGCCGACCACGCGAGCATACTTCGGCAAATGATTTTCTAGGATTAGAGTTGTTCTTGACCTACCTTGAGCAAGCTTAGGGTGCTATCCTTATAAGCACGATGTTATTACTCTTTCCCGGCATCTTAATAAAAATGGCTCGGTCTTGGATACATGTCTGTTTCATAGCATTTAACAGTGTTTTCTGAATTTTCTTTGTAGTTACTTATATATTTTGCCTTTTATTCTTGTTAATCCCCATTTGAGATGTAAATGATGCTGGCTACGGGTAGGGAATCTTGGGTCTAGCTCTCCTGTATCCTACAACATAGTGGTGCCTTTGGATACCTGTAGCCCCATCAATAGCTTTGCAGTCCACCATAGTGATATCTCGGAGAACGATCCGGTACGCTTCATGCGGATAGTCAGAAGAACTTTGAGATGTGTAGCTCTCCTGGACGGCAGGAGCCTGATCATCTGCAAATGCTATAAAAGGATATACATACGGGCAGCTCTTGCTTTCCCTCTTGTTAAATTCGTGAGAAATTTTAATCTGGAAAGCCATTGACATCGATTTGCTTCTCCCTGCTAAGTTATTAGGTTCTCGGTGAACCTCGAAGTATCAAAGAGCGGCCAAACAACAACCTACACATGGTGTTTCTTGAATAGCAGCCTCATGGTGGACAGAAATGACATGGGTGCCTGGACAAATGTCCCTGGAAAAAACCAGTCAGGAGACACGGTTATTAGCTACGGGAGGTTTTTGTGTGGCAGAATCATGCTGGTGATTCCCTCTGAAAGCAGGTTGGGAGAACTCGGCCCAACTACCGGCCCAACGGGCTCCAGACGCGCTGTCAGCCTCTACGTGGTAACCCTGGCACCGTCATCCTCTGTTACTCTTGGGAGAACACCGTGCCACAAAGGGCTTGTGTGCCTTTACGTTACTTGTGGCGGGCTTTGTGTGGTTGCTTCCGTGGCTCTTGTTGCCTCACCTGCTGCCTCGTGGCACATGATGGGTACATGACTCTGGATCCTCCCCATGGCCCCGCTGTTATCTGCCTCCCTCCTCCATGTGTGCTGCAGTACAGGATGGATCATCCCGCGCAATACCTACCCATGGCCCCTTATAAAATATACCAGGAGTGGCAGCAAACCCATACAATTTCAGTTTAATGATGTAAGCAAATAATATGTGCCAGCCAGCCCCAGCCTTCTGCCCTTAACTTATCGTTTGGAAACCAGCACAGCCGTGGAAATCTAATCTCTAATGTTCAGATTAAGCGCTTGGTCATCACTTAAGTCATTCATCACCTTTAAAATTTAATTCCACTTTAATCTTTTAATTTCCTAGTTAGTCTTAGGATCCTTAATTAAAATAATGTATTTGGGTGTGAATATATTAAACCTAATGGATTCTTACAACGCTTCCAGTGCGATCATGCTCAGTTCTCCACCTTTGGGGTGCCCCCAGGAGCTGGCACATCCGTTACTGCACAGTCTAATATATAAAAACAGAAGTGTGCTCTGTGACCATCAACCACCGATGCTGCTGCAGTCTTTAATGGATACACGGCTGATGCCAAACTCACAGCATGTCACTATGTTGTTGTTTCTAACATGTACAACCTGTTTCTGCAGCACCATCATATTTAAAACCCTCTCTCCAAGTGCAGCAATGCTGCTCGGCTGGCATGCTGCAGCTTTCCGATTCTTTAGGAGCAGCATGGCAGGGACCCACCCAGGCACTGCGGGCAGAGTTAGTGAGTGACATCTCATCCTGGCTCCTTGGTTGTTGAAACTTTTGTGTCATACAAAACCCTTTGCTTGCTCTGACTTCTGTGTAAAAGCATGCCTCCTTTATGGCAGTGCATGAATGCCTGCATCTCTTCTGTCTCTCTTTGTTGCCTTTCTTTATCTTTCTTGCCTCTACGTGTCCTGACCTCACCTCCTGCTTCCATTCGTGATCTCACTGTACTTGCTCAGTCATTCCCCTTCCTCCAAGGCTACTGTGAGTCTCTTAGTCAAAGATTTGGCTACTCAAGAAGTCCACCACCATTGTGGTGCTCTCCTGGGATCAATATTGCCCCACCTCCCAATGGTTCCCGCCCAGGCACTCTGGCTACATCATCGTTGGTCACATCATCATCTTTGGTCTGAGTCTTGGGACACAAGCTTCTTGTGTTCCTTGGGGGACAATTGTTGGCGAAGTGGCTGGGATTGTCACATTGGAAACGTTTGATCTTAGCTCAGATCCCCTTCCTTCTTCCTTGCTTTGTAGATGGGGCTCTTCCTCGTCTCCTTCTTCACCTTGCTTAATCCGTGCAGGGTTGTCTCTTGGGTATTCGATGAATTCCATCTGTCGGAGGATGGCCCCATATCGTCCAGATTGGAGGGTCTTGTGCTTAAGATGCTTGGAAAGCATTTTATGGATTTTCTCTGTGTTTGCATTTAAGAAGCAGTCCTCTGCTAGGACATCATCCTCCTGCCTTAAACCACCCATGGCGATTCGATTTTGGTCTCGGTCTTCCTGGCACCAGGGTGGAAGGATGAATTTTCCTCTCTGGTCATCATAAACAACCTCCTTGGTTCTCTAGAAGCATCTTCTTGAATGGGATTTCACTTAGTCTGAATGACAAGGTACAGCGCACTGCATCTCATTGGTGATATTTCAGCTACCGGCTATCAGCAGCGGTATGTGATCCTTCTTCCCCATCCCGGTAAACGCTTGGCCTTGCCGCTGCTTCCGTGTGCTTCGCCGGGGAGGAGCTGTCGCCTTGGTTCTTGCTGTAAACGCTCTCTACATGCTCCACCAAGTTGTATGCCCTCAGGGTGATTTTGGCCTTCCGAGATAGCAAAGTTGGGCAGGCCGTCCGCCTATCCCCGATGCAGTGTGTTTAACTGTTCCTGGAAACAACCATGTCGGAACGGATCTCTCTCTTTCAAGCACGGCTGCTGCCTCAGCAGAAACTTGGATCTAGGGTCCTTGGGCGAGAAGGCACCCTGCGCCACTACGACAGCGTTTCCTCAGAAATGCTTAGATCTACGAATCAACTCTCTTCTATCACCCTACGATCGATCTCAGATTTCTTTGGCATTTAACAATGGGTTGTTCTCCTTCAGCTCATCCCTGACTTAGCTTAAACACGATGCACGCCAGTATCTCCCACCACCTAACCAATACTGAGAACAGAAGCCTGCTTGGGACTGACCAATTTGCACCTTTCAATACAGGTTAGCGTCCTTACGGTTGGCCTACTGCGTGAGCGGCTTCGGCCCCAGCGTGGCCTGCGTGAGTGCGAGGCTGTCTGCGCCTACGGAGATGCGCACCTGCGTGTGGCCGTCCCATTTGGGGACAGCCTCCCGGCCATCAGCTCAAGCAGATGGATTGGGAGCATTTTGAATGTCTTGCCTGGAAAGAAGAAATGCGGGCTACTCTAATGGCTGGGGCTGCGTCCCTAAGGGTATGAAATAAACACGCAATTGGTATAGAACTAGAAGATATGAAGACATATAGAAAGTAACAGTCCGACGGACGCAAACAGCGCATGAAATGTCGACAATATCCAGAAGGCTCATAGAAAAATCACTGTGTGCATAATGAGAAATATAATGGTATGACCTGGGTCGATGGTGGCGGTGGCACTAAACATAAAGCAAGTGAAGAAATATAAAGAATACACGGAAATGGGCACTCCTACGAGCACCGCATCCGGCGTGTGGGAAAAGACGTGGTGTGCTACCATGAAAATGAGCCACGATAAATAGTGTACGCCCAATGGAATGGATGAAAAATGAGATCCTCCTCTATCGCAATCTAGAACATGAAACCCGGAAACCATGTGGAAGGCAGACCCTGCGGAAAACGCCCCGCACGGAATGCTGAGCACCAGAATACTGTGCGCCGAGCTAAATGAGAATAGTGGCTCCACCGCCTCGACTCTCACGAAAATCTCCCAAAGACGAGCCTGATCTCCTCCGGAAATCCCTAGGATCCAAATCTCTAACGAAACACGGTCAAGACTTACTCCTGAATGGTTCGTCCTCTTTCTCTCGATTAGAGCACTTACAGTTCTGTGAATGCTGAGCTCTGCGTGAAAAGCACAAAACACCAAAACCTCCTATGAAATACAAAAAAGAGAAATAACCTTACTTTGACTTGGAGCACTCGAAGTCCCAGGGACTGAGGGCGGTCTTGGGCAGGAGGCAACAATACTAAATAGTGTTGGAATAATTGTGACCGATGCTCAAGAGAAGTCAACGACCGACTCAATATCATCAACAACGGGGCTGGATCAGAAATAAAGGCTCCTCCCTCTTTTATAATTTGGCCTTCCTCCAACCCTAAGGCCCATCTTCTCCGTGACTCTCTCTCTTTTGTGCACTCATCTTCATGCGGCCTTCCTGAGGCTGTCATTGGGCCCCCTCTCTGGTGCTTGGCCCCCTTGGCTTACACTGGTCACAACATTGTCCCAGGGAGGGTGTTTTATTCCACTTGGTGAGTTGGGCCTGCTTGCTCACTTGCATTTATTGACAATATAGATGGCAAAAGCTGAACAAATCAGATATTTCAATTCAACAGCAGCTGAGTAGAATCATCAGATCTCCAAAACTGAAAAATCATTGCTTGTCTCGAAACAGCGGAAATAATCAGATCTGCAGGAAATCTTCTCACTCCCATTCAGCATCTCATCATGCAATTCTTTCACCTGCACAAAGAATTTCAAGGCCCCAATCTTTGCCTCATTATTTGCTCTCCAGTATCAATAGCAGCCTCTGTTTTTAAATGCCACTCATCAGCATCAGTGAGTTTGGCTCTCTATCTCTCACCTTCTTCCTTCTTGGGCTGTGATGGCGAAAAAACGTTGTGGATCTTCTTGCCTTAGGGTAGCTCCAACTCCTACGCAACACCTTGTCCTAGGCGCTCTGTACCTGTGGCCGTCGCGGAGCCCAGGCTTCTTAAGCTAAACATGCTTCGGCATTTGTCGATATGGCTATGTTCGTATGGAGCCAAGTCTCCTGCCTCAGGCGGCTCTCTCCACCGACTACTCACAGCCCGGCACTTACCATTTCCTATTTGGTTGTCTTTGTAACCATATTATCATGAGAGCTCGGAAAATGTCTTGACTCTTGATCCAAATCTAGCTCTAGGAGCCTTGCCTGCCTAGCACAGAACATCACATCGGCCAAAAGATAAGGAATGATACCCATACAAAACATAAAATGGTGACATACCAATGGACATGTGATGTGTCGTGTTATATGATACTTACAGATGGAACCACTTCGGCGATGCCTCCATTTCTTATGACATAGTTACTCAAGCCAGCCCTCCGGCCCGCATTATTACCTCTCGTCGTCACATCATGTGGTCGATGCTGGTACTCGGTGTCAGCTCGTCCAACTAACGGAAGAGCTCACACCAAGGTCAGCCCATGAAGTGGTGCAATCACTGTCATGAACGATGAACCTTGGGAAGACCCTTGACACAGCTCCTCTCGAAGAATAAGCTCGGCCACTTGTCTGTGTGTGTGCGCGGATATGGCGAAAAAGTGCGCATAACGCCCACGTCGATAGATCCATGACGAATACAATCCTTGCCTGCCTGCATAGGCAACCACAGTGAAGTCCATCGAGAGACTCTCCCATTTCCCCTGCGGATGGGAAGAAGGCTGCTGCCAATCTGTAAGGATGTGGCTGTCTCCCCTTGTTCCTCGGCAAACATCGCACTCACGATGTCTTTGAGTAAATCTTCCTTGAGGCCTTCCATGAGAACTTCTCTCTAAGCACGTGCCGCGGTTTCGTGGCGCCTAATGGCTGATAGAAGATATGTGATGCGGGTATCTTCTTCTTAGTAGGATCCGACCGATCGAAAGATCTGTCCTTGTTGTGCGATGATCTCCTTGACCACACAGTACTGTCATCGCAACATCCATCAGGAACTGCATGCAAATACGGCTCGGCAGGTACTCCACTAATAGTGAAGGCCACTCAAGCTCACATGTCAGCTCATAGCAGAAGATAACGTGGTGAACCTACGTGAGAAGGGGCATACACACCATGTTATTCACACCTTGACATGCTCATTCATCTGCAGAGTCCCGCCATCTTGGATGCCACCGTCCCCTTCGTCCTCTCTGTGGCGCTTTTTACCTTCCCAAAAAGAACACAGGGCTATTGCCCAGTCGTTCCTCCAGTAAATATCACGTTTCAGGGATATCTCTGAAAGCACGAGCATCAACCGAGAGACCGACTAGGAGGCATTTGGATGTGTCTGTATGGAAAAGACGAAGATGCAAGGCTTCCACAGCCCCTTCCGGACTGCGTGCAAGAGTGAGAAAAGATAAACACAGAGTCGGTATGAACTAGATATAAAGAATATATAAAATAACGGTGAAGACGGACATGTAATAACATAAACCAGAATATCCCGACAACTCATCAGGAAAATATAGGAAGAAATGCTAAAACATTTTATTAGGTGAGAAATACAATGAAATTGCAATAGAGGTGATGGGAGGTGATGGCACCTAAAATTTGCTAATGACAAGTGAAGAAATACTTTTCAGAATATACGGGAAATGGTGGCACTCCTACCGAAGCTGAAGTCACAATCACTGGAAAATACGGTGTGCGTACTACGTGGAGAATAGTGAAGTCTGGAGCTGGAGTCCCCGCTATGGGAATGAGTTAAAAATCTTAATCCTCCTCTGCTGCGTGCGGAAGCAAAGCAGAAACCATATCAAAAATCGGCGACCCTCGAAAACCTGGAAAAACACCCCTTGAGGGCTACACGCCGGCCTCGGCCTCCCGCCGCGAGCTCGTCGATGTTGAAACACCACACTCAGCTCACCAAAATCCTCCCACGAGGCAAAAACGCGATCCTACCCCGCTCAAAATCTCGGCTCCAATCTCTACGAAGTACGATCAGACGCCTCGATGGTGCATCCTCTCTCCCGGTGTTGCGCAGTCTCTGTGAAGCTGACTCCGCAACAAACCCAAACACCCACGAAACCTCTCACAAAATACTAAAGAAATAACGCCGAGGGCGAGGCACTCGAGTCCCCGGGGGCTAAGGGTGAGATCTCCGTGGGAGACACTCAATGCACTAGCAGTCTTTGCGGAGCCGAGCTAAACCTTGACATGCTCAAGAAGACAAAACGTCGCTCAATATCATCAACAACGGAATGAACCAAATGAGAAGGCTCCTCCCTCTTTGGCCTTCCTCCAACCCTAAGGCCCATCTCCTCAACGTAGCCTCCCTCTCTTGCCACGTGCTCATCCTCTCATGCGTAGTAGCTTCTAGAGCATACGTGGGCCCCCCTCTCTACGTGGTGCTTGGCTTGGCTCCCCCTTAAGTCACGACGTTGTGTATGCTTCTAGGAGGGTGTTTTATTCCACTTAAGTGAGTTAAGCCCTCTCCACTCACTTTTTATTTATTAAAACCTATAGACGGCAAAGGCGAACAAAATCGAATATTCCGATTATTTGTCGCTAATTAGGAATATTACGATCCCTCGGCGAGAATGTTGCTTGTCCTCGAACGCGGGTGATGGATGCTGCAAAATCTTCTCACTCTCCCAAGTGGCATCCTCATCGGAGACAAATTCTTCCACCTCACCAAGAATTCCCATTGTCTTGCTCGCGTCGTTTGCCTCTCCTTGGTATCAATAATAGCCTGCGAGCTGCCGACACCAAATACCCACTCATTATCCGTGGGTGGTAGCTCCTCTGTCCTTTGTCACTGCGCGGCGCCTTCTTCGAGGGCATGATACATGAAAGACGTTGTGGATCTTGCGCAGCAGGGCGCGCCAACTCATCACATGGCTTTGCCCAATCACAACGTATCACCTTGTATGGTCCCGTAAAGGCGAGGCTTGAGCTTCTCGGCTCCCTTTGCTTCGGCAATGAGCATCGATATGGGCGCCAATCGTAGGTAGACCAAGTCCCTACCTCAGCTTGTCTCTCCATACGACCTCTATCGGCATACGGCTTTTTGCTGGTTTTTGTGTTGTAGTCATGTTGTCCTTGAGAGCTCGGAGAATGTGCGACTCTCTTGGATCCAAATCTTGGCTCTAGGAGCCTTGCTAACACCGAACATCACATCGGCAAAAGATAAGGAATGATACCCATACAAAGCATAAAATGGTGACATACCAATGGACATGTGATGTGTCATCTTTGTAGCAATACTACCCCAAATGCAACCACTTGACCATGCTCGCTGGCAACGACATAGTTTCGCAAGTAGCCCTCTAGCCCTTGTTAACTATCTCCGTACGTCATCCCCGTCTTTGGGTATGTGGTACTCGATGTCAACTCCGTCCCCACTAGATGGAAAAAGCTCTTTTGCCAAAATCTACACGTACAATACTGTCAGCGATGATGGTCTTAGGAAGACCATGCGGCCTGAAAAACCTCTCTAAAGAACGGCTCGGCCACTTGTCGCACCAACTGTGTAATGCGCGAATATGGCGATAAAAGTGCGCATACTTTGTCGACCGATCAACGACGACAAAGATACAAACCTTGCCTGCACCATGGGCAATCCTATGATGAAGTCCATCGATGCTCTCCCATTTCCCCTCGAATGGGAAGAGGGTACAGCAATCTGGGGATGGCTCATCTCCCCCTTGTTCCTCTAACAAACATCGCACTCCACGATGTTGGAGTACGTCCTCCTTGAGGCCCTTCCATGAGAACCTCTCTCTAATGGCCTTGTAAGTTTTTGGTAAACCTTTGATGGCTTTTGCCAATGGAGAATCATGTGATGCCGGGTATGTTCTTCTTAAAGTGAGATCCCTCGGTCAAGAGAAGATCTGTCCACGTAGTAGATGATCTCATCAACACTATCCTTGTACATCATCCGCCACTGTCCATCCGGCACCTCACATGCAAATCTGTCCTTGGAGTACTCCACTAATAGTCGAGCCCTCCAATCACATCATCCAAAAGCTCATAAGAGATAACGTCGTTTGCGGTCTACGTGTGAAAGGGCTATCTGCTACCACGTTATTCTTACCCTTGACATACTCAATGTCAAAGTCATATGCTTGGATCTTGCGATCCTGCCTCTCCTGTGGCGCACGCTCCCAAAAAGAATATGAAGGCATTTGTGATCGGTCCTCACCACAGACTTTGTTCCCTACCAAATCTTGCCGGAATTTGGCCAAGGCATGCATGATGACCAACATCTCCTTGTCATATATAGAATACAACCTCTCGTGCGGAAAGGCCCGTGTCTCAAAATTTACATGGAAATTGTCTGCATCAATACTACACCGATCCCCTCTCACGACGCATCACACTCCAAGACAAATGGGTACACGTAAAATCCGACAATGCAAGCAACGGGCGACTACTCATCACCTCCTTGAGCCTATCAAGAGCTCGGCTGCCCATTTGTACTCCGACCAGGCGAATGCCCCCTTCTTCATCAAATCGGTAAAGGGTGCGACGAGCAGCGAAACCTCGACGGAGCTACGTAATAGGTACATATACCGATGAACCCTCGAAGTTACGTCATGTTCCTCGGCTTTACGGCCAATCTCTGATGGCTCTAATCTTTTCCTCATGGACCTCACTCGAGTCCACTCCAATATTGACCCAAATACAACATCTCTCTTGTCATCCCAAACTCACACTTGGAGAGCTTAGCATGAAACCCATTTGCTTTTCCAAGATGCGTAGTACGCACTCTATGTTTGGAGATGCTCCTCCCAAGTCTGTAGCATATATGAGTATGTCTCAAAGAAGACCAATACAAACTTCCTCGGATATTTGCGGAAGATATGGTTCATGCTGGGCGAAAAAGTGGCTAGTGCATTGGTTAGCCCAAAAGGCATAACCAAAAAACTCAAAGTACCCATAATGACTTTTTGAGCGGTCTTGGGAATGTATCACTGTTCCCTCGTGAATCCGATGTTTTCCAAGTCTCAAATCAATCTTCGAAGAAAAAACTTGGCTCCCTCTCGGCTCATCCATCAACTCATCGATCCTGGGTATAGGATACATTCTTCGGGGTCTTCTTGTTCGGGGCCACGTAATCAATGCACATCCTCAAGGTGCTTTGTCCTTCTTCTTCACCAACACTACGGAAGAAGCAAAAACGGACACAAGTACTCGGTCGATGTGCCCAAGAGCCGACAACTCCTGGATGGCTGCCTCAATCTCATCTAGATAGGCTCGGATGCCTATAAGGGGTAGTGATCACCCTTTTGAATATACTGCTCAGAAAGCTCAATGGTGTACTCAAACCCTTGATCCGGTGGTCGACACGGTGGTATATCCCCAAACATTGCATCGTGCCTGGCCAAGGATGGCACGTATATCAGGATCAGCTTGCTCGGCAGAATTGGTCTTTGCCTACGATGCCCACAACTCCAGCAGCCCACTCTATGTCTCCACGCCAAATCTACCTCCATCTCACGATTGTGCCTAAGCCCATGCGAGGTGGGTATGTGTGCATCCGCGGATCTCCTCATGCTTCCCAGGTCTTCTTGTCATCCCACTCCATCTCTAAGGCCTCCCAATCGGTGGTGACCTTCCCCGAGTAATCAGCTGCTGAACACCCAATACCACATTGGTATACGGTATGTTTGACATGAAAAAGTGATCGGTCACGGTGTGGTACCCATCGTCAACGCCAGCTGCGGAACATATCACGCACAGCACACGCATCGTCTGGGCCCACAGGACCAAAGCGAAAAATCCGTCAAAGCTTCGGTCGGTATGCCCCTCCGCTCGACCATCGTGCATTAATGAAGTTGTGCCCCCACTTGTCAGCCAAAGCCGATACTCGTGGCACGTCTTGTCCCTCGTACGCACGGCCATCAATCACCAGGAACTCCTGTAGGGGTACAGGGTCCCTCTGTGGGTGCAAGTACACCTCTGTCCCTGGAGGTGGGCGACAAATCTTAGGTCGTCGACTATACGCGCCTTTTCATCATCCTCCTCATCCTCTTCCACCATATCATCGGAGAAGACCTCAATGAAGTGTGCTTTGCCGGTAGCACACCTATGCTTACTGATGCCACGGCTCACGACAGCGAAGCAAAGCCGCTTCTTCCTCATCTCCCCTTACGGCATCATCATCTATCTATGCTCGTCCCGCGATTCCCCTTGGGGGAGCGGAATCCTCACATCCTTCCCCTTGAAGTGGAAACCCTATCTGCGGGGGTAAGGTGTCAGGGTCCTAGGAAATGCATCCTACAAGTCTCGGGTCTGCTAATAGCATCTGAAGCGTAGTTGATGCAGTAGACACGAATAGACTGATGGCTGCACTAACCCCTCCACAAACATATAGATCATCCGTCTTTGCGGATAGATGCAGCCTCCTCCTTCGAAATCCTCAAGAAATGCGCCATGTATGTCTCGGGGCTCCCGATGCCTTGAGCCTCGTCGGCTCAACAAAGTGTTGTTCGGATCCCACTCACGATCAAATCCTCCATCAACCTCTGGTAAACTTGTCATATGTCGTCAGCACCTTAGAATGCCAAGTGTGACCATCCCATGGAACCACCGATCCTGGGCCTCACCATCCAAATGTAATGTTGCCACCTTGATGGCCTCCGTTTCCAACTTATCTGGTTAAGGCCGGAAATAGATGTCCGACTTCTCCACCCAAGACTTTTCTTGAGAGCTTGTTTGATGAGCCATCAACGTAGGGGAGAAATGAAATACGCTAGATGTGCGGTGGGTATCTCCATCATGATAATGTCGGTACCCTCTATGATGGTCGCGAGTCTGTCCGTGGAGGCCGAACAAAATCCACCGAATGAGAGAGCATCCACGAACTCACGCCCATGGGCACCGATACTGCGCAAAATACTCGCCCATGTGTCGGGCTCTACCTCCTGGCACGGGCTCCTGCCCTTGTGTACGCTCCCAAGAAAGTGGGCATGGTAGAGCGGGTAGGTACACGTGAAGCCATCGGCCCGAGGGTATCATCTTTGACGACACCATGCTTCGACAAATGATGAGATGTGCCGATCCCTCTCTACCCAGCTTCGTGGGGTCTCACGGCTTGTCTAGCCTCTACGGCGGTCGAATCTCCGACCCATCACCTCAGCTCACTCTGCGCTAAATCTGCGATTCCAAGGAGTGTCTCCCAAATTGTTTGGCCTCTGCATCATCACCGCCTTCGGCCCTCTCTTGCTCTAAATCTAATACAGGCTCCTCCTTGCTGCGTCCACATCACGGGCTCTCTCTCCTGCTGCTGTGTCCACTACTCGAACACGATCTCTCCCTCTCCGTAGGTGTTTTCCAACCTACGCTCACGGTCTCTGTACTTCCACGACTCTATAACAAATATATGGTCTCTTCCCCAGGTGTCATAGACCATAGGGTGAGCCGAACTATGCTCTGATACCACTATAATATCTCATTTCGAGATATCTAAAAACACGGCAAACTCCAACTAGAAATAGGCGGAGAATTTGCAGGATGCTGCCACCTACGGGAAGGGGCAGGGTCCGGAGGCTACACGGCCCTTTCGATTTCATCTGGAAGTTAAAAATAAACCTTTACCAAGTGGTATAGAACTAGAATTAATCAAAGAATATATAAAAATAAGAGTACGACAGAGACATATAATAACATAGGCAGAATATACGACAACTCATCCGGAGAAATATAGAAAGGAAATGCTAAAGCCATTTTATTAAAGTGAGAAATACAATGAAATTACAATAGGTGATCGGAGTGATGGCACCTAAACTTGCTCAGAGGCAAGTGAAGAAATACTCTCGAGAATATACGGGGAAATGTGTACTCTACGAGCGCGTCCCAGTATCTTGGAAAAGCGTAGTGTGGAAAGGCGCTACTCTTTGGAATGGACGAAGTCTCGGTGGTCTAGTGCCCATGCCGGAATGAGCTGAAAAATCTACAATCCTCCTGCTACTCACCAATCCGCAACAAAACCCGGAAACCATATCAAAAATGGGCCGACCCTCGAAAACCTCCAGAAGAAAACACCCCCTTGAGAATTACTGCACGCCTCCAAGGCTACGCGCGAGAGGCTAAATAGAAGCCGTGGCTCACCGCCTCAGAAGCTCACCCAAATCCTCCACGGGCAAGGACAGTCCTGCGCTTGATCTGAAACAATCTCCTGAGAAATCCCGTCCAGACACCTCCAAAATGGGTTGCATCCTCTCTCCCGAGTGAAGTACAACGCGAGTCTCTATGAAAGCCAGTACGCAAACAAAACCCAAACACCAAAACCTCACAAAATACTAAAAGTAACCTTGCCGTGCGAACAAAGTCCCCGAGAGGCTAAGGGCGAGATCTTCGATCGGAGACACTCAATACTAGCGACAATGCGCGAACGAGCCTAAACGACGACGTGCTTAAGAAGACAAAACGTCTAGCTCAATATCATCAACAACGAATGAACCAAATGAGAAGGCTCCTCCTTCTTTTATAACGTTGGCCTTCCTCCAACCCTAAGGCCATCTCCTCAACGTAGCCTCCCTCTCTTGCCACGTGCTCATCATTTCTGCGCGGTGGCTTCTAGAGCATACGTGGGCCTCTCTACGTGGTGCTGGCCCCCCTTGGCTCCCCCTTAAGTCTCACAACGTTGTGCTACTAGGAGGATGTTTTATTCCACTTAGTGAGTTAGACCCTCACTCACTTTTTGCTTATTTAAAAACCTACGAATGACGAGCGAACAAAATCGAATATTCCAATTAGGCACATCGCAAATTAGGAATATTACACTCAACTTTGAACTTTGTTCCTACCAATCTTTTCTTCCAAGATTTGGCCAAGGCATGCATAATGGCCAACATCTCCTTGTCATATACGAATACAACCTCTCGTGCGGAAGGCTTAGGCTCTCGAGCTATAGGGTGTCCCTCCTGCATCAATCTTGCGTCAATCCTCTCTTTGACGCATCACACTCCAAGACAAATGGTTGCGTAAAATCCGGTAATGCAAGCAGGCAAGCTACTCATCACCTCTTTGAGCCTGTCAAAAGCTTGTTGTGTTGTATCCAGGCCAATGTTGAATGCCCCCTTCTTCGTCAAATACGCCAAGGGGTGCGACAAGGTTTGTGAGAAACTCTTGACAAACTTCATGTAATGAGTGCATATGCCAATGAATCCTCGAAGTTAGTCACGTTCTCGGCTCACAGCCCAATCCTTGATGGCCTTGATTTTCTCCTCATTGACTCTCCCACTCTCTTGTCCACTCCAATAATGTGATCCAAATACAACATCTTCGTCATCCCAAACTCACACTTGGAGAGCTTAGCATAGAGGCTGTTGCTCTTCCAAGATATGTAGTACTACCTCTATATGTTGGAGATGCTCCTCCCAAGTCTGTATATATGAGTATGTCATCGAAAGACCAATACAAACTTCCTCGGATGAGCACGGAAGATATGGTTCATGCAAGACTAAAAAGTGGTGGAGGTACATTGGTTACCCCAAAAGGCATAACCAAAAACTCAAAGTGCCCATAATGACACTGAAGGCGGTCTTGGGAATGCTGTTCCCTCACGTGAATGCGATGGGTACCACGATCTCAAATCAATCTTCGAGAAGAACTTTTCTCCTCTCTGACTCACATCCATCGATAACTCGATCTGAGTGTAAGGTACATTTCTTGGGGTCTTCTTGTTCGGGGCCACTGTAGTCAAGGTGTCGTCCTTCTTCTTCACCAACACTTCGCATGGAAGAAGCAAACGGACTTATGCTCGGTCGATGTGCCCAAGTCGACAACTCTGGATGACCCGCTCGGTCTCATCTGATAGGCACCCGGATCTATGAAGGTAGTAATCTCTTTTTGAATGCCTGCTCAAGCTCAATGGTGTGCTCGAACCCTCGGTCACGGTGGCCGACACGATGGTATATCCCCAAACATTATCATACTGTCAAGGATGGCTTATATCCGGATGAAGCTTGCCCGGAGCACCGCGGTCTCTTCCTGCGATGCCATAACTCAACCGCCCACTCTATGTCTCCCTTCGGAAATGCGCACTCCATTCGGTGTCTTGCAGCTATGCGAGGTGGGTAAGTGTGCATCAGGATCTTCTCATGGCTGGGTCTTCTTATCATCCCACTCATCTCTAAGGCCTCCCAAATCCATTGGTGACCTTACCCCGAGGTAATCAACCACGCGAACACCCAATACCACATTGGTATACGGTATGTTGACCACGAAAAAGTGATCGGTCTGGTGTGGGTACCCATCGTCACGCCAACTGCGGTTTATCACAGGGACACCTTTGCATCGTACGGGCTCTGGGGCCAAAAACTAAAAATCCGTCAAAGCTCTTGGTCGGTATACTCTCCACTCGACCATACGTACACATCGATGAAGTTGTGGGTTGCTTGCCCAATAGAGCCAAAACGACACTCGGCGGCCACGTCTTGTCCCTTGTCGTGCGGCGTCCGCTCACCAGGAACTCCTCGCAAAGTGCAAGGGTCCCTCACATTGGGTGCAAAGTGCCTCCTGTCCTGAGTGGAGGTGGCCCGATCTGGAAATTTATACGACTATCTCTCTGCCTCCTCATCCTCCTCCTCATCCTCTTCTTGCTATCATCGGAGAAGACCTCAATGAAAGTGTGCTTTGCGGCGAGCACACACATGCCACGGTGCCCATGGCTCCTGACAAGTACGCTTGGGCGCTTCTTCCTCAACTCCCCTCTTGGCATCATCATCTATACGGCAGTCCAGGGATTCCCCCTTTGAAGGCGGAAACCTCACATCCCTTCCCCTTGGGGGGCGGGAAGAGCCTGTCTCCCAGGGATAAGGTGTACGAGTCTGAGCAATGCATCCTATAAGTCTTGGGTCTAGCGAATAGCATCTGAAGTGTAGGCTGGTCTGGTAGATCGACTAGACCACAGAGGTAGCTCTTGCTAACCCCTCCACAAACATATAGATCATCGAGTGCGCGGATAGATGCAGCAACATCACGAAACCCTCAAAGAGTACGCAATGTATGTCTCTGAGCTCCCGGTCATGCCAGGCCTCGTCGGCTCTACAAAGTGTTGTTTTAGGATCTCACCAGTCAAATCTCTCCATCAATCCACCGTGCTGGCTCGGCCTCCGTCGTCATTGTGAGGTGTCGAGGTGGCTCCTCCATGGAACCACGGTCCTGACCTCACCATCCAAATGTAATGTTGCCACCTTGATGGCCTACGTCTACGACATACGATTAGCTGAAAATAGATGTCCAACTTCTCAACCCAAGACTTTGTCGGAATTGTTTGATGACCCATCACCGACGTAGGAAAATGGAATGCTAGATGTGCGGTGGCTATCTCCATCATGATAATGTCGGTCCCCTCTATGATGGTCACGGGGTCTCTTGTCCTACGGAGTTGAACAAAATCTACGAGATAACGAGGAGAGCATCTTTGAACCCTCCTGTATATGCCTAATACTACGCAAAATACTGGCCATGTGTCGGGCTCTGCCTCTGCTAGGCTCCACCTTTGTGTACGCGCTCCCAAGAGAGAGTGGGCATGGCGGGCGTGTAGGTGCATGTGAAGCCATCGAGCCGAGGAGTATCACGGCCAAAGCTGACTTCTCTTGTCTCGAAGCAAATGGTAGAGGGGATGTACCTAATCCCTCTCCCTGCAAGATACCGCAGGCTGGGGTCTCATGGCCCCCAGCTAGCCTCTACGGCAGTGAATCTCGACCCATCACCTCAGTGCCTCGCTAAATCCTTGCACCAATTTGAGTGCCTCCCCAAGCTGTTTGGCCTCGGTGTCATCTGGCATCGGCCCTCTGCCTTTCTGAATCTAACACGGGCTCCTCCTGGTACGCGCTCCACCATGAACACAATCTCCCATTCGGCAGGTGTTCTCCAGCCTACGCTCACGATCTGCATGCTTCTGCCCTCCCCCATGCTCGTGTATGGTCTCTTCCCCGGTGTCGGACAACCAGCTCCACGAAATTTGAGCCGGAACTATAGCTGATACTGCTTGTAATATCCCGTTTTGGGGATATCTCTAAAACACGTCAAACTCCAACTAGAGATGGACTAGGAGGCGTTTACAGATATCATTTTACTTACTCTTGGAAAGAGGACGGTGGAGAGCTAATAGCCCACTTTCAAACTCGCTCTAAGGTAACAAATAAACACACCAAGTGGTATAGAACTAGAATGCTCAAGAATATATAAAAATAACGATGCGAGCGGAACATATAGCTAACATAGAAAGAATGTAGACAACTCATCCGAAATATAGAGAGGAAATGCTAAGCCATTTTATTAAGGCGAGAAATATAGTGAAGTACAATAGGTGATCGGAGAGTGATGGCATCTAAACTTGCTCAGAACATTGAAGAAATATATAAATACACAAAAATGGCTACTCTACAAACTGGCGTCCCAGCAGTGAGCTTCACCAGTGTAAGCGCTGCAACGAAATGAGCTGATAATTAGGGGTTGCTCCCGTTGCCAGAATGGATGAAAATTTGGAATCCTTCCTCTGCTCACAAATCCCGAAACAAAACCGAAGCCATATTAGAAATGGCCGACCTCCGTACTCCAAGGCTGCGCGGAGGCTAAATGAGAATAGTGAAATATCGCCTCAAGCCTCACCAAAAATCCTCCCAAAGGCAAAAGTGATCCTCTTGCTCAAAATCTCGGCTCAAATCTCCTGCAAAAACACGATCATGAACACACTCCTAGATGGTATGTCCTCCCTCTCGGTATTTTACTTGGAGTCTCTATGAATGCTTAGCTCCGCAACAAACCCAGCACAAAACCTCATAAAAAATGTTTGAAAATAACCTTGCCGGCGGTACTCGAAGTCATTTGGGGGCTAAAGAGGCGAGATCTTCGATCGAAGACACTCAATGCACTAAGCAGTCTTTAGGGCAAGTAAACGACGGCGTGCTCAGAAGTCGAAAAAACAAGCTCCAATATGTCAACAACGAATGAATCAAATGAAAGGCTCTTCCCTCTTTTATAATGTTGGCCTTCCTCCAACCCTAAGGCCCATCTCCTCAACATAGCCTCTCTCTCTTGCCACATGCTCATCCTCATGCAACGCGGTAGCTTCTAGAGCATACGTGGGCCCCCTCTCTACGTGGTGCTTGGCCCCCTTGGCTCCCTTTAAGTCACAACGTTGTGCTACTAGGGAGGGTGTTTTATTCCACTTAAGGTGAGTTAGACCCTCTTCCTCACTTTTTATTTATTAATAAATAACAGACGGCAAAAAGGCGGGAACAAAATCGAATATTCCAATTATTTGTCGCTAATTAGGAATATTACAACGCCGTCACCCGGGAATGCGTCGGCCCACTGCGTGGCCTCTATTTGAGACTGCGTCCTCACAGTGTTGTCTTGCCCTCTCGAGGTTCTGTTGTGACTACTACCTTGCGACCAAATATTTCTTGACAATTGTGAGATCGAGCTTGATTTTGCAATCACTCTGATACCATGTGAAATTTCTTAATCTAAGAAACCCTACTAATTCTCAATTTATTTCTCTACTTGATTAAATATACAGATTAATCATCTGAATCTTGAGAATAACGAAGTAAATACAAATAACAACCTACACATACGGATAATTCTTACGAATAGCATGCATATGACAAAGTGACACGGATTTTGAATAAATGTCCTGGAAAGAACTGTCTGAAAAAAACGGTCGACTGGCTGCGGAGGGTTTTTTATTGATAAGAAGATTCTGAATACAACAATTCTGGGCACCAAACTTGGTTAGCCCTACGGAAAAAATACGGCAAAATACCTCTATCCTCGTTCAAAAAATATGGTTGTTTTACCCCTCAAGCAGGTTATAGAACTCGAGCCCTTCACCTTCCAAGGCTTGTGCTGCTCCTCGGACCTCCGCGTCGGCCCTTTGTCGCTGCTACCGGAAGGGCACAATGCCCACGAAGGGCTTCACTACCCCTGCGCTGTTGTGGTAGGCACTGCATCCGGCCCACTATGTGGCTCTGCGCGCTGTCTTGCCCTCTGCTTTGAGCTACAGTGGCCTCACAGGTTGCCTCGTACTCTGGGTTTCTTGCCTCTTTGCTCTTGTTGTACTCTTGGCACAGGATAAGATCATCCCCTTGCTAATCTTGCCCTTCTTTGCCTTGTAAACTCCTCTTGAAATTCTTAGCAAACCCGCCTAGGTACAGCTTAACTCTGATTCTCCACCAATGTGTGTGTTCTCCATTTGACCCCAAGCCCTTCTCTTATACTTTTCTCGTTGGGAAACCAGAGCACTTTGATCTAATCTCTAATCAGCAGCTAAGGGTCAAGTTGCTTAATCCATCACTTAAGTCATTCCTCATCCATGTTTAATTTAAGTCCTTTAATCTTCATTTTCTAAGTTAGACTTAGGGTCCTTGAATCAGCTTGATTAATTATTTGAATATATCTTAAACTGAAGTGGAATTCACTGACACTTTTTGGGTGTTTGAGATCTCATGCCTCAGCTCCTCCTGAAATTTGGAGCTGGGCATGCGAGCCACCTTAAATCTCTTAAAACTATTTATCACCTCTGTTTCGACTGCGTACACTGATATGGATTCGCCCCATGGTCTCGGTCATGAAACTCTGTTCCAAGTGCGGCGTGGCAATCTTGATTTCCTTTCCCTCAATCATCTGGTTGTTGGAAATAGACATCAGCGTCTGCGACGTATCCTTTGTTAAAAATCTTGAGAGGGGGGTGAATTAGTATTCCTTTCAATTAGAGCATTAGTTAATCTTCAATTATTATCGGTGTTTGACACAATGATGACAAGCAGAGAAAGACTCAGTATGCACATAGTTTTTAAAGGTGAAACCCTCTGCAGGGACAAAAAACCGGCTAATGCTTTTCTAATAATTCTTTAATATTAACTCATATTGAAAATAAAGCTCCAGCTTCCTAGAATCTGAGAAAAGCATTCTTCTCTAGCTCCCATTGGATATGCCCCACTTTAAAGAGATTCTTGAGTAGTCAACTAAATGGATACCCCAATACTAATGAACTACAGCTCACCTAAACGACACCCTACCACCCTGTAGAAGAATAAAAGAAGAATGGGCCTCCATTATGGGGAAAATGGTCCATTTTACAATGATGTAAGAAGAAAGACACACTAGACCGCCAACCCCAACTATGACACAACCACCTAATGATGATCCTAGACCTCCCAACACGCACCTCTTCAACTCTTGGTAGATAGACACTAGAACAATTTTGTCATCTTATTTACAATGACTTATTTATTGATACCTTTATGGTGGCTTGTATGCGGTCTTGCCCTTGAAGACTTCATGTGATGAACTTCTTTAGCTGTTGTTCTGGGTTGCTGCTCTTGTCATGCTACCCTCACTTTTTTCTTGCTTTCTGGCATAACTGGCCTAGAAAAGTCTGGTTCTTTGCGGCCCTTGACAACCACATGATCTAGCTTTTCTTTTGCTTCTAGGAGCTGTGAAAATGAATTTGGTGTATCCATTATTTGAGATCCCAATACTTGATTTTGGTTTCTAGAAGTAGTCCTACGTGCAATCTTAATGCCCACGGAAGTCATTAATTTGGATTCTTCAAGGGAGAGTTATGCCCAATCTCTCACAATGCCCTGATGGTTGTTTTCGGTAGAGTGAACTTGTACGGCGTGCCATGTCCTTTGTTTACCGATAAATTGGATGCGAAATTGATTGAGCGAAAACTACGATTAAAAAATTTTTCTCTTGCCATTTTCTACGAATTCAATCGATACTCGAGAGAAGTTGTAGACCATTTTTTCAAGGTCACTTCTTTGAGATGAATTTGAACTGCCAGCTTTTGACTTCTAGATCATATCTCTTAAAATATTGTGCACTTTGATCTGAAATTTTCCTTAGAAGCTTCCTCGGGATTTTGGCTTTGCCTCATAAAGTACAAAGCTTGTGTTTGTAGTTAGGCGAAAAATGCCATGGTAAACTGTTTTCGGATGGCTAAATCCATACATAAAAGAGGATATGAGAAGATCACAATTTATATAAATGCTTAGGTTGAGAGGGGCTTCAACAAGTGAACGTGGGAGGAAGTTTTAGGAGCTTAAAAATTATTAATTATGACTTTTCAATGACCCATGCCACAACCCCATGGGGTTTTTAGCCCACTAATAGGGGGTTACAAACTTAAACATAGATATCTCTCAAACGAAGAATTACGTGGCATACCATATATCAACGGAAACATCTCGGCAAGAAGAAACCATCAGCATTCTTGACCCAAAAATATAGTAATTTGGTAGATTAAAATTCCCATGCAATATTGAGGTAGTCCACAGTGTTGCTTGGGTTGACATCAATGACAACGGTGATCTAGCAGCCTTGGCCAAGCTCTTGGAGGAGCCATCAAAAGTAGGGAGAAACAACCCTCCCCCATTGTACATGCTGTAAATCTCTCCCTGCGTGTAGCCTGCGCACTCTTCCCTAGGCTTGAGTCTTTTAAGTGACAAAAATCTTTGAAAGTAATGGCCCTACAAACTCCGGGCCATAGGGCCAGTACTCTGAAAATAATCTTCATAATGCATGCTTCCTTAGGCTCCACCGAAACTAGGAACATGGGGATGGTAGATGGGGGTGTATGGTAAAATCATATTGGGATTGAGAGTGATACCTCGATGTTGCGAAATATGGGATCCTTCTCAACACGAAAATCCCCTTGGATTCCATACTCTTGTTGTCAATGTTATTACAATGACCATCTCCCCTCGATGTTCTTCGAAAGGTCGTGCTACTTTCATTAGGAGGTGAGAGCAAACTCCCTCGTCCTTTCTCCTTTTCTTCCCTAAGTATCTCCCATTCTTGTGTCCGAAGCCCTCCCAAATTACCTACTCTCTTTCCAATTCTCTTCCTACTTACCATGCCCTTGCCTTTGGTATGTCACGTTACGCTTGTCTTGGTATACATAGGCCATGACACTCCCACAGTTGAGCCAAGTATGACTTTGATACCTTTGTAATATCCTAAGGAAATTTACAATAATAAGACACACATAGACTGCAAAATGCATAGAAATAAACACACAAAGTCGAACACCATTTAACGATCAAAAAGCGCATTCTTAAAACCCATTTTTATTGACATGAAAGTATGTACAATATGGTGTTAGAAGGAATGCACATCGGCTTGCTCAGAAGCTTGAGAAGCCCAAAAATATAACGTCGGACACCCTTTGTCCCTTTGTCTTTTTTAATGTGCTATATTCTGGGTTGAAATGCCAAATGGTTTCTTTTGGAATGATGCTTCTAGGCTGCCCTACATTGCTTAAAATATTTAGGAAATTAATCACAAACCTCTCCTCATTAAACCCAAAATAACCGGTTTACCAAACTTGACCCAGTGGCCTCTTGCGTTTGGATGGCCTCTGCAATTGAAATGCAATCCTCCTAAAGAATTGTTGCCGAATGCCACCCGATACTGCAATGATCAATCCTGTTAGAAGGCTACAAGCCTTCCCTCGTATTCTCCAAAAACTCCCTTCACTCCTCAACTACTAAGGTGGTTCAGCTCCATAATATTGCGTAACCCTGCGCTGATAGCAGCTACCTCTACGTTGTTGTAGCTTTATCTGCGATGTGGTGTGACCTCCCTACTATTGAACTAAACCGAACAATATGGAACTCCCCTCCTTGGGTTGGCACTCAAGTCCAACGAAGCAAGGCGGGATCTTAGCCTAAATGCCGTGTGCCAAAAACACATACGGTGGCTCACTACTCACAACATGCTATGCCAAGGTGAATTTCTGAAATGACAAGTGAATGACCAAAATGAGCCCTCCCTTGCTTCTTTTGTCCCAGTCTCCCTAACGTTCCTGGCGGCCCCATTCCTACACGGTACACCTCATTACTCCAATAATTTGCTTGGGCTCTATGTGGGTTGCGGTTTCCTCCAAAGTGGGCCTTGTCCTCCCACTAGGCCCCGTAATTATTCACCCCGAGCTAATGTTTTGGGATGTGTAGATGTGTAAGTCTAATGTGGGGCTCCCATATCCACTCCTCCTAAGTCAAAAATCGTAATAGTGGCAAAATGGCAAAATTTAATTTTTCTACTTAGCGAGAATTGCTAAGAAAAAATATTACACATTGTTAAATACCTGGAGCAATGGTTGTCTCTCATTGCCTTTCCACTTTGGTGGCAAAAGTATGGTATTTTCTACCCTAATTATTGAATCTTTACTAACAAAGTAACAAACCATGTTGGTTTCAATACGTGATCTACATGTAGATGTAAAAGGTCACTAGAATGAATATATTGCATACTCCATACCGAGTGTTGCGGAAATGTCCCTCCCCCGAGGCTCCAATGCCTAATCCCGCGTCTGTACGGAATCGTACGGGATCCGCCATAAGAAACGAATATCCAAATTTTGGAAACGCGGATTAGGCGGAAAAAGGCGGTTGCCATTTCCCGAACCGCCTGAGCCAATCCATGTTTCGTACATGGGATCCGCGTTTTTCATATGGTAGATCGGCGTACCGAAACGCCGTGCTTCGGAGGCGGTTTCATATGGATCGCAATCGCTTCCATTGTAATATTCCCAACTATTAATGACTAATTGGAAATATTAATTTTGAACAATTTTTGCCTTATATAATCCAAATTATAAATAAGGTGAGTAAGGACATAACTCACTCTAAAAATAAAGTGCACTCCCTAGTAGACACAACGTTGTAACTTAAGTGAACCAGAGAGGCAAAAGGACCACGTAGGGAAGGGGCCCACGTGAACACTTGGAGAGACGAGCGCGAGTTGAGTTGGCGAGCGTGGGAGCCAAGAGCTACGTTGGATGAGAGGCCTAGGGTTTGAGAGAGAGAGGCCAACATTATATAAGGAGGAGAGCCTCCTCATTTGGAGCATTCGTTGTTGATGATATTGAGCTAGTCGTTTCGACCATGAGCACGCTAGGCTTTGTTTGGCCTATACGCGGCTTGTTTAGTGCGTTGATTGGCCTCCGATCGGAGATCTCACCCTTAGCCACGAGAGGACAGTGCTGCTCGAGGCAGGTAGTTTCATCGTCGTTTTGTGGGAGGATTGATGTTTGGGTTTTATTGTGGAGAGTGACATTCGAGAGATTGCCATAGGTCTTGAGAAAGGCACGAGTCCATTCTAGAAGGAGCTCCGGTTCCCAGGTTCTTGCGGAGGTTTTTGAGCTTGGAGATTGAGCAAGGGGCCGGCCCTTGCTGTTGGAGAGATTTTGGAGAGTTTGAGATCGTATTACGGTTATTCCTATTCGGCCTGCGCGAGCCTTGGGAATAGCGTAGTCCCCAAGTGTTTTTGAGGTCGGCCATTTCGTGTAGTTTCGCTTTTGCGAGATTGGTGAGTAGAGAGGATTCTAGATTTTGACTCATTAAGGTGATCAGCCCCAAGTCATCGATTCATTACCGAGCGGGGGGCGCGGCTACACGACGGAGTTTTTCCCGCACCGTGACGGGACGCGATTCGAGGAGAAGCGACCATTTCTTGGGTATTACGAGAGTATTTCTTCACTTGCCTTAGCGAAGTCTAGGTGCCATCACTCTAATCACCTATTGTACTTCATTATATTTCTCGGTATAATAAAAATGGCTTCGCATTACATCTCTGTATTTACGGATGATTTGTCTTATACTATCTATGCTCTTGTATGTACGCTTTACATTATCTTTATGTATTTTCGGGCATTCTAGTTCTATACCACTTGGTGTGTTTATCTCATACTCTTGGAGGCAGTGCGGAAAGGGCCGAGGGTAGCCTCTAGATCTCACCCTCTTCTCGGAGGCGAAATATCGGTAACGCCTTCCCGAGTCCATCTCCCCGGATTTGGAGTTTTGTTTGTGTTTTAGAGATATCCTGAAACGGGATATTACGGTGGTATCGGAGGCTTATAGTTTTGGCTCGACTGTAGACTGAATTGTCTATGACAGGGAAGAAGCCCGCCATTTATTCTGAGAGAGCGAGAAAGTATAGAGATCGTGAGCGTAGGTTGGAGAACACATGGAGAGGAGGCTGTGTTCGGGTGGTGGACACGAGAACGGGAGGAGGCTTTGTGACGGGGAAGCGCGAGCAAGAGGAGCTGTGTTAGATTCGGAGAAGCGAGAGAGAGCCGTTGAGATGATAGTGAGGCAAAATAGTTTGGGGGAGGCAATCCTCAAATCGGTGCGGGATCTAGTGAGACGATTGAGGTGATGGGTCGGAAGATTCACGGGTGAGCTGAACGGCGTGAGCCCCCCACGGGTTTTCAGTTGGCGAGAGATTAGGCACATCCCACCATTTGCCGGGCATGATGCCACTCGGCATAACAGCATCACATACACCCACACGTTCCTATGCCCACTTTGCAGGTGCGGACACGGGGCGGAGCACGAAACGGGGGCAGGCACAGTCACATGGGTGATTATTTCATAGAGTATCGGGCATATGGGCGGGAGTTCGGGGATGCCCTTCCATTCGAGAGATTTTTGTTCGGCTCCCGGCGGGATAGTGAACCACCGCAACTTTCACGGCGGAATAGGCACTCACATGACGGGGGGCTTACGGCACGGTGGGCGGACTTCATTTACCGCATTTGACGGGTCATCCAAGCGTTCGGGAAAAGCTTGGGTGGAGAAGTTGAATACCTCTTTCCGGCTTAGTGAGTATCGGAGGGGAAACCATCCAAAATGGTTACACCGCACTTGGAGGGATGAGGGCACACGGGGTCACGGGGGAGTTCGAGGATGCACCTGAGTGACGACTCGGGACTCACCCTCATTGGAGACACTCCTTGACCATGTCGGTTGATATCGTAGGGGAGAAGGTAGAGCCTACCCCGATCAAGCCATCCATTAAGGGGATGAGCGGAGTCGTGTCCAAGTCTTCGGGTGGTAGCGGCGCACGATAGATGGGTGAGGTGTCGGGAGATGTGTCCACCTTCGATGAGGCACTAGGAGATATAGAGGTATTGGATGATGAGTCGCGGTGACGGTATCATCGGCTTCGGGCGGACCTTCTAGGTTTGAAAGGAGACCGGCCACGTCGTACGGGAGGCCATTTTGTTGCGGGACAAGGAGAAATTTGGAGGGCATGAGAGTGGCTTGTGCGAGGTCGGCCAAGTTGGCCCGCATTGGGGAACAACTAGATTCCCTGGTACAACGGAGGGCACGTTGGAGCGTCGGATCATTCCCCTTCGGGCATGCATGGACGGGACTGGCGGGCGTTGTTGGGACACCTCTTCTTCCCATTGGAGAGAGAGAGAGAGTCACCTAGTTGAATTATATTTTCCAATTTGTTTAGTTAACGGGGATGAGACGTTAGATTACCTGGTGCGACATCCACATGTTGAGGTTGGATGGCGAGATTTTGAGTTGGTACCGGTGGAGTGGGTTATGGGGATGGTGGTGGACCGGGTGTAGTTCGGCGGGAGTTCCCGGAGTCTTGGGGTCGAGACTGATTGGCATTGGGATCTAGGCGGGATCACCTATCATTTCCCCGAGCCCCGGTCGTTTGACTATGTCTTGGAGGTACAATTGGCCTAGCGATGGAGGCATGCGCATCCGGCTAGGGGTTTCGGTCGGCTCTAGTGGCCAACCGGTTTATCGTGGAACTCCCTAGGGTTGTCTTAGTATGACACTCGCCCACACGGGATCACGGGGGTGGTCAACATACCTTGGCGAGGGCTTGTCGGAGGAGGTGGCATTGGCCGAGGCCACCGAGATGGTGCCTTGTATGGGGCCAAGGATTCTTCACCTTTGTGTGGGGGCACGAGGACGCAGAGCCAAGCGGTGGTGGTAACACTGCGACACATAGGGAGATTCACTTCTCGGACCCCTCGAGGAGGTTTGGAGTGACGATCCATTTGTCGGCGGGTATAGTGATGCGACGGTGGAGACGATGATACCGATTGTGGGTAGTCCCAGGCAGCAGCAGAGGCACGGCTCTAGGTCATCACATCCGGATGTGTGGGAGCCACTAGCATTGAGCGAGTGGACTCTTGGTGGACATGGGTGCATGGTGGTGTATTAGTGTGGGGCTGCAGTGTGGAGTAGGAGTGTCCTACATCACATTGAGAGCACGCGGGGAGTGGCCAGTCACCTAGGCCACCTGATGGGGCAGGTAGTCTGGAGTGGTACTCCCTTGGTAGCATGGGGTATCGTGATGCTCTGAGGTATGCCTCGGTGTGCGGTAGCATGGAGAGTCTGGGGATGATCGGTGGTATGCGAAGGCGTATGGTCTTTGCACGGCGGGGTCTTAGAGCATTGCCTCCGGGGAGACTCAGCCAGACGGGGACACAGACTTACCTTGGGGTATTTCACCCAGGATGTTGAGGAGGCGATGAGCGATACTTGACGGTGTCAGTGGGACTCACACACGACCCTCTTCACCATGCTCACGGGCACGATCGATTTTGTTGTTGTCCTTTGTCTACTTGTAGGCATGAAGCGGGGGTACGCAAGGCTCACCCGAGATATTTGGATGACACTCGGCACACTGGGAGAGACTTCTCGGTAGTGACGCTGGGTTGGGTCGCTAGTTGTAAATGCAGGTTAAGAGGATGAGATGATCCTCTGCACGGGGACGCTATCGGTCATCGGCGGAGGCCTAAGCAGGAGAGCCGGTCCCTTGAGGAGGCCTTCATCACTTTTCCCTCAAAGCATGTTGAGATCAACGCAGCCAACAGAGGATCTCAGAGTGCCTATGAGGGCAGCATCCCAGACATGTGTTTGACTCCCGGCTATGCTTGCTCTGAGAGGGTGGATGGCATGTTGTCAGATGGAGGTGGCGGAGGTAGAGCAGGAGGCATTCCTTGTATGCCATGGTGAGGACTCATGAGTCCATAGGATGGACAGGGCTTTGGGAGTGGAGCAGTCATGCGAGATGGTGACGATGGAGCCGGAGCTGCATTCTGGTGTCTAGGGTGAGTGTCTCGGGACTTTCACGGGAGATACTCCTAGGTGAAGAGTCACTTGTGGCCGGGTCGGCTAAGTAGTAGGTGATGGAGCAATTCGACGAGGGAGGACACTATTCACATCGGGCACGATCTTCCTTTGGGGAGAACGGTCCGGTGCCCAATGAACGAATGAGGATATGAAGCTCTGTGCAGGGTCAACACGGCCTAGGGAGTGGAGGCTGATCCAAGATGCCCGACCTCGAAGTGCGGTGTGACGATTTGCGGTCATATCCTACGGAGGTGTTGGAGGTGTGGGATTAATTGTAGGGGCAGACGTGGGGAACATGACATTCTGATGAGGTGGGAGAATTTGTTGGATATGGTGGAGGCAGCTCCATCATTGGGTCGACACAAGGATAGAAGGCTGTAGTCCTGCGATGTACACGTCTTGTGGCTGCACAATAGCTCTAGTGGTGCTCCAAGAATTCCCCTTCAGTGGGCTTGCAACCCTCTCTGCCCTTTATTGACATTTAGAGAGGGCTTCCCTTTCTGAGTGGCCTCATTGTGGTGTGATGGGAGTTGATTACGGTGGTGTTGGCTACTCGGTGTGTTCAATATCTTGATTGTTGTGCCTCTGGGATTCTTCTTCCAAGATTGTAATATTCCTAATTAGCACCGCTAATTGGAATGTTTGTTCTAATATAGTTTTGCCAACTTATAGTTTATTAATAAATAAAAAGTGAGAGGAGGGGGTCTAACTCACTTAAATAAAATAAAGTGTTTCCCTAGTAGCACAACGTTATAACTTATGGGGAGCCATGGGGGTCCAACACCACGCAGAGGAGGGGGCCCACGTAGCCTCTAGGAGCTTCTGCGCAGATTGAGGAGGAGCACGTGGAGGAGAGGGAGACCACGTTAGGGTTTTGGAGAGAGGCCAACGTTATAAAAGGTGGGAGAGCCTTCTCATTTGGCATTCTTGTTGTTGATGATATTTGAGCTAGACATTTGTCTTCTTGAGCATGCTGGCTGTTTAGCCTGTCTGCAGCACTGTTTAGTGCGTTGAGTGTCTCCGGTCGGAGATCTCGCCCTTAGCCCCGGGGGACTTCGAGTGCCTGCTCGGGCAAGGTTTTTCCTTCAGTCTTTTGCGGGAGATTTGGTTGGTTGTGTGGCGGAGGAGCTGGGCTTCTCTTGTGACTGCGCAGTCCTTGGAAGAGAGGACGCAGTTCTATTTGGAAGGGTTCTATTGCAGGGTTTTCTGCAGGAGTTTCAGTGAGATCCGGTGTGGAGGCTCAGTCTTTACCAGTAGGAGATTTTCCGGGGAGTTTGTGGCTCTATTTCAGCATATATCATTTGGCACCAGCGCTGGGCCTGGAGGGACAGCGTAATTCCTTGAGGAGGGTTTCTTTGGTGATTTTCGGAGGTGGTCCATTTTTGTTATGGTTTCTGGGTTTGGTCCGGGTTGGCGAGTACAGGTGATTTGCAGATTTTCATCCCATTCCGGCAAGGGGAGCAGCCCCTAGTGTTCAGTCTATCTCAGCAGCAGTTTTACGGCAGTTTCCTAGCAGCTGGGACGCAGTTTCTTGTAGCAGCCATTTCCTATCTTTCTGAGAGAGTTCTTCACTTGCCTCGAGCAAGAATAGGTGCTATCATTCTGATTATCCATTGTATTTCATTATATTCTCAGATTAATAAAATGGCTTAGCATTTCCGACATTTTATGAGTATTTGCTTCATATTCTATTTCTGGCATTTTCTATATTGTTGTATGCTTGTATTGTTGTCTATTTCCCTTTCGGGATATTACAGTGGTATCAGAGCATAGATCTGGCTCAGCCTCTGGAGCTAGCAGTCTATGAGGCCGAGGGATAGACCCCACATCTGTTACAGGGGTAAGAGATACAGAGACATTGAGCGTAGGTTGGAGAACACCTACGAAGAAGGGGACTGTGTCAGAGTGGTGGACACCGATCAGGAGCAGCCCGAGATATACATAGATCAGGAGCAGCCTGTGACAGATACAGAGCAGGAGCAGCCTGTGGTGGACGCAGAGCAGCAGGGTCCTATGGCAGAAGACGAGGGTGCGAGGAGATATAGGGAAACGCTCCTCAAAACAGTACAGGATCTGTCGAGACAGATGGAGACGATGGGGCAGAGGATCGCTACGATAGAGGTTAGGCAGCGTGAAACCCCAAGGGGTTTTCAGACTGGTGAGGGATCGGGCACATCCCACCATATGCCGGAGCGTGAGGCTATTCCCCTTATGGCATCGCATGCACCCACGCGATCCACTATGCCTACCTTCCTAGGAGAGGAGACAGGGGCAGGAGCGCAGTAGGAGCCTGAACCGGGCCACATGGGAGACTACCTTGCAGAGTACCGGGCATACGGGCCGGAGTTCAGAGATCTTATCTCATTCAGAGACTTTGTTCAGCTCCAACGTGACATTAGACCCCGTGATCATCACAGAGGGCACAGGCATCATCATGATGACCACTGCGCAGCTAGCAGATTCCATTTGCCCATGTTTGATGGCTCATCAAACAGTTCGGCAAAGTCTTGGGTAGAAAAGTTGGACATCTATTTCCATCTTAATCAGATGTCGCAGTCAGAGGCCATTAAGGTGGCAACATTACATTTGGATGGTGAGGCCCAGGACTGGTGGTTTCATGGGATGACGACACTCGGGCATTCTGCCGTGACGACATATGCCGAGTTTACCGGGAGGGTGATAGAGCGTTTTGACCGGAGGGAACCGGAACAACACTTTGTTGAGCTGACGAGGCTCAAGCAGACTGAGAGCCCTGAGACTTACATTTCAGATTTCTTGAGGGTTTCAGTGATGGTGCCAGATCTATCCGCAGCCCGGATGATCTACGTGTTTGTGGAGGGATTAGCAGAGCCACTTCATGGCCTAGTCAGGTCGACTAGACCAGCTACACTCCAGGATGCTATCAGCAGGACCCGAGACTTACAGGATGCCTTACCCCGGACTGGGACGCCTTATCCTCGGAGACAGGCTTTCCAGCCTAAGGGGAAGGACGCGAGGATTCCGCTTCCCAAGGGGAATCCCTGGATGGGTGCGAGGTTGATAGTGGGGCCGGGAAGGGCTGAAGAAGAAGCGGTTCGTGGCACCGCCGGGAGCCACGGGCACCAGACATGGTGTGTGGCGGGAACGCAACGACGGGGTCTTCTCAGAAGCGGCCCGAAGGGGATGAGGAAGGAGATGATGTGGAGGCAAGGTGTGTGTGCACGGTGAAATACCACCTCCACCACACGACTGGGTGGTGCGTCGTTGCACCTGCGACTCCTAACCGCATTGCGGGGAGTTCCAAAATGCCCGACGATGCGTCGGGGGGGCAGTGCGTGGTCGGCGAGTCTCGATTTTGGATGATAGTGAGGCAGCCGCTTCATCGATACACGGATGGTTGAGCGGAGAGGTATACTGGTCGAGAGTTTTGATGGATTTTCCAAAAAGTTTTGGTCAGAGATGGACTCCTGGTGTGTGCTCGATATGTTTCCCGGAAGTTATCGGTGACGATGGGCACCTATACATTGACGGATACTTTTGTGGTCGATATTCAGTTCTCAACAACAAATGTGGGTGTTCGGTGGCTTATTACTCTAGGGAAGGTCAAACTGATTGGAAGGAAATGGGAAGATGGAGTGAGATGATCCCAAGACGAGGAGGCATGAGAAGATACGAATGACACCGCCCGCCTCGGGCCCAACCGGCATCGGATGGAGCAGCCACTAGAAGTGGGAACCTGGGGAAGTGGGCGACCGGCGCAGCCGGAAGGCGGTGACTGCGGGACCATCGGTGTCCGGAGGTACGGACCATCCTTGACGGAGCATGCCATAGTGTTCGAGAATATTCCGCCCGGGGCGACCACCGGATCGGGGGTTCGAGCACCATTGAGCTAGAGCGAAGGTGTCTGACCGGTGATCACCACCTTATAGGCATCCCAAGGCCTAAGGAGTCGAAGATTGACCGAGCTATTCGGGGATTCTTGGCCCTTGGGCATTAGGCAGTAGTCCTTTTGTTGTAGTGGTGTTGGTAGAAGAAGAAGGGCCGGCACATTGCGGATGTGCATTAGTTACGAGCTCGAATTAGAAGACCACGAAGAACGGTACCCCATTCAGGATCGATGAGTTGATGGGCCATGGTGGAGAGGAGCACGGTGCCTAAAAGATTGATTTGAGATACGACCTGTGGTCCCGTGAGCAGGGACCCCATTCCCAGGGCCGCTTTGGGGTAAATGTTGCCTTGACATGAGTTTCGTTTATGCTTTGGTGACCAATGCAAATACCTTTTCAGACGTGCATGAATCCATCTTTCCACGGTCATCTGAGGAAGTTTGTGTTCATCTTCTTGATGGCCTGTCTGGCCCGAGGACTTGAGGGCATCTCAACATATTGAGCAGGTATTGCATCTTGGAAGCAAGTTCATCATAGCTCAAATGTGAGTTGGATTGGTGAGATGTGTACTTGGGACATATTATAGGAGTGGACGGGGTGAGAGTTCCACGAGGAGAAGATCAGGGCCATCAGAGATTGGCCGGAGCCGAGGAACGTGACAGAACTTCGGGGATTCATTGGCATTTGTACTTATTACAAGAAGTTCGTCAAGAGTTTCTCATAGCTTGTTGCACCCCTTACAGATTTGACGAAGAAGGGGGCATTCAGTTGGTCAGATACAGCGCAGTGAGCCTTTGACAGGCTCAAGGAGGTGATGAGCAGCTGCCCAGTGCTTGCATGGTCGGATTTTACGCAGCCATTTGTTTTGGAGTGTGATGCATCGGGAGAGGGGATCGGCGCAGTATTGATGCAGGGAGGTCACCCTATAGCCTTTGAGAGCCGGAAGCTCCTTCCACACGAGAGGTTGTATTCTATATACAACAAGGAGATGTTGACCATTATGCATGCATTGGCCAAATTTCGACAGTATTGAGTGGGTAACAGGTTCAGGGTGAGGATTGATCACAACAGCCTCAGGTTCTTTTTGGAGCAGAAACAGTTACAGGAGAGGCAGCAGAAGTGGATCAGTAAGATCCAGGTATATGACTTTGACATTGAGTATGTCAAGGGTAAGAACAACGTGGTAGCAGATGCCCTTTCACGTAGACCAGCCACGTTGTCTCTTATGAGCTTGGATACAGACTGGAGGGCTCGACTTTTAGTAGAGTACTCCAAGGACAGATTTGCATGTGAGGTTCTGGATGGACAGGTGACGGATGACAGGTACAGGGTGGTCGATGAGATCATCTACTACAGGGACCGGATCTTCTCGACTGAGGGATCTCAGCTCAAGAAGAAGATACTACAGGCATCACATGATTCACCATTGGCCAACCATCAGAGATTTACCAAAACCTACAGGGCCATTAGAGAGAGGTTCTCATGGAAGGGCCTCAAGGAGGACATACTCTAGCACATCAGGGAGTGCGATGTTTTCCAGAGGAACAAGGAGGAGATGAGTCATCCCGCAGGATTATTGCAGCCTCTTCCCATTCTGGAGGGGAAATGGGAGAGTATTTCGATGGACTTCATCACAAGGTTGCCCATGGTGCAAGGCAAGGATTGTATCTTTGTCGTCGTTGATCGACTGACAAAGTATGCACATTTTTTCGCCATATCCGCACACTACACAGCAGCACAGGTGGCCGAGCTGTTCTTCAGAGAGGTCTTCAGGCTACATGGTCTTCCTAAGACCATCGTCAGTGACAGGGACAGCCGCTTCATGGGCGGATTCTGGCAGGAGCTTTTCGGTTGGTGGGGACGGAGTTGACACCAAGTACCAATTATCACCCACAGACAGACAGAGATAGTTAACAAGTGGCTGGAGGGCTACTTGCATAGCTATGTCAGTGGGCAGCAGCGAGCATGGCTGAAGTGGCTGCATCTGGGAGAGTACTGCTACAACACTACACATCACATGTCCATTGGTATGTCTCCATTTTACGCTTTGTATGGATATCATTCTTTGTCTTTTGCTAATGTGATGTTTGGTGCTAGCAAGGCTCCAAGAGCCAAGATTTGGATCCAAGAGAGTCAGGATATTCTCTGAGCTCTCAAGGAAAATATGGCTACAACACAAAACCAACAGAAGTTGTATGCTGACAGAGGTCGGGTGGAGAGACAGTTTGATGTAGGGGACTTGGTCTACCTACGATTACAGCCATACCAACAATCGTCACTGAAGCAGAAGGGAGCTGAGAAGCTCAAGCCCCACTTTTATGGGCCATACAGGGTGATACACAGGATTGGGCAGGTTGCATATGAGTTGGAGCTGCCCCAAGGCAAGAAGATTCATAACGTTTTTCATGTGTCATGCCTGAAGAAGGCACTGGGGCAGTAGGTGACAGTGACAGATGAGCTAACACCCATGGATGATGAGGGGCATTTGGTGTTGCAGCCAGAGGCTATTATTGATACCAAGGAGAGGCAGCTATGGAGCAGGACAATCCAGGAATTCTTGGTGAGGTGGAAGAATTTGCCGGAGGAGGATGCCACTTGGGAAAGTGAGAAAATTTTGCAGCATCCATCACTTCAGTTGCTTGAGGACAAGCAACATTTTGCCGGGGTAGACTGTAATATTCCTAATTAGCAATGGCTAATTGAAATATTCGACTTTGCTCAATTTTTCCTTCTATAGTTTATTTATAAATAAAAAGGTCAGTAAAGGGGGATATAACTCACTTGGGAATAAAGTCACTCCCTAGTAGCACAATGTTGTAACTTAAAGGGGAGCCAAGGGGGGCCAAGGACCACGTAGAGAGGGGGCCCATGTATGCACTAGGAGGGACTGCGCAGATGAAGAGGAGCACGTGGCAAGAGGGAGGCTACATTGAGGAGATGGGCCTTAGGGTTTTGAGAGAGGCCAACATTATAAAAGAGAGAGTAGCCTCCTCATTGGTCATTGGAGTTTATGCATTTGAGCTAGTCACTTTGACTTCTTGAGCACGCTGGCTGTTTAGCCTATCTGCAGCATTGTTTAGTGCATCGAGTGTCTCCATTCGGAGATCTCACCCTTAGCCCCGGGGGACTTTGAGTGCCTGCTCGGGCAAGGTAGTTTCATCATCATTTTGTAGGAGGATTGGTATTTGGGTTTTCTTGCGGAGCTGTGCATTCAGAGACTGCGCAGTCTTGAGAGGGAGGACGCAGTCCATTCTAGGGGAGCTCCAGATTGAGTTTCTTGCAGGGATTTTGAGCTGGGAGAATGAGCAAGGGATCAGCCCTTGCCTGTTGGAGGATTTTGGTGGAGTTTGAGGCTGCATTTCAGTGGTTTCTATTCAGCCTCTGCGCAGAGCCTTGGAGGATAGCGAAATTTCCCAAGGGGGGGTGATTTTCGGGGGTCAGCCATTTTAGATATGATTTCTGGGTTTTGCTGTGATTGGTGAGTAGAGGCAGATTCCAGATTTTCAGCTCATTCCGAGGAGGGGAACAACCCCAAATCATCCTTTCATTTCAGCAGTAGTAGCTACACCATTGTTGCAGGAAGATTCATAACGTTTTTCATGTGTCATGCCTGAAGAAGGCACTGGGGCAGTAGGTGACAGTGACAGATGAGCTAACACCCATGGATGATGAGGGGCATTTGGTGTTGCAGCCAGAGGCTATTATTGATACCAAGGAGAGGCAGCTATGGAGCAGGACAATCCAGGAATTCTTGGTGAGGTGGAAGAATTTGCCGGAGGAGGATGCCACTTGGGAAAGTGAGAAAATTTTGCAGCATCCATCACTTCAGTTGCTTGAGGACAAGCAACATTTTGCCGGGGTAGACTGTAATATTCCTAATTAGCAATGGCTAATTGGAATATTCGATTTTGCTCAATTTTTCCTTCTATAGTTTATTTATAAATAAAAAGGTCAGTAAAGGGGGATATAACTCACTTGGGAATAAAGTCACTCCCTAGTAGCACAATGTTGTAACTTAAAGGGGAGCCAAGGGGGGCCAAGGACCACGTAGAGAGGGGGCCCATGTATGCACTAGGAGGGACTGCGCAGATGAAGAGGAGCACGTGGCAAGAGGGAGGCTACATTGAGGAGATGGGCCTTAGGGTTTTGAGAGAGGCCAACATTATAAAAGAGAGAGTAGCCTCCTCATTTGGTCATTGGAGTTTATGCATTTGAGCTAGTCACTTTGACTTCTTGAGCACGCTGGCTGTTTAGCCTATCTGCAGCATTGTTTAGTGCATCGAGTGTCTCCATTCGGAGATCTCACCCTTAGCCCCGGGGGACTTTGAGTGCCTGCTCGGGCAAGGTAGTTTCATCATCATTTTGTAGGAGGGATTGGTATTGTTGTTTTCTTGCGGAGTTTGTGCATTCGAGAGGCTGAGTCTTGAGAGGAAACGATCCATTCTAGGGAGCTCAGTTGAGTTGCGAGTTTTGGTACGGGAGAATGAGCAAGGGATCAGCCCTTGCCTGTTGGAGGATTTTGGTGGAGTTTGAGGCTGCATTTCAGTGGTTTCTATTCAGCCTCTGCACAGAGCCTTGGAGGACAGCGAAATTTCCCAAGGGGGGGTGATTTTCGGGGGTCAGCCATTTCAGATATGATTTAGGTTTCAGCAGTTAGTGAGTAGAGGCGATTCGATTTTTCAGCTCATTCCGGGAGAGGAACAACCCCAAATCATCTTTCATTTCGGCGGTAGTAGCTACCATTGTTGCGGGAAAGCACCCCCCCGGCTCCAAAGGCACCGGGGCGCCTAGCCGCGTCCGTGCGGAACCGTGGGATCCCGCCTGAGCACGTTCGAAAATCGGAACCGCGGTTCCTAAAAAAATTTGCGATTCCTGCCATTTCGGATCCATACGCAGGGAATCGCGATTCCGTACAGCGGATCCACGGTTCGTACGGCGGATCGTTGTACGGAACCGCCGCGATTCCGGTACGGATCCGTACGGATCGCGAACGGTTCCGTACCGCGGCGTACGGATCCGATTATGAGACTTAAAAAATGCGCTTTTTTTAATTTTATTTTTTTATTTTTTGTGTTAGCTTGATTAGTTAGTGAGTTAGCTTAGGGTTAGGGATGAAATGAAAAGCTTATAAGCTCTATTCTTCATCTTATTTGCTCACTTATGTTTTTTGAGAGCTTGGAGAAGAGAGCTTGGAGAAGAGAGAGTTGAGGAAAGCTTGGAGGAGTGAAGGAGGAGGAGATTGGAGGAGTAAAGAAGGGCTTCTATCTACAAGATCTAAAGAGGTAAGTGCAAACCCCAAACTCTCTCATTTTTTTTGTCATTGTTTTTTGTATTTTCTCTCCTCCCTCTCCTACACTTTCCCATTCTTTCTTCTTGTACATTTATTTACAGGTTGTCCACCATCTATATTCATACTCAAAGATGATGTTTCTTTGGGTTCTATGTATCATTCCCCTCTTGGTTTTGATGATGGTAAGGGGGAGTAGAAATAGAAGAGGGGAACATGAAGAAGAAGAGGAAAGTGGTTACCATATGAATGACCCAATGTATGATGAGGAGGAAGGCTTTGAAGAGGAAGAGGATGATGAAAACATTGAATCACAAGATGGAAAAGCTGCATTGACACCCTTGTGGAACTATGTGACCAAACTTGAAGGGGGAAAAGGTGGTGGAAGCTACAAGTTTTTGTGCTCTCATGGTTGTCATGGAGGAAAACCATATAGCGGTTCATATACCCGTGTGAGGAGGCATCTTTGTGGGGTGATGGACAGTGATGAAAAAAAGGGTGCTGTGGGGATAACAATTTGCCCCAAGGTTTCAGCTGAACAAAGAAGAAAATACATCCAAATAGAGGAGGTTGCACAACAAAAAAATAAAAAACAAAAAACTCAATCTGACTCAAGTGCAAACTCTAAATTTGGTAGCTCATCTGGTCATGGTGGTTCTGCAAGTTCTGGAGGTAAAAAAACTATAGCAGATTTCCTTAATGTCGCTGGGAGGGATGATGTGGATGGAAAGATAGTCCGATTTCTTTGTGCTTGCGGTGTACCATTCAATGTGCTTCGCTCTCCCTATTGGCATGAAATGGTAAAGGGCATCAATGAAGCCCCAAAAGGATACAAGTCCCCCAACTATGAGAAAGCTAGAACGGTGTTATTAGAAAGAGAAAAAGGAAAGGTTCAAGCAGCTTTGACACATTTTACAAATGAGTGGGTGGATAGTGGGGTATCCATTGTATCAGATGGGTGGACAAATATCAGAAACCAACATTTGATAAATGTTCTTGGTGTTTCTGCTACTGGTGCAGTGTTTATTGCATGTCATGATTCCTCCTCTGTCAGTGCAACTTCCCAAAACATTGCAGATCTCCTATTGCAATCAATCAGAGATGTTGGTCCTAGCAAAGTGGTTCAAGTGATCACAGATAATGCGGCAAATTGTAAGGGAGCAGGTAAAATTATTGAGCGTACTTATCCACACATATTTTGGTCTGGGTGCTTGGTGCACACATTGAACCTTTTGATGCATGATATTGTGAAGCATAAAGAATGTGGGTGGATTAATGAGCTTTACAAGAGAGGGAAGAAGCTCATTAAATTTATAACAGGGCATACAAGGGTAAACTACTTCTATAGCACTTACTCCAAGTTGCAGTTGCTTAAACTTGCAAAAACCAGATTTGCAAGTTATTACCTCACCTTTAGGCGGCTAGTGAAGGTGAGACAAGCTCTAACTAACATGGTCACCGCTGAATCATGGGAGGAGATTAACACTGATAGAGATGGTGCTAATGCAGCAAAGGACACTATTCTTGACATGTTCTTTTGGTCACAGGTTAAATATGTTTTGCAATTCACCAAACCAATTTATTACATGATCAAGTTTGGCGATTCAGATAAGCCAATAATTGGGGAGGTGTGTGAGCAAATGGATAACATGTTGGGGCAAATTAAAGACATTGTTGAGCCTAGAGATACCACCTTGTACAAATATATTCGTGCAGAGGTGGTAAAGCGATGGGATATGCTAAATATTCCATTGCATGCATTAGCATATGTATTGACACCTAAATATTATAGTCCATCATGGCTTTCTACAACAGCACCCGGGGGGGCGAGCAGGAGAAAACCACACCTAGATCGAGAGGTCCTACAAAAATATATGCTTGCACTGGATAAATTAGTCCCTGATGAGGATGAGGCACACATGGTACGGAAACAGTTGAGCAGCTATACACTTTCCACTGGTCCATTTGGGAGCATGCATGCTATTAGAGATCGAGAGAGTTTTTCTTCTATTGAGTGGTGGAACATGCATGGCGGTGCTACTCCACTTCTACAAAATTTGGCATTGCGAGTGCTATCACAGGTGGTAAACAAGGGACGAAGCGGGGACGCGGAATCAACAACTAAGATTAGAAAAGTAGCGGGGACATTTTTTGGAAGCGGGGACGCGGAAGCAGGGACGAAGCGGGGACGAAGCAGCTGGGACGCAGTTCAGAGAGCAGCCATTTCTTGGTCATTCTGAGAGTATTTCTTCACTTGCCTTGAGCAAGTCTAGGTGCCATCACTCTGATCACCTATTGTACTTCATTATATTTCTCAGTATAATAAAATGGCTTAGCATTCTCTCTCTATATTTCTGGAGCAGTTGTTATGCATTCTATCTATGCTATTGTATGCTTGCATTACTGTTATTTTTCTATCTGTGAGCATTCTAGTTCTATACCACTTGTGTGTGTTTTCCCCATACTCTTAGATAGAGTCTGGAAAGGGCCAGGTAGCCTCTAGATCTCACCCTCTTCTCAGAGCTGAAATATCTGGTAAACGCCCTCCCAGTCCATCTCTGGTTGGAGTTTGCTTGAGTTTTAGAGATATCCCCGAAACGGGATATTATAGGCTAGGGCACATGAGATCTCCAAGACCCAGAAATCGTTTGGAGAAATTCCACCCGGTGTGAAAGTTATTCAATAAATTAATTATTTTAATGGAGACCCTAAGACTAACTTAGGGAAATAAAATAATTAAAGGGAATTACTTTAAACATGTGGGTGAGAATTTTCTAAGTAACATGGATCAAGTCTTTTCTAATCTTAGTTGTTGATTAGAGATTAGATCACGGCCATTGATTTCTCAATGAGAAAAGTATTAAATGAAGGCTTGGGGTCAGTTGGAGAACACACACAGAGCGGTAGCACTTGAGCTAAGTTGAAATTCAGGGGCGCGGTTTACTAAGAATTTTCGAGTGAGCGTGCCTGAGAGGGGCAGATCGGAGAAGGATTATTCTAATCCGAGGCCGAGAATACTAAGGAAGAGAGGCAAATCCGTACCAAGTAGCGCAAAGACCAGCAGGAGGGACACAACCCAGCCAGGCTCAAGCAGAGGCAGCGCAGAGGTTGACATAGAGGCAACACTAAGCCCAAAAATGTGACACAGGAGTAGCCTGTGCTGCGCAGTGGCTATGCTGGGCAGGAGAAGCTGACGCAGAGGCTGGAGGAGAAACGTTGGGGTTCCAGTGGGCCATAAAGGGCTCGTATTCAGTATTTTCAGAGGAGTTCTTCCTCGGTTGAATCAACCATATGTTCTATCTTCGAGTGATAGTTACATTTTCTGTGAATTCTCTATTGGGAAAACCATTACTGGTGCCCTTGATTGTATTCAGATATTCTGCTTAATAAACAAACCCTCTAAGAGTTGTTGCAGAGGTTTTCCCACATTGGGTTTTTCTGGGGACTCTGTCCAAAAAATACCGTGTCCTTTGTCATGTGTGCATTATGTTTCAGTAAATGATTTGTATGTATGTGTAGGTTGCAGTTGTGTTTACTTTGATATTTTACTGAATATTTCAGAAAATAACTTGTTAATTAAAAAATTTAATCAAACAAGTAGGAGAAGTAAATCAAGATACTGCAGTAGGGTTTAATATTCAAAAATTTGCACATGGTATCAAAGCGATTGCAGATCAAGCTGAATCCATTAGCATAGGGCTGAATATTTTTTTGCTACAGGAGGGCAACTGAAGCTGCACAAATTCAGAAAGAGGTAGCGCAACACCAGAGGGACAACGCAGAGGCCCTGCAGGGGTGATGCAAAGCCAGTCTGCTCACGCAGAGCTGATGCAGAGGCTAACGCAGGCCCAGAAGGGTGATGCAGAGCGTATCAAGCTCACGCTGTTCTGACGCAGGCCCAAGAGGGTGACACAGTCCAAGAGGGAGTGATGTTGTGTCGGTTGTTGTGGCTGGAAGTGCAATTTTCTGATCTTCGAAGTTTTTGGGGGGCATTGTTTCTATCGGTGCAAAACAGTGCCTAGCAGGGTTGAAAAAGTAAGTGGAAACAATTCCTCAACAGATTTTCTAGCCAAGAAATCTGAGATTCGATCAAGAGGAGTGATCGTAGAGGGATGATTCGACATAATTGATGAAGGATTTCTGAGAGGGAAGTCATTTTTTAGAGGGAGCATAGAGGGTTTCTATCGCCAAGAAACCCAGATCCGGTCTTTTGTTGAGTGTAGCGGCAGTAGAAGGGAGAAGAGCACTTGCTTCAATAGTTTGAGCAGAGATGGCCCTGTATGGACTGAGAGATCAGGATAGGTTAGATGGTGTGTCTAACTTTGCTATCTAGAAAGCCAGAATCCTGACAGTCCTTGAGGAATATGGCATCAGAGACCATGCCGAGAACGTCTTGGTTGTGCCGACCGATGTTGATGCTCTAAAGAAGTTTAAAGAAAATCAGGCGCAGGCTAAACACTTGATCATGGATGGAGTGAAATACCACGTGGTTCCATATACTGTCGAGAAGAAGACGACAAACGAGGTGTGGACGACATTAACCGCGTTGTATCAAGGTAACTTCATCCAGAGGAAGATGCTTATGTAGAATCAGATGCGGATGTTCTAGATGCACAAGGGAGAGGAGATCGATCCTTTCCTCTTTAGATTGCAGACTATCTGAGACCAATTGATTGCCATGGGGGCAACTCTTGATGATGGACTCATGGTGAGGACAGCCCTGAATGCAGTCACCGATGAATGGGAGACCTTTGTCCAAAGCATTTTGGGTAGAGCACAACTTCCAAACTGGGGGGACATGCGGGCAAACCTTCGATAGGAGGAGATCAAGAGAATAACTAAGAGGGAATTCAGCAGCGAAGGAGTCAAGATTAAGAAAGAGGAGGAGGAAGATGCAACCCTAGCATCTAAGGGACAGAGGCAGCAAGGGAAGAAGATGAAGGACCTATCCAAGGTCCAGTGCTTCAGAGGTGGTGAATTGGGACACTTCGCCAATACTTTTCCTACAAAGAAGGGCAAGGAATATTCGGATTCTAAGGCAGCAGCAGCGAAAGGGGATGATGGAAGCAATGATGATGTGGCCATGAGTGCTCATGTACCTCGAGAGAAGAGGTGGGGCGACATAGATCTGTAGATTGAGCTACATATTGAGGTGCCCAAACCCTTGGATCACATACGAGCTACGGGAGCCGTTAAAGACAGTAGCAGGATGACTCAATTCAGTGAATGTAGAGGATCATGAAAAGGCACAAGGCATTGCTTGAACGTTGAAGATTGGAGCAGCGCAAAGGGAAGTGCAGAGCAGCAACAACGTAGAGGCTCTAGAGAGACAGCGTAGAGCAGCAGCAGAGGGTGCTTCAGTGATGAGATGCAGCCGGACTGACTTGTCTGTCAGTTTTTGGGTGATGTCCTTCAGTTGCTTACTTCTCAGCAACTGAGTTGTAGTGCAGCAACTAGTAGTGGCAGTGTTATAGACAGCATGATGCAACAATTTGAGAGGGAGTTGTAGTACAGATGTGGCAATGATTGTGGCAAAGTAATGGGCAACAGTACAGAAAGCAGCAACGCAATGGATGGATGGCAGCAGGCCAAGCATCAGCAACGTAAGGGACCGATGCCAGAGATCAGAGTAACGCTTCTGGAGTGAAGTGTTGCTAGAGCACATTCCTCGCTAAGAGGGAGTGTTGAGATTTTGGGTAGCATCGAATGTGCTCTAGCTCCGAAACTTTGTGGAGGGGCTAGGACACATGAGATCTCCAAGACCCAGAAATCTTTTGGAGAAATTCCACCCGGTATGAAAGTTAACCAATAAATTAGTTATTTTAATGGAGACCCTAAGTCTAACTTAGGGAAATAAAATAATTAAAGGGAATTAATTTAAACATGTGGGTGAGAATGTTCTAAGTAACATGGATCAAGTATTTTCTAATATTAGCTGTTGATTAGAGATTGGATCACATTCATTGATTTCTCAACAAGAAAAGTATTAAAGGAAGGCTTGGGGTCAGTTGGAGAACACACACAGCAGGAGCACTTGAGCTAAGTCGAAATTCTAGGGCACGATTTGCTGAGAATTTTTTAGTGAGTTTGCAGTGCTTGAGAGAGGCAAATCGGCGAGGGATTCTTCTGATCTGAGGTCAAGAATACCAAGGAAGAGAGGCTTCCATACCAGACAACGTAGAGACTAGCAGGAGGGATGCAACCCAACCAGGCTCATGTAGAGGCAGCGCAGAGGCTGACACAGAGATGGCCTTCAGGGTGACACAGAGACAGCATTGAGCCCAGAAGTGTGATGCAAGAGAAGCTGACGCAAAGGCTGGAGGAGCAACGTTGGGGTTCCAGTGGGCCAGAAAGAGCTCGTATTCAGTATTTTCAGAGGGGTGCTTCCTCGACTGAATCAGGAATATTTTCTATCTCCGAGTGATAGGTACATCTGGCGTGAATTTTCTTTTGGACAAACCATTACTGGTGCCCTTGATTGTATTCAGATATTCTGCTTAATAAACAAGCCCTCTAAGAGTTGTTACACCAGTTTTCCCACATTGGGTTTTTCCAAGGACATTGTCCAAAAAATATTGTGTCCTTTGTCATGTGTGCGTTATGCTTCAGTAAATGATCTGTATGTATGTGTATGCTGAAGTTGTGTTTACATTGATATTTTATTGAATATTTTAGAAAATAACTTGTTAATTAAATCAAACAAGTAGGAGAAGTAAATCAAGATACTGCAGTAGGGTTTCTATATTCAGAAATTTTCACAATAGGAAGACTAAGAGAAAACAGGAATGATGAACAAGGGAATAGGAGATAGAACTATCTTTTGAATATCTTTGAAAATAGCTCCAATCCAATGAGAAGATCAGGGACAATCAATATTGATGTGACTAATAGTTGGGTCTTAGGTAAGTTCATTTTGGGAAACCCTACACAATATATTGAGAGGATGGTGTCTATATCAATGAGGTCAAGTGGACAATCAAAAGACAACATGTAGATAACAACAAATTAAAAAAAAACTAACCTAAGATGGGGTTATATTATAAATCTCTTTCAATGAGATATCTAACCTAAGTGCTAGAATTGAGTGAGAGGAGAACCAAAGAAATTTGACTTTGTGGCCCCAATGTTGTCCCCCTAGAGATGAACATTTGGTCTTGAGCAAATTCCACATGATATAGAACCTCTTAACAATCCTCCACATGCTGAAACACTAAGCTTGAAATACTAGGCATTGGACTTTTTGATGATATACCTAGATGGATTCAAGATGCCCCAAAGCTCGCCTTGACCTTGTTTGATGGATGACACCTTGTTTCGAAGCTTAGATGGGTATGGCTATCATCGAGATGACTTGGGAGGGATAGCACATCCATCTTTGATGCCAATGCTTTCTTTTAGATGTGCCCTGTCACTCCCACATGCTTGAAAAGAGCGACGTATTGGATTATATTTAGAAATAACCCATGAATTATTGAAACCAAAACTAGAGAAATTAGAGATTTCAGCTCTTGTTAATATGAATAACTAAAGCACAAATCTTGCTCACTACTACTTTAATAAAAATGAATATATACCCAATTAAAAAATTTTTAAAAATAAATAAATAAATTTAAGTAAAAATGACTCAATTAACATAAAGTAGAATTTAAAAAATCCCTTGTGAGTTATATTTAAAATGAGAATGCAAAATTATTGAACACCTTTTTGAGAATGCAAAATTATTTAATATTTTTTTATAATTTAAATTTAATTATGAAAAACAATGTAATATTTTAATTTTAATTAATTTTTTAAAATATATTTAACTCATTAATTAAAATACAATATTATTAATAATTAATTAAATTTATTTTTAAATTATAAAATATTATTAATTATATTAATATAAATGGAGTGGTTTCAATATTTTAAAATATGTTTTTTTAAGTTATAAATTAAAATTCATAAAATGATAAGAGTATGTATTGACAAAATATTAAATGTGATTTTAAAATTAAATTATATATTAATTAATAATAATCATTCTAATTTAACCAAAAATAAATAAAAATAATAAATTAAATTAATAAATTGCCACTTCTAAAAATATTACATTAAAATTTAAATTAATAAATTGCTACATCTTTTTATTATATGTACATCTTTATTACATTTTCTCATGATAGTAAAAAATTTAGTTTAATGTGAATTTTTAAATAAATATTAATTTAGTGTAATGTGAATTTTTAAATAGATATTAAAATTAATTCAGTATTATAAGTATGGAGCCCACGTGACCACACTGTATTCATGAGTCTACTCAGCATGAAAAACATGTCAAAAGATTTTGATCATGTATGAGTGGTGACTAGAGTGCTGACTAGACCCTACTCTCCAGGTCGGATAAAATAAACCGCCTCCCATTTCCGCGACAGCACAGAATGTTCGAACCGGTTGCCTTTATCAACATGGTCATGAGTTCGACTCCCATTGACGGAGAACCAGACTTTCAGGCATCAAAACATGGGTTATAGTCTCATTCTAATCGATTTCACTAACAGCGAAACAAACCTTCACATTGAACAACGTGGGTTCGATTCTCATACTTTTTAAATCAATATAAACGGAATGAAATGATATTTTAAAGTGGATATTTTTATTATTTAAATCGATGATAAGTTGGCATAATGTATACACTCATTTTTCTCAAGTTTTTTAGGCGTCTTGTTCACATTGATTTCACACCGAAACTGATGCTAGTTAATTTTTAATTGAGTAATATGAATTTTTTCTCTCTATGAAATGCTAACTCCATTGTATTCTTTTTGTTAGAGATCACTTATAGAATTGAATTCCTTAATGTAATATTTTTTCTTCCTCAACTATTTTCCCCATTTATATTTACTAAACTTCTCCATAATAAACTCATTTACATTTACTAAACTTCTCCATAAGAAACTTTTAGCTCCTTAATATTGATGAAACAAACATTGAAATAAATATGCTAATTTTACATATGTTTCATACCTTTGATTCAGAACCAAATCTAACCAAAGTTAACTCATAAATATATATACTTTATTCAAATTTTATTTAATATAAATGTGTAAATTCCTTTTATTTATTCAATTTTTAATCAATATTTCACAAAATAAATATATGAGTTTCATATACGTTTAATTTCCATTATTGTAGTGAAAATCCTACCTCGGGACAAGTCTAACAGCTGAGCTGAATTTCACTAGCATTCAGAGCAAATGTACTGATGAAGCTATATATAAAGGTTTGACATATTGAAAGAGGAGGAACGAACAGGGATCTCCAATGCTTAACTGGACAGGGATTTGGAAACAGAATCCAAGATCACTGGTAGCAAGTTTAATCTTGCACAACCATCGCTTCGAATTAAGAAAAAAATGTCCAACAGATACAAACAAAACAAAACCCTGAGCTCCATATAAGTGTTTTTTATTATGGCATTGACAGACCTGAAGTTCAATTGCACTCGGGGAAATTCCACTGAAGTTCAATAGCTCTATATAGAGTTCCGTGGTAGTCAATTAGGACAAAAAGGAATTTCGGCTGCTGAAATTTGGAAATGAAAATAAAAACAAAGAAAATCCACTGAAGTTCAATAGCTCTATATAGAGGTCTGTGGTAGTCGATTAGGAGAAACAGAGATTTCAGCAACTGAAATTTGAAAAGAAAATAGAACCAAAGATCACTGGTTTCAGGTTAAGAAACCACCACTTCGACTGGAAAAACATTTAAAATCATCATAAAGATAAATTGAATAGAAATTGATCCAATTAAAAAATGCTAAACAATAATTTACTAAAGAATCGCGCAGAGAATCGGACTGAGTGATTTATCAAAGAAATAACCTCTGGACGTTGGGGGAGTTGCAAGATCATCATCAGATTCAATAATTCAGTACGACAACCTAAACGACCTCGCATGACCTAAACGACCTCACGAGCGGCGAGACTAAGTGAATGCCAAGTTTCCCGGGCTCTCACATCGCGAACATAAATAACTGAGTGCGGATGGGTTTGGCTAAATTTAAATAACAGGGCATCATCAATCTGACTAGTGTGGATGGGTTCTTGAATTTCAAGAAATTGAAACCAACCACCCTTTATAACTTCTGGTTTGTCAAAAGAAACTGCAAATCTCTTTCAAATCTAATGATTCAGAGAAAGAAACCACAGAATAAGCTTATTATTTGATTTCAGAAAGAATTCACATCCTTGTACCAAATCTTTATCCTAGTTCCTCTACATTCATTTAAACAGAATTTAAAAGCACTGTTGCTTTTTTCAAATTAAGCAAAAATTCTACATCTCATGTTTACTTAATCACAAATTTGAAAGACCTGCTGCTTTTTTCTAACAATCATTCTAAATCTCGTAGGGAATTGATAACTGCAGTGCAATCAAATTTCAGTAAGGTACCTTAGAAAGATATTTCTTCAGAACAGCGGTGCTCATTCGATCCTTTGCACACGGACCTTAGAAAGATATTCTTCAGAGCAGCAGTGCTCACTAGGCCCTTTGCACATAAGCTCACTGAAAGCAATAAATAAACAAACAAAGTACCATATCTCATCAATTCCAAAAATCATTGAAACAGATGGTAATTGCAGTTGACAGAAATCAAATGACAAAACACCACAAATATGCACAAACTCAGAGGTAGATACCATGCAAATATGGCTTTGTAGCAGATTTCACTCAGAGCTTTGCATCCAGTGCTCTGTCCTTGAAGCTGAAGCAAAACAAACAAAGAATTATCAATAAAGAAACATTTAAAAATAACAAATGAATTATTGAAACCAAAACCAGAGAAATTAGAGATTCCACATTGTCGTTAATATCAAAAAAACTAAACCGTATATCTTGCTCACCTCATCAATCCATTTTAAATGGAGATGGCCAATTTGTTTCACTCGAATACCTCTGTTTCAGAAATGCTTTCCTCTCTGTTCTGCGCTCGCTAGCCCTAAGTGGTTAATTTCACACACAGAGCACATATAAAAAAACCAATAACAACACAGGCAGCACAAACATATAAAAATTAAAGACAGAGGCATCACAAACATCCAAAATCACTGACATATCCAACGAAGAACGTACACATAGAGAAAAAAAGGGAGCGCTCCACATATTCAATCATAACATACCACACAGGAGATCAAAGAAAAACAGAGGAAGCAGAAAAAATGTTAATTGCTCTAGACAGTAATAGATCAAAGAAAAGCAGAGGAGGCAGAATAAATGTTAATTGATTGGAATTTTTTCCCTCTAGATCTTATCTTTATAGAACGGTCATGTTTTAAGAATCTTCCAGCATCAAGATTCTTGAAATTTGATTTTTTCCCTCTAGATCTTATCTTTATAGAACGGTCATGTTTCAAGAATCCTCCAGCATCAAGATTCTTGAAATTTGAGGTGCCAATTTAGAATGATTTTTTGAAAAAGCAGATTCAGGTCTTCCATTTGAAATCGCTTGCTATTGACACATTAAAGTTCACTTTAAAAAATGATTAACATCTTATGGAAAAGGGTTCCGTTATTCAGTAATTAAAGTTTAAAAAAAAATTACTTTCAGAATGGTGAAAAACTACATGGTTTTTGCTGTCATATTGAAGTTTATTTATTTTAAAAATGATATTTAAAAAAATATAAAAAGATGCATGGTTTTGAAAATGCAGCGCTAAAATAATGAATGATAAAAATGGAATATTATTTTGAAACATAATGTCTAAAAAATTATAAAAAGATGCATGGTTTTGAAAATGCCAGCTTTAAAATAATGAATTATAAATGATTAAATTAGAATATTTTCCATCATATTCATTAAGAGGTTATTTTAAATTTTTGTTGAAATTTTTGTTAATATTTTAAATTAATAAATTTATTATTGTATTTTAAGATTTTATTATTATTATTATAAAATAATTTATATTTTGTAATATATGTGTGATTCATACTTCTAATAGTTAATGGACAGTATTAATATTTTAAATGATATAAAAAGATATTTAAGTAATATTTATATTTATGTTAATAAACAAAAAAATAATATCTTTAAACTATTGAATACATTTATTAATATTTGATTTTAATCATATTTATATATATAAATGTGCATGGTAGACACATAGGCAAGGAATGCAAAAAGGCAAGGAGAAGGTGGAAGGAATCAGACACGGATAACATAAAGCTCAAAGCTTACAAGCAGTTAGTAAAAAAGAAAAAAGCCGATTTTATGGTTTCAAGGAGAGAAGAACTAATCTTCCTCGGGAAAAATAACCCCAAAGTATTTTGGAAGCAGCTCCAATCGAAAAAGGTGCAAACTGAAAACAACATTACAGCTTCTAAATGGTTTGACTATGCAAGACAACTTTATGAGCAGGATCCCAAGGTTGACCCTCCTCCCTTGGTCAACACAAACACAAAACTCTTCACGGTGCAAGAGGTAGAGATGGGTATCAAGAAGTTGGGTGCTGGAAAAGCAAAAGACTTAGATGAACTCCAAGCAGAGTATCTAAAGTGGGGCTTAAAATTTCTTTCACCTCACATCACAAAAATTTTCAACAACATCTTACAGCAGGGGTTCCCCACAGATTGGACAACTAGTATGGCAATACCTCTTTTCAAGAGTGGTGACGCCAATAATCCTTCCAATTATAGAACCATAATGATAAACCCCTTGTTTGCAAAGTTATTTGGAAGCATGTTGGAAAAGAAAATTAGCAAGTGGGCAGAAGAAAGAAATAAACGTGTTAAAGGGCAAGCAGGTTTTAGACCTAAACATTCCACAGTTGATCATTGTATAACTTTAAGGCACATCATTGAAAAAGGTTGGGAAAATAAGGAAGAAGTTTTTTGTTGCTTGGTTGATTTCAGAAAAGCCTTTGACACGGTTCCTAGGGATAAGCTTTGGGGCAGAATGGAGGAACTCGGGGTTCCCAAGCATTTGAGAGCAGCTGTGCATAGGTTGTATGAAGAGGTGAAAGTCAAAATCAAAACTTCAGCTGGCATTTCTGAAAGTTTTAGAAGCGATATCGGGGTCAAGCAAGGTTGCCCATTGTCTCCTACCCTTTTTGGGTTATATATTGACAAGCTTGAAGAGTGGCTAAATTCGCAAGGGGGTGACGGTATCCATTTGGGCAAGTTCGTTATCAGGCTTCTTTTGTACGCAGATGACCTTATATTGATTGCTAATTCGGCTCTTGGTTTGCAAGAGCATTGACATTCCCTTGAGCATTTTTGTAAAAGGGTTGGGATGCAAGTCAATATTAGCAAAACGGAAGTAGTGGTTTTCTCTAACAAAAGAAAGCATAACCAACATAAGTTCTATTTTGGAGGCAACATTTTGGAAGAAGTTGCAGATTACAAATACCTCGGAATTGACTTCAACAAAAATTTAAGTTGGGATGGTTGTAGAAAGAAAAGAACTTTAGGGGGTTTGAAAGAATTTTATGCTCTTCAAAACAGGTGTAGAGAGGCAGAGCTGTGGGACTGGAAAACCACCCTAACTCTTTTTGGGCTTCTAGTGATTCCGGTGATTCTTTACGGTTGTGAACTATGGGCCAGCAGCACAACCAAGATGCAATGGAAACAAATTGAGAAAATTCAGAAACGTTTGATTACAAACAAATTCAAAATTAAAAGTGCAGTTCCTTATGCTATCCTGTTAAGTGAAACAGGGGCTGCTCCTATTGAAGCAATTGCTATGGTGCGAGTCATAAGGTATCTGAAAAAAATTGAACAAATGGAAGAGGATAGATGGCCTAAGGTTGTGTTTAGTGACAGATTGTGTAAAAGACAGAAGACTTGGATGCGGCAAAATAACAAATGGTTTAGTAAATGGGGTATTTGCTTGAGCATGTGTCCTACAAACAGTAAAGAGATAAAAACTTTTGTTATGGATAAATTCCATAAACATACTTGGAAGAAAGAGCTAGAGAGAAAGAAGAAGTACTATATAGAAGAGTTTAACCCCACACATAACCATCAACAAAAGGCATACATAGGGGCTGATATTTCTTGGAGATCTAAAATTCTTATTGCTCAATTAAGGACTAATTCTCATCAACTCCGTTGTGAAACAGGGCGCTGGAAAAGGCCAAAAGAAATGTGGGAAGAAAGAGTATGTATTTTTTGCTCCTCCGGAAAAGTGGAAACATAAAAACATTTCATTCTAGAATGTGAGGCCTTCAAGGACACCAGAGAAAACTATGCAGGTATTCTGGCAGCTAATTCTTGGGATAATCTATTCAGCGAAGAGTTTGTCGATAAGCTAGGAGTGCTCATTGTAAAACTTCACAGGAAAAGGGCCGAATACAAGAGTCAGATAGAGAAGCAATCTGTCCCATAGGCTATTTTTAGCCTCGTGGACATTAAAAATTCTTTCTTTCTTTCTTTCATATATATTTTCTCACATTATTTTTCTTACATAACATTTGGACTATATCCGAACACAGTTTCTGATTTTGATGTACTGATTCTTTCTATGTTGTGCACCATGCTGAAATACGGAGAACATATAGCTCAATGTAAACTGAACTTTTCACTAATAAAGTTTAGTTTGTTTTTTTCCTCTAGATTAAAAAAAAACCTAACTTACTTCTCACTATCTTATATATTGAGTATGTATCTTTTGCTCCTCCGGAAAAGTGGAAACAGAAAAACATTTCATTCTAGAATGTGAGGCCTTCAAGGACACTAGAGAAAACTATGCAGGTATTCTGGCAGCTAAGTCTTGGGATAATCTATTCAGCGAAGAGTTTGTCGATAAGCTGGGAGTGCTCATTGTAAAACTTCACAGGAAAAGGGCCGAATACAAGAGTCAGATAGAGAAGCAATCTGTCCCATAGGCTATTTTTAGCCTCGTGGACATTAAAAATTCTTTCTTTCTTTCTTTCTTTCTATATTGATTTTTCTGGTAAACATTGAAAATTGAAACTTACTTCTCACTATTACTTCTCACAGCGGGAAGTTGTTTTCTTCTCATAGAAGCTCAATTCTTCTCATGGAAGCTCAAAAGACAGGAGTGAAGGCTCAGATCATTGGTTATCCTTATTTCAGATTTTGTCCATATTATGCTTTAAAGAACTTATTTTAGCTAGAGTTGGCGGAGCAGAAATTTCATGACGGAATTAGCAACATCGCAGAATTTGTTGTTGATATTCCAAACCTACATGCCAATTTTATAAAAGAGTGAAGGCCGAAGATGCTCACAGTGATACCAGTGAAGAAGCTCAGGATTTTGGACTGATATACTTTCACCAAAGAATAGCGGACTCTGTTAGTTACTGGACATTATTAGTTACTCTGTTAGTTACTCTGTTTCTCCAAATTTAAATTATCTAGAAGATCGAGTTATAGAATCTCCACTTCTGATCAAAGAGGCAGACAACAAGACTGGTCATCATTTGATAGCTTTAGATGCGGACAATGAAATTTCTTCTTTGATTTTAGAGCAAATTCCAGATAATGTAGACTCAGGCTGTCTGTCCCATGAGAAAATGCGTAAATCTTTAAAGTTAAATCCCGAGAACAATTTAAAGTGCAAAGAGGTAACTTGAGATAAATCAGCGGTGGAATTTGTAGAAGTTATCCACCAAGAAATAAGGCTTTGAAACCACTGCGAAAGCAGAGAGTAGGAAAAAGCCAAGCAAGAAGGCTCAGAAAATTGCAGCAACAGCAGAGTAGTAGCAAAAGGCCAAGGAAGAAAGCTAAGAAAACTGCAACATCAGAGGTCCGTATCAAAGTGAATGTGCAATGTTCCCAAAGAGGTCTTTCAAACTTACCAAAGTGAATGTGCAATGTTCCCGTGAAAAAAATATTTTGAGTAGATTTCCTTCATTCTTATACATGAGAGAAACATTGGTATGATTATCCATTTGACTAAATTGCATGGTTGGTAGATCTGATAAATGTAGTCGATGTAATGGTTAACCATGAAGGATGACACCTAGTTACAATAGTTCAAAAATTTGAGCAAAGTTTACCAAAGGATTCATCTGAACCATGAACATTACAATGAAATTTATAGTCGCGCGACACAAGGCAGGAGGAACAAGTACCATTTTTAAATGCAAAGGGGGAGGTGTAATATTCCAAATTAGCAGTAAGCTAATTGGGATATTAATTTTGATTATTTTTTCCTTTTTCCTAGTGTTCAACAGAAATAAAGTGGGCAAAGGGACCTACAAATAAACTATGCAGCTAAAGTGTTTTCCTAAAGTCACTAGGGAAAATATTGAGGCTTTAGTGGGGTCCATGTGGCCACCCACTCAAATGAGGCAGCGGCCTAGTGGCAGCGTGGGAGAGGCAGCACAGTGGGCAGCGCAGAGATAGGCTAGAGGAGGGGCAGCACAATCTAGGTGGGCCTAAGGGAATGTTGGAGGCTCAACTTGGACAAAAGAGGATGAGGGCAGTTCATTCCTCATTCATTCATAACCTAATTTTTTCTGATTGATTGTAGCAATCTTTAGTTGTTTATTCGAGTCTGCAAGTGTTGTTTAACACAAAGACTTCCAAGGGGAGATCTCAACCTCTACTTCAGGGGACTTTAAGTGCCTGCTCAGGAGAGGAGTACCATCTAATTTTGGGAGGATTTTGCAGTAAGACATTCCAGGCATACACAGTCCCTTCAGGACAGCGCAGAGGCCATATTAACTATGAAGTGATTTTGCAGTTTAGTTGAGGAGAGGTGTTGGGAAGTAGGGAGGAAGAGCAGATTTCAGTCGGAGTTTCAAAGGGGAGGCTAGCCACCTCCTACCAAGGATTTGGGGCAGAATTTCAAAGGCACTTTCCAAAATTTCAGCCAGAGAACCGATTCAGAAAGTAGAGCAGCATGCCAAGCCCAAAGGGGCTATTTTCTGGGGTCGAGATTTTTGGAAACCCTTCACGGATTTTTGTGGGTCTTGTGAGTAGAGTCTGGGGTTCAAATCTTGGAATTTTTTGAGCATAGGAGCAACCCAACTCGTAGTCCATTTCCAGCCAACAACAGTAGTTCCAGCTTTGGCAGCGCAAAGAAGGAGCCACGCATAGCAGCAGATTAGCAGTTTTTATGTCTGGGTTTGAGTAGTATGTCAGCCTGTCTTGTGTAGGCCCAAGTGCCATATTTTCGAGCACCTTATTGTACTATTTACTACATAAATATTAATAAAATGACTCCGATGTTTTTGGCTCCATTCCTGGTGCTTTAATAGCATTCCCTGTTTTGTTGTAGTTTTTAGTATTGTGTGTATTGATGTTTGTTCCCAATTTGGGATATTACAATGGTATCGGAGCTCATAGACTTGGCTCAACATGTGGAGCACGTGGTCTATGACACCGGAGGATAGGCAGAATGTCACTTACCGAAGACAAAGGTATAGGAGTAGAGAAAGGAGGCTCGAGATTACACCAGCCTAGGTAGACAGTGTTACGGTGGAAGAAGAAAGAGGAAAGGCAACCATGGCAGATGAAAGAGATGAGGGAAAGGACTTTTCTCAACTCCTTCTGAAGTCAGTATAGGAGCTCACCAAGAGAACTGAGGAGATGGGGCAGAAGATTGGTGGAGATAACAAGCAGAATGGAGTTCCAGGGGAATTCTAGATTGGAGAAGGATTTGACACTTCTCATCACCCACTTGATCCTAACACTGCACAACAGGTGGTGCCACACACTCCACCACGTTCTACCATTCCTACGTTCCTGGCTTCGGGAGTAGGAGCAGGAGGGCCACAAGATGTAGATGTGGCTTACTATGGGGATTATTTTGCAAAGTATCAATCTTATGGGCTAGATTTTGGAGGTGCTCTCACCTTCAATGAGTTTTGTCAACTAAAGAACAACAACAGACCAGAGGAGGAGGGTACACGCAGGGCAATGACTTGCAGCGTACTGTGGGCAGAATTTTCCTGCCTACTTTTGATGGGTCATCCAAATGTATAGCCAAAGCTTGGGTGGTGAAGCTGGACATTTATTTCCAACTTAACTAGATGACGGAGGTAGAGGCCATCAAGGTAGTTGTGTTGCACTTAGAGGGGGAGGCCCATGACTTGTGGTTCAATGGGATGACTATGTTGGGTCACTCGGGAGTGACAACGTATGATGATTTTACTTGGAGAGTGTTAGAGAGGTTTGATCGGAAGGATCCGGAGGAGAATTTTGTGGAGCTGAGCAAGCTCAAGCAGACAAGGAACTCAGAGACTTACATCTCGAAGTTCCTGAGACTCTTAGTGATGGTTTCGGACATTTCGGAACCGAGGAGGATCTACATGTTTATTGATGGTCTAGTAGAACCCTTGCGTAAGCTAGTGAGGTCTGCTCGGCCCACTATGCTGCAAGGCGCATTAGGGAGGACCAGAGACTTGTAAGATGCTTTTTCGAGGACGAGAGATCCCATTCCCAATAGACCAGCATTCTAAGAGAAAGGGAGGGACTTGAGATCCCCACCCCAAAGAGGGAATTAGGCTCGAGGGCCTTTGGATGATAATACCAGATGGATTTGAGGCAGATGAAGCTTTGCTTCACCTGTGAGGAGCCATCAGCTCCAAATCACATATGTGCAGGAGGGAAGGCACATTACTTTGAGGTCTTCTCCGACAATGAGGGAGAAGGAGATATATGATGAGGTGGGAGGAGGTTCCAGCACGGGAGCACCAGGGGATAATCCTCCACCACCACCTCCTCGAGCAGTAGGAGGATCGACGTTTGCACCTACCGGAGGGGTCCTTGCATCTTTGCATGGGGTTCCCAATTACTTAACATTGAGGATCCGAGGGATGGTACAGGGACAATGTGTCTTTGTACTAGTGGACAGCAGGGCTACGCACAACTTCATTAATACCTATATGGTGCATAGGAGGGGCATGCAGACGAAGAGCTTTGATGGGTTTTCCTGCTAGTTCCAGGGGCCAGGACCATGCTATGCATGCATTATGTCCCAGCATTGAAAGTGACCATGGGCACATATTCATTTACATACCATTTTTTTTTGGTCGATATTCCGGATACCAATATGGTGTTGGGGGTTCAGTGGCTCATCACCCTTGGTAGAGTCACCACTGATTGGTAGACATTAGAGATGGAGATTATGGATAAGAATAGTGGGAAGCAGGTGATGCTCAGAGGCATGCACACATACCCTCCACAAAAAGTCTTTACGCATAAGATAGAGGCATATTTCCAAAGGGGGAATATAGAGTGGGCCATGGAGTTGAGGATTTCAAATGCAGGTCCCTCGGGCTAGCCTACACGCCCAGATATATAGACTCTCTTAGACCGTTACTCTACAATTTTTGGGGACATTCCACCTGGGCAGCCACTGGATCAGGGGATTGAGCAACCTATTGAGCTGGAGTCCAACATCCATGTCATGATCACTACTCCCTACAGGCATCCCAAGGCCTATAGGGACAAGATAGAGAGAGCTATCCATGAGCACTTAGTGTTGGGGCACATCAGGCCCAGCACGAGTCTGTTCGCTTCTTCAATTGTTCTGGTGAAGAAGAAGGATGGGACATTGCAGATGTGCATAGACTACAGGTCCCTGAACAAGAAGACCATGAAGAATCGCTACCCTATCCCCAGGATCGATGAGTTGATGGATGAGCTAAGGGGAGTGAAGTTCTTCTCCAAGATTGATTTGAGGTTGGGGTACCACCAAATTAGGGTGAGGGACAAGGATGTCCCCAAGACTGTGTTTTGTTGTCACTGTGGCCACTTTGAGTTCTTGGTGATGCCCTTTGGTCCGACGAATGCTTCGCCTACCTTCCAATATTGCATGAACCACATCGTCCGTGGACCACTGAGGAAATTTGTGTTGGTTTTATTTGACGATATCCTGATATACAGCTGCACCTGGGAGGAACACTTGCATCATATAGAGACGGTGATGTGTATCTTTGAGGAGCAAAATTTCTACACTAAGTTTTCCAAGTGCGAGTTTGGCTTGACGAAGATTCTCTATTTAGGGAATATCATTTAGGTGGACGGAGTGAGAGTCCATGAGGAGAAGATCAGGGCCATCAGATATTGGTCGGATCCGAAGAATGTGACAGAACTTCGAGGGTTTGTGGGCATCTATACCTACTACAAGAAGTTCGTCAAATATTTCTGCAGCTTGTAGCACCACTCACAGACCTCACTAAAAAGGGGGCTTTCAGTTCAACTGAGGCTGCACAGAGGACCTTTGACTGTCTCAAGGAGGTGATGATCAGTTGTCCGATACTACCCCTGCCAGAATTCACGCAACCATTTGTGCTGGAATGTGATGCTTCAGGGGAAGGAGTAGGCACAGTACTAATGCAGTAGGGACACCCCATAGATTTCGAGAGTCAGAAGCTATTTTTCGCATGAGATGTTGTACCCCATTTACAACAAGGAGATGTTTTCCATCATGCATGCATTGGCCAAGTTTCGACAGTATCTAGTGGGGAACAGGTTCCGGGTGAGGACAAATCACAACAGCCTCAGATTTTTCCTTGAGCAGAAGCAGCTACAGGAGAGGTAATAGAAATGGGTCAACAAGATCTAGGCATATGACTTTTAAATTGAGTATGTCAAAGGGAAGAACAACGTAGTGGTGGATGCATTGTTCCGGAGACCAGCATCTCTATCACCGATGAGCATTTACACTCATTAAAGGGTGCAGTTTCTAGTGGAGTACTCCAAAGACTAGTTTGCATGCGAGGTGTTGGATGGGAAAGTAACATATGGTTGGTACAGGGTGATGGATGAAGTCATTTACTACCGTGATCGAATATTTTTGACAGCTAACTCCCGTTATGGGAGAATATTTTGCATGCAGCACATGACTCTCCACTCTCATGGCACCAGGGGTTCACCAAGACATACAAGGCCATTAAAGAGAGGTACTCCTGGAAGGGCCTCAAAGAAGACGTACTCCGACATGTTAGGGAGTGTGTAGTCTGCCAGAAGAATAAGGGAGAGTTGAACCATCCGGCGAGGTTATTGCAACCGCTTCCCATTCCCGAGGGAAAATGGGAAAGCATCTCTATGGATTTCATCACAGAGTTGCCTGTGGTACAGGGCAAGGATTGCATCTTCGTGGTTGTTTACCGGTTGACGAAGTATGCTCATTTCTTTTCCATTTCACCTCAGTACACAGCTTCACAAGTGGTTGAGTTGTTTTTCAAGGATATCTTCTGACTCCATGGTCTTCTAAAGACCATAGTCAGTGACAGGGAGAAAAGGTTCATGGGAGGTTTCTGGTAGGAGTTGTTCTATTTGGTGGGCACATAACTAAGACCCAGCACGAGCTACCACCCACAGACAGATGGACAGACCAGAATAGTTAACAAGTGGTTGGAGGGCTACTTGAGGAACTATGTCACAGGGCAGTAGAAGGCTTCGCTACGTTGGTTGCACTTGGGGGAACACTGCTACAACACGAAATTTCACATATCCATCGATATGTCTCCATTTTATGCTTTGTATGGTTATAATTCACTGAATTTTTTTGATGTAATATTTGGAGCTAGCAAGGCCCCCAGGGCCAAAGACTGGATCCAGGAGAGCCAAGGCATTCTCATGGCTCTCAAGGATAACTTGGCAACAACCTAGAATTAGCAAAATATGTACGCAAATAGAGGTCGCGTGGAGAGGCAGTTTGAGGTGGATGACTTAGTGTATCTTCGGCTTCAGCCATACAGGCAGTCTACGCTGAAGCAAAAGGCAGCTGAGAAGCTCAAGCCCTGTTTCTATGGGCCATACAGAGTGATCCGACGGGTTGGAGAGGTGGCATATGAGCTGGAGTTGCCACAAGGGAGCAGGATTCATAACATTTTCCATGTCTCATGCCTGAAGAAGGCTCTGGGATAGCATGTGACAGCTACTACAAAGCTCCCTCCTACCGATGATAAGGGAAATTTGGTGCTACAGCCAGAGGCCATCCTTGATAACAGGGAGAGACCCCTAAGGAGCAGGGTGTTGAAGGAATATCTGATCAAGTGGAGGAACCTTCTAGATGAGGATGCTACTTGGGAGTGAGAGAAGATCCTGCAACATCCATCTTTGCAGTTGCTTGAGGACAAGCAACATTTTGGCGGGGAGGATTGTAATATTCCAAATTAGCAGTTAGCTATTTGGGATATTAATTTTGATTAATTTTTCATTATTCCTAATGTTCAGCAGAAATAAAGTGGGTAAGGGGAACCAAAAATAAACTATGCAGTTAAATTTCTTTCCTAAAGTCACTAGAGGAAAATATTGAGGCTGTAGTGGGGTCCATGTGGCCACCCACTCGAATGAGGCAGCGTCCTAGTGGCAGCGTAGTGGGAAGCGCATAGATAGGTCAAAGGAGGGGTAGCGCAGTCTAGGTGGGCCCAAGGGAACGTTGGAGGCTCATCTTGGACAAAAGAGGATGATAGCAAATCATTCCTCATTCGTGCATCCCATATTTTATGTATGATTGACTGTAGCACGCTTGAGTTGTTTAGTCGATGTTGAGCACAAAGATTTCCGAGCGGTGATCTTAACCTCTCCTCGAGGGACTTCGAGTGCCCCCTCAAGAGAGGAGTACAATTTGATTTTGGGAGGATTTTGTAGTAAGAAATTATAGGCATACAGTCCCTTCAGGACAACGCAGAGGTCATCTTGACTGCGCAGTGATTGCACAGTCCAGCTGAGGAGAGGTGTTCGGAAGTAGATAGGAAGAGTAGATTTCAACTGATGTTTTGGAGGGGAGGCTAGCCATATCCTACCAGGGATTTGGGGCAGAATTTCGGAGGCACTTTCCAGCATTTCAGCCAAAGAACTGAGTCACCTATCAGAGTAGCGTGCCAAGCCCAAGGGGGTTATTTTCTGGGGTCGGGATTTCTAGAAACCCTTCGTGGGTTTTTGTGGGTATTGTAAGTAGAGTCCAGGGTTCAAAGCCCAGAATTTTCTAAGCATAGGAGCAGGCCCAACTCGCAATCCATTTCCAGCCAGCAGAAGCCATTACAGCTCTGGCAACACAGAGAAGGAGCCATGCAGAGTAGTGGATCAGCAGTGTTTTTGTCCGGGTTTGAACAGTATCTTGGCTTGTCTTGTGCAGGCCCAAGTGCCATATTTTTGAGCACTTTATTGTAATTTTTCCCACATAAATATTAATAAAATGGCTCAGATTTTTTTAGCTCCATTCCTGGTGTTTTAATAACATTTCCTATTTTGTTGTAGTTTTTAGCCTTGTGTGCTTTGTATTGTTGTTTGTTCCCAATTTGGGATATTACAGGATGTAAAGATGGACCTTGCAACAAGAAGAAAATGCATTATTATCGTGAGGAGCCAAGGCATTACAAGAGGGAATACAAGAGGTGTAAAATGTACATCTCACAAAGATTAAGTTAATGTTATGGATGATGGTGTTTGTCTTCTTGGAAAAGGGACATCTGCACCTTAGGGTGAAAGACATTGATGATTTCACTAAGACTATACATTATTATCGTGAGGAGCCAAGGCATTATAGGAGGGATTGCAAGAGGTGGAAGATTTACTTCTCACAAAGATAAAGTAAATTCTATGGATGATGGTGTTTGTCCTCTTGGAAAAAGGAGGCATCTACATCTTAGGGTGAAGGACATTGATGATTTCAAGAACTGGGCATAGTGCATGGTACTGGTGTGTGCATGTATGAAGGCAAGTATAAGGCCCATGCAACATACACATTGCATAAACGCAAGGTCCAAGATTCATGAAACTTGACATTATCTCTTCAACATGTCTTGATTATAAGCATCTAAGTGAGTATATTTGATTAGTGAATGTGAACATTAAGTGCGGTGTTATAAATTAGGAATATTATTTAGATGGTCACATTGTAAATATCTCTATTTTGAGTAAATAGAGTGAGCATATTATAATATTAAATGATTGGTAATGTCATGGCCCTATGAAAGGCCGAAGGCCATTTAAAGTGTTATAAATAAGCAACAGGTGCATTTGCAAAGCTCATCTCCTATTCGAATGAAAAGCTACATTATTTTATACTACTTCATTAAACGTCCAGGGCTAAATACTTCAATCTCTCGGAGCCCTCTGCATTTTCAAACACCCTCGCAAATGCACAACACAACAAAAATTCCTTCAATAGCACCTTTCTCAATAACATTGTTTGCAAACCATGTTTATTTGAAACCTATCCGTAAACCCTCATCAAAGGTTTTGGGGACTGTTGGGGCAATTATATGAATGATATATCACCATAAATTAAATTTTCAACTAGGGAGTTATAATCAGTAGAGTTGATGCACTATATGTGTCGGTAATAGATAATTTCCTATGTTTTTTTAGTATAGCCTAGATAAGAAGCTTCCATTTTATAATTAATCTAATTTCCTCACAATTAAAGATCAGAAAGCAAAGCTCATAAATAAAATCTTGATAAGCATGCAATCTAAAAGGTTCTTGCTCAGGTAATAAGGTTGTCCATTTACAGGCTCATGGAATAGAAAGATGGATTCAACTATGTTTTCTTGTAGAAACTAATTAAAATCAACTCAGTGCAATCAAACAAAAAAATCATTCCTAATTTAAATAGTTCTGAAGGAAAATTTGCATTCTAGTACAGGAAATGTATGACAAGAGTCTTCACTAACAGTTCATGTAGGTGAATGGTGAGATCTATGTTCTTAACTCTTCCTGATCTCTAAAATAGAAATCAATAATTAAACCTATCGTACCTGAGAAATCAAACAGATTACTTGCATAGAATTAAAACTGGAATCATATCAGATGCTTTGAAGTTAAACTATAAAACAAATCTAAATTCACAATAACTATGATAAAAGCTTACCTTGATGGCTTCGGTGGGCTCGCACCAAGCGACCAAGGGAAGCTTGGAAAGCTTACAGAACTAAGAAATGGATTAACATGTTGAACTTAACAATCATTGCTCATAGCATTAATTTCAAAAGGTAAGATTACAAAATCAAGTACCCAACATAACAATAAAGTTAAAACTATGTCTCTCCTTACTAACTAACTCTTACTACCAGCTTGCTAACTCCTACCTATCATCTACGAGCCTTCTCTTATATAATAATTGTTGTTACATTCAATGTTAAAATATGTGATCAAATTGTTACAAAAATATTACAGTTCTCTCTCCTTTACATATTTGGCTTCATCCTCATGGCACAAAGTGAATGAAGAAGAAGCATATCTCGATTTACTATGTAGGGAAGATGCCTTTGTCAAACAATCGCCTTGGTCACATCGAAGGCAGCTCACTCAAATCGTTGAAGCTGAAGAGTCGGATCTGGTATAGGAATAATACAGTCAGTGCAGGAACATTGGTACCGAACGAGCATAGTTGGTACCGGATGAGCACAGTGGTACCATAATCATAGTTGGTACTGAAATCACACAAGACTGGAATGAAGGTACCAAAATCACACAGGTGTTGGAGTGCGAGTATCGAAATCACACAGTTCTTGTTGTTGGTGTCAGATGGATGCACAAATATGGTGAACACAAGTACACGGTAGAAAAAAACACAGGCAGTTGATCAAGTGTCGGATGGGTGCACGAGTACCAAATTTCTAATTTTGGTACCGGACGAGTAGGTGTGGCAGTAGATTACCGATAATGTTGGTATTGGATGGGTAGGAGCATGACCTAAACATCTATGTGAGCCAATCCAATTAATCAGAGAGTATAAGAAATCAATTAATTCTATTTCTACTACAAGAAAACATAAAACCCATGCTTTAAAATATAAATCACCTCATATATACACAAGGATACTAAAAGTCATGTTTTTGAAGAAGGTAGGAAAGTAGTAAATAGGTTTTAGGTGAAGTTGGTTGAAAATAGAGGACAATATAGGGTCTTAAAGGCATCAAAATAGAGACCCAACATTCCCCCATGCCTAAGTTATTGCATGTCCTCATGCAAAAAGTGTTGAACCATTCCTCAAATTTTCAAAAATAACAACTAATGGTAATAAAAGCTTATAAGGGTAATTATATATTCATAACATGATTAATATGAATATTAATAGCAGAAAAAATTGATCGCATACCTCTATTACCAGATTAACACAAGAAATGTTTTTTTAGTACCAGATGAAAACTTTTTTCCAGTATCTGATGAACACGTGATACTGCTTTCCAGTACCGGATGAATATAGGGACTTCTTTTCCAGTACCGAATGAACACATGAGACTGCTTTTCTAGTACAGGATGCATAGTTTTCAAATTGGAATCATGTAGACTTCTCTTTGAAGCTTAGCATGTTATGTGAATTTGTTCTGCTAGAAGAACTACAAACAACACACTGGTACAGGAACTTTGAAATTGCAGTGGAAATGTCAGAAAGTGAGGCAAAGTAAAGTTGTGGGTCCTAAATGATCTGGAAGAGTCAGAGTTGATAAGTGCCAATATGATATATTGAATGAGGTTGAAAATAATGAAATTAAGATGTTGAAAAGGGTCCCAACAACCACTCCCCCATGTTTGAGGTTTTGCATATTCTCATGCAAGCAAGGTGAGGTATTGAATAAGTGAGGAGGGTTTCTAAGATGACTTAATACTAAGGACCCTAAAAATAAAAATAAAAACTAATGAGATGAATATTGAACAAAACTAATTCATCTTAAATTTATTAAAATGATGTTAATTTAACACCAAGCATAAAAGAAATTTCAAATCACTTATTACATAAGATTTCATCAATCTTCAATATTCTTATGCTCAAGAAAAGAAATCTTTTAAAAATTTAAGGGGCTCCACTTCTTTGTAGGTAGGAGGCTTTTTATGACCACAACAAATGATGAATCAGTGAAAAATTAGTTATTACTAACCAAATCCCAAATTCATATAGCCATCTAAGTATTATACATAAACTTAGCAATTGAGTTTTATTAGTTCTTTGTGATCATAGGTCCCACTTTTAAGACAATTAAATCTTAGATATAGTGTGAAAAACTAATGATAGAGGAATCAAGGTTGCCTTAAGGCCATTCTTCAATAGAAAATTTATGGAGTTAGTTTTTACCCTTGACTTCATCCACACATGTTTCCTTTTTATTGTAACACTATAAAGTAATCATCATATGTGTAGACAAAAACCTTGGTTTGCTTGACACTTAGGCAAAATTCCCCATTTCCCATGTGTGTCTCTAGCCCCGATGGGTTTGCCTAGTGGTATCATAGGTTAGTACATGCTGCCGACAGGCGTCTATAGCCTCAACGGGTTAACCTATTAAACCTATTTTACACTGAAGGCTCTAGTCCCATGTTTCCTACCATTTTAGGTTTGGATTGTGGTCATTGTCTTTGTAATTGGTAGATGGGGAGTGGCTTCAGAAAGCCTCTTAAAGGCATAGGATGATACCTTTCACAGTGTTTTAGATTACATGCATAATGTCTTAGACGCATAAGGTACTTATAGGTACTCAAAGGACATAGCATGAATGAACCATTTTTAATGTGAGATGGATGGGGCTAACCAAAGAATAACCAAAAGACACCAAAAGTTCTACTGGTCATAGTTTTGATGTATGTTTTCGCTATAAATAAAAAATAAAAAAATAGTGTTCCATTATGAGCAAACACTTCATTAAATGTCTTGCAAGGCTTAATAAAGATGCTCAGAGATCATGTTTTGGTTATGGTTATAGTATTCAAGTTTATTTTTCATCGGTATCACTGTATGGACTCTTAAATTTGTTTTAATCCCCTTTATATACATTGGTAACTATATTTTGAGCAATTGTTTTGTATTGATAATCATAAATCTATATGAATAAGAAAAATGAAATTCCCAAAAACAAAAATAGAAATTATGAATAGTTTGGAATTATCCTTCAATTCAAATTTTAGGAAAATGATTGCTTATATCATCTTTATGAAATAATAGATAAATCATGAATGCATCCTTAATAACTTAAGGAAAAGGGAAAGATGTCATCAAATACTTCCCTAAGTGTTCCATTTTGTTGATGAAGATGTATTTTCCATTTTTTGAAAGTATTCTTCCAATATTTTAAGCATCCCAAATGAACAATACCCTTGGATCCTGCTTTTTCTTGCAAAATAGAAAATTGTATCGGAATTCTTGTTACTGGTTAGATAAAATATGGTACTAAAAAATTGGTATGCAATACTAGACGATGTTGCTATGCAATTATTTCCAACTTTACCTACAATTGCAAACATAATGGTCATAGATTGCTTTATTAAAAAGAAAAACTAGAAATAGATCTAAATGAAAGAAATAATAAGTGGGAAAGCAAAGTAATAGTTGAACCATGTCGATGTTGGAAATAATATTGTGGCAATCCTCATTAAAATAATATGCATCTGAAAGAGACCCAAACAAAAATATGCAATGGGAACATAGATCTCCTTTTTTTCAACTAATTACCAAAGGTTATTAGCATCCCTACTTATTGAAAACAAATGAGAAAGATGTTGCACTGTTATAACTAAATTAACTATTATATGCAACATTTGTTTATTTATTTATTACCCTACTCTACATGAGAAAAAGAAATTCCCCTCCTCACATATAGGAGTATTTCCAATGTAACCATGTGTGCAATAGGTATAAAAATGCATTCCTACTCAAGTTCATAGTATAATCCTCAATGCATACCTGAGTATGAAGTACCAGCAATTGTAATGATGATGTCAAGAGGTAAGGAAAAATGAAGGAGTGGTATGGCCTTATAGTTTCTTGAAACCAAATTTCAATAAAATCAAATTGCTCATGGTTTACCTCTTTGTTTGGCTCATTTAGCATATCCTCCTTTACCATGCCATGCAAATATTCTATTATGAGATGTTCTTAGAGGATCCGCAGATAGGCATGTTGAAAACTCTTCAATCTCAATTTCTAAAGGTTTTTCTCCATTGGATGTGTTCCATGACTCTTCAGTTTCCTCGACAAGATTGCAATGGTAAAGATCTTCCTATGGATGTGGTTCATGGATTTGTTGTTCTTCTATCTCTTCTGGAGAAGCAGATATGTTCTTGATTATTGTCAAGATTTTTTCTTCCTGAGAAGAAGATATCTTAGTTGCTGCTAGAATTTGAAAGAGTTCTTCCAAACTCTTGATCATCCTTGAATGTTGCTTTTCTAGTTTCTAATCCCTATCCTACACATGGATTAGTGTATGGAGTTCCTAAGGTATATTTTTTTTTTCAACCTTAAAGAATTGAAAAAAAGGGAAACACACTTCAAAAAAATCCAAGCAAACCAATCACGTACTCTAAGCACCACCATGCTAATAAGACTTGTCACCAATTTATCTATTCACACTAGTTAGGCTTCTCTTCTTTCCATGAATCCAAAATATCAAACGTTAACTACTTACCAAAAGAGAGTGAAACTTAACTTTGGAGCGACCCTACCAAAGTGGATGTGCAGGTTCTTACCTCGTCTTATCGTCTTCTCTCTGTCCTTAGGTCGCCCTCATTATTACTCACAAACCATTAAAAATAAACAAAACAAAAAAAACAAATCATTACCTATTATCGTCTACAGCTCCCCAGCAATGGCGCCAAAAATTTGGGGCAATTATATGAATAATATATCGACACAAATTAAATTATCAACCACAGAGTCATAATTAGTAAAGTTGATGCACTAGATGTGCCGGTAATAGATAAGTTCCTATGTCTGTTGAGTATAGGGTAGATAAGAAGTTTCCATTTTATAATTAATCTAATTTCCTCACAATTAAATATCAGAAAGCAAAGCTCATAAATCAAATCTTGACAAACATGTAATCTAAAAGGTTCTTGCTCAGGTAATATGGTTGTCCATTTACAAGCTCATGAAATAGAAATATGGATTCAACTTTTTTTTCCTGTAGTGACTAATTAAAATCAACTTCCAACAATCAAACAAAACAATCATTCCTAATTTAACTAGTTCTGAAGGAAACTCTGCATTCCAGTACAAGAAATGTATGACAAGAGTCTTCACTAACAATGCATGTAGGTGAAAGGTAAGATCTATGTTCTTAACTCTTGTTGCTCTCTAAAATCGATATCAATACTTAAACCTACAACATGAGAAATCAAACAGATTACTTGCATAGGATCAACATTGGAATCATTTCAAATGATTTGAAGTTAAACTATAAAACCAAACTAAATTCACAATATCTATGATAAAAAATTACCTTGATGGCTTCAGTGGGCCCTTGTCGAGCTACCAAGGGAAGCTTGGAAATCTTACAGAACTAAGAAATGGATTAACACACTGAACTTAATGATCGTTGCTCATATCATTAGTTTCAAAAGGAAAGATTACAGAAAGAAGTCCCCACCATAACAATAAAGTAAAAAATTTGTTTCTCCTTACTAACTGATTCTTACAACCAACTTACTAAATCCTACCTATCATCTACGAGCCTTCTCTTATATAAGAATGGTTGCTACATTCAATGTTAAAAGATGTGATCAAATTGTTAAAAAAATATTACAATTCGCTCTCCTTTAAATATTTGGTTTCATCCTCATGACACGAAATACATGAGGAAGAAGCATATCTCGATTTACTATGTAGGGAAGATTCCTTTGTCAAAAAACCGCCTTGGTCCCATCGAAGGCATCGCACTCGAACTGTTGAAGCTGAAGAGTCGGATTTGGTATCGGAATAATACAGTCAATGCAGGAACATCGGTATCGAACGAGCACAGTCGGTACCGAAATCACAGTTGGTACCAGAATCATACGAGATTGGAATGCGGGTACCGGAATCACACAAGTGTTGGGGTGCGAGTATCGGAATCACACAGGTGTCGATGTCGATGTTGGATGGATGCACGAATATGGTGAACACAAGTACACGGTATACAAAAAACACGGGCAGCTAATCAAGTATCGGATGGGTGCACAAGTACTCGGACGAGAACACGAGTATCGGATTGCTAATGTTGGTACTTGGTCGAGTAGGAGCGTCGAGTACTAGACCGATAATGTTGGTACCGGATGGGTAGGAGCATGACCTAAAAAATATATGTGAGCCAATCCAATTAATCGGAGAGTATAAGAGATCAATTAATTCTATTTCTACTACAATAAAACATTAAAAACCATGCTTTAAAATATAAATTACCTCATATATACACAAGGATGCTAAAAGTCATGTTTTTTGAAGAAGGTAAGAAAATAGTAAATAAGTTTGAGGTGAAGTTGGTCGAAAATAGAGGACAATATAGGGTATTAAAGGCATCAAAACGAAGGCCCAACAAGGACCATTCACTCGCTTGTATGTCGATTTTTTATACCATAATTAAAAGTAGGATCTGCAAATGGAGATTTTATTGAAAAGGGGGATTAGATTTGCACATACATTCGTCGCTTATTGACAACCCTCATTGAACTTTGGTCTTTCATTGGGTGTGACATTTTATATTCCACCCGTCATTTCAAATTCTAACATACCTAGATTTATTTGCTCACGATATAAAATTATTTACAATGAGACCGAAATAGGACTAACTATTACTCCTAATTGTTTATAAAATCAGCGGTTATGTAGGTAGGACATCTAATTCAGAAACCTATACATACCAATCACAATAAGAGGAACAATATCATCCATAAGAGAAACAATACTAAAACTACTCATTGAATAGTCACTATACTAACAAATTAAGGCTTTGAATGTGAAAATCCGGTTACCCGAATCCTATTGCAACAAGCGATATTAATTCTTCTAATTGTTAATTTACTCAACAATTTATCGGTTGTTTCCTACGGAAAAAAATCGAACTAAATACTCGCAACCTTCACAAATAAACTGCGGAAGAAATAAAATGCTAGAAGAAAATATATGCACACACACACAAAATTACACCGTTATTTTTGGACCAATGTCCTCGAAAAAAAAACCCAACTCGGGAAAACGGGTGCAACCACTAAGGGGTTTTATTATTATGCGATGGTAAAATACGAGTACGAAACTATGGATGCCCAAAGCTGGCAATCCAAATAGAGAAAAAAGCGGAAAAAAAATACTAGTGAGGAAATTCCTCACTCCACGGACGAATCCGACGCGACCTCAGCTCGAAATTGAGTCGTCCCCAATTGTCTCTGCGTAGTCTCTGCATCCCTCTATGCAATCATTGCATCCCTCCGAGCTCAGAACTATGTCACCTCTCATTGTCTCGTCGATTTGTTGTTTGGAAAAGCGATTCTCCCGGCCTCTACAACCTCTGCCCGACTTCCGGCACTAAATCTCGCCTTTTCCCCCAACAAAACAGAAATTTTCCTCTACACGGCACTACGTTGCCTTTGTCTTTGCCTCAATGCGGCACTCTCCGCCTCTCTGCAAATGTACTCGCCGGATTTGGAAATATTCCTCCGACTTCATTATCTACTGTGCCTCTCTCATTGCTTCAATCTCATTTGAATCACTTCCAACAACACACAGCTGCTACTTTGGAAATCGATTTCTCAGCAAAATCGAATGTTCAATTGATCTTTAGTGTATTTTCTCCAAGCCCTATCGACTTCTTCTTATAATCCTCCGTTGAGACTTCAAACGGCCATGATTAAGACTTAATCGATGGTTAGGATTAACTAGCAATTGATCCATGTACTTTTTTAAAACCACTTTGCTGCCCACCAACCACTGCACAACTTTGATATGTGTTGCATCCGTGTTGTTGTTGACACTGTTGACTGTTGCCAATCATTGCATACGCACTACAACTTTGTTGTTCGTTTGCTACTACAACATCCGCAACTCTCTCTCATCTGTTGTTGTTGCAACTGCGACATCCGCAAGCGAGAACTATCCAAAATACGGAACCATTTGTGTTTAGTATGATGCATTTGTCACCCGAGTCTTGCCTACTACTAGTCTTTTGCGTTGTCAATGAAGCTTGTGCGTTGCTACCGACTTTGCTATCTTGCCAACTTTGCACTATGTTTCCTAGTATCCGACCGCTACTAGCCACTGCATCTATCACTCGGCATCTGATCGCACTAACTACCATCGGTCCATCCCCTGCTACTGCATATTGTGGGCTCCCGTAGCGAAGTACTGATTCAAGATGTGGACCTCCTCAAGAATCATGCCCAACTTGTAGCACTCTGGGGCTACAAAACCAAGTCACCCCACCTCACTCATGGAGGTATATCGGCGAACATGGCGAATTTTTCCTCCATCCTGGAGGACAGCCTATCAATCTCAGCTGAAGTTGTCCGTTGGTCCTGCTTCTCCTCCTTGTCCTTCTTCCTGAGAGGAAACCGAGTGTTGTAGTGGCCTAGCTCGCCACACCTGAAGCACTTGACCTTAGACAGCTCCTCCTTCTTCCTACATTGCTCCCCTTGTCCCTGGCTAGGACCCTTTGATGCGAGGGCCACATTCTCCTCTTCCTTTACCTCCTTCGATCCACTTTTGTTGTTGTTACGACTGATGTGGCTCTTCGTTAGATCTCGCCTCAACTCCTCCTATTCCACATTTACCCACATTTTGTCCCATCTTGGTAATGTTTCTTTGTCAAAAATACTTTGGATAAACACCGCCACTCCTTAGACACGAGTTGAGAGCTACTCACACTATCTCGCGTGACTCGAGGCGTTAAGCCTACAAGCGATAGCTCATCTCGAATCCGTTGAATTCGATAAGGAAAGGATCTATGTGCTCCCCCCTTCTACATACGAGTGCATCTCGGCTTTTCTTCTAAGTACGTCTTCTGTTGCTCGGAAGATCCCCGGTATAGCGTGGAAAGAGAGTCCCACATCTCTTTGGTTATGCCCAAAGCCGCTATGTGAGATACCACATGATCCCGAACTCCATCAAAGATCAATCTCTTCGTCTTCGCCATCTCCTTCTTGTACTTGCTTCGGGCTGATCCGGATACGTGGGGACAACTACCACGTTATCGATAAATTCTTTGAGATCATACTCATCTAGAAGGAAGGAAATCCTTTGCCTTCCGGATCACATATTTGGAGGATCCGTCAAACCTATCTTGATCTCGCAGCCCGGTTATTTCCATCTCAACAAAATATGTCGAAAAAACTTCCTCTTTCCTTATGCTCAACTGCTTGCAGGGCTCTACGCACTCCCCTGCTAAAGTGAGTAACTCCGCTCACAACAACTGTTGATCCGCAAGGGAAATTGAACTTACGAGACTAGAAGTTTCCCCGAGGAAAATTTTCCCTTCTGCTCAGTTGTTGTTGGCTCTACGCACTCCTTGCTAAAGTGAGTAACTCTGCTCACAACGAATGATGATCTGCAAGGGAAATTGAACTTTTGAGACTAGAAGTTCCCTGAGGAAAATTTTCCCTCAATGTGTGCTCTTTCTTCCACCCAACGTTATTTTTCTCTAGTAAACTGTTGCAAAATAATTGCGTCCAGCTAGAGATCTGCTCTACAAGAAAAATATGGTTGCTCCCTCCTCTGCCTTGGTAATCCTCAATACTGGAGAAATCGAATTTCTTTGTCGCTCTCTTAGAGAAATCGATTTTCCTCAAGAAATTGACCCTCTTGGCTAAGGAACCGCGTTGCCTCTAGGGGGTTTTCGAGCGCTACTCACGCGAGCAACGAACCTCCTCTTTCCTTCGCTACGAGCTCTCCAGGCGATTGATTGCGCTCCGATACCATGTGAAACATCGGTTACCCTGAATCTTATTGCGGCAACTAATGTTAATTCTTCTAATTGTTAATTTACTCAACAATTTATGTGTTGTTTCCTACGGAAAATATCGAACTAAATACACCGCAACCTTCACAAATAAAGCTACGAGAAAAAAAATAAAACATTGGAAGAAAATATATGCACACACACACAAAATTACATCGTTATTTTTGGACCAATGTCTCCGGAAAAAACCCAACTCGGGAAAATTGGTATAGCGACTAAAGGGTTTTATTATTATTATTTTAGTAAATACAAACTATGGATTCGAAAATGGAAATCCAAACGAGAGAAAAAGCTGGAAAAAAATAACTAGTGAGGAAATTTCTCACTCCACAAACGAATACGACACTGACCTCGGCTCGAAATTGAGTCGTCCCCAACTTCCTTTGCACGGTCTCTGTGTCACTCTACGCGATCAATGCGTCCCTCCGACGCAAAACTGCGTTACCTCTCACCTTTGTCTTGCCGGCGATTATACGGGAAAGCGATTCTCGGGCCTCTAGAACCTCTGCGCGGCTTCAGACATTGAATCTCGCCTTTTCCCTAGCAAAACAGAAATTTGCCTCTAGAGGGTTACTACGTTGCCTCACTCTGGCACTCTCTGCCTCTGCAAATGTACTCGTTGGATTTGGAAATCTTCCTCCGGCTTCACTATCTTTGCCCCTCTATCACTCGCTTCGATCTCAACTGAATCACTTTCGGCAACACACAGACTGCTACTTTGGAAATCGATTTCTCAACAAAATCGAATGCTCGATCGATTTTTTGTGTATTTTCTCCAAGCCCCATCGACTTCTTCTTATAATCTTCCGTTGAGACGTCAACGACCACGATTAAGTCTTAATCAATGGCTAGGATTACCTAGAAATCGATCCAAGTAATTTTCTAGAACATTCTCATTGTGACTTAATTAATTCTCATTAATAATCATATTCCCTAAGTTTAGACTTAGGAAATATTAAAAAACTCGACTAATATATCTAATTAAGTCGTCTCTAGGTGGAATTTCCATAAACGATTTACGGGTTTTGGAGAATACATGTATTCTAGCCTCTCTCGTCAAATCTCGTGGCTAGAACACATCTAATGCTACAAAAACTAACATTGAAGCCAAACGAGAAATGCAACTAAACTAAATATTCACTAGTTGCATTAGACCTCAAACTAAAGCAAAACTACTACATCCAAAAGTGAGAAATTTAAACAAGACGGTAACAATATGTTGGGCAAAAAACAAGTACGAGATAAAAGCATTGTGAAATTATAAAATATTAATTAATTGGAAAAAAAATGAAAAAGAAAAACATGATAAACACATACTAAAAAAAATAGAGGTAATTAACATAATATTTTTAGTAAATTCATTTGGGGAAAAGAAACACTGACTAACCTCCATTCATGCACAGTTTTACTTGGAGAAACCATAGATAATCTATGTACAACATCGACCAACAAATTGGAGAAAAATAAATAGATTTTATAGCAAAGAGTAAATGATACATCTACTTCACAATTGACGAGTTGACCGGGAGAACTGGAGATGCCAACTACAAACAACCCTCAAATCTTTTAGCCACCATGCATGGTAACTATATAGGACGAGGGAATCCCAAAACACAAAAAGCTGTGAAAACAAAAACCTAGAACCACGCAAACCTTAAATAATAAAAATATATACATCCCTAGACGTCGGGAGAAAATCATAAAATTAACCCTCTTTTTTATAGTCAATTCTAATAATTTTAGTATAATTTCAATCTACAATTTTAGGCTTCAAATGAAACATGTGTGCATAATCAAACAAAGAAAACTTTTTTTCTTAAAATAATGCGAAATGGATTGCACATCACCCACTTTGCTAACCTCGGGAGATGAAGGAATTTTCATTAATAGGAGAAACAATAAGCAAACGTGGTCAATCAATATACGAAGTACGTTGTTGAAAAGTGTAGCTTGGGAGCTATTCCACAAGCCTAGATGGGAGTTTGTGAGAATTTTGGTCACAAAAGGACTTTGTGGGCAAAAGACCCAAGTGGAAGGGTTTTAGGCCCAGATGGGGTTTAAAATTCAAAAAGGAAAATTAAAAGCCCAATTCTAAGTGGATAATTCCTCTAAGTTCTAAAGGGTTCCATAGAAGGCTTGGGAAAGTTATTTAAGAAATGCCTTAGCATAAGGCTAGACATCAAGTGAAGGGTTCATTTGATTAAGGGGAGCTTGTGGAGATGTAGCCCTCAAGGCTGCCCTAGTTTGAGGGTCATGTAGGATTTCCAAAGAGAAGGCCGAGTTTGATGCCTCAATTACATTCGATCAAGGTGGGATAGCAAATCTTGGGTGTTACAGTCCTAAGGTGCCAAAGCGCGAGCATCGATGAGGAACGAAGGATTGTTCTATCTCCTAGATTTGGGTCTAGTTGTGAAGGAGGAGCGAAGGTCGGGATTGTAAACGAAGTTTTGGGCATGAATGATGCAAAACCCTTACAAGGAGCGGTCGCGGGTATGGAGACCCTAGAACGGGGGTTGAGACCACTGCAACATGTAATTAGAAGAGGTTTAAGCATTGTCTTAGAAGGTCGCCATCTACGATCTATTGCAAGAGAAGGGTTACTCAAATTAAGGGACCAATGAGAGGGTTTGTAGGGAGAGTTTACGCTCAAACTTCAAGGAGTATTATAGGTTGAGTTTAGGGCATACATATAGATGGAACAGGTGCCCTAAAAGAGGCGGAAAACTTCGAATCTAAGTCCATGAATAGTGAAGCAAAGCGATCCTCATGGTGATTGAATGCAAGGAGCAAAAGTGTTGTTCAAAGGGCTTGAATAGCATAGGTGTATGTGCTTTAGTTTAGGGAAGATTTGTCATATGATGCGAGCAAGTCCACGGAATAGTTGCGAGGCAAATCTATGCACAATTTGATGATACAATTCTTGTGACATGGCCACAATGATTACGTGCAAGTTTGGGTAGGGTCGAGCCCTAAGTACGGTTTGTTACGAACTTGTTAGTCTTGGATCAAACCTAAGACTAGGAGCGAGAGATCCCCTCGGAGAAGCACACGGGATAGAGGCTCTAAGGAAGGAATATGCATAAGTTTAGAACATGTTTTGAGTTCTGTCCATAAGGTATGGACGATGTTGAGGCCATATCTGGGTGCCAAGCCTTAGATTGAAGGGAAGAAGTTTGGCAATGCATTCGAGCATATACGAAGAGCTTTGAAGGTTTTTTTTAGGGGTTTGAAGCAGCAGTATGGGAGCCCAAGATTTGGGCAGATCTGAAAGAATTTGACAGTGAGAAGAAGCCCTAGGTGAGGGCAGACTTAAAAGGTCCAAATTTGTGATATTAAGGAGTTGATTGTAGAACACGGGACAATGTGAAGAACCCTAGAAGAGGGCAGATCTGAAGAAGTATGACGAGATTGTTCCATGGTTGGAGAAACTATATGAGGAATCCAAGATCATTCAAGGATTGACTAAAGATGGGAAATGCAAGAACAACAATGCAGGAATGAGTTCTAGTTTAGGAAAGTGATGGGGCAACCAAAAGAACGACTCGTTTGGGAGGGTTGTGTTGAAGAATGTAAAGTGAGGTTTGGTCTTCATTATTAATATATTTGTCAAAAATAATTTATTATTAAATGACTTATTAAAGCATGGGTTTCATGCTTGGGTCATATTATTTGGATCAAGGTCCCCATTGTGGACTTCTAGGTTAGCCATTGCAGATTTAAATTGATCCATTTTGGGCTTTTAAATCATGTTATTAGGATTGAGTCAAAGTCAATTTATTGGACTCCTCCCTCAAGTCATCCTCTTCATCAACTCAACCTCCTCATCAAAGCCATCAAAGAAGCCTCTTCAAGTCGGCCTCAAATTATCTTCAATACAACATACTCAAGTCGGCTCAAACAAAGACACACCTCTTCACTAGGAAATGTCGACTTATTTCTTGTGGGAAATCATATAAATACCGACGTAAGGTTTCACATTATGACACATAATTTTCGGATCACCTATGAAGTTCGGATACATCTTTGAAATGAAGCTCGGATCACCAATGAAGTTCGGATACATCTTTGAAATGAAGCTCGGATCACCATAGAAGTTTGGATACATCTACGCTAATGAAGTTTGGATCATATCACGAGTTCGGTGCCATTACGAAGGATAGGTTTCGAGGGCCTATTACAATGATCCGGAGTTCGAGTAACTTCAATGTTGCGTATATTTCAAAGATACAACGGTGAGCAAGTTTCGATTATCCCAGAGATACGAGTGAAGGATCTAGTGACACGTCAATCTCGGAGCTATCACAAGATCACAGATTTCAATATAATCAAAGTCTCAATGCCTCCAAAATGACAGGGGACTTGGTCTCAATGCTACAACGAGAACTCGAACCCGGTGCTATGATAATATTTCGAGGGTTATTTGCGAAGTAAGATCTTATAGTGAAGTCTCGGTGGTAATACGATAAGGAGATCTCGATGCCATGACAATGATGAGATCTCGACAGTATTACGGTGATGAGATCTTGGTGCAACACGATGACAAATACTCGATGCAAACACGGTGAAGGGATGGCTTGATGGAAGGAGTCTCTAGTCTAGTTAGGGTCTTGGTCATCTCATCTTGAATCTGCTGAAGGAAGAATTTTGACTAGGTTTTCCCCAAAGAGTGGGGTTTTGCCCTAGCGGTGTGCCCTACATCTTGTGTCCTCTTCTATTTGTTAATTGGCATTATTATTGATGGTAAGAAAATATAAATTGAAAGAACAAATAATAATAATGAAAACATCACAAGATAATGTCATAATAAGAGAAATTGATTGAGCGCCACCTCCTTTAATTTCTCAACAGATTGTAGTGGCTTGCTCCAAGCCCCGAGTGAAAACTTAAGGACTTTGGGGAGGCAAAAATTGGGTGAGCTCAAGACTAATTCTTGTAGGACAAAGAAAGGAGGTCAAGGGAGCAAAGCACATCAACCCAAGTTCATTGTTGGAGAAGGACTTCTAGCAGTGATAGGTGGCGACCTTATGTGCCCTAAGTGTGTCTTCATCGGGCGGCACAAGAAGACACTAGTGGGAAGCAAGTCCACGAGAGTTGTGTCAGTGAAGGAATAAGGAGCGACTAGTTGGGCAAGAAGTCCCAAAGGAGGCCGAGGAGCAACAATGGGCGATTGAGAGTTGTTCACAAATGCGGTGGTGAGCAACTCGACGAAGTCTCGATGTGTAGATGTGTTGAAGGACTAATGATCGGGTAGAGAGCAGTTTGAAGCTAAGTTTGGTGACCTAATGGAGTTGGTTCAATGATAGAGGCAAATTGGTATTGTTGCGGAATGAGAGCAAAGGACCCGCGAGTGTTCGGGATATGTCCATGGCGATTGTGATTGCATGCTACATCAACTAGACAATCAATGTATCTTGTTACGGGCGGTTTGGTTGTCATAGGTGTTTGACAACAAAGCCCCCAATTTGTATCTTGTACTTGTGGATGTATGAGGGCCATACAGTAGGGGAGCCCTATACGGTTGTATTATCAATTTGTTAATATAACAAAGAAGGGCTGAAATTTTTTTTAAATTGTCATGTGCGCTAGTTGATTCAATGATGTGTATTTTTTCCGTTGTGCAAAGTAGGATGGTGGAGGCATTTGAGTTGGTAGTGATAGATATTTTAAGACTCTAACCCATATTCTCATCTACCATGGAAATTTAACGTAAGTCACCTAACATGATGACACAAGACAAGGAGGACATGGAAATATGAGTGTCTGACATGAGAGATGGCGACCTTGGAATACAAATTCATTCATACAACTAGTGCATATAACGCAAAATAGCATTGAGTGCCATCCAACTCTAAACCAGAAATACATCAACAAAGAGGCTCTCTGATGGCCTCTAGAGTCCAAAAAAAATCATGCTACAACAAAGAACTAATACTAAATATCATCAAAATCATTGCCTATATTGGGATCCTCGTCTTCAATATTTCTCTCTAACCATTAAAATAAGATAGAAAAAAGTTTAACATGTCAATCAAGATTTTTGTTTGAGTGATGGTACATTTTTACTAGGGTCATGATAGAGGAGTTTAAACAATCACTACCACACTGTCAAGGTATATAGAGGGATTGGTACTCTTGATTAAATGTTAGTTCCATACCCTCATACATGACAAAATCGAATGGAAATTTGCAAATCCTTCAAATCCTGAAATCTTGAAAACTGTAAAGTCTGCTAGATTTTCAGTGGGATCTAAAATTTCTACTTTCTATATATGAAATCCAATGAGGTTAGAACCACTCTCAAACATCCTAAAACAATTAATGATAATGTTAAAAATTTTAATAGATGAAAATGAAAGATAAAGGATAATGTCACTTTTACTTAATTACCATTAGCTACATAGCATTAGTGGGGCCTTGACAAATCCACTTCCTAGCGGAATCCCTTCTAACATCGATTAATTTCCCTTAGCTGCACTCCAAAACCAGCTCCAAACCTGTGACTAAATTGTGAGAATGAGGCAAAATTGGTTTTAAGAAGTCACGGGGTGTTATTCCACTGGACATGTGTCAAAATATCGAGACATGAATAGGGCGTGTCCCAACCCTTGTGAATTACATCTTTGGGCCAAATATCCTCATAATGATAATCCTTGGATTGTAAAGTATCTATAATTGTAGGTATTAGAAATCTTGTAAAATTACAATTATGTTTGGGATCACACCCAAATATGTAACACTTTTTGGCCATGTCCTGCTAGAGTGATTGAGATAATACAACTAGTTGTTCATTTATCGATTCTGCCTTTCCTGTAAACTGCTATTTTCACTTGCCAATCCTTTATCTACATCTAAAAGTTCTCTTTATTTTCAAACTAGCGTCAGACACACGTCATGCATGTGTCATGTCCACCAATTGAAAAAACGTGACACAACGGGGGGTAAGGACGTGTGAGGTAACCTAGTATATGAAGGTACCACCAAAACAGCAAAACCAGAGGCAGTACAATACAATGTAGAGAGAAGATGGAATGTCTTCACAGGATGCAAGACAATATTTCATGAAATAGAAGCAGACTTTTATCTTGATGGGTCAGTCCCAGCTTGTCATACGACAACTACCATATCCTAGGTAACAGTTGAACCTGTGACTCCTATATATTGTAGTAAATTATTTCCAGCTGCAGTGCTCACTGCTACGTAGTATGTACAATATTTCTTCTCGAATCTCAACCATCTATTCAAAGCATTGCATTCTGACACAGATAACATACAGAGGGAATTATGAAGATCACGTGTTTGTAAAGCATTATAAAATAAAGCCATTTCACAAAAATTGCATTTCACTTCAAATCCAATATTTCTCTAACCACGCTTCTTAGATGCAAGTAACATGTATATAGGATAATTCTTACTCAACTAGAACTATGCTTCTTGCAGCAAATTCATCATTCAGAACTGTTTTGATAAAGCATCCAATAAATAGATAACATAATGAATGCAAAACTGAAATGAAATTACAATATAATCATCATAACTTGGGAACACTAGTGATTCAATGAAATGTTATGATCTAACAGAATACTAAGATTAAAATGTAACCACTTTTTTAAACTACACCAGCTTCAATTGCCAGAGCTACATGATAAAGAATCTATGATGATTTGATATCCTTCTGGTATAGAGGCTTTTGCTTGCACACATGCACCTAACTGAGGAACATCTGTGTTAACATCAAGATATTTTGCCAGAAGAAGCAATAAGTGATAATCAGATATGTGTTTCACATAGGAAAAATTCTTTGTCTTGTCAAGGTGATTCTTTAATGCCCTTAGGGGTAACAGGAGGATCTCTGTTCTCAATGGGAAATGTTAATGACAGGGGACCCTGCATAAGATAGAAACACAAATGATACACATGAAATGACAAACATTAGATCACACGAAGAACAATAAGCAACAAAAAGCATTGAAGTAAAGCAACGTATAAGCATACATACCGTACATGTCTTAAATGTTCAGAAATTATCAAATCACTACTCTTAATGAATTATACATGTTTTAAATAAAGCAAAACATGCAAAAAAATGGCTAGCTCATTAGGTAAAAGTGGAAAACTATATGAAAGCACAAAAAATATTCATGAAAATGTTAACAATGTTTTCAAGACAACAGAAATACAGAGCAGCAAAAGGAGTCTACATTCCCCACCGTAGGAGCAAAGACAGAGAAGGTTCTCAACAAGATTCGTGTTGATAAGAACTTGTGAAAGGTCATTCTGCTCCAAAGATCTATTAAGCAAGGGTGTCTTTTGGGATCCTAATTGTATATTTTGGCTTTGGACACATCACGATATCTACTAGAAGCTGCTTGATTACAAGGGCATATCTGAGGCACTCCCTCACTACTGAACTTAGTGTAAGTAATCAGAAAACATGACAGGAACATGGAGCAGCATATGGTTAAAGAGAATCTTGTTTTTCCAAAAAGGGGATGTCAAAGGGATGGACAGCAGGATTGGCATTTTCCATGGGACATGTAGATTCTCTTGAGGCTAGGGTTAGGTCAGATACTCGCGCTACTGCTTGCCTATGTTGTGAGGGGCATTCTGTATAGTCTCGGCCTGGTTCATTAATAATTAGTAATGTGTATGCCTTGATATATTTTTTGTGCAGTAATGTAAAATAAGATGCATTTCCAATGTCTATCTTTTTTTCCGGGGAAATCATCCTCCCTCTCAACCCGAAGGCGAGAGTGTGGGTCAATACAACAATATTTCTTATCATCATGTCACTCACAAGGAATTGAACCTGGATGAGGGAGATAACAAATATTCTACTGTATTCCATTGCGGGCATTGGTTAGGCTAACGCGCGTGAGTTGAGCACTGCTCAGACCGCGTGAGCGCTTCGGCTCCCAACGTCGTCGAGCGTGCTACGCTACGCCCGACCTAGCTACGGTCCATGGTTCAATCAGCCATGGAAGATGCGGGTTCTCCCCGGCCTCCTCCGCCGCCTTCGGCGGACGAAGCCTTCGGATCTTTGCTTGGCCTTGCTCCCGAAGAAGAAGAAAACGAAAAGCGGCTAAGTTTGTTAAAAAACTTGATGATATCCCGACGATCTCTCTCGCCTTCGAGGGGGTCGATTCGGGTCGGGCCCTTTCTCCGGCAGATCGTGCCCTAGTAGGACGATTCACGGGACTTTGGCCCTCGCCCAAATCCAAATCTGAGACCTGGGTTGTGAAGAGCGGGTTCCTTTGATCAAAAACGAGTGTTACCTCTTACTTTACGGGAAGGGGCTACTTTACTATTCGAATTCAACTCAAAAGAGGATAAAGATGCGATCTTTAGGAATGGCCCTTATTTCATGGGCCCTCGAGGGTTGTATCTCAATAAGTGGACGTCGGACTTCGACCCAGCGAGTAGATGTCTCGACGGCGGTTCCCGAGTCGGGTAAGCGCTGTCGAAACTGCCATGCAACGCGCTGGGAGCGGGACTCGTTGAAGCATATAGGCAATGCCTTGGGAAAATTTATCGATCGAGCAAACAACAAAACCAATACGATTGTACCTGAATCTGTGTCGAAGTAGATCTAGAGGTGGGTCTGCTGAAGGCAATAAAAATCAATGTCGGAAGTTGGTCTCATGTGCAAAAGCTCGACTATGAACAGCTTCCTTTCAAACGCCGCAAATGCCATGTTTATGGGCACTTCACTAGAGGTTGTCAGAGCAACGGCGAGGCGGAGAAAGGAAAAGAGGAGGGCTGGAATCGAGGTTAAGAGGTCAAAGACCGAGTAAAACCCAAAAAAGTTGTTGGAGCCCCAAAACGCAAAAGGTCCTCAATACGCTTCCGATCAACAAAACCCCAATCCTAAAGGGCAAGGAAATAAATTTGGGCCCCTCGGTTCGGATTCGGTAGAGGTCCAAGAGATCGAGATGCAAAAGAAAGGTACTTTGGAAAAAGGGACAACCTCGGGATCAAAACGGGGTGAAAGCGCTTTAGAAAGATCTAAAGAAAAAAAAATGCGAAAAGTCGAAGATGAGGAACAAGCCTCAGAAGAATTTGAGGAGGAAGGAGAAATAGGGGAATCACAAATCTCGATCAGAAAGATCGACAAGAGGTCGACTCCCTACAGGGAAAAAGAGAGAACAAGAAACATACAAAGATAAACTTCAAGGTACACAACCAACTCTTGAGAAACTGTTGGCAAAAAACGCCCAAGATTACAAGAAATCGGACACGGGGCTCCAAGGGAGCCCCACCACTCCCTAGAAAAGTAAGTGATGAAGGTCGTCTCCTAGAATCGCGAAGAGGCTTGGGAAGTAAAGTGAAAGAAGAAGCTATGAGAAGCATGCTTCGAATAGAAACCCTGGGACTTTCTTCTAATCTAGGAGACAAAGATGGAGGACAAAATTTTCCTCCAAACAAGTAAGAATTTTTGGAACAAAGGTGGTGGCCAGGTCGTCTCTTCTCGAGGAGCATCGAAGCGGATCGGGCACGCTATGGAACACAAGCAAAATATTTGTTGGTCACTCGAAATACTAAATACTCATTGGATGTGCCGAAACTCCAACATATAGAAACAAAGGAGGTAATACTTATCAATGTATATGTCCCGGTTAATGCGGGGAGAGAAGAAGTCCTGCTGGGATTCCATCAAAAACACAGGGTCGACATAGAGAATGCGGGAAAATACCATCATTGCTGGCAATCTTAACCTTACCTCGCTATTGTCGAGAAGCGAGGAGGCAGCATAGTGAGAGATCGGCAAGGGAATGGGTGGAGGACCTCTGCAAAATTGGGATCACTCGACATCAAACCCATAAAAGGTAAGTTCACTTGGTCGAAATAAAAGAATTGGTCCGGGTCATATTCTTTCGCTAGATTAGCACAGATTTCTAGTTCAAAGTTCATTTTACGCTTCTTGGACTAGAATCTAGAATGCAAATCCTCCCTTGCAGTGTCTCTCGATCATAAGCCAATCATGCTTGAAGCCCATTTGCCCCCAAAGGACCTGGGCCCTTATTCCTTTTAGATTTAGCCCTCTATGGATTCAAAATCCGGGCTTCATGGAAAGAGTCAAGGAAGCTGGGACCGCCACAGCAAATGGCTCGCCCTTCTTTGTTTGGGAGGAAAAGCTCAGAAAATTGAAAGCTGAGTTAAAATGTTGGGCCAAAACCCTTCCCAACCCGGCTCGAGAAAGGAAACACGCTCAAGCCGGTCTTGAGGCTCATCATCTCCAAATGGAAGACGCTGCCATTTCTAAAGAAGTCCTTGACGGGGCGATCTCCAACAAAAATTCCCATAGGGGCACACGTCGGCGAAGGAGGAATTTTGGAGGCAAAATCTCGCGATCTTTGGCCTAAGGCGAGGAGATAGAAACACATCATTCTTCCACAAGCAATCCCATGCGAGAAGAAATTTCAATTCTATTTCGAAATCAAGGAGGAGACCTCTACCCATAAGGACTTCATGAGTATTAAAAGGGCTGCCTACATCCACTTTAAAAGCCTATATGGCGAAGAAGGTGTGGGGAACCAAACCGCAAAATTTTTGGATGTGGTTCCCACAGAGATAACCTCCAAGATGAATCGGTCTGCGGAGGCAAAAGTCTCTAGAGAAGAAATAAAGGTTGCCCTCTTCGATATGGATCTCAGACAAAACCCCCCGGACTAGATGGATTTACGGCTAGATTTCTTCAATCTTGCTGGCATATAGTGGAAAAGGATCTGCACAAAATGGTCCTCGAAATCCCAAACTTGCCAGAAAATTGGGGGCAGCACTAAACTCTTCTTTCCTCGCCCTCATTCGAAAGGAAAAAGAGGGAGCCAATGACCTTTAACAGATTTAGACCTATTTCGTTATGCAACTTTGGATACAAAATCATAACCAAGGTGATAGCAAACGAGGTTGAAACGTATTCTTCCAAAAATTATTCCGGAAAATCAAGGTGGATTTGTGCATGGAAGGCAAATCGTAGACAATTTCATTCTTGTGCAAGAGGCGATCCACTCAAGCATTCAACGTAAAGAAAAAGGAATGGTTGTTAAACTTGATCTCACTAATGCTTTTGATCGAGTTAGACACAGCTTCCTCCTTGGGGGTTTTGCACAAGTTTGGATTTGGGGCGAACTTCATCAAGCTCGGATCCGTGCGTGTATTTACGAGCCCTGGATAGCCCCCTTTGGTGAATGGGCGTGTCTGCGGGATTCTTCAAAGCCTCAAGAGGTCTCACGCCGAGGATGTCCTCTCTCCCCTCACCTCTTTGTTATCCAAGCATACGTATGTTAAGTTTTTATCTGAACAAGAAATTGCTTGATCAAGAAATGCTGGGTCTTAATATAGCAAGAGGTGTTAAAAATATCAATCATGCCTTGTTTTGCTGACGATTCATTATTTCCGGGCGCGACCTCTGCATTCTGCCTCCAAATTCAAAGAAGCTCTTAATGATTACTGTGATGCCACAGGCAGCAAACTCAATAAAGGGAAGTGTCATATCTATAGCTGGAACATTTCTCCCTGCATTCTAAATGTTATTTCCAGATGTCTAGATTTCGTTGGCTTAGCGAATTGGACATCCTTCAAGTATTTGGGTCTTCCTATTTTTAAAAAATCTGCCTTCAGCAGAGATTGACTTCCACTAATTGACAAATTCAAACTTAGAATCCAGGCATGGGGCCTCTCCTGGCTTAACATTGCTTTGGTAAGGCGGTGCTTATCAAAGCCGAGTTCTCGGCGACCCTACCTATCTTCAAATTCTCGGTCTTATTGGCTCCCATCGGCATCCTCGAGAAGATGGAGGAGCTCATACGAAGATTTTTCTGGAAAGGAGGTAAAAATAACGAAAATCGAGATACCTCCGGTAAGTTGGGAAAAGGTTTCTAAACCTCTCTTGGAAGGAGGTTTGAATTTTAAATCTCTCGAGCTCAAAACATCGCAATGGGAGAAAAAATTGTTTGGAGAATAATTGCTCCCAAGCTCTAGTTGGGCTCGGGAAGGCGCTATGGCGCAAATACTTCACTTGGACCAAGGATTCGTTGCTTGGATAGTTCTCCTCCAATTGACTGGCACGCATTTGGCCAAACTTTGTTTGAATGCCATTCCTCCGATCCAATCACAAGCTTTTTGGATTCCTGGGAAACGGTAAACTTATTGATCTCTGGCAGAGACAGAAATTATGCAAAGCTCGCCTCTAGCAGATGTTCCCTCTGCGTCCTCTGCGAAAATTGGATGGCAAGCGCGAGGGTACACCACGCTTTGGGATATCTCCCTTTGGACATATTGTCGTTGGACGGGATGGAAGGACATTCACGTCCCCGTGGATTTGAAGACAGAGTACAGAGGCATTCGTTGGCCCTCCTCCATGGTTTGGCTCCGTTGCACAGAAGACAAGTTGGATAAACGTGGGCGGGGTCATTCCAAGTCTTACACGGTCGCCATGGGATATTCAAAATACTTGGAAATGCCCCACGTACCTCCAAACCCAGCAATGCGGAAGGGGCTATGGAACCTCAAATCCATCCCCAAGATTGATTTCTTCTGCTGGCTAATGTGCCATAACAAAAATTTGATGACGACAAATTAAAAAAAAGAAAGGCTTTTCAAGGCCCTTCAAGATGTCGGATGTGTTGTGAAAACGAAGAAAGCATTCGTCACATCATGCTTTGGAATGCAAATTTGCTTTGCAGAGGTTTGGCATGAGGCTACGGCCCCTTGAGGGCAACAACTTCATTCTCCCAGAATTCCATTGCGTATCTTTTTTGCCAGTTGGCTTCACAAATACCCGGGGGCTCCCTAAAAACAATGGCTTCAAAGCCATTTGGTTCTCGACTTCCCAAAAAATAATGCTGTTGGCAAATCTAGCTCGAAAGGAATAGTAGAACCTTCGGAGACAAAGAGCGGATGGCGAAAATTGTAACAATAAAGATCAAAAGCCAACTAAAAGAAAGCTTGGGTGGACACCTTGAAGCGACCAATCTAAGCCGACAAGATATGGAATGGGGCGGCATGATGGGCTTTAACACCTCGGTGGAAACAAGGCAAAATAAGTCAACTGATAGCTGGCAAATTAGACTCAATGAGAAAGATTTTTCGGAATGGCTCATTAAGCAAACCTCTTTCTCCTTGTTTTTTGATGGGGCTGCAAAAGGCAACCCCGCGGGAAAGCCGGTGTTGGTGGGGTTATCAAGAATCTGGAGGCGGAATTGATCACGGTTTTTGCACGGGGCTTGGGTCATTCCACAAGCATTCAAGTTGAAGCGCTTGCTCTTCTCCAAGGCCTCATGCAAGTAAAAAATCTAGGCATCAAAGAAGTAATTGTAATAGGTGACTCTCAATCCATCTTAAAATCTTTAGTGGACGGCTACGAGCCTAAAGATCTTAGATTTGCTAGATTGGTGAAGCGAATTAAATCAATATCCAAAACACTCCAAAGGGTGGTCTTCTTCCATGTCCTACGGGAGAATAACTAAGACGCGAGATCTAGAAGCCAACAAAGCGGCTCTTCTTTCCGCCGACACTCTTTCAAGAGACGGGGAAGATGATTGGGTTCCCATTCCTTAGTTTTCTATTTCATGTTTTACTGCATTTTATTACAGCAGTTTGTTTGTATGCACAAATTAGGGAAAATATCGGAGATTGAAGCGATAAATAGTTGTAAGAAGCACCAACATATTAACTATACTTGCCATAGACATCTCAACGGGCGAGAAAAATAGAGAGCGGCCCCAAAGCTTGTAACCTTTGTTTTGAGGTAGTCATGCTAGATCTAATATAAAACCATAATTGTTCTTGTAAAAAACAAATATTCTACTCAACCACACGAGATAATCCCAATTGACCCAATGTCTATCTATCTATTTATATAATGTTTACAATTGGTGATTAGTCCTTATTCCAAAAGGGAACCCAACCTTACGCACATGAGCGAGGCAGATCCCTATAATAGTTTGTTGTGAACTTAAACACATCCTTATTATGCAAGCACACTAATGTTTATATAAGGCTTAATGTTGTTTTATCGACGAGCTCGTTATCTTTTAATAATGTTTAGTCATGAATATTATATTTCAACAAATGTAAAAAAAGCCATGTTAGAATTTTCCCGCACTCTAGGTCTGGCCTATGCCTTAGCTAGGAACATAAACACACTAGTAGTGCCTAACTTCAAACAACTTTTGCACGGTGGAAATATAACGGCAATTAGATCAATACGGTACATAATAATTATTACCCAAACATGTTCCTTATTTGTCCATTAACAAAAAAACCAAAGGGCTCCGTACCGGGGATCATGGCACTTTAAAAATCCCCCAATAGAATGCCAAACATACAAGTTTGTCCTTTGACTAAATACCCGGGGATGAGGCCAATTCCCTTAGGTCCTCTTCACGCCCAAAATACAAATACACCTACAGCTATCTAAATCATACAGTTGCAAAAAACAAGGACTTTTACTGCCCATATTAAATCACCAAAACACTAAAGCTGCATACTTGGGCACTGCTCTTTTAGCCCTAGGTCCCCTGTTGTCCCTTGCCCGGCTGTTCCAGCTCACTGCTCGACTGCTGACCAACCCTAACAGACTTCGGTCTAGGATGCAGTCAATGTCCTTTCGAACTACGGCCCCTTCTACTTGGGCACGCGGCGTCTCTTTTGCGAGCCACTGTTCGGAGTCTCGTCACGCTTGTTCTCACCGGCAAACTTATGCTACCTTACGAGGGTTGCTATAGAAGCCCTAAACCGGTCTCCTTTAATAGCCTACGGTCACATCTTCTTAACCCAAGATATTCGTTGTCCTCGGCCTCCTTGCGAGGCGGCACCTTGATCAGTCAGCCCTGAAACCCGGGGCTCGGCTCTCTATCTAGCTCTCCAACCGGGCCCTGACTAGTCTCTTTTTACAACCACGGAACCCGGCCCTTCTGTTTAGTCACTGCGGCCTTGCCTCTGGGCCTTCGAGCTGCCTAACCGGGCCTCCCCTTGGGTAGCGAGTAGGTCTACAAGCTTTGTGGCTTTCTATAACAAGCTGTGGAGGCCACAAACCGGGGGCTGGCTCTATCTAGCTCTCGGCAGGCCCTAACTAGTCTCTTTTACAACCACGGAACTACGGCCCTTCTATTTAGTCTGTGGCCACTGCCTCTGGGCACTGCGGTGCTCAGCAGGCCTCCTCTTTGAGTAAACGGAAGTAGGTCTACAAGCTTTGTGGCTTTATAACAAGGCGTGGATGCTGAGCCTTTCGGTCCTTATCTTCTGCTACTACGGATCTAGGGCTCGGCGGCCCTCTTCGAGCTCTTACGACAACCTATCTCACCTTCGACCTTGTCTCTTCTACCACGGACACTTGAATGTCCTCCTCAACCTCCTTTCTCCTTGCTAGACGACTTTCTTTCTTTATTCGGCTCTCTCTAGCTTTGCTGCAGCTCCTTTTGGTCAACTTAGACACCACGGTAAACCCCTTCAATCTTCTCGAAGGAAAAGCCTGTTAGAGAGCTCTTCAAATTTATTTATCTTTCAAGTTCAGGAAAAATACATTTGCAGACATAACAAAACAGCATAATACAACTTATCTCTTGACCCTCAAAACCCCATTAAAATCGTGCCCACTTTGCCTCGATTTACGTACTTCACTGAAGCTAAAAATATGTACTATAAGGATACGGATTGTGCTGTACGGCTTCAGTACAGACTGTATGGATTTCCGTACCGCTGTACAAAGCTGTACATAGTTTTTTGATAAAAAAATATTTCTCAAAAGCTTCTCTCAAGCTGCGTGCAACTCACAGCATTAAATGTTGTTTGTCTTACCCGTACCTTTTGTTGTCTTCTACGCCTTGATTTCCGTGCCTAGCTTTGCCCAAAAATCACGCCTTCGACTTGCTACAACAAAGAGGCTTCTCTCCCAGTGAAAGCCTCCTCCTAAGCCATATTTCCCCAATACTGCGCGAGGGACTCCCCTGTTTGCGAAGATAAACAACGATGTGCAGGGCCTCGGCCCACAAAAAACAAAGGCAACCCCTGATCATGAATCATCGCTCCGGCGAGCCCCAACAATAGCTTTGTTCTTCCTTTCGGACACCCCCGATTACGCTAGGGGGTTGTAAAGAACCATGAACTCTCTCCTAATGCCCTCCTGTGCACAAAAGTCAGAAAACCCACCATCAGTGTACTCACCACCATTGTCTGACCTCAACACCCAAATCTTCCTATCTATCTGTTTTTCCACAAGAGCTTTGAACTCTTTAAAGCGACTAAAGACCTCACCCTTGGTCTTCAAGAAATATATCCAAGTCTTCCTAGAGTAGTCATCAATGAATATAACATAATACTCATAACCACCCAAAGACACATGATACATACAATCACTAACATAAGTATGAATCAAGTCTAGTACACCATGAGATCTGTTGTCGCTCGGCCGGGAATGGTAACTTAGTGTACTTGCCCAAAAGCACACCCTCTGCAAAACCTCATAATGCTCTACACTAAAATCGGGAACTCTAGTAGTGATCTCCCTCGAACTCTCAAAGATCCATGATGCATATGCGCCATCCTCCTGTGCCATAACTCGTACAAGTCTCTATTGTTGCTTGGTACTAGTGTGAGTGCTACCGGATGTGCTACTCACCAATGCTCCCTGCCGCGAAAAGCGAACCTATATAATTTCCCGGAGAGCGAACTCCGATCTCTTTGGCCGAAGTGATGGAAGCTCCCCCTGGGATGCATCAATACCTTCCCCCACGAGAAGGTGACGTCAAACCCCTTTTCCTCCATAGCGGACATACTGAAATCAAGTTCTTCTTCATCCTCGGAACATGCAAAACATCCATGACCTTCAAAGGAGGCAAAGACTACCTCTCAAAGGTCACGGTCCCCACACCAACAACTCTCACGAGTGTGGTCATATCCTAATACAATCTCAATATCAAGTGCCCTCTCTGCAAGCTGCGAAAAGAACTCCGTGTACTGTCATATGGCGGGAAGCCCCGTTGTCTATGCACCACACATTGGATGATGTACTCCTACTAGATGTAGAAGTAATAAATGCAAAGTCTTTGTCAAAGCTATGAAGCAAAGTCTGCTCCACCTCTGCTCGAAGTTGCGGTACCCTTCTTCCCCTTGTTTTTCCTCTCAAGACACATAGCAGAGCATAGTGTCCCATCTTACGACATGCCCAACATTTGACTTTGGACATATCTACGTGATCTTTCTTCTTCTTCTCCTTTCCCTTAGCCCCATCGAGTAGAGGCCCCTTTCTTGGCCTTACCTTTGTTCTTCCCCCTGGTTGTCAAGGCTACATCCTCACTCATCTGCTATCTTCACCCCAACACTGCCGGTCTTTCGTATCTCATGCCGCACACAATCATCCCAAAATTTGTCCCAATTGGGAAGAATTCTCCCTAGAGGTAACAATATCTCCAAAGACCTCCCAAGACTTAGGAAGCCCCGCTACAGCTATCCTAACTAATTCTGTGGGTGCAACTGCCTCACCAATAGTAGTCAAATAATCACGTAACTGTTTGACCCTGCCAAGATAATGAACTACACTTTCAGCCTTTATCATCCTAATGTTCTTCAATTGTTCTTTGAGTACCATCTTCCTGCTCTCATTGGTACTCTGATAGAGAGTGGTTAGAGTTGTCCACATCTGATATGCATATGTGTTTCCTCTCACCTGAGGATCACATGATCCTTCAGACAGTCCATCAAAATCCATTTTGCCTTTGCATTATTCTTTGTGAATTCAGCAATTTCATCTGCAGCAGTAGGAGGTACAACCTCTTGCCGCACTATGTCCCAAACTGCTGCCTCCTCAAGCACTGTCTGAATTATGTCCTTCCAAATAGCATAGTTGGATATCCCATCCAGTCTGTCCTCTATCCTTAAGAACATGGCCATGACTGTTGTCCAAAATTTACAAAACCAAGAAAATGGAGAAATGAACTTTCCAGCACACCTTGTTGTCCCAAAAGTTCAATCTGTGTGAAATTTCACCTTGTTGTCCCAAAATATCAGTTTGTTGTCCAAAAATTCAGTTTGTTGTCCAAACCACTGTTTGTTGTCCCAAACTATTGTTTGTTGTTCAAACTGCAATTTTCAGCCTATAGCTCTGATGACCTCATATACACATGACTCCACTATTGGATGTGCAACTTTGCAACCCAATAAAGATACCATCTCATAATCAACTTGTCATCCATACGAAGCTACCTTGTCCATGCCAAAGCACTCCTTGTCAAGGCACCTGAGTTGTCTCAACTTACTTTGACAAGTCAACGAAAGTCTATCAATGGTGTCAGCGATCCACCACTCAAAATAGTGTTGTGCACTGAGTTGTCCACCAATCCACCAGAACTCCCACCCTATCTCATAACCAAACTAGTCTTGACCACATCTCCAACCTGTTATTTGTTGAACCCCAAGTTCTCCAACATATCCATAGCTCCTTATCTAATCTTCAGCTCCATGTCTATCCAACTCACTTGGCAACACTACTACTTCCTGCAACAATTTCACGGCTCCCTCCAAGAGTTGACACTTGTGCACACTCTAATCTAGTTGTCGTTCAAAGTAGTTGTGATACCATTTTAGAATTTCCACACGCTCTAGGTCTGGTCTATGCCATATCTATGAACATAAACACACTAGTAGTGGCTAACTTCAAACAACTTTGCACTGTGGAAATATACACCAATCTGATCAATACAGTACAGAATGAGTGATTGAAGAGTTCTGTGGTGAGAATTTTGTGCAATTTGTAAATTCGGATCATAAACCACAGTATCCATGTTTTTGTGTCGATGTTTCGAGTCTACTCTTTTCTCCCCTCTCTATTTCATATTTATTTTTCCTTCAAATCCTTAAATTATATATTTTCATTGTCGGCTCCTCTTGTTGTCGATTATTTACTTGTGATCTTCTTTAGTTCTTATTATCTTTCTTCTTATTAGTTCATCAAGCAAATATCAAAGCAAATGCACATAGATCAAGGACACTGAATGTAGGCCAGCAACCAGGGCAAAACCCCCCTCGAGGGGAAAACCCATTCAAGAAATTATTCCTTTCAATAGTATTCTATGAGACACTTCACCCTAGACCAAGACCAGACCTTTCCTCCACACCAAGTCAGCCTCCATAATTTTGACCCCTTTTCAACAACTTCAACTATGCTACAATTCTGGCATCACACAGCTTCTGGCAACAACACAACTTGGAAGACTTCAATCTCCCAATCCAGAGCCCGAAACAAAGATAGAGATACACCAAAATTTCGTTTTTCTTCTTCTCCTTAGACTTCCCAAAACTCGCACTTCTTTCGGCTTCCCGACAACAGACTTCGAACTTCTTCTAGCATCATACGGCTTCCAGCAACAGCAAAACTTGGAAGACTTCGATCTCCCAATCCAGAGCCCGAAACAGTGAGAGAGAGGCACAAAATTTTCATTTTTCTACTTCTCCTTAGAATTCCCAAAACTCACACTTCTTTCGACTTCCCGACAACAGACTTCGAACTTCTTCACTGCTACAAGAGACATCGAACTGCTTGAGAGAATGTGCTTCAAATGAATTCGAATTGCTTCCTTTTATAGGCTCTAGGTGAGGTCAAATCGTTGTCTCTTGGGCCTACATGAGCCGACATGATCTCTTCTAGGCCGACTTGGTGTGGAGGTCACATAATTCATATTTGACTCAATAATAAACCTTTTTACATGATTCGAAAGCCCAAGAAACGTCTCTTTAAATGTACAATGACTCCATTAACTTAGAATAAATCCTAGAAGTCCTCAATGAGGAATTTGACCTAAAACATGGTGACCCAAGCATGAAACCCATGCTTTAATAAGTAACAATAATAATAGTAATAATTCTTTTCTTTATTCTTTCGACAAGTACATTACATGATGACTCAAATACATTAAATGAAGACCGAACCTAGTTACAATTTCCAACACTCCCTATTAACTAGGGATGTATTCATCATATACATATACAATGGAAGATCTCATACTATACGAACAATGAAGAACTTTAGGCACCACAATGCCATGGACTAGATTCCTGACCAGGGCAATCTATCCGGGTGGGACTAAGATGGACTAAAGCTTTCAGCCTCTATAAGTACCATCAACGCAGGGAACTAGGTGCACATCCACCAGATGCCACCCTCCTAACCAGACATCAACACAAAGTGCTAACCAATGTCTTTCCAGGCAATGCTTCACTCGCAAAGCCACAACATTTTCATGCAATGCTTCAATTGCAAAGCCATAACATTTTCAGGCAATGCTTCACTCACAAAGCCACAACATTTTCAGACAATGCTTCACTAACAAAGCCTCTGGCAATGCTTCACTTGCAAAGCCACAACACACCTTGATCCAGTAGATCAAGAACAACCAATCTCTCCCAATCAAACTAATTGGTAACCAGCATGCTATCAAGTCCTTCAAGAGATTCAGCTGTGCAAACACAAACCCCAATCATCAATAATTTCAAATGCATAAACAAACTATGGGGTTTCGATGTTTCCCTTCAACCAACTCCAATAGGACTATCAATAGAATCTTTCAAGAGAAGATTCCTCTTCCTACTTTACATGTGGCAACATATCTTTCCATAATATATTCTCCAACCATGACTATAATTCTTACTCATGGACTTCACTAAGACTTACAGTTGTTAGTCTTGGTCTAGTGCATGATACATGAAGTAGAGAATCATAATCATTTCTTCTTTTATCTACGCTCCCTCTTAATCTAGGGAGATCAACTTTTATCCAAGCTCCCTCTTAATGTAGGGAGACTTAACTTCTTCTTTAGGTGTTGGAGAATCTTTCATGGCTTCCATCCTTTTCATCATACTTATCGACTTCTCATCTTTATGATGTACTTGCACAGCTGTAGACAGCAAGCACGACCAAAACTATAGAAGCATAAAGTTAGTCATATGAGAATCACGGAAGCATTTCCATCTTTATATCAGATACCCAAACAAGAGACATATAATCTTTAACATTTTGCTAGAGACTTTCATCATAAACCCTAGACTACATCATAATGCCTTTCATTCTTATCTAGGGTTTCAATGTTACTTTCAAAGGTATAATATATCTTGCTACAACATTCAATAAACCCTATAACTAATAGAGATTCACAAGATATCTAACAACTTTTAGAATTCACATGTTAGACATTCCACTAGGAATTCATACAAATTCTAGATTTCATATAAAAGAGTTAATCAAGATTAACCATAGCTCAGACATTGTCATGATCATCTTTCACTAGAGTGAGATGCATACCCTAGATTTCAAATCATTTATCAAAACATATCATGAAGAGCTTCTAGAAATCAACAAGCACATCATGAGTAACTTCCATTAGGGTTTTATGTAAACCCTAGATTTTCATTTATAAATTCTCATCACACATTATATAGATCCAACTCAACATTCATACTAGAGAATTTAATCATCACTAGGATTTATTTATAGACCCTAGACTTTTCAATCATCATCCTAGATCTTTTCAAACTTGACTAAGGTTTGTTTCCAAATCCTAGATTCTTAGGACCATTAGAAAATGGATCAACACACATATCTAGGAGATTACCATTATAAGCACATCATATGTTAGTCAACAATTATACATTAGACACACATCGACCTAGACTAGGCTAGGGATTCAATCAAGAGAACATATACCTAGGGTTTCACTCCTAGGACTTTCCATAACATGGATTTAGCCCATAGACCTAACCAAAACCCAAGGTTTCAATCCACACCCTTATTATTTCAGACTTCAAGGTTCAAGATTCAGTAGTGCTAGACATATCAACAATTAGTAACATATGAAATGGATATTTCAAAGAGAGTAATAAGATTATACAATTCAATACATACCTTTGATTCTTTCGCAAACCTTTTGACTTGTGTGGCCTTCTTGTTTTTCTCCTTGAAGCCTTCTCCATGATTCTTGGGCATTCAACAGATTGATTCCCAGACAAGGAATAGAGGTAAACAAGTGATTAGTACATTATATAATCAAAATCTTAAACAAGTACATGAAGACAAATAGATGGAATGAGATACTTATCTTGAGGAGTTGTTGTGGGCTCCCTCCTAAGCTTATGTAGAGTTGAAGCCATCAGCGAAAGATAGAAGAAGAAAAAATTTGCTGCAGGAAGGCAATTGTCCTAAGTGACAATGCTGAAGCAAAAAGAGGCAAAGGAAGGGTAACATAGTCACCAGAGGGGCTCTCGTAAAGCCTGTGTTAGCCAGCTAAGGTGACGTTGTAGCTACAGCAGAGGCAGCGCAGTGTTTGTTGGGCCAGCGCAAAGGTTTTGAGCCTCAAATTTTTCCGGTTGCCGTGGCTCGAAAAGCAGTTCGATTTTCTTCTGGAGTTGCTGGTGGGGCATTGTTTCTGTTGGTGCAAAACAGTGCCTAGTGGGGCAGTGGCAAAGTAGAGGGAAGTAGTTCCTCAGAAGACTTCTTGCCAAGAAGTCTAGATCCAGTGTTGATCAACAGCAAAGAGTGATCAGAGAGGAGTGTTTCGACATTAGTTGGCAGAAGGATTTCCATAAAGGAAATCAATTTTTAGAGGGAGCTTGTTCCTGAGGGTTTCCAACGCCAAAGAAACCCAGATCCGAGATTTGCTAGGGCAGCAATAAAAGAGGGAGAAGAGAACCAGTTCGACATTTTCTTGTTGAGCAGAGATGGCCACACATGGACTGAGGGATCAGGACAGGTTGGATGCAGCATCGAACTTTGACATATGGAAGGCCAAGGTCCTGTCAGTTTTGGATGAACATCGCATCAAGGATCATGTCTTGAATGCAGTTGTTGTTCATGTTGATGTTGATCCTCTCAAGAAGTACGAAGAGGCTCAAGCGAAGGAAAAACGCATGATCATGGACAGAGTCAAGGATCATGTGATCCCACATATTGCTGAGAAGAACAAAGCAGGGGAAATGTGAACTTCCTTGACCACTATGTACCAAGGAACTTTCGTCCAACAGAAGATGTTGCTTGAGAATCAGCTAAGACTGTTTCAGATGCAGAACAGAGAAGAGATCAACCCCTTCCTTATTAGATTGCAAGCAATCCGAGATCGGCTAGCTTCCATAGGGGCTACTCCATATGATGGTCTTATGGTCAGGACTGCCCTGCATGCAGCCTCTGAAGACTAGGAGAACTTTGTCCAAGGAATTTTGGGCAAAGTAGCTCTTCCAAATTGGGAAGAGATGTGGGCAGCTCTTCGACAAGAAGAGATCAAAAGGTTGACCAAGGCCGGAAGCAGCGGCACGTGGATCAAAATCAAGGAGGAGGAGGAAGATGCGGCTCTCACATCAAGGGACAGCATGGGCAACAGAGAAGGAAGAAGAAGGACCTCTCGAAGGTCAAATGCTTCAAGTGTGGATAATTGGGACATTTCGCCACACAATGCCCTCAAAAGAAGAAGGGCAAAGAAGAATCTAACTCAAAGGCTGCTGCAGCGAAGGACGATAACAGGGATGATGATGATTGTGCCATGAGTGCTCATGTGCCTCAGGAGAAGAGGTGGGGCGACATTGAACTGTAGTTCTTTGAACTGCAATAAGGGGGCAGGATCCTTGAGGTGCCCAAACTCTTGATCACATACAGCTACGGGAGCCCTTAATGAGAGTAGCAAGATGACGAGTGTCAATTGATGCAAGGGATGATGGAGCAAAAGTTGCAGAGCTAGAGTGTCGAAGTCTGAAGCAGCGCAGAGCAAAGGCAGTAGCGTAGCAGGAACAGCACAGTGCACAGTGGTGCAACGTAGTGCAGAGCAGCGACAGTGCAGTAGCATCAGAGGGTCAGCACAAATTAGCAGTAGAGGTATTCCAGCATCGAGGTGTATCCAAACGGACCATTATGTCAGTTTTTGGGCGGCTTTTTCAGTTACTTAACTCTTAGCAACTGAGTTGCAGTGCAGCGGTTAGCAATGGCAGTGCTATGGGCAGCATGATGCAGCATTTGAGAGGGCGCTGCAATACAGATGTAGCAATGTTAGTGGCAGTGACATGGGCAGCAGTACAGATGTAGCAGTGTCAGTGGCAGTGACATGGGCAGCAGTACAGATAGCAACAGCGTAGTGGATGAGGGGCAGCATCCGAGCATCAACAGCGCGGAGGACCAATGTCATGGATCAGGGTGATGCTTCTGGTATTGAAGTATTGCTAGAGCACATTCCTCGCTAAGAGGGAGTGCTGATTTTTGGGGTAGCATCGGATGTGCTCTAGCTCTGAAACTTTGTGGAGGGGCTAGAACACATGAGATCTCCAAGACCCAGAAATCGTTTGGAGAAATTCCACCCGGAGCTTAAGTTATTCAAATAATTAATTATTTTAAATGGAGCCTAAGTTAAAACTTAGGGAATTTAAATAATTAAAGGGAATTAATTTAACATGTGGGTGAGAAGCTTCTAAGTGACGAGGATCAAGTCTTTTCTAATCTTAACCGTCGATTAGAGATTAGATCACGGTCGTTGATTCATCAACGGGAAAAGTATAAAGAAAAGGCTTGAGGGTCAGTTGGAGATTATACATAGATTCTGAATTTAGAGATCGAATTCTTCTAACGAAGCAATGCTCAGACGAAGATCAGATCTGAGCAATTCAGTGCAGTGAGGGGTAGTTCGGCAGCGAGACTTCGGTCTAAGGCCAAGAATACAAGTGCAGAGAGGCAAATTGGCACCAGGAGAGACAGCGCCACCCTTGAGAGGGTGACGTAGAGCCAGCAGGGCTCACGCAGAGCCACAAGGGTGACTCAAAGCCAAAGGGGGTGACGCAGTCACTTGAGTAGCTGTGTTGGGGTTTCTGTGAGGCAGATCGAGCAGCCATTCAGCAAATCGATTTCTGAGTCAGGAAGGCTCACGAGGAGGGTGACGCAGCCACTAGAGGAGGTGACGCAGTCTCAGCGCAGAGCTTGCTGCAGCCATCGTTGCACAGCACTAGGGACAGCACAGTCACCTTGGGGTTTCTTCATTTTGCTGCTGGATCAACCGAAATATCTATCTTCGAATAGAGGTACTTCTGTCGAGGATTTTCTCTGTTGGGTGAGCCGATTTGGCACCCTAGATTGTATTCAAAAAACTGCATAATAATATAAACCCTCATAAATACTGCACCGGTTTTCCCGAATTGGGTTTGTCCAAAAATAAGCGTCCTTTGTCTGAATGCTTCATTTATTTTTCAGTACTTGATCTATATAGTTGTGTAGGCTTGAGTGTATTTACATTGATATTTTCTTGATATATTCAGAAAATAACTTGTTAAAATAATGAAAACAAGTAGGTAATGTAAATCAGATCTCTGTAGTAGGATTTATGTAACTTAGATTCAAAAAATTTCACATGGTATCAAAGTTGTTACAAATCAAGTAGAGCTAAAGCCATCAGCGAAAGATCGAAGAAAAAATATTTGTGACAAGAAGGCAGTTGTCCCGAGTGACAGCGTTGAACAAGAAAGAGGTAGAGGAAGGGTGAAGCAGTCACCATAAGGGTGAAGCAAAAGAAGAAGGACCTCTCGAAGGTCAGATGCTTGAAGTGTGGATAATTGGGACATTTCGCCACACAATGCCCTCAGAAGAAGAAGGGCAAAGAAGAATCTGACTCGAAGGCTGCTGCAGCGAAGGATGATGACAGGGATGATAATGATTGTGCCATGAGTACTCATGTGCCTCGAGAGAAGAGGTGGGGCGACATTGATCTGTATTTCTTTGAACTACAGTAAAGGGGTAGGATCCTTGAGGTGCCCAAACTCTTGGATCACATACGACGACGAGAGCCCTTAATGACAATAGCAAAATGACGAGTGTCAATTGATGCAAGGGATGATGGAGCAACAGTGGCAGAGCTAGAGTGCCAAAGTCTGAAGCAGCGCTGAGGAGAGGCAGTAGCGTAGCAGCAACGACACAGTGCACAGTGGTGCAGCGCAGTGCATAGCAATGATTTCGCAGTGCAGAGCAGCAGTAGTGCAGTAGCATCAGAGGGTCAGCATTGATTAGCAGTAGAGGTAGTTCTAGCATCGAGGTGTATCAGTTTTTGGGCGGGTTTTTCAGTTGCTTAACTCTCAGCAACTGAGTTGCAGTGCAGCAGTTAGCAGTGGCAGTGTTATGGGCAGCATGATGCATCATTTGAGAGGGAGTTGCAATACAGATGTAACAGTGTCAGTGGCAATGACATGGGTAGCAGTACAAATAGCAGCAGCGCAGTAGATGAAGGGCAGTAGCCGAGCATTAGCAACGCAGATGATCGATGTTATGGATCAGGGTGATACTTCTAGTATTGAAGTATTGCTAGAGCACATTCCTTGCTAAGAGGGAGTGATGATTTTTGAGGTAGCATCGAATGTGCTCTAGCCCCGAAACTTTGTGGAGGGGCTAGAACACATGAGATCTCCAAGACCCAAAAATCGTTTGGAGAAATTCCACCTGGAGCTTAAGTTATTCAGATAATTAATTCTTTTAAATGGAGCCTAAGTTAAAGCTTAGGGAATTTAAATAATTAAAGTGAATTAATTTAACATGTGGGTGAGAAGCTTCTAAGTGACGAGGATCAAGTCTTTTCTAATCTTAGCCGTCGATTAGAGATTAGATCGCGGTCATTGATTCATCAACAAAAAAAGTATAAAGAAAGGCTCGAGGGTCAGTTGGAGAATATACATAGATTCTGAATTTAGAGATCAAATTCTTCTGACGGAGCAGTGCTCGGACGAAGATCATATCTAAGTAATTTAGTGCAATGAGGATTAGTTCGGCAGCAGGACTTCAGTCCAAGGCTGAGAATACAAGTGCAGAGAGGCAGATCAACACCAAGAGAGACAACATAGCACTTGAGAGGGTGATGCAGAGCCTGAAGGGTGACACAAAGCCAGAGAGGAGTTCGGCAACGTGACTTCAGTCCAAGGCCGAGAATACAAGTACAGAGAGGAAAATCAGCACCAGGAGAGACATCACAGCCCTTGAGAGGGCAACACAGAGCCAACAAGGCTCACGCAGAGCCAGAAGGGTGACGCAGAGACAGAGGGGATGGCACAGTCACGTGATCAGTTGCAGCGAGGGTAGTATTGGCTAAGGGGATGATCTGATCCCAGAGCCAAGAGTCAGCAAGAGGCAGAGAAGCAGCAACCAAAGCGGCGCAGAGGGAGCAAAGGCTACGCAACAGTTGCGTAGCGTAGAGGGTTTCAGCCACTACGCAGGCCCAAAAAGGGCAGCGCAGAGGCAGCAGGAGGCCATCAGGGCTTACACAAGGCCATCCAGGGCAACGTAAGGACTGCGTCACCCAGTCTGGGGTTACGCAACCCTCTCCTGAGCAGCACAGGGGCATCAGAAGGCTAGCAGAGCTGACGCAAAGGGCTTCAGAGCAGCGCTGGTGTTTCTAGAAGCTGGAATTGGCTGAGTTCTATAAATCTCGTTTGAGAGTGTGAATCAGTCTAGTTTTTCGTCTTCGGAACAGAGGCATTGCTGCAGATCTTATATTTCTCTGTCGAGTTAACCAATAAGGTGCCCAGATTTGTTGTACTCGGATTCTACTTAATATTATAAACCCTCCGGCAACCAGAAGACCAGTTTTCCCGCATTGGGTTTTTCCAAGGACAGTTATCCAGAAAATCTTGTGTCACTTTGTTTATGTGCATGTATTCAGTTTTAGATCTGTATCTATGAAGAACTGTTAATGTGTTTACTTCGAAGTTAATGCTGAAATTTCAGATTAATAACTTGATTAAGTAGGAGAAGTATAACCAGATTTAACAGTAGGGTTTCTACATAAGTAATATTCAGAAATTTCTACACGGTATCAAAGCGATTGCAGATCTAGCTGGATCACCAGCAAGAAGACTGAAGAATCCTTGCTGCAAAAAGCAGCAAAGAAAGCAGCAGCAGCCGCAAAAGTCAGACCAGAGAGGACAGCGCAGGAGAAGAGGGAAGCAGAGCCACGTAGAGGCCAGAGCGACGCAGTCCCCACGTAGGCCCACGTACTTACTGCGCAGAGACAGCGTTGGGATTGTCTGCTCACGTAGAGGCTAGCCAGGGTGACGCAGTCTTGAGGCTGTGGCTGATTCAGAGTGCCAGAAGCAGTGCTACAGAGCTTCAGTAGTTGTTGGTGGGGTTAAATTTCTGAAGATGCAGAAATTAGCCTGCGCACTAGTTGCCAAAGAGCGGGAGGAGAACAGCTTCTCAGAGGATTTCCAACTAAAGAAATCTGCAGATCGATCAAAGGATCGAAGACAGCTGATTCGTTTGATTTGGCAAACTTCCAAGAGAGGAAGTTAGTTGTCAAAGGGAGCAGAGGGTGCCTTTCTCGCCAAGGACCCTAGATCCAAGTCTCTAGCATAGAGAGAAGGATTAGTTCCGACAGATAGGTTGGACGGCTTGTCCAACTTTGCAGTCTGGAAAGCCAGAATCCTGGTAGTCATGGAGGCATATGGTCTGAGGGAGCATGTAGAAAAAGCCTTGGCCACACCGACTGATGCAGATCTCTTGAGGAAGCATGAAGAAGCAGTGGAGCATGCCAAGCACTCCATAATGGACGGGGTTAAGAATCATGTTGTACCACATATAGCCGATAAGAAGACGGCTAATGAGATGTGGAAAGCCTTAACTTCCTTATATGAAGGAAGATCCATCCAGAGGAGAATGCTTCTAGAGAATCAAATGAGGTTATTAATGATGGCCAAGGGAGAAGAAATCGAGCCCTTCCTTTTCAGATTACATGCGATCAAGGATCAGTTGACTGCCATGGGAGTGAAAGTGGAGAATGTGTGATGGTGAGGATTGCACTGAATGCGGTCACAGAGGACTGGGAAACTTTTGTCCAAAGTATCTTGGGTAGAGCGGACCTTCGCAACTGGGACAAAATGTGGGCAATCCTCCGTTAAGAAGAACTTTGTCGGTTCATCAAGAGACAGTACAGCACCGGATCAAGTAAGGTGAAGAAGGAAGGGGAAGAAAATGTAGCCTTGGCATCAAAGAGGCAGCAAGGGAGGAAGAAGCGTGATCTATCAAAGATCAAGTGTTTCCAGTGCGGCGAACTAGGACATTTCGCCAGCAATTGTCCTGAAAAGAAGAAGGACAAGGAAGCTTCTACTTCCAAGGCTGTTGTGGCAGACGATGGCTCCGAAGATGACGTAGCCATGAGTGCTCATGAACCACGAAAGTGGGGTGACATGGATCTGTAGAGCAGCTACAGATTAGTGGCGGGATTCTTGAGTAGCCCAACTCTTGGATCACATACGAGCTATGGGAGCCTTAAGACAGTAGTGGAACAAGTGGAGCAATGGGTGCAGAGAGTCACAGATGGAGCAGCGGCAGAGCTAGATACTGAGAGGGAGCAACGCAGTGCAGATGCAGCAGCAACATAGTAGTGCAACACAGAGGGGTTGATGTGACTTCAGCAGCACAACGCATAGGCGCTGATGTGACTTTAGCAGCGCAACGCAGGCTAGCTTATGTAGAGCAGAGTTGCATCAGCATAGAGGCTTCAGGAGGACAGCGCAGCACATCAGCAATGTAGGGGACTTCAACGCAGGGGCTTATGTGACTTCAGCAGCGCAGAGGAGGTCTACTTACACAATGCAGAGTTGTAGCAGTTGTCTCCAAATAACAACAGAGATCAGCAACCTATGTAGCTTCAGTGATGAGATGCAGCCCAACTAACTTGTCTGTCAAATATTGGGTAGGAGTTTTTAGTTGTTTCTCTCAACAACTGAGTTGCAGTGCAGTAGTTGGCAGCACGATGCAGCAGATTGAGAGGGAGTTGCAATACAAATGTGGCAATGGGGGTGGCAACGTCATGGGCAGCAGTACGGGAGAGCAGCAGCAACGCAGTGATGAAGGGCAGAAGGCCAAGCATTAGCGCAGAGACCCACACCAGAGATCAGTGCAGAGCTTTGGGATGAAGTAGTGTTGTACTAGAGCACTTTCCTTGCTAAGAGGGAGTGTTGAGATTTGTGGAGTGTTGGGGTAGCTTCGGATGTGCTCTAGCTCCCAAACTTTGTGGAGGGACTAGAGTATATGAGATCTCCAAGACCTAGAAAGGGATTTAAGAAATTCCATCCAATTTAAGAGAAAATTAATTAATTAATGTTTTTAATTAAGGACCCTAAGTCAACTTAGGAAAATTAAAATATTAAAAGTAATTAATTTAAACATGTGATGGAAATGACTTAAGTCACACGGATCAAGTTTTCTTTTAATCTTAGCCGTCACGACTGTTGGTTTCCCAACGAGAAAAGTATAAAGGAAAGGCTTGGGGTCAGTTGGAGAACACACACACACGCAAAGCACTGAGACTAAGCTGGAATTCTAGGGCGTGGTTTGCTAAGAATTTCCAAAAGTGTTTCAACTACGTAGTATTGGCTAAGGGGATGATCTGATCCTAGAGCCAAGAGTCAGCAAGAGACAAAAAAACAGCAACCAGAGCAGCGCAGAGGGTTTCAGCCACTACGCAGGTATTACGCAGGCCCATAAAGGGCAGCGCAGAGGCAACAAGAGGCCATCAAGTTTAAAGGAAAGGCTTGGGGTCAGTTGGAGAACACACACACACGCAAAGCACTGAGACTAAGCTGGAATTCTAGGGCGTGGTTTGCTAAGAATTTCCAAAAGTGTTTCAACTACGTAGTATTGGCTAAGGGGATGATCTGATCCTAGAGCCAAGAGTCAGCAAGAGACAAAAAAACAGCAACCAGAGCAGCGCAGAGGGTTTCAGCCACTACGCAGGTATTACGCAGGCCCCGCCAAGGCGGCGCGGAAGGGACCCCCAGACGCCCCTCTCACGGGTGTTACGCGGACGCGGGCGGCGCGGAGGCAACGAGGAGGCCATCAAGGCTTGCGAGGGCCATCGAGAGCAATGAGGCTAGTCACCCTGATGCGGGGTTGCCGCTAGCCCTCTCTTGAGCGGCACGAGGGCATCAAGAGCTAGCGGAGAGTGGCGTAGAGAAACGAACGCGGCTAAGGAGTTCTAGAGGTGAAGAGTGGGCGGGTTCTATAAGAAACAGTCCAGTTTTCCATCTCCAGAACAGAGGTATTACTGCAGATCTTATATTTCTCTGTCGGGTTAACCAGTAAGGTGCCCAGATTTGTTGTACTCAGATTCTACTTAATAATATAAACCCTCCAGCAACCAGAAGACCGGTTTTCCCACATTGGGTTTTTTCGGGGACAGTTGTCCAGAAAATCTTGTGTCACTTTGTCTATTTGCATGTATTCAGTTTTAGATCTGTATCTGTGAAGAACTATTAGTCTACTAATGTGTTTACTTCGATATTAATGCTGAAATTTCAAATTAATAACTTGATTAAGTAGGAGAAGTATAACCAGATTTAACAGTAGGGTTTTTGCATAAGTAATATTCAGAAATTTTCACAGTGATTTCTCTCTACTTTGATAATTGCTTGTTATATTCCTTTCTTCAACTTGTAGTTCTTATTTTTATTAGCTTCTTTTCTTAATTATTATTGTTTTCTAATCATCAAACAGCTACCAAACAAATGAAGATCAATAAAACACAGTAGACACCAAATATAGGTTGCTAGCCAAGGCCAAAACCTCTCCTAGCGAGGAAAACCCACAAGTAATTCTTCTCTTCTTAAAGAATCTTCAAATGATGAATTCCAAGACCTTTTAGACCCAAGACTAAGACCAGTGTTATGAGAACCGAACCGGTTTCGAAAAACCAGTCAGTCCGACCAGTTTGGAGGCAAAATTGGTCTGAACTGGCCCTCCCAATCGGAAATGACTGCTTCGGTACCGAACCAGCCGATTTTGGCATCGAACTGGTCAATTCACTACCGAACCAATCCAGACCAGTTTGGAGACCGGTTCCACCTATTCATAAGCCTGGGCATTATATATATATATTTTCCTAGTTACTAATGCTACCCTAACCCCTGACCCCCCCCCCCCTCCCCTAAAGCTACTTAAACACCCCCACCGCCTCTATTTCACTAACAATATTCATTCGAGTCTCTTGCAATTCTTGAGCTCAGTTCGATGAGGAGAATTCAGAGAGTTTTTTGTAGGGTTGTTCCAAGGGAAATTTTTTGCAGAATTAAAGAGTTGATTGGAGCCTTGGAGTGTTGTTTGGTTGGCAGAGTTTCGATCTACTACAAAGATTTTTTTTTCCCAGATATCTTTGGGTTTTCTTCAATGGTTTTTGCAACTGGTGGAAGTTTTTTCTTTTTGGGGCTGCTACATAGTTGATTTCAAAGGATTATGGAGTTGATTTTCTCCAAAAATTTAGAGGGTAAATCAAGGGCCAGGGGCCTCAACCCATAATCCCATTGCAGATTTGGATGCTACTCATTCTTCAGATGAGGATGAGGAGGATGATCAAGATGATGATTCTAATGATCATTGATTTGTTGTAGTTGTAGCTTGTAGTATAATACTATGATCTATGATGTTATTTTGGACCATAGTTTTGAAAATCGCGATAAATTGAAAAAATCGCGATTTTTTAAACAAAACGATATTATCGGCGATTTTTTGGGCAATTTTTTCAAGTTGAAAAAATCGCCAACAAATCGCGAGTCATACGGTAAAAATCGTGGCCTCTCAAAACAGTGGGTTTTAAGTAGCGATTTTGATTTTTTTTTCTCATTTCTGCATTGAGAAGTTTGCTAAGGAGAGCTAAGGACTGAAGGTGAGCTAAGGAGGAAGATAGGTGATCTACAAGGGCAAGAGTGAACAAAAGTAAAGGATTTTAGCAAGCCAAGCCAACAAAATTTGAATTTGGACCAAGTTACTTCGGCAAAACGTTTTTTTCCAGGTATGGGCATCAAATTTGACCCCTTTTTTTTTGTTTTTTTCTTGTTCTTCCATGGGTTTCTATCACCCATGTATTTTTCATCATTTTTTATTGCATTTGGTTGTGTTTTCTTTTTTTTGGTTTTATTGAGAAGAGGGGGTTTATTTTGGTCAAAAATGCAAAAAATTGATTGTTAAATTTATTTTTTATATTTCTTCTTGTGCTCCTAGTTTATTTCCATTATTTTTACTTGAGTTTCAACATGTATTTTTTCCCATTACTTTTGCATTGAGTTCAGGGTTTTTTTTTTGGTGAAAAAAACAAAATGTTGTATGTAAAATTGTAATTTTTTTATTTTATTTTTTAACTTGCATTTTTTCTTGTGCCCTAGGTTCAAATTTCAAAGTTCATCTTATAGTAAAACTCAAAAGTCAAGAGTTCAACAAATTTACAAACATGCCAAGGAAATTGGATCCTTTATGGGAATTCGGTGAACCTAATCAGGGGTTTGACCAATCAAACTTGAGCTGCAAGTTATGTGGTCAACACATGACAAGGGGGATATACAGGTTGAAATACCACCTGGCACAAATTCCTGGACATGAAGTAGGCCCTTGCCCAAATACCAATCCAGAAATAATCAGAAGAGCCAGCAAATCATTGGAAGAAATAGAAACAACTAAACTCAACAAGGCAGCTCTGAAGAGTCAAATATCAGAGTTTAGAGTTGATCGTGAGAGTGGTAGTGGTTCTTCAGCATCAGCATCCTCTACAGCCAACCCCGCAGATGCCTCCTCATATTTTGTTCCTAGAACCACTCCCGGTGCACAGCCATCCATCTCCTCACTTATTAAAAAAAAGGAGAAGGAAGAAGCTAACAGGTTATTGGGCAAACTGTTTCTTTGGAGTGATATTCCTTTCATTGTTGCCAGGAACAATCCATTTTATCAGGCTACAATTGATGCTATCGTTGTTGTTGGCCCAGGATACAAAGCCCCTTCATATGATGACTTTAGAGGGCGCATTCTTTAAAATGAGAATGCTGACTGCACCAAGAGATTGGAGGAGTTAAGGGCATCATGGGAAGTCACAGGATGCACTGTGATGTCATATGGTTGGACTGATCAAAGGGGTAGGACCCTTCTTAACTTCTTGGTCAACTGTCCCAAAGGGACAATGTTTATGAAATCTGTTGATGCATCTGCACATGTCAAAGATGCATGATTATTATGTGATTTATTGGATGTGTTCATCCTGGAGGTGGGTCCCAAAAATGTTGTCCAAATCATAACGGACAACGTTGCAAACTATATTGTTGCTGGCAAAATGCTTATGGAGAGGCATCCGACAATATTTTGGACACCTTGTGCTGCACATTGCCTTGATTTGATGTTGGACATTGGAAAGATTGATTTTGTCAAATATATTGTAGAGTCATCAAAAAGCATTACAAAATTTATATATAATCATGCATTTGTGCTTCATTTGATGAGGACATTCACCAACAAGGAGGAGTTAGTGCGCCCTGCTATTACACGATTTGCCACTAGTTTCATATCTCTTCAATCCCTCTTGAATTCTATGTGGGATTCGAAAAGAATGTTTCTTTCAGAGGAGTGGCGTGCTTTTACTGTCAGCCGCAAACCAGAGGGAGAGGCCATCTGCAGGTTGGTTTCATATCAGGAAAGCTTCTGGGCGGGAGTGCAAGAGGTGTGGAGCGTTACTGAACCTTTGGTAAAGGTTCTTAGATTGGTTGATGGAGAGAAGCCCGCAATGGACTACTTGTATGAGGCCATGGACAGGGCCAAAGAAGTCGTTCGCAACTACTATGATGATAAGGGTGATGAGGGGTTTCAAAAACAACTTTTTTTATGGGAAGTGATTGATGACCGATGGAACAACACACTCCATCGTCCCATTCATGCTGCAAGGGTCTTCCTGAACCCCGAATTTGCTTACTCATGTAGTTTCCTATTTGATGTTGAGGTCATGGATGGCTTTTTCACTTGTGTTCAGAAGATGGTGCCATCTTCATCAGAACATGCAGAGATATCCAAAGAAATGGAGGTGTACAGAATGGCAGGTGGCACCTTGAGCATTAACATGGCTGTCCAAGATAGGACTACTAAAATGCCAGGTAAGATTTTCATTATTTTAAAAAATTTCTTATGTTTGTAACTTTAGGAGTTTATCTTATTTGTTGTAACTTGTAACTTGTAGATGCATGGTGGAGGAGTTACAATGGAAGATTACCAAAACTCCAAAATCTTGGCATTAGAATACTAAGCCAAACATGTAGCTCTTCAGGATGCGAGCGCAATTGGAGTGTATTTGAAAAAATACACACCAAAAGGCGCAACAAGTTAAAAACTTAAAATATTCCATCTGATTTTTTGAATTCATTAAATAATTTTTTTTATAATTATTAATTTATTGTTTATAATATATTTTACAAGTTGGAGTCCCAGCGCTTCAATGACATGGTTTACGTCTACTACAATCTTAGATTGTGGGTGAGACAACTTGAGAGGACACCTGATATGGAGGTCGTCTCTTTAGATGCGAGTGACACCACTGCTGAATGGAGGGTGAGGCTGAGAGGCCTGTCATGGAGTTAGCCCCTGATTGGATAGAGCAGGAGGTAGTTGAGGGGGAGGAGGACGAGGACGAGGAGCAACAACAGTAGGAGCAGGAGGAGGAGGTGACACCACCTACCCCTACTACCAGTAGAGGACGTGGTTTGCCTCCTTTAGCTCCTGGTGCCTCAGGTTCCCATTCTAGTGCTTCAAGTTCTACTTCTAGAGCACAACAGAGTCCATTGCCAGCCCCACCATCTTCTTCATCTAGAGGGAAAGCTGTTGTATTTTCTCGCAAGAGGGTAGAGGAAATCAGTAGTATAGGACCATAGGTTATATGGTGCATTGACATTCCTTTGTATATGACATTATGACTCATGATATGAGATACACTATTATATTTTTTGTTGATATTTTGAGGCTGAGTTGACTCTTGAGACTCAAGACTTAGTATTCAGGACATGATTCAGTTTTATGCGTGATGTAGCACTAGACATGATATTACACATCTTATATATTAGTTTTTTTTCATATTTATGTGTCAATGCATTTATTTTATGTTGTGGATGCTTTAAATATTAAAAAAATTGAAAAAAAATGAATATTTTTGTATGTGCCAATTTTTCCCCGATTTTTATGATTTTTTCCAATTTTTTCGCCTCGTCGATTTAATCTCGATCGCAATTTTCAAAACATTGTTTTGGACTATAAAGGCCTTTTAGAGCCTGCTTGTTGATGTTTGTAACATTTTTGGTTCGAAAATGTTTTGCACTAAGTGTTATTTTGGTTATATGCACTATTACTTGCTATATAAATGAGAATTTTTGCATATTTGTGTATAAATGGTTTGGATTCATATGGATGCCCATGAATATATCTATTTTTTCTTTAAAATATGAATATTTTATGTGATTTTGGTAAACCGGTTTTTTCTGGTTCCGACCAGTTCCCGGTCCACAAGGTTTTTCGATTCGGTTCTGATAACATTGACTAAGACCCCTACAAGACCAAGTCAACCTTCCTTTTGATGAGCTTTCCTTGCACAGCTTCCAACAACAAATTGAGAGCTTCCAACAGCAACTTCGACCCCCGGCAATAATATCGGCCTTCACTGCAAGTCTGCAATTTTCGGCCCCTCCTGCAGTAGTTGTAGCTTCACACATGTGGGAGAGAGAAGCTAGTTTTAACCTTCTTTCTTCTTCGCTTGGAATATTTCTTCTTCCTTAGACAAATGGATGATGTGTCTTGCTCTTTGATCACAGATTTCAGCCTTCCTTGGAGATCTAAAATTTCATCATTGATGCTGCAAAAACTCTGGTTTCCCCTTCGCACGGGTGAGAGAGATTGACTCAAAAAGACTTTGATTTTTGTTGTCTTCTAGTCTTTGATTTGTCCTTTGCTCCTCTTTCTTGCTCTTCTCCTTGAGATTTAACTTTCTTGGATAATCCTTCAAATGAGGTCAAGCTCCTCTTATAAATAGGCTTCTTAGGAGGTCGAGTTACCCTTCATGAGGCCGACTTGTTCTATTGCAGGCCGACTTGGCCTTGGAGGGACTTTTGACACAATTTTGACTCAAATAAATTCTTTTGACTTGATACAGGATGCCCAATGGGGTCTATTACATATGATAATGACTCTTTTAACTCCTTGACTCTATGACAAACCCTAGAAGCACACAATGGGTGCATTGACTTTGAGCATGAAACCCCATGCTTTACAAAATGACAATAATAATTTTCTTTCTCTTTTACATCAAATACATTAAATCAATTAGTACATAGAATATTATGAAGATCGAACCTAGTTACATATTTCAACAACAACCATCCCTATCTTGAATATTCCCCCGGAGAAAAGAATCTCATCAATGTAAATCCCAAAAAGGTTTAATGGAAGAGAGCACCCTCGTTTCACCCTTATAGCATTTCAAATGATCTAAAAGGCCATGGGCTATACAGAGGGTGCGAGAACTGACTTGTAGAGTTTCATGATGGCAGCCAACAGTGATTCTGAAATGCCAATGTTGCAAATCCTCTTAAACAAGGTCTCTCTCGGAACCATGTCAAATCCTTGTTGAAATTCCACAAAGCAACAAAAGGCTTTTGAAGAGAGATGAAAGCATATAAATTGAACTTTTTATTATTATTCATAGTAAGTTGAAGGTACTTCTAGTTCCAACATCAACAAGTGCAATATAAAAAAATATATTAATGGGGAGTTCCATTACTTGTGAGGTGGATGGAGTGCTACAATATCCAATAGGGTTATTTTATTTCATTGCTTTGCCTAGAATTTATTAGACTCGTTTCATCTCTACAATCATTTTGACCCAGCGATCAAAGTTGATTGGGGACTCAACAAAGAATTCCAATTAACCCAACAATGACTCCATATATAGAAAAATGCAAAAAATATAAACTTCCATGATTTTTCTACATTGAATTTGAATTAAATGTGAAATACAACACTAAATATTATATGATCCAAAAATAATATATCCACATATATCATATGGTCATATTAGCATACATCAAAATCACCATGGTCCATGGCATGAACTTGCGAACCAAAATTAACAAAGTTTAATTCTCATTTGTCAAGAGTCAAATCTGAAATCATATGATAATGTTAAAGGATCTTAGCTCGAGTGGTTTGGTGAACAATTTGTTTCCCCAACTACATGGGTTCAAGTCTAGAAAGACAAGTTGTAACTACCCCATCGTGGCATTTATAAAATAATTGTACATGGTGTAATACTAGCAATCAATCTTTCGAAGTTACCAATTTTCTAGAAATTTTCATTCCAGTTAAAAAAAAAAAGAAAAAAAATGAAATCATATGATAAAATATTAATGCATAATAAATAAAATAGCCAAGGAATGAGTGTCAACATAAGGCCCTTAATGTTCTTGGAAACCCCATTGCCATTGCCAAAACCTTCCTCAAAATTGCCAAAGAAAAACTATGAAAGATGATCTCCAATTGACCCAAGTAGAATTTACAAAGCTCAAGTTACTAATACTAATCAATGTGTAAGGTCAAACACGTGAGAGTAGCATGTCAACTAGGTTTTCAGTGTTCCTCAAGTCAACTAAGATTTGGCTGGGTTAACCATGGCAAGATTGCTTGACCCAGATTTGACTACTTAACACCAAGTCTAGGCAATTCCAAGCTACACCAACCAAGTTTGGGTACAACTATTGGTTCCTAGTCTACCTAGCCAAAGTTATGGTCTAACCCACTCACATAACATAGGTTTCAAAGAGAAAAAACCCAATGCAAGTATCCTAAGAACATGAAAACCCTCTATAAATATACAAAAATATGCCCAACTTCATAATCCATGGTATTTCAAAAGCCGGAGTTAAGAAACATGTAACCTTCCCCTTCTCAACCTTTTCATCCTACTATATGTCCATCTTACACAGGGAAAAAATATTACTCAAAACAACTTCAAGCTTGTAAAGACCTCACCAACCCCCCTTGAATTATATACATCAAATTATAAAACTAAATGGAGACGGTCTGAATGAAAAAATTGATTATGGCAATGGGTTAAAGATATCATTACTAATTCAGGTTCACTGAGATTAATTATTTTTCTTGACACTACACTTGACACAGAGGTGTGATTATAGCACCTTATCATAAAATTCCATGACAATAAGTTAATGCACATATCATCAAGGATTACCCCCTTTTCAAGGTCTGGAAAGTGGAGTAATAGGTTATTATTGCCCACTCCTCTCCTTGCATTCGAATGAATTTATTGGATCCTTTTAAGGAAGGTAATGTGTAGAAGTGCCACAAGTTATATGGATCAGTATCAATGAAATCATACATGGATAAACTATAATGACTGAAAATTCATTAGTGGCCAATGTGAACCTCCTATCACAACTTGGATTTCCATAGTCAAATAAACATGGCATTACCCTAGAACTTTGAGCTTTTCCAACTTGAAATCAAAATATAAAAATAATAAATTTTAACTTCTAAGGTTCAACCACCACCCCAAGCAACTTATGGTGACACTATATGGGCCTCCAGTAAACAATCCAAACACTTTTCCAACACCAAAATTGAATCCCAATCCTCTCACCAAACCACCAAACCAAAACTGCTCCAATGCTCTGTGCCAGAACAAGAAGAAGGGTGACTACGTAGGGTAGGATCACCTCCACCAAAACTAATCAAGAAGAGAAAGGGGTCTTAGAACCCTGAGAGCCTCAAGCTCAAATCCAATGATGTCCAAATGATTCTAACTCTCTTGTATTTATAGATTTCCTCCATGGGCTCCCAAATGTGAGGGGTTGTGAATGTCAACTCCAATTAGGGTTCTCTACCCGAGTCGACCCAACATTGTGATATTGCGAAAATTGGGTTTTCCCCCTTTATCAAGAATATAGCCAGCCAACGGGGTTGGATAGGCCATTTCATCCTTCCGTATGCAATTAATTTGTGGGGACATTACAGAATTATTATTGTTGCAATTTTATCATTATTACCTTTATTTTTTATAATTTTAGAGGCCTCGGCATCCTCCCGTCCCCCTGAATTTCCCTAGAAATTGGAAGTGTTCCCACATATCTCCATGTGCATCTCCCCACTTTCGCACTCCTTTGCCCCAAAGCCTTGATGAAACATTGTAATACACTGTATAACCAATAATCTGATGACCTGAAGTGATTAAAAACACATGAAAATAATACTGCCAAGCCATCTTGTAATAATGTCACTTTCCCCTTTGGCCGGCCAAGGGCTTCCTGTAATAATGTCACCTTCCCCCTTGGTTGGGCAAGGGTGTAAACAATGAGGGTCATATAATATAACATGGGTATAAATGCCCTTAAATCTGCAACTAGTAAATAAAAGGTCCATGAATATCATTCTAAGTGTCATGAAATGGTCCTCGGAGCTGTATGGTGTAACACAATCAAAAATATATATGCCCTACAAGAAAAGTATTTGCAGAAAAAACTTAACACGTGCGTGCATGCAAGCTCGGGATGTTACTCTGAGCGCTTACGCATATCAACTTCGCAAAATTCCAAACAAGAAGTAGAAAGTGTATGGTGTAACACAATCAAAAATATATATACCCTACAAGAAAAGTGTTTGCAGAAAAAACTTGACACATGCGTGAATGTAAGCTCGGGATGTTACTCTGAGCGCTTGCGCATATCAACTTCGCAAAATTCCAATCCAGAAGTAGAAAATTGAAAAAGGAGAATATTTAAAAGGAAACAAAAAAAAATTACCTCGAAAGCTTTTGGGCTACACCATCCCTTCTGGAATACTTAATTTCAGCAAACAACAATGGGACTGAAAATATCCCCTTTAAATCCACGAATGCCCCCATTGTCAATCCCCGATTTCCTTCCTTCCAAAGGATTTGCATTACCGATACTGGAAAACTGGGCAGACCTCAATTGCGCTGTGGTTGCCATCGTCGAACATTCGAACCCCATCGACAGCAGAACACGGCAAGATCTTCGAGAAATAAATCACAGACGCGGACGGGATCTTCGGAAAAGCAGTGACCGGTAGTCGACAAATTCATAGAAACGACAAATGCTCGCATCTTCCGGAAATGCATCCCATAAGCGGATATTTAATGGTGGGTATATATAGCATTGTTTATTTAATGTTCATATTAGCATATGTGGGTATATATAGCATTGTTTATTTAATGTTCATATTAGCATATAAAATCTCGCTCATTTAGTATCTATTGACAAGCTATTTAATTATTGCTTATTTTTTCAAGGGGTAAAATTGAGGCGAAAGATGATGTGGATTAAATTCTTATAAGTATTATGATTTTTTTTTAATTTTATTTAATTTGAAAATAGGTAAGTTGCATGAGGATTGGAATGTTTGGAGTGTGAATAGTTAAAAGTTTAGTTTTAATTTATAAAAAATAGTAGTAATATTATATTCGAGAGTACAAATTATTTATATAATTTTTAATATTATTTTAGATAAGAGCCATGTGGTGGTATGTAGATTATTATTATGATTATTATTTTATTTTTTTTATTATTTTTTTTATGTATTTAGTTTGGATTGCTTTTTAAATATTTTGAAGTTTGTTCATGTAAAAATCTATAAAAAAAATTAAAGTCACAAATATCAATGGTATTATCTTGTGGTCAAGTATATTGTGTTTGATAATACGTTGATTTTTAATTATTTTTTGTTGGATCAAAATTTAAACTCAAGGTTTATATTATAAAAATATATTTATTTATTTTTTAAATTATTTTAAATTTTGATTTTCTTTCATTTTATTGATTGAAATTTTTGGGGTCTTATTTTGTAATTATGACATTCAAATATGCTTTGGGTTGGTTATTTAGTGTTTAAGTACATCGAGAACAATAGTTGTGAAAAATAATTAAAGAAGTGGTATAAATTCTTGACATTAATGTTTAAAAACGACAGAGTTTACTCATTATCATCATCGTAATGACTCGGCAACTATTGTACTATACGACTATGTGTGTGTGTGTGTGTTAGCATATGTAAATGTGTTTGGGGTTTAACGGTGTAAAATTGTTACATTTTTGTATCTATTTGTTTAATATTGTATAAGTTATTACATTGTATATATGCAAGACGGATGGGTGCACATATTGTCATCTAAAGATTTAGCTTTTATCACCGGATCTCTATAATACTAATATGGAATAAAAATATATACTAGCATTTTCACCGAAGGGTGAAAAAGGAATGCCGAAGGTTATGACCATCGCACTGAGAACGATCTATGTTCCACCCTTCGCGCATTTGCACAACATGCGGGAAGACCAGTGTTGCAAAGCCTAGCGCTAGTCACATGAGGGCAAAACATTAGTACATTGTAATTTTAACTATTGATTTTGTATCATGGAACATTTTGACTTTTAATCTCTATCACAATAGAGAATTGAAATAAACATCATTAGTTGCAAAGTTGATTTGACCATCTGTTTGACATGGGCAGCTCACTTTTAATCTCTAACACAATAGAATATTGAAGTAGACACCATTAGTTGCAACCTTGATTTGACTTGCCAAGTAATCCATTTCAATTATGGACTTGCACAATGTTACCTGCTACAGGAGGATTGCGGAGGCATCATAGAACTTTGATTTGAAAGAGCTCATCTTCATTCATAACGAGGTCGTCGTTGACGGTAAATTGAGACAGAAAATTGCCCTGACACGCACTATTGCAAATATTGTACCACATAATCTCATCGAGATATTGCAGCAGTAGAATAGTCCTTTATCGACCATTCAAACAAGAATTGAGGATACTACCAAGCAAATCTTGGCACAACTGAAATCTCGTAAATATACAGAAGAATATGATCTCCCTGGGAATGATGAATTTGACAAGAAGACTTTGGAAAATAAGCTTAGGGTGTTGGTGCAAAAATCACTTGGAAAAACTATTGAAAACTTTCTAATACAATACTTGCAACAGAAGGTAATTGCAATATAGGGATTTCTCGGAGGAATTGAAGATTTTCTTGATACATTAATCCCTCGTGATTGCACTAATCATTGTATCGCACAAGAACACCTTCTGCAAGAGCCTTTATCAACTTCGACCAAACAATATGTACGAATATGGATGGATCGATTGACAGAGTGTGAGATCCAGATGGGAAAAGAATTGCATGGAACCCTATGTGTTGATTTCCTTTTATTAGTGGACAAGGTCTTTACAGTTCTTGACAATGGAGAGAATGGAGGAGTGGTCTTATCGATAGATATAACCAGGTCACCTGATTTTGCTGATAATTATTCCACTCAATCACAATAGTACAATTTTCCTTGTGGACTGAAGGTGGCCATCAGAAATCCTTATTTGGATGCTCAAAGAATGGTTGTTTCTGCATTTGGATTGATAACCTAGGGTACCTCGTCCCTATTGACAATGAAATACAATAAGAGGTGTGTGGGATTTGAAAGTAGAAGAGGACTCAGATTAGGATAAGATTGAACTTCATAATACAATGATTTCTAATTAAGCTTCAAGTGAGTGTGTATCAATAATAATTTTATAACAAAAATATTACTTTGCACTTCATAATACTGTGATTTCCAATTGAACTTCAAGTGGGTGTATATATATATATATATATATATATATATATATATATATATATATATATATATATATATCTAATGAATAAGTCTTTTGTTGCATTTATAGTAAAAATAATAGACCAGCCCCTAGAAAGGGGTTTTTTACAAGTGCTCCTTGAGTTGTGTGAATTCCTTATAAGAGTAATTTCGGATCACACCCTGTCTTGATCTATTCATATATGAGACAGTCATCAAAATTTTCCATAGAGTATGATGTACATTCCCCATCAAAAAGAGTTAAACACTGCGAATCTCCTCCGAGTTGGAAGAGAGATCCACAATTTTTATTGTGCCTGGAGGAAGCGAGAGAGCAGCTTTAGACAGACCATCTGCTTCCATATTAAGATCACGGTATACATGCCTGAACGTGAGTTGTTGGAAATCTTTCATAAGACTCCTAATGCTTCGAAGGAGGGCTTGAAGGTGTGGCGAATGAATCTACAACCGATTTTGAGCCTAGTCGATTACCAATTTAGAATCTCCAAAACACTGTAATGAGGTAATATTCTTGCTTTTTGCCACATGAAGTACTGCCCAGAGAGAAGCAAGCTCAACTTTATTGTTAGAACCGTGGCCCGAGCCAAAAGTAATGTAAAATTTGGAAAGTGGAGAGAGATGGAGAACTGCCCCTACGCCTGCCAAAGGAGGAGAGCCTTGGCTTGCCCCATCGAAAAACACCTATGGGGAGCCTTTATTGATAACTGGAGGTACCACTTAACGAGTTGCGTTTGACTTGGGCAAGAATTTGTGCTCGGATGCCCACTGTAGAGAGAGATGGAGAATTGCCCCTGCGCCTACCAAAGGAGGAGAGCCTTGGCTTGCCCCATCGAAAAACACCTATGGGGAGCCTTTATTGATAACTGGAGGTACCACTTAACGAGTTGTGTTTGACTTGGGCAAGCATTTGTGCTTGGATGCCCACTGTACAATCATTGTCGCAGTCAGCTCTTCAAGGATGAACTTGCCATTAAAAATGGCCATGTTACGAGCCGACTAGATGCCATAAGAGAATAATGAAGGGAAAGCTAAGCATGAGCTTACCTCGGGCTCCTTCCACCACTATATATAATTTAGATTTCATTTTATTTTGTATATTAATTATAAATTTTAATTTTAAAAAGTTTTTTTAATTTACTATTATGAATTATTGTTTATTAAATTCTATTAAAAAAATTTGGTTAATTATAAAAAATATATTTTATTTAAATTTGCTTTATATTTTCTATTATTAAATATAAAATATCTAACTATAGTGAACTTACATTTTTGTTTTAAAACGATGAGAGCATACCTAAATACGAACTAGTTTAGATCCATTTTAACTCTAGATCTACCAAGTGCGGAGAGGGATCAATTTTTTTTCACTCCAAAAAAGGTTTACATCTCAAGAGATTTGATCCATCTTGGACCTTGGTAGATACCAAGTTAAGATGGATCTAGGTGTAATTTGACCAAGTCCACATGTTTTATTGATAATTATAATTCTTAATTATTTTATTTTATAATTTGACCATGTGTAAATGTTAAATGAACATTACATTACAACATCCCTACAAGGGAAATAAAAATTATGTTACATAATATGAATATTGAAATATTTTATTTATGATTAAGGGTGAAAGTGAAATATTTGTACACGTCTCTTTCCTTCATATTGGGTCGTAATATCAGTGAGTGAAAAGAGACATGCGTCAACTCCAGTAATGGAATTAAACATATCCCTCATATTAGGTTGTAAAATGTTCAACAACAAACCAAATAAGCAAAGTGAAAGGGAGATTTTTTATAATGCTTCTAACTAAAATTAAACAAATATGTATATTCATTTTTTCATTCTTACTATAGGCAATAACTTTTAGGAATATTTTATTTTTATTTTAAAAGAAACATGTGACATTTCCAAAAAAAACATTACAAAATATTACACTCTCAATATTACATATAAATGCATCACAGAAAGGAATTGGTCAATCAAAACATTCTCAAGGGAAATCAACCCTTATATAGACCCATAATAAGTTTATGTTTTAATTAATTTATTTTTATATCAATTACACTATAAGATTAATGAAGATTTGTTTTCTTTTAAACTAAACATAAAACTAAAAATAAATAAAAAATATTGTATTTTTTCACTATAAAACTAGTGAGTTAATATTTTTAACTTTAGTTGGTCACCAATTCAATTAAAGAAAAAGTGATACAAAAATCTTGTAATATAAATTTTATTTTGATATCTTCTATACTATTGGTAAGAAAACCAAAAGATGAAACTGACACAAATACATTTTGCCCATCTTCGTGATCCTTGCGACAATAAAATAATCCATGTTAATCTATCTCTGAGTACATATAATTACATAAAAATATACCAAAAAAAATTGTTCACCCCACCTCACAGTCTATATAATTAGCAAGAAAAAAATAAATAACCTTGTCTTCCCATGAATAATTACACAAACATATGATATATTGACGATACTTCAGAAAGGAATATTGGGTACGCCAAATAGAAATTTGAGGAGCCTTAGTGGAAGATTCTTTACATAATAGATTCTAAAATACTATATGGATATCAGTTATGAATGAAACATGTGAGTTCAGGAACAGTGAAAAAGTATGCCCAAATATGTTTAGCTCATGCATTTGGTTACTCCATCCTAAATATATAAACCTCACACATAACGAATGTTATGGATCCTAAAAGAGTTTGAATTGCCTACATAATCCTCTGCAATAGTTTCAACTAATAAAATAAGTATTAATATTTTCACGTATGTTTTAAATGAATAGTCTCCTTGAAAACTTCATATCTAAATTCCTAAAAGTTTCCTAATCAATTTACCTTTCCGTCTTTTTTTATTACTGACTTCTGGAGATTTGTGTTGGTGGCATAGAACCTATGCAATTTTCCATTGGTGACATGTAGATTACACATGCCAATAAATAAAAAATAAAATGCATATGAATCCATGCAAGGGAGGCCCTTGCATGAGGCCCATCTGGCGTTTCCACTCGACGCTCATACCTACTCTCTCCTGGGCATACTTTTTCTGGCAGCGTACAAATAAAAGAAGATGATTATGAAATGAAGGAAGCAAGTGTTGCAATGCTGAAATGGAAATGATAAGGCAGAGAGAAAGAGCACACAGTAACATGGAACTCTAACATGGAAATGATTTTCACTCCATGAGAGAATGAGCCGTAACAGGGAATTCTAGTATTGAAATCGTTTCCACTCCATAAGCTCCGTAGCTTAAGGTAAATGATCATTTTTTTAAAGTCTTTTTGCAATAACCTTACAGATTGGATATGTTATAACTTTGCATCTTGTAAATGCACAAAAAATCATTAAGATCTTTGTACTTAGAAAATTCTTCTTTTGCTACTACGAAGTCATGTAATCAGTGTGTCTTTCTTACTGCTCGTACACTATAATTCTATGGATTTGTAAAACGAGAAGGTGTAATATGATTATCTATTTGGAGGAAAAAAATGAAATTTATTTACGTTGTTGCTAGTCATGTAGTGTCGTTTATTTATTGTAGGAAATAGAAACATATGTTGCGGCTGATTTGTTAATGGAAGGAATAAGGGGTTCTAAAATTGGAGACATGGACACAACTATTCACTTGTTCACACGCGCCATAAATTCACTTCGAAACACCTCTTATAATGATTATGAAATTATGAAATATTTGTTCGAATTGCATTTTCATCGTGCAAATGCATACATCAAGAAAATGTGTTACATAAATGATTTGGTAGATGCTATGTTTCTCCATAGGAATGGAGCTTTGATTTGGTCGAGAGGAGATCGTGTTATGTGGAGTTGAGCTCCCAGAGAAGCTTATTGAAGCTCAACCTCAAAGAATATGATTCAGCAAGGTGCGTGTGGTGTTGAGCTTCCAAAGAAGCTCATTGAAGCTCAACCTCAAAGAATCTGATTCGGAAAGGTGCAGGGGCTGGGATCCGGACCAGTTGTTTGGGCCCAAGAAGGCGAGGAGGGTTACCAATTTGGAGCAGGTGAGAAACAGAACCACCAGTGTTTTGGAGCCGATGCTCCTACAGCCCTTGGGTTTCATTTCTTTCTTAGCCTTTTGTTCATGGGAATATAAGTGCCTCGGGCCTAGAGAAAACTTCTCAGGTCACACTTCGTAATACAGAGAACTCACAACGCGGTCAACCAAGCAAAGACTTCAAATCCTTTCCACATGTATATTTTTTACTGGCTAGAGGAAGATGAAATTGGAACGCTGCTATTGCTTAGGGCGAACAGTGTTTGCTCACCCCAAGCCCGTAGAGAGAACGCCTTTCGGCGTAATTATAAAATGCATATATCTAAAGATTTAAAGGTGAAAGCCCTTTGGATTCTTACACCAATGTATGCTTCATTAATTGATAATATATATACTATTACATGGAGTTGTCTAGTTTTTTTAACTAAGGTTTTGGGATACAATTCTAGATTGTGGAATTTACACAATTTAGTTATCTAAAATAAGATTTTAATATATAAATAGATTTAATATTTCCAATTTAGCATTTTATTATAATAAATTTCTATAAATAAAATTAAAAAATATATAAAATTAAACTATAATTTACTAAAAAAAACTCACTTATAAAATTATAAAATATTAAAAAGTTAAAATTATGATATTAAAAAAAAAAAAACAATTTTGAAATTAAATTAAAAATCAAAATGACAATTATTTTTTGTTTTCCAATTTTCTATCCATCACCATTGATTTCCAAACATTCTCTATGCTAAAAGCCAAATGAGCCAGAGCCTAACTTTTATGATCCCACATTTAATTTTTACAGATTTATCACTTTTTTCCGACTTTGGTGGATGCCAAAGGCCAAAATAGCACTCTCTTTCAAACACTAGTGAGCGAAAATAATGTAATTATGAGCTCCACATGATCCTATACTTCACGGGATTATTAGAGAAGCATGGCCATTGATAGAGTTATGGTGCCAACACTTTAATGTTATTGTGGTAAACATATATGGATGTACAATGTGCAGATTATGTAAATTTATTTACATCTTATTATACCTAGTTGAATCGGCTTGTCCCCTGTGGTCGCTTGGCCGCCGGGTTGGGTGGTCGTGGGAGCTGTGGCCGCAGCTCCCACGGCCGCCCAGCTCGACAGTCAAGCAGCCACAGCCGGCCAACCGAGCCCAAAGGCAAGGTCAGCCGATTGTGGCCACTCGGCTGCCGGGCTAGGCGGTCGTGGGAGACCAAGAATTAAACTGTATTTTAGAAGGTTTACATTATTAAAATAATAATAAAATAAAATAAAATAAATTTTAATTTTAATTATTTTCCTTTTTATTGGCTGAAATCTTTGAGGTCAACATTTAAGTACATAAATACTTGGTTTGGGTTTGGTGTTCTGTGCAAGAAGGGGGCAAACAATCTTCTAAATACAAATTTTATGTGCATGTACAACAACAATAGTCCATAGGGATGTGTGTAGACCATGACAAAGCTCTTTTAAAGCCTGGGTGAGTGTTGAGTGGGATTAGTTTTTCAAGTTTGTTATGGTGTCTTGATGTTAACACAAAGGTTGTTTTGTTGTTTTGCAAAATCTTCCTAAAAACACCAACACGACCAAAATACATGTATCATGTACGTAAAGCGTACTCATATTTTATTATAATTTATTAACAACCTTATCTATCACCTTACAGTTTCTAAAAATAAGATTAGAGCCTTAGCTAGAGTCACCACACTCACTTTCATGAAATAAATAAACAATATATGTTGATTTAAACACTATGAACTACTCATGTCCTTGGAAAAGACAATGTACAATTTGTAGACACCCCAAAATATATTTTTGATACATACCAAGTCGGGGTCCAAACAATTATTTTATAATACATTTCAATTATCAAAATTTAAGATATAATATAAATGTTATTTAAACAGTTTTAAAACAATAATTAAAAATTAAAAATTAAAAAAATTAATGTAAGTTAAATCCTCATCACTTACAAACATTTTATAGATATTGTCGAGAGGTTAAATTTCCATGGCACACTTATTAATTATTTACCTTGAATTGATATATTATTTATTTTGAAATAAAGCTTCTAGAATTTTAATATAATTATTAATATTATTAATTAGATAGCGAAGATTTAACCTTTATAGAACATATAGTAATAGATCAAAGATTGAGATTTATTTTAAAAGTATTTATGTTTTTTTTGGGTTTTTTTAATTAAATAGAATAATTAAAAAAAATTATATATGATGATGATGATGATGGTGATGGTGGTTAACGTCCACTGAGACCAATCTTTGGTCTATCGGACCTAAAGAAAAGAGTTATTTAGTTTGATTTAAGATTTTATTCCTATGCTCAAAAAGCTTGGAGAGAAGCCTCCCGAGCTCACTATAATAATTTTGACATCTTAAAAGGCTAGAAAGGTCAGTATTGCAACAAAGATTATGAAATTGAGCTCTAACGTGGTTGTACGCAGGGCACTCTAAGAGGAAGTGATTTTCATCCTCGATGTTCATATACTCATAGAGATGCAGATCCTTTCCATCCATGGTGTTTTAAGAATTGTCCAATGACCTGTTTCACTATGGAGCTCATGAGAGTTCATTCTAATCTTGGCTATATTAATTTTCTTCTTTGAGCTAGTTAAAACAGATAGATACTTTTGATCTTCGAGGGTGGGGTTGATGACCATCTTATAATATCTTAATTTTCTTTTAGCTGCTAGATCTTTCTCACACCACATTTTTTCTTTGAACTTAGAAGTAACAATTTTTTTAATGTTATTAAGTTTTGCAATGCAACATTCTCGTCAATCTCCTAATGGTTTAACCAGGCCCTGGTGTCTTTATATAAACCTTGTTTAAGCCTTAGGTGGTTTTGGCTGGAATTTAAAGCTAGCTTAGGAAGTCTATGGTCTCCTATGCTATTGAGCTTGTGCTTGTACAACAGAAGCCTAGTCATAGCTAGGCTCTCGATAGGGGAAAGACCCACTTCTATAAGGAGAATAAGATAGGGTGTATTACTTTTAATTTTAAGGTTATAAGTTATAAAATGCTTTTGGATTTGCTCAATCTTTCTCCAGGATTCTCTAGAGATGTTGCAACCCCAAACCTCACATCCATATAAGATAACAGGAGTGACTAAAGTTTCAAAGAGGAACTTCTTTCTATCCTGCATTACGAGGTTTGTCGTTTTATTAGTGAGTCATATAGATATAGGTCATGTTTTTTTTTACACGTTGTATTAGTGAGTCATGTCCATGATACTATAACAAAATCCATTCACACAAATAAGGTTGAATCTTTCATGGCAAAAAATTTACTGACATTTTTAAAATACATAATTCATATACTTTTTTTTTTTAATTATAATTATTATTAATATTTTAATAAGCCTTAGGTCATTCATAATATTGTTGTTGAAAAACACTTTGTTGGTCCATTCATGTATGTCTTCATTATTTTTTACTCTAATTTAACTATACTTAAACTAAGTGAGAATATCTACAATGTAGTCATTGTTCAAATGTAGTAGTTAGTTCATATCTTTCAAAGTTCAATAATTAAACTAAGCGGCAAGAACGCTAGCTATAGGGCCTTGTTTATATATGAAAATAGAAAAACCATTAGTGTTCAACAAAAGTTTTGATTGCATACATAGAATAAAATAACATTCATAATTATAATTTATATGTGTACATATCATTATTTTTACCTTATTCACATATATTTAGAAATTGTAATTATTTATTATTATTACTATGAACTTAAAATTAGTCCAATAAAATAAAATAAAATAAGTAGAAACTAAAATAATTTTTTCTACATAACAATGTTTTAAATTTTTCCTTTAAGAATGACATTCACGGAAACCATATACTTATTATATCAACATCTAAAATATATATATTTTAAAAATGACATTTACTACTTGAAATAATAAATTTAAAGAAAATTACAAATAAAATAAAATAAAATTAATGAAATTTTGTATAAAGAGAATAAATATTATGCCATGACAACATAATTCAAGGGTTTATCTTAGGAAGATGTTAATGAAGAAACTGAATTTATGTTAACTCATTCACATTCAATTTCAAGATCTTGTTTACTCAAAGAAAGAATGCATTGGCATTGGCAATAAATTTTTCAAGAATCAAAAGGAGAAGCATAATATCAATTCGAAAACAAAAGTAATAAAATTTGTAACAACCCCTTATTGATTTTCCATGTAAATGAAGTAAGACCAAGGTCATGGGACACGTATTCCAATTTGAATGGCGGGCAAACATTATAGTGGGAATCACTTGTGGATTAATAATGGCTATGGAAATTGGCAAATGCATTGGCAAAGGCAAAGAGGCAATAATTGGCATTTAATTATGAAAATAAAGGAAAATAGGAGAAAAAAAGATAACGAAACACAAATTTGTATGCAAGGGAAATTAGATGAAAAAGGAAGACATCAATAATAAAAAGGCATTAGAGAAACAATTCACGGCTTTTATTAGTTCAATTTGGGTTCTCTCCTTTCACATTCTCATTCTCTCATACTCTTGCACACTCAGAGTATTCTTCGAGCATCCTTGGAACATTCTAGCATTCACTTGGATTGGAGAAACAAAGCAAAGAAAAGTAAGGGAGCGCAAAGGGGATAGTTGGATCAACAACTAAAATAGTGATACCTTGAATGTAACATGTTGCATGTGCGATTCCCTTGTTGATTTTTGGATGAATGGTATATGCATGTGATTCCTTGGCTATGTGTTGTCATTAGCATGGATATTTGCATGGATTGATAATGTTTCAACCTTGCCTTGTCATTTCCTCAATAACCATGGTGTTGTGGGTTTCTCACTTGTTTTTATGATTGGCTCTCAGGTTCCCTATGGTTGTGGGTTGGAACAAATTCTATGGAGCCCTAAAATAACTTGGGTCAAGTTACTAGTTCATGGAGCCTACAAGTTGGGAAAAACACTCTGGAGCCTTATGTTTTGAGTCATTAGTCCTTGGAGCCGCGGATTGGAACAAATTCTCTGGAGCCCTGATTTAGTTGTGGGTTGAGTTGCTAGTTTTGGAGCCCTTGACAGCTTGGGTAGAGACCTATTTAGTTGATGTTAGTTATTTCTAGACCTTGTAGGTGAGATCATTGTGGTTGAAGGTTGAGGTGGTTTGGCCTCTGCAAGCCTTGGTTGGATTTTTTTTGGTTTAACCCTTATGATCCCACATTCATGCTTGGAATATGGCATTGGGGTGATTGGCTTAAAGAGACATTTGGTTCAGCCTAATCTATGGTCGGGTGGTACGTGGAAGTCCTGACTTGGTTGACATTTTCATATGTTAATAACAACTAATTTCCTATTATGATCTATGAGCGCTTGTATTGCTTATCACGTTGACATTATGGATGATTTTCTATGGTCTTTATTATAGTTTTATGTTGGTTATATACATGGCTATATGATGTGCTTTAGTTATGGATCTCTTTCATGATTTGATAAGTTATTGAATGGTTGATGAATGCATGGACAAACAAGTGTTATTGAAGCTAGTTAGAGAGGGCTTAAATCATTCTTGGTGATTTTCATATGAATTTAAAATCCCTATGGTCAGATATGCATTCATTTCATGTTTACCATATGTTTAAAAAAATGTCTATCATGGATTAGACATGTCTAGGTCAAGTTCTTGCTTGAATTTTATTTAGTTGGCTTTGTCATCATCTTGTTTATGTTTCTAGAAAGTTACAGATAGTTCTAGGTGGAAATATGGAGGCTAGCCTGAAAAAGTGGCTTAAAACTCATAATCGTTGGCACATAATTGGAGTTTTTGGGTCATAACCGCATGGAAGCATGCGCTTGGGACCCCATAACCACACTGATGTTGTGTTGTGGGTGTGGTTGGGGAGTTTCCCTGGTGAAAATAACTCCAACTCAGGGATTGACCATCTGGACTGGATTGTAGGCTCCTGAGTGATTTGTAGTCCCTGAGGGATGTTTGTAAGTTGTTAATGTGTCGACCCCACTTCCGTAACTAGATCTTGTAGTTCGGGTCATATCACAGTGACACTTGTCTCATGTTTACCCTGGTGAGCTTGTAGGAATTCATTAATGTGGGAGGGGTGGTTACAAAAGCACATTCATTTCACTCTTTCTATACATGGAATCAAAATAGCAATGCTTTGAATTAAAAGGGCAATGAACAATGCAACAAAACATTTTTTTTTCAAAATTTTAGAACCCTTAAACATTAGTTCAAGAGAGACTTTAAAAGTGCTTCAAACTATGAAAGGAATGACTTTTCAAAATTTCAGAACCATTAAACATGAGTTCAATAGAGTCTTTAATAGTGCTTCAAAATATGAAAGGAATAACCAGTAAAATAGTCTAAAACAAAATAGTAAACAGTTGCAATAGTAAGACTATAAATAGATCATCCTTGAGTGGGTGAAAAGGATGGTGAAGATTGATTGAAAGACTTCCACAAAGAATAAATTCTGAGAAGATTATGCAATGCAACATGCAATTGTGGATGAATGTTGACTTGACATGACACAACGTGAGCTTCCAGTATAGGCAATAGTTGAATAATCTATTCGTTCAGAACCTTGTTGCTTTGATACTCACTAAAGGGTTTAATGAGGAACTCCTATATTTTATCGAAGTTGTCAGGTTTCAATTGATCAATTTTTTTCTTGAACTCCTCTCTATTTTCTTGTACTTTAAGCCTTAGTTTGTCAACTTCAGGAAGAGGATCATTTGTATATACAATCGACATTTTAGTGTGTTTCAGTAATTGTATATTAAATCGGATAAGTGAGTCTTTGATCCTTTTTTCATATTCTATCATTGGTTTGAGAATGTGCAAATGAGCTTTTGATGAATGTATTACAACAATTTTTGAAACTTGCTAATAATGGGTAGGACAAATGAATTCATGTTAGGATCTCACTAGCATTGCAATAATTCTTTAAGCTTTTTCCATAATATTCAAATAATTTTTCCATGTCATAAAACTCATTGATTAAAACATCAACTTGTTTTTCCATTGCCTATAATTTTTCCAAATGATCTCAGAACTACACTTGTTCATGATGAAGTTTTTAATTATTACTGAGTGCCTTGTGTTTAAATTTCACCAGATTAATTACATTGGCTTCTGTGGCTTATTTTTTTTGCAACAAGTTATTAACTTGAGCCTCTTTCTGCTTTATGTTTGCTACTGGCTTACTTTTCACTTCATCAATTTGGTCATTTAATGCCCTCAGTATTTAACAATATTGTTACAACAGGACTACCTTCTCATCCTTTTGCTTGATGAATTCTCTAACTTGGTTTCCCTTATGGATACTTGCATTGGCATAGGCTCCAACATATTGTGCTAATTCTTCAAAATCGTCATCGGGGGTGGAAGAAGAAGTTTCCCATGCAATTACTAATGTTATTTATGAGACAAATTTGCCAGGCAAACTTTATGTTCATGAAATCCTTCTTTTATTACTACTCTTCCTTAAGACTACCTTTTGCTTGTCATTGTAAAACACTTCAATTAGAGGCATTTGTCGAATTTGAAATTCAAAATCATTAGGCTGTTGAGATAATTTCTCAAGAATAGGAAAAGTATTAATAGGAGTTGAGATAATAAGATCAACATTATAGACAATAGTGTTTGTGACAACTAGAAATTCCATTTCCATACGATGTTCATCATCAACTTGCATGGACAAAGAACTGGAAACTAGTTCTGGCATGGATTGAATTTCAATTTGAGTAACACACATTGAGACTGTTTGATCATGCAATTGCCATTCTTCATGCATTTTGGGATCAATAATGAGTTTAGGAATATTTTCCTTATGAGGCACAATATTCTGTGAAATATTATGCTTTGAAGGAACAATTTTCTCAAGAGTATTTTCCTTTTTAGGATCATTAGTTATATATTTATATTTCTTAATGAGAGATTTATTGTGCACAAGAGCTAACTGACTAGTAATCTTATGAGTACCAATTTATTTAGGTTGAGCATTCTTCACAAGAACGTCTTGTTGAAGATATTTTTGTTTAGTATTCTCTAGGGTGGTGGGCTTTGTACTCACACTCAATTATATGAACTAGAAGCATGTACTATAATTATTTCATTTTCGGTTGATTGTAAAATAGGTGGCAATGCGACTCTTTTGTTGTCCTTGTAGACTATAAAATCACGACGTAGGTTGGCTAGTAATTCATTCACTCTTGTACGAACTTCTTGATAACAGGATGCGTATTTAAATAGATCATCAAATGCAAAATTATCATGAATATAATTTTTTAAAATCAAAGGATACAACGATATTTTCAACTTCTCTCATAAGGTCGTGATGTTTAAGAGGAATTGTAACTAACTTAAGAGCTTGAAAAGGAGTAAGCTCTTTTTTTCCATGAGGGTAGCTCATAATTGAGTACAAGCCGACTCGAATAGGGAATTCAAGCCAAACATTTTTGGACACCCCTTTTAATTCATAAGTAATACTTGTGTCAACCATCTAATAAGCAACCTCCCTGCATATGATTCTTTATAGAACATATATAGGAATATCATGGGGGGGAGCAAGGCATCCCACACTCCTAATATAGGTAAAGTTATGTTCATAGTACCAATGTCCAATTTTTTGAAGACAATAAATAGCTATCTGAGAAAACCTATAGGGTTTCTTATTAAAGAGGGATTCATGAACAAGAATTATAACATTGTGACAAATGGCATAAAAAATTTGAAAGTAATTTTCTTACCAAAGCTGATTGTGATAGATATGGATACGGGTATGTTTGAAAAGTGTCCATTTCCAGCCCATTGTTGGAAAGGCTATCAAACGACAAATAACATCCATGATAAAAGAAGACATATAGAATGGAGGTTTAGGACTTGATGTTTTATCTTCTCAAATTTCATGACATGTTGGGCAATGTTATTTGATAACATTTCAACCCAATTAAAAATTTTACCCTCAACAGTTCTTTGAATAATAGGGACCCAATCAAGAGGAAAATGGTTAACATTTTTGCAACCAAATAAATGACATAACATGGAAGCAAGATAACAAAAAGGAGCGTCAAGAAAAGGATAATCACAATAATGTTCTTACTTATGTTTCTCGAAGACACTTCTCAATCCTTTACTAAAGTGGGAAGGGTTTTATCAACATATTTGCATTTTGTTTACATGAAACTTAACAATAAATCTCTCATTGAAAATTAAACCAAAAGTGGAGCAATTTGTACACACTTTGAATATCATTTGGCGTGAAATACCCAACAACTGTCCCCTTTGGAATGATAATCTGGCGCTGTGGAATGTTGATGAAGTCAATGACCCATCAAATTAGGTGTGTATAAGGCATCAGTCTTGGTCTAGCGACGACTTTATGTAACCTAGACCTTGCCATGTTGACTAATATGTACTACGGTTCGTTATTTCTCTCAGGTGCATTGTAAGGAACCCTTGCACCAGTTTCTTCATCTAAAGCATTTTCCAATTCATCTTCCATTAATTTGTAAATTCCATCCTAGGTTGATATTTTGGCGTCCTAAGTAATCACTATATCTGAATATAGGCTACTTTTAGGAATTTTATCATTGAATTCTTCCATAACTCATGTTGTAGTTCTTGGAGGAGGCGACATTTTCCTTGGTCTGCCCATTATTAATGATTGCACAGAACATGAAAGAGAATCCCTTTTTGCAGGATTAATACTACTTGTAGAAATGGCCTACTGTACAAAAAGACGAGAATTATTATGAGTTCAAGATAATAAAAAAATATTCCAAGTGTTACTAAAAAGAAAGAGGATAGAAATATAAAATTAATGAGAAAAGACATAGTAATAATAAGCATATGTTCGTTTCCAAAAGCAATGTTGCCCATGTGAATGTGCCAAACAATGGGTTTGAAGTGACATGTGGTGATGTGGGAATGCGACCATTCTGGGAGAAAATAGCCAAAAAGGAACTCACAAAGTATTTCGCAAGGGGGTTTTTACAGGATTGATGTTATTTTCATAGCTAACTTGTTCCACAAAAAGACGATAATTACCATGAGTGCACAAAAAAAAATGAAAACCAAATGTTATTAAATATAAAAGGGATAATAAATACAAATTAATGAGAAAAGACAAAGTAATGATAATTCTATGTTGGTTTCCAAATACAACGTCAACCATTTGAATATGCCACATGGTATGTGCTAAACGATTGGTTTGAAGCGACATCTGATGATGTGAAAATGCCACCATGCCAGGAGAAACTGGACTGAAAGGAACTTGCGAATATTTTCAAAATAAATGGAATTGATTTAGTCAGCAAGAACAATTTTATGCTGGAGGGACATTCCTGGATAAAAAAAAAAAGGGAGTAGTCATACTTAATTTATGGGGAGACTTGCATCTGGGGTTCTAGGACTTATTTTAACAAGAATTCACTAAACATTTAAGTATGGAAACAAATTTCCCATGTGAATATGTGAGATGGCATGTGTGAAATGACGAGTTTGAAGTTGCATGTGATAATGTGGCAATGTCACCATCTCGAGAGAAAATAGATCGTAAAGAACTCACAAATTATTTTGGAAGAGAGTTTTTGGGGGACTTTTTGGTTTTTAAGCTCGTGTGGTGATCATTTCTTAAAGAGCTTCCCGAACTATCCACAGTATTAAGGAACATATGTCGACGTTTCGAATCCCAACGGGGATCCATTTGGGGGATGTTAGTCGAGATGACATGCATGATGAGGTGAGGTGGGAGAAACTAGACTGGAAGGAACTGGAAAAGTATTTGTAAAGAAAATATACAGGGAACATCAGTCGAGATGATGTGGATGATGGGGTCAGGAAAATGTCGTGCACCAATGACTAACAGAGAGAAATGAGAGAATTTTAGTGAGAGAGATTAATTCCATCCCAGAGGATACGTTCTCAGATGAAATCCACGGGAACACCCGTACCTAAGTTCCAGGGAGACCTACATGGGAGGTTTCAGGGCTTATTTTATCAGGGATTGGTATAATAATTGAGTATGGAAACATATTCCTAGCAGGGAATTAGTCGAGGTGAAGCAGATGATGAGGTTAGATAACTGTCATTCAACAATGACTAGGAGAGAGATAGAGGAACAATTTAGTCAACAAGAAAAAATCCATCCCGAAGGAGACACTCCTGGATCAAATCTATGAGAACATTTGTACCTAAGTTCTTGAGAGACTTGCATTCGAGCTTTCGAGACTTATTTTATTGGGGATTAGTACAATAGTTAAGTATGGAAACACATTTTCGATATGGAAAGCATTAATTGACTTTAAGAACTTTTTTGGGAGTAGTGCTATTATATTTACATGGTCCGATGATTGCTGTGCGAGAAAATGATCGATTACCTTGTGGAACCTTGAGATGTAATAATCATAGCGAAAGGTGCCCCCTTTGTGGTCAATCGGGGCAATAGTGGGGGGCAGTCGCAGTTTTGTTGAGAATCATGGTTCAAGCCCTTTTAACCATGATGGTCAGATGGTTTGTATATGCTCGGATCCAATATAATTGTGTTTTTTATTGTCCTGTGGACATAGGTCACTTAGTACTTGCATACAATGAATCAAGCAAATCGTTGAAGAAAAAATGAGCATATATTTGTTTCCTATAAGCTCATATGTTATTTCCCAATGAATAAAAACAATTATACCCAACACACACAATGCAAATGAGCAGAATCATAAAAGTCCTCAGAAAAAGAAATTTCCATTAAGTCTGCAAATGATTTCGAAAGCAACAAAAGTATTCAAAATTCGAATCTACATTATTTTTCAAGACCTCTTTTTCTGCTATATAAGTGTTCTCCAGAGTCTTGTCAATATTCTCCTCTCATAGAGCAATAAGCTCATTGATGGAATATGTGTTGGTAGGAATTCTCAAATACAGGATCTTGTCTAAAGTTCTAAAGGCTTGTAGTGCCTTGAGAATGCATGTTCTGATATATTGCTTCAAAATAATTGTGGAATCCAAATAGGCAATGAATAACTAAAGGGTTGGAACTCTCCATTATTATATCAAAACATTGTACAATATATAATCCCATAATCCATTACAAAAAAGGGCAATATACGCATGTGAACAAGGAAAAAGTAAAAAACTAGTACATACTTCTATGCCCTCACAAGCCACTTGGACAAGTGATCTATTGAGTTACCCACAATAGAACAAGTAGTAGTGAATCAATTGAATAAACCTGCTTCTCAAAATTCATATAGATGAAATAGTAAAAATTAAATCAGTTTGAAAAGGAAAAACAAATGCAGATACAAAATGTGCTTATCGCTCATCATGAAAAAGATTAGAGGGAAATCTAATTTCTCTAAGCTCTTTTTTATTTATATTTGATATATCACTTAACTCTTCCATATACTATCGACATTTGTATATCAATTTTCATTGATACTGATTTTTTTTTTGTTAATAAGGAATATATATTCTATCAACATATTAGAACATTTATAGGTAATGTTCTTTACCCTTTAAATATATATATATATATATATATATATATATATATATATATATATATATATATATATATATATATATATATATATATATATATATATATCGACCAGAGAGAGAGAGAGAGAGAGAGAGAGTTAAAAATAAGTTCATCATTTTACATGAATTTTCATAATGCATACGGAGCAAACAATCTCACTATATTTATCGTATGAGAAGAATCTTTGTGTACTGAGTAAATCATGTACAAAACAAAATGTAAATCTTGCCCGCCTATCATTGGAAAGATTCAAGGTAGATGGCATCAAAATTTTAAAAGCACAACATGTTTCCATGCATAACATTCAAAAGAAAACGAATTAAGAGATCATTTTTCAGGTTCAAAAAAAGACTCATGATATTTTCAACATGTTTAATGACTATATCGATTAGATTGAGAAGCTTTGTGATTTCTTATTAATTAGTGATAGGGGCAAGGGTTACTTATATATGTGTGTTATTATTTTACTATATGCCTTACAAGGATGTTATACTCTATGAATATATGAAATTTGTTATGTCAAGAGTGTGATGCTCACTTTGTTCTAGGGGAAGGAAAGTTAATCAACAAATTCACAAGCATCAATATGCCAATGAACAGTGACATGTAATTAGTTCCAATTTGCCTTGTATTGAGCATAATTGTATTTTTTATTGCAACTAAACAATATCACCACTCCTTTTTCTAGCCAAACAGGTATTGTCTTGTATCTATAAAGCATATTCAAGTAAACAACTATCAATTCCTCCAATATAGGAGGACATATCTTTTTATTATTTAGCCCGATATCTAAGCAACTAACCAACTATAAAAAATGTGCAATAATCTTTAGTTACTATGAAACATTAGATCAAAATATTTTAAATCTAGGAGAAAACTATAAATAGAGGCCATATATACAAAGTATTTGTAATATTCGAGACCTTAATGTCATTTAGACACAGACGAAATTGTGTATTTACAGTTATTACTAACATGCACAAGATCTTTGAGAGGAAGCTCTTATTTGAAATATACAAATCGACCAGACCATCAATGGCTCATCATCCCACTACGAAAATAGAGCATATAATCCTTGGACGAATTTCTATGTGCAACGGAGAATAACATGTCATTCTAGCTCATGTGTATATTGATGTAGCTTAAAGCAGATTTAGATTCTATGATTAACTAATTTTAAAAGGGCAAGGGAACAAAATTGTGATAGCATATATGGTAGTGTAGTGATGATAATAACTAGAGCCTATAATGAGAAAGAGCTCAATTCACAATTGTATATAGTAGCAAGATCCTCTAACTTTAGACAAAAAAATAAATTAAAAACAAATTAAAAAATAAAAATAAAAGTTTAACAACAAAAAGAAAAGCAATTTTAATAATGCTAGACTAATATGAAAGTAATTATTTAGGAAGAGTTGATATATATATATATATGGAGAACGTAATTGTTTTAATTGTCGTGTACAATGTTTTTATTTTCCATTTTACACAAAAGTAGACTTCGTTCAGTATATTAAAAAATAAAGAAACACAAACACATATAGTTCTTTCTTTTTTTCTTTTTTTTTGCATTACATAATTGCCAAATTTGGAGTAAATGCAAATTAAAGTCAGTAATGCAACAAAGGATAAGGAAGATGCACATAAATATAATATGGTATAATAAGTTCATTGGAGTTACATTATGTTATGTATGTATATGAATTATCATATTGCATATTGTGTGTATCATTCTTTGTATTCATTTTCACAAGGGAAAATGCTAATTCAAAAATTCAAAAAATACAGAAGAAGAATTGGTCAATAAAAGCAAAGTGAGTCATAGTAGACAGAACATCAAAAATCAATGATGCAGTGAACATAATGTCACTATATATTGTAATTTTGGAGCCTACAATAGAAAAATAAGGATACAATAGTATTTATGTAGAAAGTTCTATATTATGATTCAAGGAAATTTCGAAGAGCAAAAATGTAAAGAGGACAAGTATATTATGTATCAAAATGTATAAAGTTGATGCACATAAGAAGTAACTTTTTGTTGATCGCAATAACTATGTTGTTAAATATTAATGTGAAAATGCCTCACATACAAAGTTTTCTTAGATGGAAAACTGTAGATGATATGTTGTGCATATATTGTTGAAAAGTTGTTTCAACAATAACTAGGCAATGTTCTTTTAGTCGTGGCATTTGTAAAAATCAGTCAATTTTGCACCCATCTGTTTCCAGTGTGCATTCAACATTGTGCTCATAATTAAACAATGTGCTCTCTTTACAAAGTGTACATTTAGTTGTATTTTGATGAACAATATATTTACATTTGTTGCATACTCATTGGAAAGGAGAGAAAAACAATTTTTTCTTTTAACACTACTTGCAACTCCTTTGTGGAAATATTTGGTTGTTAGGTTTGAATATGTTTAGCGCAAGATGCAATTTTTTGTGTACTAGAAGAAAACTACTGTCAACACAACAAATAAGGAATTGGGAGAAATACTTGTATCATTGATTTAACAAAAGATAGAATATGTGCTCTTGTGAACTCGTCATTCAAAGGATCAACAAAATTTGTTGATCCAAAGTGCAACTGTTGACTGCCTTTCACATCATTTCTGAAATTGTTTTTGAATAAATATAATGGAGTGGTTTTTTATGCCATTTCATGTTGTATTTTGAAAAAATGATCCATATGGCTATCATTCAATTGCAGCTATAGTAAATCAAAGAACACAACTTTTTGCTACCTTTTTTTTAACTATAAATTTTGAAATAAATGCTAACTTCACTATGATGTAAAAGAAAGACACGAATATGCAGGAGAAAAAAACTATATAGCTTGTGGCTAACATGCAACATTGGTTATCATAGCAACAAACTTACAATTGCATTGTCATCCAATTCTTCACCATCTTTGATACCGAGTTCAAGTTGTTTTTTTTTTATTTTTTTATTTTGTTGACAACCTATGACTATAGCTGCAATTGAGCCAATTGTATATGTGTCATTTGACAAAAGAAGGTTTTGTATTGTTGTGTCTGGAGCAAATTTATGTTTTTTGCAAACTTGTTCAATTGCTTGAATTGAAATTCTTTCCTGCAACACTTTACAACATTTTGCATATCCTCTTTCATAAATTCATTTGTTTCTTATTGCAAATTTTGTAATCCAAACATTGTTTCTGACACTAAACATGTCCTAGAAACAATCTATTGGATTATTTCCCATGTTTACTGTGATTGTTAGTTGACTGTGGCTATCAATGAGATCAACATGGACTAACTGTGCCTTTATATGAGAGTTTGGTTTTTTACTTTGTGCTAGGACATAGACAACCAATACATCAACCTCAAAAACCTTTACATGTATTCATGAGCATATTTCAATAATTGAGGATGCAGTTGTTTGTGTCATTTTTACTCTGTTTATATTTAAAATAAGAACAACATATTTGGAAAAAATATCTCATTGATTTAATGGAAACTTGTAAATTGATTGCACAGATATCAAGACATACACAATTCTAACCAATTTGGATTTTCATCTTCTTTCATCTACCCATGGAACACTTGCTTACTAGAACTAGTTGTTTCCATGTTGTTTCTGGAAATGATTCGATTGGTTCCTATCATACAAGGATAAACACAAGATGTTAAATTTGAAATAAATGTATAAAGAAACTTTTAAATTGTGCATGCTCCATAACAATACATGATATATTTGTTTTTAGTGTGTGTGTGTGTGTGTGTTTTGTAATTAGTTCATATCCAATCATCTAGCAATGAAACACGAACTAGAGAATAGAGCAACATATGTTATTGAGTATATAGAAAAAAACGTGGGAAAAAAATGAGATATATATAAATTGCATAGTGGTTATGCTACAAAAAATTCATCTACAAAAAAAGAGAATATAGAAATTCATTTTGATGGTCTTAAAACTTATGGGTATATTATATTTGCATTTGCGTTGTTGTCTTGCTTGTTTTCATGTGCAACTCTTTATTTTTCGATGTGCACAGAACAAAGTTTGCAAACGTTACAATTCTCATGAAAATTGAATGATTGAATAACATGCACAATGACAAAATTGATCAAGTGAACAACAAAGGTACGGTAAGACAGATTGTATGTTGATTTGTCCAATATGCATCAAAGACATGGAAGGAAACAATACTGGGTGGAATATTTGTCCAAAAGTGGTCAAACATGGAGCCATAGTCAGTAGTTGGCCTTGATGTACAAAGATTGAAGCTTCTATTTTGCATGAATAAAGCTAGTTTTCTTTGTTGGTGATTATTTTGCAACATGTCCAAGTTGAAATCACCAGCAAGCACAATTGGGAAATTGTCTAGTCTGTGCTTTAAAATAAACTTGATGAAATCAATTATATCATCAACACTGTATTTGGTGCAATGTATATATTTGCAATTCTAATGGCACTCCCTTCAAGATGGAAAGTTGCAATTTTTTATTCAATATGGCTTGTTATATAAGTGAGTTGATTGTCAAAAATAATAATTTTTGTGTATTATGTAACAATGCCATGTAAGTGAAACAAATGTATGTAATGATATATGTTTGCAAATATTGAATTTGATGGGAGTGATTTTGTTCTCGTTTCTTGCAAACAAAGAAGCTTGGTGTTCATTATATCATAGTTAGCAATGATATGCTCAGAATGTAATGAAAATCTACGTGTATTCAATGAACATATTGTCAACCATTCATTTGTTTGAGTTGAATATAAGCTATATTCAAGTTCACAACAAGAACTTTGTCTAGGTCTTTATAGTTAAATAGCAACTTTATCACAAAGAATAAAGCTTATATGTTCCAATTTGTTTAGAAAATACAAGGATTTAATATATTTGACATGGGACAATGCAGTGTAGGCACATCCATGTTGCGTAACTTCTTTTGGATCAAAATCCAATATATCCATTATCAAGCCTTGTGATCGGTGTATGCTTCATGTACATGCCAATTGAATAGGGAATTATTCTCGTGTGAAACTCTTTTTGCTATTTGATTCACTATGCCTGCAAATTATAGTGATAGATGTCAAATTAGCCATTATAATTTCCATCTCTGAATAGGTGGACCACTTTTCTTCTTTGAATAGTTTCAACTCTTGGATCAAAAAATTCAATCCAAATTGTGCCATTCTTAGATGCTGTGGAAGCTCTAAAAGTACCTTCAATACCGTTGACTAAGCCATCTTCAATATCATAATTTCTTCCAATCAATTCAACAAGCATATTTTCTTTGAGCACTATTATAGCTGGCAATTTCATTTTGACGTTCCTATTGTAATTTGTATTTGTTGAGTCAATTTTGTTGTCATATGCATTTAGTGTGATTGTTTGCGTGTTAATGAGAGATAGCATCCTTTCATTATGTTCTTGTACTTTTTTTTTAAAGTAGAGGAGATATGGAAACATCAAATCATTTGTTGGGAATCTATAACAATGCTTATTCAAGAATGCAAGGTCGTTGTCAATATGTGAACATGTCCTAATTCTGTTTGAAATGGACACAAATTCTTTGTTTTCTTGTCACGCCACTTCTTTTAGTTCATAAGTTTTCACATTGTTTTTCGAGAAACTATAAGGTACAATAGTTCCTTTAAAAATTTGATGCTCAAATATCCATTAATCATGCACGCATGCCGCATGGCACAAGTTGCCACCGAATATTACATCGAGATTACCAAACGAACTAGCTAGAGTATGCATGATTTCATGAAGTCGTTTGTCAATGTTATATAACAATCGATAACCAATTAATGAAACTTCATATATGAGAAAGAATTTAAGTTGATCATATTCTTTGGTCAATATATCAAGTGTGTTAGAAGTTAATGGCATCATGTCACATGGTGAAAGTGACAAATGTAAAGTTGAATGTATTGTGACACCATTTGCAATATATGCAGTTTTTCCAGTAAATGCAACAATGAGACCCTTTTTTTTCAAGGGGTCACTTTGTAAGTCTTTGTTGTAGAGTCGCACCAATGCATGGTAAAGTGCTTGTGCAGTGAATATTTTTCGATGCCTGCACCTCTAGTGATAAAATAAATATAATGTCTTTTTCTTTTTTCTTTTTTCCATATCACTATTTGTTTTATTTTTAACTATTGATCTTGATTTAGTTGTCCCCTAATTTCACGATATGTTAGTGTATCCAAAACAAAGGGATGTTTAATGAATTCATTGGTTTTTGCATATCCAGTCTAGATGTTTCTAGATCACACTTTTTATGATAGGTCATGTTGAATATCATATTTTTTTATAGAAGAAATATTAGTGCCATTTTCCAATGGCATATGTAGCATAAATATCTCTCCGTCTTTGGATGCAATTGCATTCGAAGCATTTTCAATATCACCCCATGGTGAGATTGAATACGAATTTTTTTTTGAGGAGCATATACAATGTGTTAGGGGACAAGTATGCCTCACTCCATGTCTCATGTGCCTTCTTTAATGTATATTTAGATTTTTTTTCTGGAATGTAGAGCATCGTTTTTTCTCTATAATGGTTTTCTATGAATAATGGTCAAATAGGAATAAGCATATTATGCAAAGAATTTTTTTTAAGTTCAATGGGACATGTGGCATACTTATCAATGGTCGTCATGCAAACAAAATCTTCATAATTATTGGGATCTTCTTGCAATATAATAGGTATTTTTAAGACATATGTCTGTTTTCAGTTGGAGCAATGTTAATGAAAATTGTTTTTCTAGAAGATGAGTATAAAGGCAATGAAAGAGCAATGTGCACTACTTGTTAACTTGACATTTGTTGCATATTTATCAATGCATTTCCAAGTTCAAAAATAATATGAAATTCTTTGTCTCCATCACATATGCAATTTTCTTGGATCCATCTGAAAGCAGATATCATTCTGTGATCCATTTTTATCATATATGAGCTATAATATGTTGCTAGGCATCTAAAATGAATTGAGCATTTGTGTTTGCTTGCCATAATGACGATATGTTTTTTGCAAATGCATCTATCCACGCATCACAAGGATTTATTTTGAGCAATACAATAGGTTGAGTGATACAGGAACGAAGGAGAAACATGTAATATTTTTTTGTAATTCCAAGGTTAGCTAGAAAAATCTTGTCTGTTATGTTTTTTTAATAGACTTTGTTTTGTAGAAATGAAGAAAGTTTTTTTTTGCATTACTTGATTCTCATTATTTTCATTCAAGAAAGGTTGTAAGATACAAGTTTCAATAATTGGTGGGAAAGGGAAACCAAATCTACATGTGGAATTCCTACTCTTTTTGCAAGTTTTTGTGTGGTGATGAGTTTGAACCTAAGTCATTCCATCTGGAAACAATGTTGAATCACATGTCAAATAATGATCAATGAAAGCTATAACATCAACATCAAGGGAATGTTGATATATTTGTGCATCTTGAATTCAAAGCAATCCATGTTCATGCTTTGCCCTTTTGCTTTGAAACTCAGTGCTAAAGAAATAATCTTGCACTTTAAACATAGTTACCGATCAAATGAGAAAATTACCAATTACCCGCTTTTTCGAGGTAGCAAAAAAAACACCCAATTTTGAAAAGTGGTGATGCAAAATAACCTTCTTCTTTTTTAAACATATTTTTGGCACTTTAAATTTTGTTATGTAACAAATTTTTAAATGTTATTTATTTTCATGTTGATTTTGAAAAGTGGCGATGCAACATCAACCCATTTTTTTAGAGGGCTTATTTTGACACTTAATTTTTTTTTACTTATCAAGTATGAACATTTGTTTTAAAATGCTAGTAATTTTCATGCTAAATTTGAAAAGTGTTTATGCAATATCAACCCTTTTTGTTTAGAGGGCTTATTTTTTACATTTTAAATTTTCTAATATATTAAGTGTGGATAATTCTTTTAAATGTTGGTGATTTTCATGTTGGCAAAAAAAAAAAAAAAAAAAACCATTAAAAAAAAGAATCTAAAAAAAGACCCATAAAAATGTTATAAAAAAAACAAAAGTAACTTGTAAAAATAAAAAATTTAAACAAAAAATAAAACAATAATTAAAATAAGAAATATCAAGAAATAAATAAGAAAATGGAGAAAGATTAAAAAAAAACACACAATTTAAAGAAAAAAATTACAAAAAAATAAAAATAATTTTTTTTTCTAAGTTTTAAAAAACGCATAATTAAAATAATGATTAAATAAAATAATTAAAAAAGAAACAAATTAAAATAATTAAAATATAAAAGTTTAAAATAATTAAAATTTAAAAAAAAAAAAATTGTTTTTTAAGAAAGAAAATTTAAATAAAAATAAATAAATAAACAATTTAAAATCATTTAAAAAGAAAAATTCAAAAGATAAAAAATATTAAAAATAAATTAAAAGATTAAAAAAATTTAATAAAAAAAATAAAAATTAAAAAACAAAATTAAAAAAAAAAGAATAAAATTGGGCCTGCTTGGCAACCACGTATGCAGGTGGGGAGTTGTGCAGCTCCTTGCCCACCTGGCGGCCAGGCCCTGAGGCCACCTAGGGCGGGGAGCTGTGAATCGACCTCCTTGCCACAGGTGGCCGTGGGGCCTAGTCATCGGGCAGGCAAGGAGTTGCAAATCGACCTCCCTGCCACAGGTGGTCATGGGGCCTAGTCGTCGAGCGAGCAGGGAGTTGCGCGCAGCTACCCACGCGCTTAGGGGCCAGGGCCCGCCACCACCTGGGTGGGGAAGTCGATTCCCCGAATCGACCTGAATCAACTTCCCTGCCCAGGTGGTAGCGGGGCGAGCCCAAATTTATTTTTAATTTTAATTTTAATTTATTTATTTAATTAATTAATTTTTTAATTTTAATTTTTTTGTTTAATTAATTAATTTTTTTAATTTAATTTAATTTAATTATTATTTTAAAATAAATTATGATTTTTTTGTTTTTAATGTTTTAAGTATTTTTTTTTCTAATGATTTTTTTATTATTAGGAATTTGGCTTATGTGATCTATAAATTGTGAATAAAATCTTTTGGTTAAAATCACATCAAAGTAAATTAAGTCGATGTGTTTCGAACCAACCAGTGTGGTTCATCATCATGAAAAGATGAGAAACCTGATCAGGGAACCCATTTAAACAAATAAGGAAAACTCCAACTAGCCGTTTGAAAATTAACGACTAGCTTAATACAAATAAAAATCAAATTAATTTCTTACTATTATTATTATTTTTAAAGAATAAATAAATATTTAATATTTATATTTTGAATTTTATATATTTATTCTTATTTTTACTAAGAATAATTATTTAATTTATTTTTAATAAAATAATAATTACATTCTATTTTTTAATTTTATTTTAATTTTTTTAATTTTTGCTTTAATTTTTTTTAATAACAATTAAATAATTTTTTTAGCAGTAAATTAAATGTTTAATATTAATATTTTAATTTTATATATTAATATATTAATATATTATGAATATCATCATAAAAATTCCTAATTATTCAACTTATTAGTAAATATTACTTAAAAAAAAAAAGAGGGAAGAAAGAAACCAGCTAAAGCTGAGGAAAAGACAAGGGGGAGAAAAAGAGAAGAGAAACAATAGCTAAGAGTGAATGGCAGGAATCCAACATCTGCTAACACTCCACCCATCATCCCTGTTGAGGTTAACCGACCTCTTTTCGATTTCCAGGGCTTCCCTTAACTTACGATGGTGGAAATGGTCAATCTTCGCAATAACCTGAGCATCTTCAATGCAAATGTGATGCTTTGTCTTCTTAGCATGCTCTGCTAGGGCAGAGGAGCGTGATCTACTATGTTTAAGGTCAGGGACATGTTCATGAATTCTTTCAATTAATCAACTGGTCGATCAATTAATCAAAGAATTCATGCACATGTCGTTGACCTTAAACATAGTAGATCACACTCCTCTGCCCTAACAAAGCATGCTGAGAAGACAAAGCACCACATTTGCATTGAAGATGCTCAGGTTATTGCGAAGATTGACCATTTCCACCATCGTAAGTTGAGGGAAGCCCTGGAAATCGAAAAGAGGTCGGTTAACCTCAACAGGAATGATAGGTGGAGCGTTCGCAGATGTTGGATTCCTGCCATTCACTCTTAGTTGTTGTTTCTCTTCTCTTTTTCTCCCCCTTGTCTTTTCCTCTTCTTTGACTCTTGGTTTCTTTCTTCCTTTTTTTTAGTAAAATAATATTTACTAATAAGTTGAATAATTATGATTTTTTATGATGATATTCATAACATATTAATATATTGATATATAAAATTAAAATATAAATATTAAACATTTAATTTACTCCTAAAAAATAATTATTTAAAAATAATTAAATAAAATATAATTATTATTTTATTAAAAATAAATTAAATAATTATTTTTGTAAAAATAAGAATAAATATATAAAATTCAAAATATAAATATAAAATACTTATTTATTATTTAAAATAATAATAATAATAATAAATAAATAATTAATTAATTAATTTGATTTTTACTTGAGTCAAACTAGTCATTAATTTTCAAACGGCTAGCTGGAGTTTTCCTTATCTATCTAAATGGGTTCCAATCATGTTATGATGATGAACCATACTGGCTGGTTCGAAACGGGTCAACTTAATTTACTTTGATGTGATTTTTACCGAAAGATTTTATTCACGGTTTTTTTTAATTATTATTTTAATTTATTTTTTATTGTTATTATTTTTTAATGTTTATATTTTTATTTTTTCAAATGTAGTTTTTTATCATTATTAAGAATTTGACTTCTGTGATCCATAAATTATGTATCAAATCTTTCGGAGTTTTTTTATCGTTTTAATATTTTTTTAAATTTTCAATGTTTTTAACTATTATTTTCAATATTTTTAATTATTATTTTTTATTTTTTAAATAATTTATAATTTGTAAATAAGAAATTTTCAGTAAAATCACATGTAAGAAATTTTTGTTGATGCCTTTCAAACCAGCCAGTGTGGTTCATCATGAGGACAAGATGAGAAATTTGATTAAGAAACCTATTTAAATAGAAAAGGACAGCTCCACCTAGCCGTTGAAAAAACTACTAGTTTGACTCGAATAAGAAATTGAATAAGATTTTGTAAAATTTTATTAATTTTTAATTATAATTCTCAAATATTTTTGAATTAATTATATTTGAATATAATTTAATATTAATACTTTTATATAATTTAGTATCAATAATTTTTAAAAATAATTTAATAATTTCTAATCTGTGTTTTTTTTCTTATTTATTTATTTATTTTTCGTTTTTTTTTTTTTTTCAATATATATTTTTTAATGTTTTTTTATAAGTGCTTTTTTTTAATGTTTTATTTATTTATATCATAATATTATTTATTTATTTTTTTATGTTTTTTTGGTTAAATTTTTAAATTGTTTTCTTAAATTATGTTTATTTTATAATGTTTTCTTTTTTATATAATTTTTTTTTTTAATGTATTAGTTTATTTTTTGATTGTTTGTTTTGTTTTTTGTTTTTTTGTTGTAATGTTGATAGTTTGTAAGTAAATTTTGTTTTTGTTTTTTGTTTTTACATTTTATCTGTTTGATTTGTTTTGTTTTGTTTTTTTTTTTTGTCTTTTTATGTATTTTTTTAGAGTCATGTTTCTGATTTTTTTTATTTTATTTTATTTTTATTTTTTTATATTAAAATATACATTTTTATTTACTACTTATTATTATTTTATTTTTTTTGTGTGCTTTTTTTTGTTATAGTTTGTTTTTTTTGTAAGCTTGGTAGTACCTTTCATTTTTCTTTTTTTGCTCCTTTTTTTTTTACTCAATCTTCAACAACATGTCCAAATACATCACCCCGATCGGGGAAGGGAATTGAACCTCTGATGAGTGCTATAACAACTCGCCTCATCACCGTTTAACCAAGATCCCACAGACTTTTTTGTTATAGTTTTTATTTTTTCAATGTTTTCATATTCTCAATATATTTGATTAGATATATATATCAAAATAATATATATATATTTCTCAATAATGAAATATAGTTTTAAAAAAAATATTTTTCAAATTTCAAAATCTTAAAACTATTTAAAAATAAAATATTTGTATAAATTTTCAAAAAAACAAATGTTTTAATGCAGAGAATATCAAAAACTCAAAAATCACTTATAAATTCATTTGTTTTGTAAAGTTGTTCATTCATCATAATTGAAGTGTTTCCTATCGAGTGATTTCAATACATTATATAAAAAAGCATAATATTTAATAAATTGTTTTTTTTTTACAAGAATGGTTATGGTTTTATACTAGATCTTTGGCATGACTGCCTCAAAACAGGTTACAAGCTTTGGGGCCGCTTCCCTATTTTTCTCGCCTGTCGAGATGTCTATGGCACTATAGTTAATATGCCGGTGCTTCTTACAACTATTTATCGCTTCAATCTCCTATATTTTCCCTAATTTGTGGATACAAACAAACTGCTATAATAAAATGCGGTAAAACATCAAATAGAAAACTAAGGAATGGGAACCTAATCATCTTCCCCGACTCTTGAAAGAGTGTCGGCGGAAAGAAGAGCTGCTTTGTTGGCTTCTAGATCTGTGTCTTTGTTATTCTCCCGTAGGACATGGAAGAAGACCACCCTCTGGAGTGTTTTGGATATTTATTTAATTCACTTTACCAATCTAGCAAATCTAAGATCTTTTGGCTCAGAGCCGTCCACTAAAGATTTTATGATGGATTGAGAGTCGCCTATTACAATTACTTCTTTGATGCCTAGATTTTTTACTTGCATGAGGCCTTGGAGGAGAGCAAGCGCTTCAGCTTGAATGCTTGTGGAATGACCCAAGCCCCAGGCAAAACTGTGATCAATTCTGCCCTCCAGATTCTTGATAACCCCACCAGCACCAGCTTTCCCGGGGTTTCCTTTTGCAGCCCTATCAAAAAACAAGGAGAAAGAGGTTTGCTTAATGAGCCATTCTGAAAAATATTTCTCATTGTGTCTAATTTGCCAGTTATCAGTTGACTTATTTTTCCTTGTTTCCACTGAGGTGTTAAAGCCCATCATGCTAACCCATTCCATATCTTGCTGGCTTAGATTGGCTGCTTCAAGGTGTCCACCCAAGCTTTCTTTTAGTTGGCTTTTGATCTTTACTATTACATTTTTCGCCATCTGCTCTTTGTCTCTGAAGATTCTACTATTCCTTTCAAGCCATATTTGCCAACAGATTATTTTTGGAAGCGAGAACCAAATGGCTTTGAACCCATTGTTTTTAGGGAGCCCCCCTAGGTATTTGTGAAGCCAACTGGAAAAAAGACCTGGAATGGAATTTAGGAGAATGAAGCTGTTGCCCCAAGGGGCCAGAGCCTCATGCCAAACCTTTGCAGCAAATTTACATTCCAGTATGATGCGACGAATGCTTTCTTCATTTTCACAGCACATCCAGCATCTTGAAGGGCCTTGTAAACCTCTCTTTTTTTTTTCTTTTTTTTTTTTTAATTTGTCGTCAGTCAAATTTTTGTTATGGCACATTAACCAGTAGAAGAAATCAATCTTGGGGATGGATTTGAGGTTCCATAGCCTCTTCCCGATTGCTGGGTTTGGAGGGACGTGGGGCATTTCCAAGTATTTTGAATATCCCATGGTGACTGTGTAAGACCCGGAATGACCCCAGCCACGTTTATCCAACTGTCTTTTGTGCAACAGAGCCAAACCATGGAGGATGGCCAGCAATGCCTCACACTTTGTCTTCAAATCCACGGGGACGTGAATGTCCTTCCATCCCATCCAACGACAATCTGTCCAAAGGGAGATATCCTTAAGCATGGTATAGCCCGCGCTTGCCGTCCAATTTCGCAGAGGACGCAATGAGGGAACGTCTGCTAGAGGTGAGCTTTGCATAATTCTGTCCTGCTAGAGATCAATAAGACTACCATTTACAGGAATCCAAAAAACTTGTGATTGGATTAGAGGAATGGCATTCAAACAGAATTTGGCCAAATGAGTGCCAACAATTGGAGGAGGACTGTCTAAGCAACGAATCCTTGGTCCAGTGAAGTATTTGCGCCATAGCGCCTTCTGAGCCCAGCTAGGCTTGAAAGTAATTATTCTCCAAACAATTTTTGCTCCCATTGCGATGTTTTGAGCTCTGAGAGATTTAAAATTCAAGCCTCCTTCCAAGAGAGGTTTAGAAACCTTGTCCCAACTTACCAGAGGTATTCGATTTTCGTTATTTTTACCTCCTTTCCAGAAAAATCTCTGTATGAGCTCCTCCATCTTCTTGAGGATGCCGATGGGAGCTAATAAGACTGAGAATTTGAAGATAGGTAAGCTGTTGAGAACTGCTTTGATAAGCACTGTCTTACCAGCAATGTTAAGCTAGGAGAGGCCCCATGCCTGGGTTCTAAGCTTGAATTTGTCGATTAGTGGAAGCCAATCTCTGTTGAAGGCGGATTTTTTTAAAATAGGAAGACCTAAATACTTGAAGGATGTCCAATTAGCTAAGCCAACGAAATCTAGACATCTGGAAATAACATTTAGAATGTAGGGAGAAATGTTCCAGCTATAGATATGACACTTCCCTTTATTGAGTTTTTTGCCTGTGGCATCATAGTAATCATTAAGAACTTCTTTGAATTTGGAGGCAGAATGCAGAGAGGCTGCGCCCAGCAATAATGAATCATCAACAAACAAGGCATGATTGATAATTTTAACACCTCTTGCTATATTAAGACCCATAATTTCTTGATCAAGCAATTTCTTGTTCAGATAAAAACTTAACATAGATTCTTGGATAACAAAGAGGTGAGGGCAGAGAGGACATCCCTGGCAGAGACCTCTTAAGGCTTTGAAGAATCCCGCAACACGCCCATTCACTAAGGGGGCTATCCAGGGCTCAGAAATACACGCACGGATCCAGTTGATGAAGTTCGCCCCAAATCCAAACTTGTGCAAAACCCCAAGGAGGAAGTTGTGTCTAACTCGATCAAAAGCATTAGCGAGATCAAGTTTAACAACCATTCATTTTTCTTTACGTTGAATACTTGAGCGGATCGCCTCTTGCACAAGAATGAAATTGTTTACGATCTGCCTTCCATGCACAAATCCACCTTGATTTTCTGGAATAATTTTTGGAAGAATACATTTCAACCTGTTTGCTATCACCTTGGTTATGATTTTCTATCCAATGTTGCATAACGAAATAGTTCTAAATCTGTTAAAGGCATTGGTTCCCTTTTCCTTCGGAATGAGGGCGAGGAAAGCAGAGTTTGTGCTACCCCCAATTTTCTAGCAAGTTTGGGATTTCAGGACCATTTTCTGTAGATCCTTTTCCACTATATGCCTGCAATATTGAAGAAATCTAACTATAAATCCATCTGGTCCGGGGGTTTTGTTGGGATCCATATCGAAGAGGGCAACCTTTATTTATTCTCTAGAGACTTTTTCCTCTAGAGACTGATTCATCTTGGAGGTTATCTCTGTGGGAACCACATCCAAAAATTTTGCAGTTTGGTTCCCCACACCTTCGCCATATAGGCTTTTAAAGTGAATGTAGGCAGCCCTTTTAATACTCATGAAGTCCTTATGGGTAGAGGTCTCCTCCTTGATTTTTTAAATAGAATTTTAATTTCTTCTCGCATGGGATTGCTTGTGGAAGAATGATGTGTTTCTATCTCCTGCCTAAGCCAAAGACTACGAGATTTTCGCCTCCAAAATTTCTCCTCCGCCAGGCAGGCCCTATTGAATTTTTGTTGGAGATCAGTCTCCCTGTCAAGGACTTCTTTAGAAATGGTAGCGTCTTCCAGTTGGAGATGATGAGCCTCAAGACTGGCTTGAGCGTGTTTCCTTTCTGAAGCCGAGTTGGGAAGGGTTTTGGCCCAACATTTTAACTCAGCTTTCATTTTTATGAGCTTTTCCTCCCAAAAAAAGAAGGGTGAGCCATTTACAGGGCGGTCCCAGCTTCCCTTGACTCTTTCCATTAAGCCCGAATTTTGAATCCATAGAGGGCTAAATCTCAAAGGAATAGGGCCCAGGTCCTTTTGGGGCAACAATTCAAGCATGATTGGCTTATGATCAGAGACACTACAAGGGAGGATTTTCATTCTAGATTCTATTCCAAGAAGCAGAAATGAACTTTGAACCATAAATCTGCCTAATCTAGCAGCAATATGACCTGGACCAGTTCTTTTATTTGACCAAGTGAACTTACCTTTTATGGGTTTGATGTTGAGTATATCCCAATCTTGCATGAGGTCCTCCACCCATTCCCTTTCCAGATCTCTCACTATGCTGCCTCCTCGCTTCTCAAACAAAAGCAAGGTAGGTTAAGATCGCCAGCAATGATAGTATTTTCTAGATTCTCTATGTCAACCAGGTTTTTGATGGAATCCCAACAGGACTTCGTCTCTTTTGCATTAACCGGGACATATACATTGATAAGGTTGATTAACTCCTTTGTTTCTATATGCTGGAGTTTTAGGTATAGCCAATGAGTATTTAGTATTTCAGTGACCAGCAAATATTTGCTTGTGTTACATAGCGTGCCCAGTCCGCTTGATGCTCCTTGAGAAGACACGGCCTGGCCACCACCTTTGTTCCAAAAATTCTTACTTGTTTGGAGGAAAAATTTGTCCTCCATATTTGTCTCCTAGATTAGAAGAAAGTCTGGGGTTTCTATTCTTAGCATGCTTCTCATAGCTTCTTATTTCACTTTACTTCCCAAGCCTCTGCAGTTCAAGGAGACGAGCTTCATCACTTACTTTTATGGGAGTGGTGGGCTCCCTTGGAGCCCTGTGTCTGATTTCTTATAATCTTGGGCGTTTTTGCTAATAGTTTCTCAAGAGTTGGTTGTTTACCTTGAAGTTTATCTTTGTATGATTCTTGTTCTCTCTTTTCTTGGGCAGGGAGTCGACCTCTTATCGATATTCTGATCGAGATTTGTGTTTCCCCTATTTCTCCTTCCTCCTTAGATTCCTTTGAGGCTTGTTCCTCATCTTCAGCTTCTACATTTTTTTCTTCAGATCTTTCTAAAGCGCTTTCACCCTGTTTTGATCCTGAGGGTGTCCCTTTGTCCAAAGTACCTTTTTTTTAATCTCGATCTCATGGACCTCTACTGAATCTGAACTGATAGGCCCAAATTTATTTCCTTTCCCTTTAGGATTGGGGTTTTGTTGATCAGAAGCAGATTGAGGACCTTTTCCATTTGGGGCTCCAACAGCTTTTTGGGTTTTACTGGTCTTTCACCTCTGAACCTAATTCCAGCCCTCCTCTTTTCCTTTCTCTGCCTCGCTGTTTCTCGGACAGCCTCTAGCAAAGTTCCTATAAACATGGAATTTGTGGCATTTGAAAGGAAGTTCTTCATAGTTGAGATTTTGCACATGAGACCAACTTCTAACATTGATTTTTATTGCCTCTGGCAGACCCACCTCTAGATCTACTTCGAAATAAATTCTGGCACAGTCGTATTGGTCTTTGTTATTTGCTCGATCGATAAATTTTCCCAAGACATTGTCTATATGCTTCAACGAGTCCCAATTCCAGCACTGCATGGGCAGATTCGACAGCTTTACCCAGACTGGAATCGCCGTCGGGACATCTACTGTTGGGTTGAAGTCCAGCGTCCACTTATTAAGATACAACCCTTGAGGGCCCATGAAATAAGGGCCATTCCTAAATATCATATCTTTATCCTCTTTTGAGTTGAATTCGAACAGAAAGTAGCTCCTTCCGAGAAAGTAAGAGGTAACACTGTTTTTTATCAAAGGAACCCAGTTCTTCACAACCCAGGTATTAGTTAATTTGGGTGAGGGCCAAAGTCCCGTGAAATTTCCTACCAGGGCATGATCTGCCAGAGAAAGGGCCACCTGATTCGGCCCCTCAGAAGGCAGAGAAATCTCTATGATATGATCAAGTTTTTTAACAAACTTAGTTGCTTCTATTTTCCTCTTCTTCGGGAGCGAGGCCAATAGAGATCTGAAGGCTTAGTTTGTTGAAGGCGGCGGAGGAGGCTGGTGAGAACCCGGATCCTCCATGGCTGATTGAACCTTGGACCAGAGCTAGGTCAGCGTAGCCAGCAGGCTCGACGACACTGAGAGTCGGAGCGTTCACGCAGGTCGGAGTAGGCTCAGCTCGTGCGTGCAGTCTAACCAATGCTCGCAATATGATAAACTTAAAATAAAAATAAATTAATATAAATGAAATGGTAATAATTTTTCAAAATAATATTAACAACATGGCTAAAGATTGTTGGAATTTTAATGATTTTCATAGAGATAATATTTTATCTTTAATGTCATCTTTGGAATTTTAAGGCTTTTCACAAACACAATATTTAATCTTTAATACCATGCCTAAAAATCGTTGGAATTTTAAGACTTTTGATATTGTATCTTTAATGGCATGAATATGGTTGGAATTTAAAGGTTTTTTAGAGTCATGATATTTTGTCTTTAACATCATATTTAAAAGACGTTGACAATTAAAAGAAAAAAGAAAAAGAAAAAAAACTCTTTTCGTTTTTAGGGTGTTTTTTGCACACAAAAAATTTGCGATGTTGTTCGAGAATCAACACTTTTCATTTTCAAGGTGTTTTTTGCACAAAAAAATTGGCTTTTACTTCCATGTTAAAAAATGTTGAGAATTTACCCTGAAAAAAAGGTTATTCCATAATAACACTTTTCGTTTTTAGGATGTTTTTTGCACATAAAAAATTTGTGATGTTGTTCGAGAATCAACACTTTCATTTTTCAGGGTGTTTTTTGCACAATTTTTTTTTTCTTTTACTTTCATTTAAAAAAATGTTGAGAATTTAGCCCAAAAAAAGAGGTTGTTCCATAATAACACTTTTCGTTTTCGGGTTGTTTTTCATGTTTTTTTGGCATTTTTTGTTAGAGTTCTTGTTTTGAGGTAATAGTTCTCGTTTGATCAATAACTTTGTTTTTACCAAAAAAATAATTATTTTTTGTAATAAAAGTGTGTAGTGACGAGATTTTGTGCCTACAATATTGACTACAAATGACCTAATGATGTTTGATTATTGTGTCAATGCATTGATGAAAAAAGTTGTTACTATCACTTGCTACAAAGCTGGGGATTTGTTTATTCATGCATTTGTTAATGGATCCCAAAGATGCTCAACACTAGTTAACGTGACAAAGAACATTGGTGGCCCAAGTTGTCGTATCATTGCAAATATATATTTTTGTATATGTTCAAAGTAATATGGGGATGTGTGAATGCTTTTGAAACATTGACATGAAATTGGGAGTTGCAACAGTCTTTGAAGATTTTTTTGATTCTCAACATCTTTGGAAAATAGTTTTTGTCCTTTTAGTTCTCCTTTGCGTATCGAAATCAAAGCTAAGCTAGACATTTGATTTATTAATATACATGTTGTTTTAAAGAATATGTTTGTAGTATGGGTTGAAAAGTCACCAGACATGTGCAAAAACTCCCTTTGAGCGAAATTTTGATAGGAGAAGTGATTGAAAACATCAATAGGTCAACTTGATCTGTAAAATAATGTTGGGAAGTTAATTTCTTCAGAAAAATTGTCTTGAAAAATGCCCAGGGATTAGAATCCCTCAGAAGGTGTAATTCGTATTATTCTTATATCAAGATCATGGATGACATGAACATATAAGTATCCATGGACAAGTGTTTCAGTTATCGGCTCTAGATCATCATCAAAATATGGCGAATCTAGTTGATATGATGTAGTATCATTGTTTTCATGGTTTTGTTTATTTTGATCAAAGTGTTTTTTCCATTAATTGTTGAATACTATTTGCTTATTTTTGACAAAGAGGTGTTACACAAGTCACATAAAGCAATCATTACTTTTTTGGACCAAATTTTCCCACACAGATAAACATTCTTGTACTCTATTTTTCTCTTTAGCATAACTGCAACTATAATGCATTCATCCAAATCTATTTTTATCTTTAGGTAGAGTTGTTTGAACTCTATCCAAGTTGGCAGGAACAATTATAGTTATGCATATTAAACCAATATGTGACCTTTTGTAACCAAGTTGTCTTATTTGTGCAAAATCCATTCTTGGTGCTACATATATTTCCTTTAGGTGTGTCAATTGTGAAACAAAAATCAAATTCTAATTTTGACAAATACACATAGGTGATGAAAATGCAAGTAGATTTTCACTAAGTATTGCGTTATTACAAGATTTGCAAAGTTGTTCATCTATTTTGATATGTTTGGTTTTTTTTACAAGCATGAGATAACGAGAGGTGCACAATTATAACTTTGTCAATGAGTCTCGTGTATTTTCCGAAGATCAATTTGTCACAAATGCAACATGCATCTGTAGGTGTGTCTTTGATTGATTGCAAATATTTCTCAATTGCCTTATTTGATTTCACATGCTCTTTATGTGCATTGTGTTAGAATTGCAAACTTTAATGGATGCAAGTGAGTGTGTTGCTTATTGAATCCGTTGGAAGAAGGAACAAAGCCTTTTTGTTGTTGTTGTGTTTGTGCATTGACAAAGAATGATCATCTTGTTTCGATAATTTCCAACGTTTAGCAACTTCAAAAAAATTCTTTTTTCTTGATTCTATATAAAAATTGACCAATTGTTCAATTGGATACAAGGTGCAGTACAGATAGAATCATTGTTAGAAGGATGCCTAGAAGGCACATTTGACATTGAATTACTAGTCTCTCATTCCAACATTGCTTGGAGTATTACTTGCATATTGTAATCATGGCTAATATTATCAAAACTAATAACTTCCAAAAGTACATGATAATGTGAATGTGATGTGCACATTGGTAGTTGCAAAAGGTACACAAGTGCGTGATGAATAAAACCTCAAAGAAATATTCCTCGTTTTTTCATTCCATATGGATATGTTAACATATCCATTGTATTACAAAATTGTTTCCTTCTATATGTCTATATGAATATGGCATTAACAAGTTAATAATATAACCTTTCTAATCATTCATATATTATTCCTCCTAAATGGTCCTAGTATGCATATGTTCCCCCAAGCAGTTGATAACTCTAATGTCATTACAAATGAAAGAATTGTAAAAAGTTTGTGCAATTGCTTTTCTCACTCTAACGATGGTGCAAGTGTACAAATAGATTCAAACACAGAGTCGTGGTTGTCGTTGATAAAATGGCCTAAGATCAAGAAGCCATGTTGCAACAAGACTTGCTCAATTGAAAACATGTCAAATTCCCTAGATCGACATTGGTATGGACATATGCATTGAGTAGTTGATCTTGGAATTATAGCCAAGATGTTTATTTTATGATAAAATAAGTATGGTTCAAAATCAACACATACAAGGTTTTGTTTACTTAGAAAATATTATATTGATATCCATGAGCATCTTGATTGAAGCAAAGATATGGTTGTCCATTTGTGTATATCCAAATGTTCACTGGAATTGACAACCAATTAGAGAACCATTTGACACAAAAAGCATCTTCGCATAGGCTAATTGTAGGTGGAGCACAAAAAAACAAGGTGTAGATAATCCTTCCAAGTATGTCTCAATATCATTAACATTGTGAAGGTCGCGAAGAAACTTAGGTGTCAATTCAGTTTGCAATGATTTCAAAGAAACATCGTCTTGTCGATATAAGAAATATTAGAAGTGATTTGCATTTCCTTGTCATATTTTGGCTGAAGTATAACGAAAATGAAGAAGAACAAAAAATGAGTCAAATAGACAATCATCGTGATACTAATGAAAATGTTCCAATATATATAAACTGAATCTAAATAACTTGTGATCAATTTCTTGTAGATCAAATTCATTTATTGCAAAATTATTTTTCATTTTGACTAACTCTATTGAAACAATACGACAAGTTATTCAATGCAAAACTTCTTTACAATGCAAACGACACAAAGTACATTGAATATTCAATCACCAAGCATCATTCTATATAATTATTTAAGATCCCTATACAATACGTATTCCTGTTGTCGTTGGTTTTTTTGTTCTTCTTTTACTTTCCTTTTTTTTCCCTCTTTCGTTTGTCAATAATGTGAACGTGGGTGCTTGGATTTGTGACAAAGAAGTTAAAGAAACAAAATCACAAGAAACGAAAGTCAATATAGTCAAATAACAAATATTGAATCCAATCAATAAATGCATCTTAAACACAAAGCACTAAATCTACACAAAAAACTATGAGAATAATTTGAAACACGGTCTAATGAAACAATAACTTAGGACTTTTAATTACTTAAGAAGATGTATACATCTCACCATATTTTGGACATTATGCTAACTTGATAACAGTCAAAGAGAGATATACTATTGACCAATTTTTGTATAAATTTGTTACTAGAGCCTCCACACTCTTGAATAGATAACCTCCATTACTTGTTCCAATCGTCCTACATGTTTCCTTGAAGAAACTAATTAATGTTTTTGTTATTTTAGTGTGATTTCCTAACCGGATGTTTCTCGCAAAACTGCGAAGAACACTCAAACCTAAGTTTCTGATGGAGTTGCATCCGGTGTTCCTAGGCTTATTTAGTCCAACATTTGCATAACAACTAGGTATGCAAAACAATTCCCCGCAAATAAATAATTAATTGACGAGCACACAACCACCAGGAACATGATTCATCTTGTTGACTATGGGCATAGAGGCCTACATGTCAGCCAAGTGAATCCTTAAACATACTAATGTTAATGAGAATGATTCTATCATGGATGAAACCTTCTCAGATGAAAAGCGTGTAGGAAAATTGTACCCAAGTTTCGGGGAGAATTACATGTTAACCAAAACAATTTCATCCCATTTGAAGCATTCTCACACAAAAACCACAGGAAACACTCGTACCCAATTTATGGGCAGACTTGCATCCGGGGTTCCTTGGCTTATTTTATCCGACATTTGCACAAGAACTAAGTATGCAAACAAATTATCGGCCAAGAAAAAATCAATTAACAAGTGAGAAACTAACAAAAACCTTATTCAACTTGTTGACTATCGCCATATAGACCATCCAGACAAATCATTCTGACATGAAAACCATGGGGAACACTCTTACCTAAGTTTTGGGTAGACTTTGATCTGATGTTACTGGGCTTCCTAGAGGAAACCTTCTCAAAGGAAAACTGCGGAGGACTACCGCATCCAAGTTCTGGGGAACCTAAATTTGGGATCCCCATACTTATTTTATCTGGGATTTGTGCAAATGATGCAAATGATCATAGAATCTTAAAAACCTAAGATACATACAACTATAAGATCAAAAATAAATGATTAAAACCATACCATTATTTGACCAACATAACTATTATGGAGTAGTCAGATTTGATTTAAATGTATATTATACTAATCATCCTAGACATTTCCTTCAGGAAACTAATTAATGTTTTTGTTATTTTAATGTGATTGCCTAACCAGGCCTTTCGCACAAAATTGTGGAGAACACACACACCTAAGTTCTCAATGGACTTGCATCTGGGGTTCCCGAGCTTATTTTATCCAACATTTGCGCAAATCTAGTTATGCAAACACATTGCTAATTATGCAAATAGATTCCCCACCAAGAAAGAATTAATTGATGAGTGTGCAACCACCGTGCACCTAATTCAACTTGTTGACTATGGGCATAAAGGCCTACCTGTTGGGCAAGCGACACTCATTGTTTTGCATATGATGCAAAATCCACACCATTTGGATCATTGGGATCTTTATCTAATTTTTTTTGAAGAAGCAACGACGCCAAATGGTGAAGATTATCTAGAAAGGTAAAAGTACTTACGTTGTGTAAAACAATCAAATGTAATTTTTTTATTTTGTTTTTTAAATATTGGTAAAGGCACTCATTAAATGTTGAATTTTAATAGATAAGGGGGCTTTAATTCTCTAAGATATGATTATATAAATTTTCAAGCTCTTCATTTTAATAAAATGGGGAGGTTCTGTAGTCCAATACATGATAACTTTTTTGGGACTATCTATGTAAAGTAACTCATTATGGATGATTTTTGTCTCAGGAGTATTAGTAAAAATGACCAAATTTCTCATGATATTGATTAATACATTTAATATTCATTGCACTTGGACAAAAAGTGCATAGGAAAATTGTACCCAAGTTCTCGAGAGACTTACATGTTAAACAAACAAAAAATTCATCTCAAACGAAGCATTTCCGCACGGAAACCACAAGGAACAGTCATACCCAAGTTGCAGGCATAATTTCATCTAGGTTTCCTAGTGTTGGCTCACTAAGATGTCTATTTAAAAACAATCCTAATACCTACATTAATCATCAACCCAGGGAAAGTATTTTTATTTCAAGCACAGTCTATGCAAGTGAAACTAGAGGTTATTGAATCAAAATCGTTGCAGAAGTAAAATCTAATTCTTGAAGTTCAATCGAGGAAATAAAAGCAATCATTAAATAACTTCAACCAATTAACTCAAATTAATTCTAATATGTTCTATGAAAGCATATGGAAATACAAACTTAAAGGAATTCACAATGAACCATAATTACAGACTAACATATACATCAATCTATTAACAACTACAACAATCTTATTAACCAGGCAGGGAATATTGCAGTAACTGAACAACAAGTAACACAATCACGTTCTGCAATTGAAATTCTCATTAGCTGATCAAACAACAAACTCACTCAGAATGAACAACAATCTATTTATTCAAATAACTTGCAAGAAATGACATTCATGAAGAAAATGAAAGCAATTTAAACTTTAAATCAATAAGATGAAAACTACTCGATGCTGATGAAATTCGAATCAATTATGAATTCTATAAAACACGAAAATGATTAATTATAAAACAGGGAAATGAGGATGTAACACAAGACAATAATAGAACTCCCAGCGACTAGGCCTAGGATCTCCAGAAGTCTCTGCCGGATGATTTTCAGAATACGATTATGGAAAATCCAATATCTCTTTCATTAAATTTAACAGTCATAGTACAACATCGTTCAACGCGAAAGCTTCTTGTTCAGAAGGAATTCAAATAAAATACAATTACAGCAAACAGATAATTAACCCCTGTTCTTTTCCATCTATTGATCTTTTATATCTTTACAGAGAAACAAAACAGATAAAGGTGAATCCTCAGGATCAGGAGATCCTGAGGATTTCACAACTGTCTAACAATTTGTGCTATAGAATGAGTGAGGCCCTCCTTGATTGTCACTGGCTTGTATAAAAAGAAACGCGATGATTTTCCTTTTTCTGGCCAGTGTTGTTCAATCGTTTGAACAACAGTTAATCAGTTATGGATTTCTTGCACCTAAAAACAACATAAGTTAGCCTTTTTTTCTCTTTATTACATAATTTACTGATAATTAGTTTTACCCTTTGTTTATAATGAATTCTTCCATATTTACTCCCAAAATGAAGGAAAACACATGAAATTTAATAATAAATCTAGTTAATCATGAGGGTAAAAAGTACCTTTTTTGTGACCCAACATACTCCCCAACTTACCTTATTGCATGTCCTCATGCAATGAGATGATCAAGGTGTAACAAATTCAAATAATAGGCAAGGTAGACTTCCTATTTATACAGTATGAAACCATGTTTATGTTTATCTCTTGCAAAAGCTTGCTTTTCATGATCCTATGGAAGATCATAATTATGGTGGTAGCCTTCAAGAGGGTACCATATGATAGGACACCTATAGCAACACCCTATCCATGTAGGACCCATGCTTAAAATGATATTACTATATGTGGAAAAACGAACAACAACTGCTTTGAAGTTTCTATAATTAAAAGGTTCCTGATTCTTAACACTGTTAGTGGATGCCTGCCATCTTTGCTTAGCTGCTAACAAGGCATCTTCTGTGATCTCCTGAAAGCATTCTCTCCCAGCATGTAAAATATCCTTGTGGAGTGGTCCCAACTTAGCTATAACCCCTTTTTGTGTCATAAATATTTTGTGTTGAGTGAAGATATGCAGAGGTTTAGTGGGTTCCCCTCTGACCCAAAGATCTAGACCATGTTCTCTTTTCTGAAAAATGTTATAAGATTTAGCCCACTTGATTTGATTATCAACAAAAGAGGTGAATGCTTGAAACTGGATGTTTCCTATAAAGGGGCTTGGATTACTGTCCCTTTCATCTTCCAAAAAGAAGTTGTGTAGATATAGTTCACACAAGAGTCGCCGAAATTTCCTATTCTGGTCTCCACAACACTGAAAAAATTCTGCAGTAGTATTAAACTCGGTGGGTTTCCCTGCTCTAATAGCCTTTACTTTCAATAACAGATATATTTATAATAAGAACATAACATAATTAGGATCAGGTGATCTGCAATACATGACATCTGAGTAAATTGAGCAAATAGTGTTAGTTTGCTTTGTGGCCTTTTCAAGCTAAGCTTGTGATTTCTTTACCTTCTCTTGTTCACTTCTGAAGTTGGAAAAAGTCTCATGTTCAGTTGCTGTAATTTCCTTGAGTTTTTCCAGCAGCTCCTGTTGTACCTGTAGTGGTACCACTTCCTTCTTATAGCTATCCAATTCTTGTTGGGTTTGTGTCAACGTGTCTTGAAATCTTGAAATAACAAAATCTTTTACCAAAGGAGTATAAAAAGGTGTTTCATTTGTCTAAGTTTCCTCTATCTGCGTCTCTAATTCTATCTGAGTTCCCACTGTTTGTGTTTCTAATTCTGTTTGGGTTTCAGCAGTGGGTGTCTCTACTTCTTTCTGAGTCTCAACAATGCATGTTTATTTCTTAGGCTTCCAAGCCTTATCTGCCTCTTTTAACCATTCCCTTAATTTCTTGACTGTTCTTTTCAACTTTTTGTAGTTCTTGCACAATTTTCTCAACTTGACCCCTGCTGACTTACTTTTCTTCGTAGGGTTTCTAGTAGAAGAGGGCATAGTACTTTCTTCAGGCACAAAGGGAGCTATACCATTTTCTAAGCCATAATCTGGTAAAACAATATTTTCTTCAGGCACTGAAGGAGCTGTGCCTATATCAGTGTTTTGATCAAATGAGACGGCATTTTGTTCAGGCACCATGGGAATTGTGCCTATCTCAGTATTTTGATCAAATATGATGGTGTTTTCTTCAGGCACCATGGGAATTGTGCCTATGTCAATACTCTGTTCTAATGGGATAGTGTCACCTGAATGGTTTTCGAACTCAGGAGTTCAATATGAAAAGTTTCCTTCCTCCGCATATTCACCACTACAGGGTGCTGAATCCCCTGAATTTTTCATTTCCTCCTTAGATGGTAAAATCTCAGTGTGAGGATCACTCAGTACCTCAGAATTCCTCTAGGGGTTTCTTTCTTAATTAAATGCACTCATACTTTCCAGCACTTTGTCCATTTCCTCCTCATACTCCTGTAGAATTTCCTCTTCTATGTTTAGAGGAGGTGAATGAGATGGTCCTACCTCGTCGACCAAGGTTGAAGTGTTTTTCCATGAACTTAATCACTCAGAGCGTCTTCGTTTCACCGACCCCGAGGTCAAGGGATGGTTCCTTTTTCCTCCGGATTTCCTTGGAATTAATATTTCCCTTCTTGGCTGGTCAATTGCTCTATTGTTTGGGTTTTCTTCTAATGGGGTTAGGACAGGGTTTACAAAGTTGTCCCAAGTTAAATGATGCTCATTTAATCCATGAGTGACAATCAACTTTATCAGACTATGATGGCTGATAGCTGTGTGCGGATTTTTATCTCTCCTAACCCGACTAGATATGTCATGCAATAAATAATTCAAGAAAAATGGAAAATTAACTAAAATTTTATGCTTGAGTATAGCTAGAAGTTTGAGTTGTCAGGGATTTACCACGTCTTGGTGACCGTCACATGTAATATACTTCTGAACAATTATTTCCAGTTCCTACCATGGTTCTTTCAAAGTCGCAGGGTGAATCCCCTTTCCTTTGCATACCAAATTCTCGTCCGGATCTTGGAATACTGCAACTGCTTCATGTAGCAGAATGTGGTTGTCAGTCCACTTTGTTCCTTCTACCGGAAATCCAGAAACCTTAGCTATTACAGTTTCTGACACGATTATATCTCTGCCTTTCATAATTATGTGTCCATTATGTAGGAATTATAATGCTACCTCGGTGTGGAATCCCTGAAATTTTTCAAAATATGAGAGTCAACTAGCATTCTGCAGTATAACACGAGCTTGTTCTGTAATATTGAGTATTGTGGGCTCGTTGCGGACATATCTTCCACCCATGCCTACTATGTCTCAGAGGCTAAATTCTACTTCTGTATGCACTATTCACGACTGTATAAGTTTAGAAAAACACAAATGTTGCATGCATATACTTTGAAACTGTTACAAAGGGTGTAAATGTAATTATATTTGTTTGTCAAATCGGCAGGTTTCTATAGATTTTTATTATTAGTTCGCATGCTTGCTCACCATGTATACCTATGTACACGTTTCCCCCCTCCAATGAGAGAAGGGCGTCCACACCCTTAGAGCGTAGAAAAAGAGAAAGATGTTGAGGATCATTTAATGCATTTAGAATAATAATCAGAGTGACGTACAATGCGGAAAAAATCGATCAAATCAGCTCAAATCATGAGGATGGTGGGGAAATGATTAAAAAGGAAAAACGGAGAAAAAATTATTATGAAAAGGATTTTTGCTTTGATGGAAAAATTTAAACAGAACATGATATGCAAGGAGTGGTAACAACTGCTACTAGAATTAAGTGGTCAGACATAATTAAGTAAATTCATATGTAGTTTTACCATGCATACTAGTTTTTATAAAGATAACACTATTCTCATGATAAATTATCCTTTGGGAATGGCTAGTAAGAATGAGTGAATATAAAATGATTGACTGTTCAACATGAAACTCCAATGCCACAAGTAGAGCCATTGGTTCTAGCAGGCGTCCATAGCCTCGACAGGGTTGATTTTTAACCCAAAAATGAGCCAGAATCCTATATTAATGCTTCGATAATTCATTTTATTTTATAGAAAGACTACCGTGCTAGCTTGGTAACCAGATAGCCACAATGCCATTCACTAGGATTTAACAAAGTAATCAGGTCGACTCGTGATGAGACCTCATGTCCTTCAGGAATTTTTTTTACTTTAGCTAGAAGGTCATTGCCCTGGTATGGTGGCCATTGTGGGAACATTACTTGTTATCTTCTTATGATCATGGTAGGCTGGCTCATGATAACACCCCCTATCCTCTCTAAAATATTTGCATATTATTTTCATATTTGTATATTTTTGAATCATAAATAGAGGGAGGCTCATTAGCTCCTTAAGAGTTAGGGATGGTGTGAGGAGTGAAAAGAAATGCCAATAAGAGTTATACACTTATTCCTAAGTGACCCTACCATAGAAAATCAACCATTGATAGTGTAAAAAGATAAACCAACATGGGATTGAGATAATGAATTTTTCATAATATCTCTGAACCAAAGATATCTAACAAATCATTACATAGTTTAGATCATATAAATGTCTGGAAATAAAGATACCCATCAAAGGTTAAAAAAAAATCATAATCGTTATTAATATCACTGTTTTTCTCCTTCTTAGATGCTCGTTCCCCATCCACAAGATAATTTCCACGAGAAAGTGTCAAAAAAATGGTTATATGGTCATAAAATTGGCAAAAAATCATTTAGACAACTATTTATTGCAAAAAACATGGTTGTTTAGTCGATTGAACAACAGTTGTTCAATCGTTTGAACAACATAAACACACAAAAAAAATTTGTTGTTCATTTGACCAAACATAGATTGTTCCGTCAATTGAACAACAAAAACACACAAAATAAAAATCCATTGTTCATTTGACCGAACAAAGGTTGTTTAGTCGATTGAACAACAATTGTTCAATCGTTTGAATAGCAAAACACACAAAATAAAATCTGTTGTTCATTTGACCGAACAACGACTATTCAGTCGATTGAACAATAGCTGTTCAATTGTTTAAACAACAACTGTTCAATCGTTTGAACAAAAAAAACACACAAAAATAAAATCCGTTGTTCATTTGACCGAACATTGGCTATTCAGTCGATTGAACAACAACTGTTCAATCGTTTAAACAACAAAAACACACAAAAATAAAATTCATGGTTCATTTGATCGAACATCGACTGTTCAGTCGATTGAACAACAAAAACACACAAAAATAAAATCCATTGTTCATTTGACCGAACAACGGCTATTCAGTCGATTGAACAGAAGTTGTTCAATCATTTGAAAAACAAAAACACACAAAAATAAAATCCGTTGTTCATTTGATAGAACAACGGCTGTTCAGTCGATTGAACAACAGTTGTTCAATCGTTTGAAAAACAAAACACAAAAAAAGAAAATCCGTTGTTCATTTGACCAAACAACAGTTTTTCAGTCGATTGAACATCAACTATTCAATCGTTTGAACAACAAAACACACAAAAATAAAATCCGTTGTTCATTTGACCGGACAACGGTTGTTCAGTCAATTGAACAACAACTGTTTAGAGGATTGAACAACAACTATTAAATCGTTTGAATAGGAAAACACAGAAAAGAAATTTCGCTGTTCATTTGACCGAACAATGGCTATTCAGTTGATTGAACAACAACTGTTCAATCGTTTGAACAACAAAACACAGAAAATAAAAGAAATAAATCGATTGTTTCATTGATTGAACAACAAAACTCACCAAAGCATAAATCGCAATCTGCAAGACGATATGTACATTATTTACAAAAATGAAAAGAATGGATTTTTACAAAGGTAAAGCTGTCGGGTCATTACTCCCTGCAGCTAAAATTTTCATAGCAGGGTCATCACATACTTGTTAGCAGAAAGAATCCTTTGTGAGTGGTTTATGATAAAGATGTAGACGATGTTTGTTTACTCGGAAAGAAGAACTAGACCCATCTATGGTGGTCAAAGTGAGAGTGCCACCGTTATGAACTTCTTGAATCTCGTATGGGCTGAGCCATTGTGTTTGTAGTTTACCTGGGAAGTCTTGAAATCTGGAGTTGTAGAGGAGTGCCTAGTCTCCTTCCTGGAATGTCTTTTCCTTATTCAGGCTGTCATGCCACTTAGCCCATTGCTGCTGAATGATTGTGGTACATTGTAGAGCAAGTAATCGAGCTTCATCTAGCTCATTTATATGCTGAAGTTTTTTGATTTGGGCATCTGTCAAGTCCAGTTCCACTTCTTGCGCTATTCTGAGAGTCTTTATTTAAAATTCAATGGGAAAAATGGGTTCCTTGCCAAATACAAGTTGGTACGAAGAATATCTAGTAGTATTTCACCAAGTTGTGTGGTAAGCCCACAAGGCCTCTGGTAGTCTAGTAGCCCAGTCCCGCCGATGTGTCGAGACCATTTTAGTTAGAATTTATTCTATGACTTTATTGGTACTTTCGACCTGCCCGTTCACTTGCGGGTGATAGGGAGAAGTGATTCTATGTGAAATGTGGTGGTTCCGTAGGGTGGCTGTTATCTCATGTCTTACGAATTGTGCCCCTCCGTTTGTTATCACTTCTCTGGGTAAGCCATATTGCACAAATATTTCAAAAAGAAAATTAATAACCGTTTCTTTTGTGGCTCTCAGTAATGCTACTATTTCGACCCATTTCGTTACGTAATATGTGGCAACCAATATGTAAGCTTTCTGTTTTGAGGGTGGATTGAACGGACCAAAAAAATCCAGTTCCCACCTTTCAAAAGGTTTTATCACCAATTGTGGCTGTAGGGACATTTCATCAAATTGACCAAGGCGACCCATTCTTTGGCAGCTATCGCAGGCCTGCACATATTTCTTATCATCCTTAAAAATAGTTGGCCAATAATAGCCCATTTGTAATAGTTTGTGCCCAATTTTGTGGTTTGTGAAGTGTCCACCACAAAGTTCATCATGGTAGGCCCTTAGCATGTCAAAAATTTCATCTTCTCGGATGCATCTGCGTATGTGCATACCAACTCGCATGTGGAAGAGATACCAACCAATCCAAGAAAAGCGGGCACTGTGTTGGATGATCAACTTCCTTTCTTTTGTTGTTAAATGTCTGGGTAGTTTTCCCACCGCGAGGTAATTTTCCACGTCTGCATACCACGGTGCTTTCACTGCTACAAAAAACAGCCATTCATTAGGAAACTGGTCTTCTATTGCTAGCAGATCATTTACCTTTGGGACCCAAGACAGAAAATTTGTGACTGGGTTCTCCTTTCCTAGACGGTCTTTAATGGTGATATCGAACTCTTGAAAAAGTAACAGCCAACGAGTCACTCTCCCATTTGCAATTGGTTTGTTAGCTAAGTACCTAATGAAAAAATGATCAATATACATAAATACTTTATAGCCATTTATATAATGTCTAAATTTATTATGGCATATATGACTGCTAAGAATTCCTTTTCTGTGACTGTATAATTTATCTCAGCAGGGGTGAGATTTTTGTTGATATAATAAATAACGTAGGGATTTGTATCTTCTTCTTGACCAAGAACAACTCCTATCACTGTGTCTGATGCATCTAACGAAATATGAAATGGTATTTCCCAATTGGGACCACAAAATACTGGTGTAGTTGAGACTAACTTCTTTAAATCTTTTAAAGCAGTGTCACAATTGTCAGACCATTTTAATTCAACATTCCCAACTAAAGCATACAGAGGCACAACAATTTGTGAAAAATTCTTTATGAACCTTCGGTAATATCCCGCATACCCAAGGAAACTACGTACCTCCGTCTGAGTACAGGGTGTGGATAGTAAGAGAACTACCTCTATCTTTGCCGGATCTACTTGTATTCCAGCCACGGAGATCTAGTGTCCTAGGATCATGCCTTTCGTCATCATCATGTGACACTTTTCATTACTCAAACATAACTTGGTGGCAATACATCGTTCCAATACTTTTTCAAATGTCTGCAGTGCTTGTTCAAAATCCTCCCCATATGGGGTGAAGTCATCCATATAAAATTCAAGACCTTCATTTATCATATCAGCGAAAAGGATGAGTATAGCCCTCTAGAATGTGGTTGGGGCATTACATAAGTCGAAGGGTAATACCTTGTAAGAAAATGTACCCCGTGGGCAGGTGAATGTAGTTTTATCCTGGTCTTCAGGGGCAATTTGAATCTGATTATATCCACTAAAACCATCGAGAAATGAGAAAAAGCATTTCCTTGCCAATGTATCAAGGACCTGAACAATGAACGGAAGAGGGAAGTGGTCCTTCTGTGTGGCTTTGTTCAATTCCCTATAATCCACACAGATTCACCACTTTCCATTTTTCTTAGGGACAACTACCAGCAGAGAGACCCATTTACTATCCGAAATAGGATAAATGAAGTTCACATCTAGCAACTTTTGTAGTTCCTCCTTCATAATATCTTTAAGGTGCGGGTTCAATCTTCGTTGAGGTTGCCTGATGGGATGAATTTCTTTTTTGGTGTAAATATGATGGATACACAGTTGGGGATCTATGCCCTTCATGTCTGAATAGTCCCAAGCAAAGGCTCCTTTGTATTTTTGTAAAACTTTAATGAGCTTCTATTGTTGTTCATCGTTCAAATTGTCATTGATGTTTAAAATTTTTCCTGGTTCAATTTTGATAGGTTTGCTATTATGAATGGAAGTTGTGGGTATGTGTTGGTCATCATTATCCTTTAAAGGGTCTTCATGTGCCTCATTATCAAGGATTGCTTTTAACATTTTTCATTTTGCATTTTCTGCAACAGCAGGCTGATTAATAAAATTATTGATTATGTCATCTTCAGTCTGATTTTTGAATTCAAGTGCTTCGGCCACTGTGAGAGGTGAATGAATTTTTTCTTCCAGGTATGTTGGCGGGTGTTTGTGAATTTTTACAATGGGAAGACTTGGTTTGTCCGGGGGATATAGAACAAGATTTTTTACAGCTTCCCCTTTAGCAATGGTCACATTGCCTATACAACAGCCTATGTAAGTGTCGATTGTGGCCAACCAAGGTCGACCCAAAATCAAGGTATGCCCATCCAATCGGATTTTTGGATTTATGGCTAGAAAATATACCAGGTACTCCCATGAATCAACATAAACCATGATGTCTTGAAAATTTCCTTCTGGTTTGACAATTGATCGATCAACAAGTTCCAGCAAGGTGGAGGTTGGTTCTAAAGTGGTAATTCGAAGAGTTTCACAAGTTTCTGTAGTTAAAATATTAATGGTTGTGCCCAAGCCGACTAGCATGTTTGGGAAAGAGCGGCCATAGATTTGGACTGTGACTATAGGACTCCCTGGATCTTCATACTTTATAGGTGTCTCCCTGCCCAATAATAAATCAGACAAGGTTCCTACGACATGGACAGTTGGCGAAGATTTTTTTTTCCTCACAGGTTTTTTTGTACATAGTGATTTAATCGTCTTAGCATAGATAGGGATGTCTTGAATGTCCTGGAGAAGAGGAATTTTAATACAAAGATTTTTAAGTTCCCCCAAAAGATAAAAATCTGGATAGACAATTGGTTTAGGTATCACTAATCTTTCGCAGAATGGGGGAGAAGCACTAACAAGTTTCCCAGGGTCTTCTTATTCACTTGTGCCTTCTTCCTGTCTGATTTATGTATCGATTACTGTTGATGGATTAATTTCAGTTGGGATTTATGATTTGTCTTGTTGTGGATATGTGACTTCCCCCGAGCTAATAACGCATCCATATCTCAACCTAAGTTCACTACATTATTTTTGCTTGACTTCAAGGTCTGGATTTTCAATGATTTAGATCAACTGCACTAGTCTATTTTTGGGATTCGGGTTCGGTTGAGCTGGCAGTTGAGGCTGTATCAGAGGCTGAGAATTATGTGGTACTGGATATGGAGCTGGAGCTGTGGGTTGAGGTTGAGGACTCGTTCCCATAGGTGAATTGGTTATTCCCAAGGGTTGCTGCCAGTTTTGGGACGAATTAGGATTTTGTGAGGTAGAGGTAGACCACTGGGATGAGTATGGATTGTTTTTTCGAAATTGAGGAGAGAAAGAAGAATTTGGCCAACCGTTTCCTAGAAAGGATTTAGTTGGCCAAAGGGGCACGGAGAATGGTTGAGATGTCCAGGTAGAAAAAGGTGGTTGATTTTTCCATGCTCTCCTAGATTTTTGTTGTTGATTAAACTGTGAAGAAGAAAAGAATTGAGATGGGTCTTGTGACATACCTATATTTTGGGCTTGCCACTGTCGACATTGATTCATTAAATATACTGGTTCAACTTCCTCCTCTACTTCTTTGAAGACTACTTTCAACCTTGGTAGTTACAGAAACTTTTCAGCGGTGTGATATTTAGTATAGATGGTGCATGTTTGGACCATGTTCAATGGGAATTATCACTGGTTGTGCTTCTTTCGACAGCATGGGAAAAAGACAACCAAATTTTGTTTTGCTAATGCTTGTTTCTGCTTGTCCTGCAAGATGTCTAATTGTGTCGTAAGGGTACCCAAGATGTCAGCCTTGAAATCTTCCAAAATATTTTCGATATTTGTTTGTGTTACGATGCCACCTGAAGTTCTATTATTTCTGACAGCTGAATTCCGTCTTGTTGGTCTCATGTGTGTGCCGCCTCTAGAGCACCTGACACACAATGAAATAATATCGTCATAAATTTCTTGATAGATATCTCATTTCTCCATTAGATTTAATGTTTCTATCCACTCATCTTTCATTCCTTTTATCATTGTTACTTTTAGGACATCTTTAGACAATGCAATATAAGGGGACCTTTGCAAATTATATTGGAATCATTCAACATATTTTTCTAATATCTAGTTCTCTTTTGCAGTCATGTTGAAGATTTATTCTTTTAATTCTCTAGTCTGGGAGTAGTCTTGGTATCTAGCAAGAAAAGAGTTTTTCATTTGATCCCAATTATTAATGGTTCCCCCACTGAGCCCCATAAACTAGCGTAAAGCTGCCCCTTTCAATGTAGAGGGGAACAATTTCAATTTTTGAGGGTCAGTGGTGTAATCGTATCCCCTACAAAAAACATCAAATTCAAATAAGAATGCATCTGGATCTACCGAAGTCAGTCCATGGAAAGTGGGGATGTTTTGTAATGGAAGAGGTTTCACAGGGGCATTGGCGACCGGGTCAACAATGGGGTACTCCAATGTTGATGTTTGTCCCTGGGGTTGATTGTGCACCATCTGATCAAAGAAGTGCCAATAACCTTCAGGGATTTCCTGGTCTGGGAAATTAATCCGGGCTGGATTAGAAGTCAGTTTTGGAAAGGGTCTTACAGTATTACCACGGTCTGGGATGTTGAGCGTTTCTTCTTCAACCAAGATTTTAGGAGATTGAGGCTCTGGATATTTTAAATTTGTTTCCACAACACCACTAGTTTATCCCTCTCATCCTTGCAAATTGCAAGAATTTCCCTCTTGCGAAGGGTCAGGATTTATATGTTCTGTTATCTGAAAGCTTTGTTCTGACTCTTTCGTTTCGCTATGGATATCGGCGTAAGCTGTAAATGGTGAGCCTGCTGCCTGAGGGATTATAGGAGGACTCTTTTCAGAAATGATTTTGTGTCCTACAAATGCCTGAGATTCAACTTTCCTTATGATTTTGTCTATGAACGTTGTTCTTCCAAGGGTCACCGGTCCCTTGGGTTTTGTGGATTTGGATGGAGGGTTTAGATTTGTTTCTATATTTTTATTTCTAGTCATTCATAAATAAACTACGTCTATTCAACCTTGATATTTTTGCTTAAAAATGGGACAATGGGCAAGTGTTTTGCTTACCAGTACGTAGGTTCTTACCTTCTGTTTTTAATACCCAATTCTTCTTTAGCAAAAGAAAAATAAAAACATCACTTGTAAACACTCTCCCCAGAAACGGTGCCAAAATGTTGGCTCACTAAGATATCTATTTAAAAACAATCCTAATACCTACATTAATCATCAACCCAGGGTAAGTAATTTTATTTCAAGTGTGTTCAACACAATCTATGCAAGTGAAACTAGAGGTTATTGAATCGAAATCGTTGCAGAAGTAAAATCTAATTCTTGAAGTTCAATAAAGGCAATAAAAGCAATCATTAAATAAATTCAACCAATTAACTCAACTTAATTCTAATATGTTCTATGAAAGAAGATGGAAATACAAACTTAAAGGAATTCAAAATGAACCAGAATTACAAACTAACATATACATCAATATGTTAACAACTACAACAATCTTATTAATCAGGTAGGGAATATTGCAGTAACTGAACAACAAGCAACACAGTCACGTTCTGCAATTGAAATTCTCAATGGATGATCAAACAACAAACTCACTCAGAATGAACATCAATCTAGTTATTCAAATAACTTGCGAGAAATGACATTCATGAAGAAAATGAAAGCAATTAAAATTTTAAATCAATAAGATGCAAACCACTCGATGATGATGAGATTCGAATCAATTATGAATTCTATAAAACATGGAAATGATTAATTATAAGACAGGGAAATGAGAATATAACACAAGACAACAGTAGATCACCCAACGACTGGGCCTAGGATCTTTCGAATTATTTTCAGAATATGATTATGGAAAAGCCAATATCTCTTTCATTAAATTTAACAGTCAGAGTACAACATCACTGAGCGCGAAAGCTTCATGTTCAGAAGGAATGCAAATAAAATGCAATTACAGTAAACTGATAATCAACCCCTGTTCTATTCCATCTATTTATCTTTTATATCTTTACAGAGAAATAAAACAAATAAAGGTGAATCCTCAGGATCTGGAGATCCTGAGGATTTTGCAGTTGTCTAACAGTTTGTGCTATAGAATGAGCAAGGCCCTCCTTGATTGTTGCTGGCCAATATAAACATAAACACAATTATTTTCCTTTTTTTTGGCCAGTGCTATTCAATCATTTGAACAACGATTAATCAATTTGGATTTCCTGCACCTAAAAACAACGGAAGTTAGCCTTTTTTTCTCATTATTAGATAATTTATTGATAATTAGTTTTACCCTTTGTTTATAATGAATTATTCCAGATTTACTCCCAAAATGAAGGAAAACACATGAAATTTAATAATAAATCAAGTTAATCATGATGGTAAAACGTACATTTTTTGTGACCCAACACCTGGGATTATTTTAAATGGAATTTGCACAACAACTAGATATGCAAACAAATTCCCGACCATGAAAGAATTAATTAGTGAGTGAGAAATGAACAAGAACCCGATTCCACTTGTTGACTATGGCCATATATACCATTCTGGATGAAACATTCCTGCATTAAAACCACGGGGAACACTCGTACCTAAGTTCCAGGCATACTTGCATTCGGTGTTCCCAGGCTTCTCGGAGGAAAACCTCGGGGGACCACCATATCCAAGTTCTGGGTAACTTGTATCCAGGATCCCTAGACTTATTTTATCCGGGATTCATGCAAATGATGCAAATGATCATAGAATCTTAAGAACCAAATATACATACAACTATAAGCTCGAAAACGAATGATTACCGCCATAGCACCAATTGAGTAGTAGAACTATCTCGAAGACATCAAATTTGATTTAAATGTACATTGTGCAACAATGAAAATCTTTAATGTCCAAGATTACTCCCAAAGCACAAGGCTCTAATGTCACAAAAATAGAATATCTCGAGAAATATGCTTAACTTTTTATCCCCACACTTTACATTTTGAAAGTGGAGAAATGTCTCGAAAAATATCCTACACTAAGAGAAAAGAACAATTGATAGAACATCAAGCTATAGTTATTGAGGAATCTATTGTAAAATAAGAGGCACATTCTTGAACAAAGGGCCTGACACTACTTGTTTCAATCATTTTGTATCTTTGTTTCATGAAAGTAATTGATGTTTTCATTATTTTGATGTAATTTCCTAACCAAGGTTTCTTTTGATGAGCATGCGAGGCTTATCTTTTCACAAAGTGAATGGTTACAAATACTATTGTTAAAAAGAACACTTCCATTATGGAGGAAACCCACGGGGCACACTCACACCCAAGCACTGGGGATACTTGCATCTTAATGAGATTAATATCATCCCGAACAAAACCTTCTCGCAAGAAAACCTCGGGCCACATTTATACCTAAGTTTTGGGTATTTTTGCATCCGGGATTCTCGAGCTCATTTTATTCGGTATATTCCCAACAACTAAAGATGCAAATAGATTCCCAACCAGAAAAGAATTAATTTACGAGCAAGAAAAAACTAGGAACTTGATTGAACCTGGAAAAAGTGATGCGAGCGTTCATAGAATCTTAAAATCATAAGATCGAGATCACTATAAGCTTGAAAAAAAATGATTACAACCATACCACAAGCTGACTATGAGCATGGAAGGCTTGCATGCTGCTCAACCGATAATGTTAACGAGAACAATTAGTCTATGAAACAAAATGTTTTCACCTCGAGTGTAGAGAATAAGAAATCAAAGAAACATATGGAAAACATGTTAGATGCTCTTGCATGAGTCCAAATTACAAAAGATTCACCATTGATGAAATAAAACAAATACGACCATCGAAGAAGTTCAAGAATTACAAACATGTTGACCAAAATCAAGGCATAGAGAAAAAACCAGCATAAAGCCAATTGCAATTAAGACAACCAAGAATATGATAAGCATACTTTTTTTGTTACTCACCAACTTGTGGCTAAAAGAAGAAGATATGGAGTTGCTAATGCTTCTCATCAAATTTACATAAGAGGAAATTGCAATGAAAAAAAATTAAACCAGATTAACATCCAAGAAGATTAAGATATATGTACCATGTTGTTATCACTCATAAAATTGTGAAACATTACTTGACATGGTCATATAGTTCATTTATCAAAAGGACAAGGTCTCCTTAAGCCTTTCAAGTTGGGATAAAAAAATTTCATTTTTTTTTACATGTTTAACCTATCCTAAGGTTCAAGGCCACCCCCATTTAGGTCATGTCATGTCCCATCAGTCATCATATGGTGTCAGTTTTCATTCCCTAAGAATTTAAATTCAAAAAGGGTGCTTAATCCAGTTTTACAACTTTTCGTAGCGTTTTATATAGCAAAACAACAATTTTTGCTACGAAACTGTCAGAAGTTAAACTAATCACGCTACGAAAAATTGTTTTCTTGTCTGTCTTGTCAAACTCGATGTGAAGTGTCAGTTCATGATTGGAGGAGTTAGGGTGGAGGTCATTCGAGTTTGTTAGGGTTAATTCAAAGGTACAAAGCCATGTATGAGGTCATCATTACCCTTTTTAGCATGCATGTGTCATGATTAATGCATGAGCTGTCATTTAAACCATAAAACCTTACCCAATTAGTCTTTTTCTCATACTCCACTTTATCTTTGCATGTTATTGGATTTATGGAGAGCTTCTTCATCGAGCCAAGCAGGTTGCTAGCAGATTTAAAGGTTGCAGGTGTCATCAAGCAAGCGAGGTTGAGAAGATATAAAGCCACCCATGGCTGCAAGGAAGAAAACAAACAAAGGTTGTCACTTCTACAGGTATTAGCCCATGGACATGAATTTGCTCAATTAAGATCCAATGACCATGGAGATTTTCAGAAGAACAGGATGCTTGCAATTCTGTCAAAGGTTGCAGGGTTGTCACCTATAGGTTTCCAAGGATTTTGCTAATAGTTTCACTGGAACAACTTCAAAAGTGGGAATGCTGAACCTAACAATGACACCAGACAACATTTCAGCAGCAACAAGAATCCCTAGAGGAGGGGAACGGTGGTTTAAAGGCATCAATTTCACAATGCAGGATTGAAAAGAGTTCATCAAACCAGAGCATAGTGAAATTTATTTGACAAATGTTATCCCTAGGAGTTTCATGAAGGACAACTATTCAAATCTGCTGATGATCATTCATAAGTATTTTACCTATGAAGGAAGGTTTCACACGGTCTACTCCTACCACCTTAGGCTTATTCTGCATTTTGTGGCTAAGAGTTCACTTGACTTGCCCTTTTATTTATACAAAAGTCTATGTAAAATGTTAGATAAGGTTCAAATTAAAGCAGAGGGCAATGAAACTTCTCTCTTTCATCATGGTTTGATTAAGTTGTTGGTGTTAGAGGAGTTGAAGAGACTAGACAAATATTGGACTTCCTTTCTGTTCATGAGTGGTTTTGAAATTGATGTTGTCACTCCTAAGAGAGCCTCCAAACCTAGAAATATTTCATCACCAACAGTGGCAAAGGAAGTTGAAGAAGAGAATAGATCATCCCCACCAGAACCAGTGAGCATGGAGACAGAGCCTTTGCAGAAGATTGACACACCTAAAACAACACCTGCAAAACAGAAGCAAACAGTCAGCAAACAAAGCAACAAGAGCGTTACTAGGAGCCAAACAATGGTTAAGGGTAACTTAGAGGACATATTGCATGCAATTGACATTTAAGAAACTCCCATTGTCCAAGTTGAAGATATTCAAGATGGAGGAAGAAATCTAAAGAAAGATAAGATAGCTAAAAAGTTAGAGTTTGCAGGTGATGATGTTGGTTTCATTTTTCAACCTAGGAAGCCAATAACCAGACATGCAAGGAAGGTTATGGAAAGTAGCAAGATATTGAAAAGATCCTTGAAACTGCCCAACCACCAAGCATCATAGATCTCTCTTCACCTGCAAAAGAAGAATTGGTTATCAAACGAAGGAAGGGTAAAGAGAAAATTAGTGAAAAATCAGAAATTGAAACCCTTAAAGAGCAGTTCAAGGTGGCAAGTGAAGAGATATCAGTTTTGAAGAAAGAGGAAAAGAAGTATAGAGTTGAAAATGTTCAATTTGAACAAATGAGGAAAATTTGGGAAGATCAAGTCACAAGTGTTTCAAATACCTTGGACAATACGGAAAAGTTGATAAAGTGGACTCAACCACTAAGAGGAGAGGTCAAGCACATCAAAAGGGTTAACTTGCACTTGCAATCCAAGAGCAGGGCATTAAAGGGTAAAGTGCAAGATCTTCAGGAGCAATTGGACTTGATTCATGAAGAATTGGAAAAGAAAGGTTTGAAGATGACAATGATAGAAGAGCCTATAAGTCAACTGATTGTAAATGAGGAAGAAACACCACAGGAGTAATAATTTGAGATGGAATATGCCTTAGGGGGTTCATAACATGCAGAGAATCAAAATTTTGCAGTTGGAGGTCAATTTTTGAAGACAATTTTGAAAGGAGCAATTTCTGTTTTTTTGCACAGTTTCGTAGCGTACCTCAGGCTTGAAGCCATAAATATGCTACGAAAAAACCTGTAGGTGCATTTTTGCATTTAAAGTCAGTTTTTGCATGTTTGAAGGAGAGGAATCCATAATGGAAAGGTGTCATGACATGATTAAGATGATGTAACAACAAAGAAGTGAAGAAGATGGATGGAAAAGTCACTTTTACTACGCTACGAAAACTCACTACAAAATTGTCTTGTTTTCGTAGTGAGCAATTGTTGAAGGATTTTGAGCATATTAAAAGAAATTTTTGCCAACTGGATACCTCCAGCATGTCAGTGGAGCTTATTATCAGATATTTATGACTCAAAGGGAGTGCCATGCAGCCAGGTCATCAGTCAAAACAACGTTGAAAATGAAGGTCATCCATTCCTAAAAAGCAGGGTTATGTTCCACAGATGTAGGGGTGCTATAAATATGTAAAGTGGTGGTGAACTTGGTCATGTGTCCTTCGAGCATGTGACATTTATTTTTTAAACATCATGTAACTGTTTCACAGATAGGATAGAGGAATGTAATAAATAGGAGATAGCATCCTATTAGGAGTTGGTTTCTTTAAAAGGTAGGTGTCAGTTTTCTGTTGTAAGTTATTGATTTTAGTTATGAAAGGTGTCATAGGAGAATTCAAGGATCTAGCCACCATGCATATCATCTTTATTGTAAATAATGTCTATTTAAAGACAAACCATCAAAGAAGCAAAGGGTTGGAGAACATTTGCACCAAATTGCTGCTTGTATGTTTTTGACCATTATCAGTAATACAAAGTGACATTCTTCTTTCCAAACCTGAGATTCTCATGAGGTTTTTGATATCTTATTGATATTTATCTTATGTTTTATCACTTGCATTAGATTTCATCTCTAATTACTCAGAATTCATAATATTATGCTCTGACTTCCTTTAATTGTGAAATGACTGTGTTTTCCTATATTGTGTGTGTGAGTTGCCTCTGTTAAAAACCTCTATCTGCCTCAGCTTCCATGTGAAGAACTACTGTCACTGAAACTATTGATTGTTTACTCCATAAGCCCAATGGTAGCAAGCCTGCATTTTTCAACCTGCAATCATACAAAACAAGGTACATTTTCTATAGAGTTAGCCATCCAGTACTATCATTATTCAAAATCATAAACCCCATTGAGAGAGCCCTCTCAAACTGAAGAGACTAATCTTCAGTTAGAAGTGGTTTGAAACAGTTACACTGAGTTGTTTGATGAGAAACCAATCAAGTTCAATTTGGTGATAACACATGCAATCAAATTATATTGAATTAATTATATAATTACATTTTAATTTCTAAATCAGCAACATAATTTACCTAGATTTATCCTCTGTGAACACTTAGAAACCCACCCAAATTCTCTAGAACTTCTACAAACACTGGTCTGCAAACACTGAAAAACCCACATAAATGAGAAACCCAACAAAATTCTCCAGATATTATGCAAACAATGGAAAAACCACCCACACATTTGATTTAATTATGGATTATACAAGACTGAGAAGCTTCAATGTCTAAAACTCCTAAAACATAACTCACTAATGTGATCAAGATAGAATGTTTCAAGGAAATCTCTTACACTAAGAGAAAAGAAGAAATAACACGACATCGAGTTATACATATTAAGTCTATTGAAAAATAAGAGGTTTAACCATGTCTTGGAAGATAAGAGGACACCTATAATCAGATCATATATAGGGCATGAATCCTATCAAGAAAATACAATAGCAAGGAAATAATTATGGAGTTGCCAACACTTCTCATGAATTTTGCATCAAAGAAAATTGCAATCAAATGAAATTAAATTAGACTAATATGCAAGAAGAATAAGCTACATGCATCATTAAAGAAAATTATATTGAAATAACCACATAATTGCAATTTAATCTCTAAACCAATAGAAGAAGTACTCTCTAAACCAAAAGAAGAAGTTACCTGAAGTCACCCTCAGCGAACACCTTCTGCAAACCCAAAATGAGAAACTCAACAAAATTCTCCATATCTCTTGCAAACATTGGGAAACCCATGAAATTTCTCCAAATCTCAAAACCCTAGAATGAAGTCATGTCACACAATTCTCTTTATGAATCCAAATGTATGAATTTTTCCTGTCACAACAATCCAATTCGTTCTCGATTCTATGCCATGTAGATTCACAATTCAATATGATGTAATTGAGATTCACCTCCAGCTTGGATTGTATTTACAATCGTTACAATTCGATATCAAATAAATTTAATGAAATCTCCTTGAAACATGCAAAGTATTATCCAAACATTCAAACCCTAGATTATAATTATGTCACACAATTCTCTCTATGAATCCAAATTTCTCGAAATCCAATATGAACGTTCGCCTGTAGCTTTTGTCTGACCATATTTACCATCATTATAATTCGACACTAAACAAATTTAATGTAATCCTTCTCGAACCGAGTGAAGTGACCAATTGTGGTACTAACTAATTATCAGCAGGTCTCGATGTGGACAACGAAGTTCTGAAGGCACTAGACCATTTAAGGATCAAACGTACTAATATCTCTGCGTCTGAAAGCATTCCAAAACCAAGGAACACTGTAGTATTATCTCGGATTGCACACCTTAAGAATGGCATTAATGAAATGTCTAAGGATCTGAATTGAAGCAATACA